>CM069543.1:13869318-15069318 GCA_035773235.1 Eospalax fontanierii
ATTTTTATTCATAAGTGCACCCACGTTTTGCAATGCCTGCGGAGCAGAGGACAGAAGAGGTTGTCGGATCTCCTGGAACTGGAGCTTCAGACACATGTTAGATGCCATGTAGGTGCTGGGAATCAAACCCCGGTCTTCTGCTAGAGCAGCCAGTGCTCTTAAACTTGAGCCGTCTCCCCAGCCCAGGCCTCGATGTGTTACAGCTCCACTTTCTTTTCTGTGTCTGTTTCCCGACTGCCATGCTAGCCTCACTCACACTCCCACTGCCAAGCCTTCCCTGCGGTGATGGACCATTTCCCCTCGGGACCGTTAGTCAACGTAAACCCTTTCTCTCCTGAGTTGCTTTTTGCCAGGATATTTTATCACAGCCACAGGAAAGATGATACCACACACACTTATCCCAAACCCCAGTGCCCAATCACTGGTGGGTCAGCAGCATCTCCTCTGCTGGCCCTGCATACAGTGGTTGAAATGGGAACAAATGAGCAGGAAGAAGGAGGTCTAAGCAGCATCACTGATCCATACACCGCCAGAGGATTCGGCAGCTGCCTAAGTCAGGAAGACAAAGACGACACTTGCCAGCAGTTTCTCCAAACAAGCCCATTCTCCCAAAATTACTAGGAGGAAAATTTTGTCGTGCTTCTTACTAGATGGACATTAATGAATTTGCAACATGTGAGACCATGAACCTGTATTTCCTTTTAGGCACCAGGGCTTATTTCTACCTTGTTTAGACATTCCTTGTCATGTAACCAAAAAGTTCCTATTTGTTGGATTTAGTGACTAAGAAAAGCCCAAGAGAAGCTTTCAGCAGTTAATAAGGCACTGAAGGTGTTCTGGAAGAAATTTATTTAGGTGAGAACAATGTATTTGTGCATATAGATATGTGGCCTCTATGATGGTTCATCTTCACTGTAAACATGACTGGATTTGGAATCATCAGGAGACACACTTCTGAAGATGTCTGGGAAGGTGTTTCTAGAGAGCTTTAACTCCGGAGGGAAGACCTGTCCCGAATGTGGTGGCAGCATCCCATGGGCTGGGGTCTGAACGCAACAGAAGGGGAAAGGGAGGAAGCCAGCTAAGCATCAGCATGCTGTGTTCTCTGCTTCCTTGTTGCCCAGATACATGAGCCACAGCCTCATGCTTCCGCCCCCAGGAGCTCCATCACCCTGCCCCACCAGGATGCCTCACGCCATGAGCCAAAATGAACCCTTCCTTAAATTGCTTTCTGTTACATATTTCATAATCACAAGAAAAGTAACTAATATGCTACTCTAAATTGTTGTTCATTTGCTCAAGGTAATTTTAAATTAACTAAGCACAAAATATGGTGATACCTAGAACTCAGTATCAAGCCCAGATATAACATGTTAATATTTATGTTTTTACCTGATTAAAGAGAAGATTATGAAGGATCTCACTGTCTGGACAGCAAGCATTTGTCAAATCCTCCACTGAGCAGAGCCGGCTAGACACTATTCCCTCAGGAAAGTGCTATCGACTGCTTCAGTCTCTGTGGCTGCTCAGGATTCTCCTCTCCATTTAGTAATTTACACAGGTCTTCATAAGCTTTAAAATAGCCAGAACACAACTGAAGCCTGAATCGTATTACTTGCATAAATTGACATTTTTGTGCACCCTGAAAGCTGAAATATTATGATAACTAGTTTCATTTTCTGTTCCTTTACATAAAAAGTAAAATAAAAGCACTGAAAGATAAAGCCGTTTGCACACAGTTGCAGTCTGCGTGCAGCAAAGTAGCGTGCTCAGGCCTGGGGAGTAAATTATTCTGGTTCCTAAACAGCATCAAAGTAAGAAGAATGAGCAGAGGCAATATTTATAGCCCCTTCTGGCGTTCTGTCTCTAAAAGAAGCATGTGCCCAGACGCAGCTTTTCCCTTCGCAGAGCTCACTAGGTATCCGCCATTTTCACACTCAGCAGGCAAAGAGCAAGCCAGATGACTCAGCGAATGCATCTCCTTTCAAAGTTGGAAATGGAAGGTGGAGGTTGCCAGTTCCAGATGAGAAGGTCTCTCGCACCAGTTAAGTGCAGTATTCTCACTGTGGTGTTGTACATGGCGAAGCGGGGAGGTTCAGAATAAACGCTTCTCTGGAAAACACTTTCCTATTGATTTTGTTACTACAGACACTTGAAACAACAGAGTCCAAAGTCCTATGCATGTTTTAAAATTATCCTAAACAGAAAGGAAGACCCTCACATGTCAGCTGTGAAGCAAAGATGTGGATAAAATTAAGAGAGTATAAAGGATCTAGAGAGATGATTCAGCGGGTAAGAGCACTTGCTGCTTCTTCAGAAGACCAGAGTTCAGTTCCCAGCACCTGTGGCCAGTTTACAGTTGCCTATAACTCCAGCCCCAGGAGATTCAACACTCTCTTACGGCCTCCTCAAGCGCGCGCGCGCACACACACACACACACACACACACAAAAAGAGAGAGAGAGAGACAGAGAGAGAGAGATAAAAACAAAGTAAATCTTTAAAAACAATTCAAGGGACACAATGGAGAGAGTCATGCTAAGAAAATTCCGACTGTTAACAGGTCTGTTTAAGAATGTCTAGTTAAGTCTTATGCTGTTTCTATTGAACTACCTTCAACAACAGCTTATCTTTGAAATTCTTTTTATAGTAAAAGAAAACAGCTTAATAAGTAGTTAGAAGATGTACATCGTCTCATGCTAACAGCTTCATATAAACTCCTGTTTAGGCCACGCAGTTACTAACAGGAAGCACATGCCTGGTTAACTCTCTAGAGGACACCATAATTAGAACAAAACTTTGTATCAACAAACATTCCAGACTTCAAGAATTAGGTCTTCATTGACTTTTATTATATTCTTTTATTTTATGTGTATGAGTGTATTGTTTATGTAAGTGCACTCGTGTTGTGCAATGCCTGTGGAGGTCAGAAGAGTGTTTTGGATTCCCTGGAACTAGAGTTACTACAGTTGCTAAAGTCACCTGTGGGTGCTGGAATCAAACCCAAGTTCTCTGCCAGAGCAGCCAGTGCTTTTAATCACTGAGCCATCTCTCCAGCCCCATCATTGACTTTTAAATGTTCTGTTATAATAAGGCTGGGAGATGGCCCCATTGGTAGATACCTACCAGATAAGCATGAGAACCTGAGCTCTGATTCCCAGCACCCACAGACAAGCAGAGAATACTAGGGAGTACCTGTGGTTGGAATGAGAAATGTCCCCTGTAGGCTCATGAATTTAAACCTTCGGTTCCCAGTTGGTTGTGGTTTGGGGAGGGTATGGAACCTTTAGGATGTGGTGCCTTCCTGGAGGAAGTACATCACAGAGAGCGGGCTTTGAGGGCTTATAACCTTATCCCATTACCTGTTTTCTCTCTCTTTGCTTCTTGTGTGTGAATAAAAATGTAATCAGCCAGTTCCTTTCCTGCCCCATGCCTTGCTTCTCCGAGATAGACTCTTTTCCTCTGGAACCAGAGGGCCAAAAAAACACTTTCCTCCTTGACTTGCTTCTGGTGATGGTATTTCATCACAGCAGCAGCAAAGTAGCTAATACAAAATCGGTACCAGAAAAGTGGAGTGTCGATGCCAAGGCCTCCCCAGCCATGTTGTTTCTTGGAGGAATGTCAAGATATCTTACGCTGGTAAAGTGGTTGAATACTGAAGGCAGAGCTTACCAGGCCATTCTGGTGGGAACCTGGAAGACAGTAGTGCTGAGAACAACGGCAGACAGCAGAAGCCCAGCTTAGAAGGGTTCAGAGGGGAACAGGAACTCTCTTAGCAACTGTGCTAGAGGCCATGTGTGACATTTTGGCAAGGAATCTGGCCATTTTCTTCCCATGTCCTGAGAATTTTCATGAGGTTAAATTTAAAAGCAATGGACTGATTTCTTTGGTGGAGAAAATTCCATGACAGCATAACATCGACCCTGTGGTATGGCCATTAGCGATTACTCTCACGCAGTTCTACAATGAAAAGGAGCACCTGGGACAAAAAATAAATGCAAACCAGACAGTTTTGAAAAGAAAAGAGCACTAGGAAGCTTAATGCCAAGTCATGTGCCAAAAAAGAGGCTGTAATTATTAAAGAGATTAGTGCCATTAAAAAGAAGCTTTCTGCGCTGTATCAGAAAGAAAAGAAAGGTGCCTGAGAGATCCAAGCCAGCTAAGCCTCCAGCTTGAGAAAATAGAAGTCCTGCTAGAAAGCAGCTGCATACAGAAGTTGTTGCAACTGTGGTCCAAGGGGGCCAGGGTCTATCCTGAGGTGGTAGCCAGACTCGGCAGTGTTGTCCGCATGGGACTGGTTTTGTGGACAAGATGTGCAATTGACAGGGACATAGGTGTTTCCTCCACAATTTCAAGAGCAGCTGAGGTCAGGCAATGTGTGACTGAGCCAGAGTCCCTGCAAGGAGGCCCTGAAAGGCCACTATGTAGAGCTGTGAGGGGGAAGCCTGGCTTGCAGTGAAGACCTCACGATGCTAGGCTGTCAGAACTGTGAGACATCTCCTGAGGATGCACTCAGGGCTTGAACCAACCCTAGAGGAAGATGCATGTGGTGAGCTGCAAAGCTGGAGGGGTGGATCCCTTTAAATCTGAAGGCCCCAAATACAAGATTTAGAGGCATATCCCATTACTCTCTTCTGGAATGGGAATGTCTGTTCTGTGGCATTGAAATGCCGGAAGCATTCATTTGCTTTTTGATTTTACAGTCCCAGTTTTAAGAGAGTGCACTGAGTCCCAGAGGAGACTTTGGACTTTTGGAAAGGCTTGAGACTGTTAAAAAATATGGGTTATGAAGTTGGATTAAATACATTTTGTATCATGAGGTAGCCATGAGTGTCTATCAGGGGGCAGAATGTGGTGGTCTGATTGAAACCCCTATAGGCTCATGTATTTGAACTCCTAGTCCCAGTTGGTGATGCTGTTTGGGGAGGTCATGGAACATTTAAGAGGAGGAAACTTCCTGGAGGAAATGTCACTGGGGTGGGCTTTGAGGGTTTATAGCCTTGACCCCTTCCTGTTCTGTCTCTCTCCTGTGTTGAACAAAAATGTGATCAGCTGGTTTCCTGATCCTGCCACCAGGCCACGCCTTCCCCACTGTGATGGACTCTGTCCCTTTGGAACCGCAGCCCGCATAAAGCCTTCCTTCCGTAAGCTGCTTTGGGCCATGGTATTGTATCACAGCAAGAGAAAAGTAACTGGTGCACTATCTGAGCTCTCTGGCTAGCCAACTGGTCAGCTTCAAGTTCAGGTGAGACCTTGTCTCAGAGAATAACATGGAGCGCGATAGAAGACATCAAATGTTGACCTTCAGTGTATGCACATATGTGTGCACACAGGCACACACGATTGTTACAGTATGTCTTCTTGGGAACATGACTAAGGAAAACATTTTTGGTAAAATTCTTAGACTCATTTTTTTCATGTTTAAGATGAAACTAATTGGAACTGATCAAAGAGAGACAGCAACATAAATTAAGTGCCTTTCCCCAAAAGAAGGCAGAACAGTTATGTAAGGGTTAGCTCAAGAAAATACAAGAAACCTTTGTGACTAGGCAGTGCTTAAAACAATACCCATCCATTCTGGGCACTTACGAGGTGCCTGGTGCTATTCAGAATGTGTCTGGTAGCTCACCGTCTTGCACCAAATCTCAGCAAGGCAGACATTGTCATTATCTGCATTTTGTAAATCGAGCACATGAATCCATCACTTGTCCAGGATCCCACAACAGCAGTGAATCCTGCCCAGCTCTGAGCTTGGGCCTCAGAGGCAGCACTTAGATGACCGTGTTTTCCTTTGTTTATAGGGACACTGATGCCCTCTGATCTGGCATTTATCTTCAGGCATTTATCATTTGATACAAATTTATTCAGCTGTAATCTCTTCTCTTGTTTTTTCAGAAAAGAATCAATGAGAACAATTATCCCACACTACATTGCTCTGAAAGGTTGTTATTAAAAGTATTTTTAACTAGATAATGGATGTACAAGTATTAAGATAATTTATAAAATTGTTTACTCCAGGAATACATAACAGGAAGGAAATTTTAGTGCAGATCATCAGTCGGTAGGCCTCGTCTGTTCCTCTCCGCCCACTCTGCTGCTTTCCCCACACCCAAGCCCACAAGACAGATGTGAAGCCACACGCTCTGTACCACGCCCACTGCTAACACGCTCTCCTCTGCGAGGAATCTGTTCTTCTTCCTTGTGATGCAATCTTTTGTAGTCATTCCTTCAGTTTTATTGAGGACCTGTGTTGGTGTGGTGATCTCCCCCAGACAACAGTGGTTCTCTCTTCATTTAACAACTATCTGTTGACAAGTCTGACGGTAATACCTTCTCTTGTCAGGACGATTAGGAACCCAGAGATGTGGAGAGGCCAAGGATGCTGCTCAGTGGTACAGTATTTGCCTAACATGTGCAAGACCTTAGGTTTGATCCTCAGAATCACACTCAAATCTCAAAGATAACATGTAGCCATGAGCTATGGCTATGGATGGAGTGTACTACAGATGATTATATAAGCAACTTGAAGCCAGCCCAGGAAAGGCACGTGTAGCCACACAGAAGAATGGCAGGCTGTAGGGGTGGGCGGCAAGGATGGACTTCCTATAGGAATATTAGGTAAGAAAGTGAAGGACCAGAACTCAGACAGGAAGGAAGGAGATGATAGGCAGGCGTGGAACGTGAACCACCTAAGATGGAGTGAAAGCTAGGAACTAGGGGGGGACATACATGTTGGGATCAGTGAGGAGACCCTGACGCACTTGTTAAGTGGAGGTTTAAGGTTGTCTGTGGGTGGGACAGAACTAGAAATACCAAACTGGTAACTATGTATGACAGCCAGTTAGGGGGTATCTGGATCTAACTGCAAGGAAAAGAGAAACTGAGAAAAGACTCACAAAAAAGTGCTCCTAATGCACCTGTGTCCCTGGTGAAATGCACACCGAACCAATTTAACCCTTTGATTTCCCATTTTCATAGTGAGCATGGTAAGGTTGAAACACCCAAGAACAGAAGAAGCAAAACTATGCACCGTCATCTCCAACCTTCCCGCATGGGGCGTGGTCCATGACCCCAGGGTTCGCCTGTGGAATGGCTCTAAGTAATTAGCAACTCACAGGACACAAGTTATGATCACCTGGGAGGTGGACCTGTGAGCGTGTCTGAGGGAGGTGATCTCGATTGCATTAACTGAGGTGGGAAGACCTGCCGTTGTGGGTGACACGGATCCCTAGGCAGGGTATGCTGGACGGTATAAAGTGGAGACTGCAGGCTGAGTGCTGGCACACACACATTGGCAGCTGGCCTCTGACTGCGAAGGTGACGTCACCAGCTGCTTCCGGTTCCTGCCATTGTGACTCCCTCCCCTACCATTATGGACGTTAACCTGGAATTGTGAACTAAGTAAGCCCTTTCTCCCTAGAGTTGCTTTTGTTGGAGTATTTTATCACAGAAATAGGAACGGAAACTGTACTAGTTTGCCTTCAGTTGCTGTGACAAAATACTCTGACCAATACCAACTTGGAGAGGAGAGGGTTTATTTGGCTCATATCTCCCAGGTCTCAGTTCATTGCTGAGGGAGCCCAAGGTCGGAGCTCAAGGCAGGAACCTGAGGCAGGAGCTAATGTACAGGCCACAGAGGAATGCAGCTTGCTCCTCTGGTCTGTGCTCAGCCTGCTTTCTTATAGAACACAGGGCCACCTGCCCAGGGGTGGCACCATCCTCAGTGGGCTGGGCCCTCCCACATCACTCAACAATCAAGAAAATGCTTCATAGACATGGCCACAGGTCAGTCCAATGGAGGAAATTCCTCAGTTGAGGCTCCCTCCACCCAGGTATGTAAGTTGACAGCTAAAGCTCTCCAGCACAGAAACTAAAACAGCCTGAAATTATGAATACTGTGGACACATATCTACTGTTTCTCCTATTTATACATACTGGTTGCTTTTCTTACTGCTTGACAAACACAGCTCAAGGAAGGAAGGCATGATTGGGCTCTCAGTTTCAGGGTGCAGCACATCACAGGGGAAAGTTCAGCGTCAGGCCGTGAGGCAGCTGTCGGGACGCAGGGAGACAAACTCATGTGCCAGCTTACTTTCTCCTTTTCATTCAGTCTGAGCCTGCAGCCCATAAGACGGGCCACCCACATTCAGGATAGGTCTTCCAAGCTCAGTTAAACCTCTCTAGAAACATTCTCACAAACAAGCCTGGGGTCAAGTTGACAATAAAGATTAACCATCAAAGCCCACACCCCTAGTCAACTTGACAGCTCCACACATCACTTTTAAATCATAGCAGGTTTGCCATGCCTAGGGCCCAAGGTTTCATGTTCATCTCATAATGAAAAATGCATTTAGTCCATCCCTAAGAGTCCCCAAAGTCCTCACAATTCCACAGTGTAGAGTTTCATCTGAGACTTGGGAAATCTCTTAATTGTGAACCCCAGTAAACTACAAACTACAAGTTACACACTTCCAGTGTATAAATGACACAGCAAGCACCCCCACTCCAAAAGGTAGGAATGGAGGCCACAGGGAGGGATCGCAGCAAAGCCAGGTCAGCAGGACAACTGAGCGATGCCACAGCTCCACACTCTGCATCTGGGGCTCCAGCTTCCTTGGGTATCACCCCTGCCTCCAGATCTGTCACCTGGAGGACAGAGGTAGCCTCTCTCTTGGCCAGTTTCCATCATATCTAAAGCTTTCCTCAACTGATGTCCTCGTGATCTCAGCATCTCCAGCATCATGGGGTCTTGATTGCACTTCACAGCTCTACATGCTGACCTCTCCATGCCTCCGTGGAAGATATTCAATCCTATCACTCATTCCCTGGACCCTTGCTGCAGGCCTCTGTGACCCCGAAAGTCTTGTGTTTTGCACGCCTGCAAAACCACGTGAGTGATGCTGTCTGGTCCCGCTGCGGAGTCCTACCCCAGCCTGCCACAGCTGTAGGGCCTTCCACGTGCCTGGGTGCTCACACCTAAAGAACACTTCTAAAGGCAGTTGTTTCAAGCCGGAATGCCTTCCATGGCCTTCTCTGTTCACTCCCACGTCAAATGAATCTTTGCAAGCTGAAGTCTCCAGTGGGGGTCTTGCCCTAGAGAAACTTTCCTGTTTTCCAGGTGCTAAGTGCCAGCCTCCTCCGTAACTGAAGGCGTCTTTAACAATCACAGCTGCTGTCTGTGGACCCTCTGTGGCATGGGCCTTAAGCTCACACACCTTGCCTGGACAAACTTGATGTCTTCTCATCTTTCTCATCTTTCTGTTCTGCTTCCCGCTCTCTCTCTCCCCTCTCTTCTCTTCTCTCTCCGCTTCCCTCCCCCCCCCCTCTCTCTCTCTCTCTCATTCCTGGATAAGAGCTATTAAGCACTAACCATGACCAAGCCTGAATGCGATCCTCTCTTGAAATTTTCTCTGCCAAATGAATTAGTCCATTCTCTTTAGAGTCAGCCTCACCCAAGTTCTCAGGATGCTGGCAGAATGTAGTCAGGTTCTTTGCCAGCATGCCCAGGAATCCAATCACTAATAACGATCCTTGTTCTCCTCTGAAACTGAATGAACTGGACCTCCAGTATCCACATTTCTCTTGTTATTCTGGTTCTCTGAACACCTGCATGAGCAGCTCATTCGGCTAACGTTTCCAGTCTTCTGTTGAGGTCTTGATCCATCCAGAAGCTATTTTGTTGTAGAGATGAGAGCCCATGGTCACTCTTCTACATGTACTGAGCCAGCTTTCCTGGCACTGTTTAATGAGGCCGTCTTTTCTCTGAGTATATTTTTGACACTTTTGTCAGAAACCAGGTAGACATTGCCTTGTGTCTTCTATTCTGTTCTATTATCCAATCCTATTCAATTCTTTTCTGTGTCCTGTATTCTACTCCCTTGATGTCTGGTTTTGTGTTAGTACAAGGCTGGTTCTGTAATATCATCTGAAACCAGGTATTGATATCTCTGTCATTACTCTTTCTGCTAAATATAACCTTGACTATTTGGGTTCTTTAAGTTTCCTTGGGAGTTTTTCGAGTTGTTTTTCCTATTTCTGTCAAGAACATCATTGGCATTATGGTAGGGATTTTGCTGAATTGGTAGATCGTTTTATACAGGATAAATTCCAATCCACAAACATTGGATTTCTGTTGTCTAAAGTATTTTTTATTTCTTCAGTATCTTAAAGCTTTCTTTGTTAGAAGTCATTCACCTCATTATATTTATTCTTTCTTAAAATATTTTTATTTACTATTTTTATTATATGTACAAGTGTATTCCTGCATGAGAGTAAGTGTGTGCATGTCATGCCGTGCCGGTAGAGGTCAGAGAGGGTTTCAGGTCGCCTGAAACTGGAGTTATAGACAGTTGTTAGCTGCCAAATGGGTGCTGGGAATCGGACCCTGGTCCTCCACAAGAGCTGCTCTTAACTGCTGAGCCATTTCTCCAACAGTACTTTAAGTACTTTAAAGCTATTGTGAATGGGATTTTTTTTTCTGATTTCTTTCTCAGAAAGTTTGTCATTGGCATAGAGAGAAGCTACTAATATGTACATGTTGATTTTGTGCCCTGCTATTTTACTGAAAGTGCTGTCAGGTTGAAGACTTTTCTGATAAAGCTGTTAGGGTCTTTTAGGTACAGGGTCATGCTGCTTGCAAAGCTGGGATGATCTGACTTCTTCCTTTTCTATTTGTACCCTTTTATATCTTTCTGTGTTGTGCTAAAGTGTCAGTCCTTGTATTGAGTAAGAATGATGAAATGGGCACCCTTGTCTTGCTCCAGATTTTAGAAGTTTTGCTCTTAGTTTTTTTCCCATTGGTAGAATGTTGGATATGGGTTTGTTACATACAGCCTTTGCTATGCTAAGTTATGGTCCTTCTGTTCCTAATTTCCTCAGGACTTTTATTGTGAAGAAACACTGAAATTTGTTGAAGGGCTTTTCTTGTTTCAGTGATTATGTGATTTCATTCATGTGTTCTGTTACACTTACTGATTTGCATCCATTAGACCAATCTTGCATCCCTGGAATGAATCCGACTTAGTCATGGTGTGTGATCCTCTTGATACATTCTCGAATTCGGTTTACCAGAATTTTATGGAGAACTTTGCATCTGTGATCATCAGGGAACTTGGTCCTTGGGTTTTGTTTTGCTTGCCTGTTTGTTTTATTGTTCTTGTGTCCCGACCTGGTTTTTGTAGCAGGCAACGCTGGCTTGTAGAAGGGAGTGGTAGAGTCCCATCTTTCTCTGTTTTATGGCGTAGCATGTGGAACATTGGTGTTAGCTCTTATTTTAATGCTGATAGAACTCAACAGTGAATTTGTCTGGTAGTGGGATTTTCTTTGTTGAGAAATGCTTTATTACTGTTTCAGTGTTGTTGGTTGTTATGGATCGGTTGGTTACATGTTTTTCATTTAATGTTGGTACGTCATACATGTCTAGGAATTTATACATTCTTTCTGGATTTTCAGGTCTTTTGGAACATAAGTTTTCAAAGTATTCTGTAATGATTCTTTGGGTTTCTTTGAACTTCTCCCTTTGTACCTTTGATTTTATTATCTGGGCTTTTCTGTCCTTCTTTGGATTAGTTTGGCCAGGGAATGGTCAGTCTCCTCAGCCTTTTCAAAGAACAAGCTCTGCATTTTAGTGTCCACTCCATCAATTTCTGTCTTGGTTTTTGTTATTTCTTGTCATGTGTTGCTTTTAGTTTTGTATTGCTCTTGTTTTTCCAAGAACCTGAGCTGCCTCTTTAGTGTATTTATTAAAGATCTTCCTAACTTTTTAATGGACGCACTCACAGATGCAAACATTCCACTCAGAGTTGCTCTAGCTGTATTGCAAAGGACCTGTAGCTTGTGCTCCTTCTCATTTGATTCCAGAAATTTTAAATTTCCTCCCTAATTGCTTATAGGTCATTCAAAACGTGTATTACTCCATCTCCAGAATTTGTGTCATTTCTTGCACTATAATTTGACAGGATACTAGAAATTATTTTGATTCTTTTGTATTTGGTAAGACTAGATCCCAGGCTTAGAATGTGGTCTAGTTTAGAAAAGCTTCCATAGGCCGCTGACAGGAATGTGTATTTTGTATCTATTCATGAAGAATTCTGTATGTATCTGCCAAGTCTATTTGGTCTGTGATGTAGCCAACTCTGAGTTTTAGATAACCTCTATAAAGACAGGATTGGAGTACTGAAGTCATGTGCTATTACTCACTATGCCAGGTCCTTTGTGACCTTTTATATAATTAATGTTCATTTTATAAAACTGAGAGCTACAATGTTTGGTGCATCTCTATTTCCAATTGTTATATCTTCTTAAGGATTTTTCTCTTCATTGATATGTAGTGACTTTCTTTTTAGTTATTTTTAAAATATGAGTGATATGCCTGCATGTATGTAAGTGCACCTGTGTCACGCAATGCCCACAGAAGTCAGAAGAGAGCATCGGATCCCCTGGAACTGGAGTTATGGATGGCTGTTAGCTGCCACATGAGTGCTGGGAATCGAACCCGGGTCCTCTGCAAGAGCAGTCAGTGCTCTTAACCACGGAGCCATCTCTCCAGCATCATAGTAGCTTTATCTCTCCTGACTAATTATGATTTGATGTCTATTTTCAGACAAGAGCATAGACACACCAGGTAGCTCTGGGCACCCATTTACTTGGCTGTTTTCCATTATCTTTTGATTTTGTGAAACAGGCTCACCCTGGAGCCTCAGATAGCCTGGATTCCTTATGTAGATGAGGATGCCCTTGATCTCAGAGATTCCATCTACCTGTAATTCCGAAGTGATGGGATTAAAGGCATGCCTCCCCATACCTAGCTGGTTTTCATTCTTTGACTCTTGCTGTGTAGTTAACTTTACCAGTGATGAGTGTTTTCTTGGAGACAACATATATATATATTTGGATCTAGTTTTTTAATCCAGCTTTTCATAGTGATTTAAAGCCATTAATCATTACCATTACTATTGAGAGCTGTGTATTGATTCCTGTGTTCTTGGTTGTTTTTCTCATTGGCTGGATTATTCTTTGTTCTTTCCTTTCTAACCTGTTAGTATGAGGGTTTGCTCTTTATTGTGTTTAACACGATAGATTGTTTCTAATCCTCCCCAGTTCATCTGTTACTTTCATGCAATTTATTCTTTGCTGTGTTCTAGTGACTGAGATTGTCTTTCTTCCTCCTCTGCATCTTTGCATTGTATTCCTTCAGATATCTTTTGCGGTGTTGTCTTAGTGTTCCTTAACCACCTTAGTTTGTGCTTGTCTTTAAATGCCCTTATTTTTCCACCAAATTTAAAGCACAGTTTGTTGTCATTTTGGTGGCAATTGTTTTTTCAGCTATTGTCACTCTCTGCTTTCCTGACTTTCGGGGTGCTAACGGAGACCTGATGTTACTCTGATGCTTCTTCCTTTGGGAAGAACTTGTTGTTTTTCATTACAGCTGTTAATAGCTTTTTTCTTTCCTTTGTATTTTTCACATCTTGACTGTAATGTGTCATGGAGTTCTTCTCTGATCATATTTACTTAGGCCCCTAAATGTCTCTTGTGTTTGAATGTCTATTTCCTTTGCTAGATTTTGGGAATTTTCTGCTGAAATTCTATGGATTAGATTCCCTGTGCCTCTTCAGTATTCGTCTCTGGTCCTTCTAGCCGGTGGATTTTTTTTTTTTTTTTTTTGGCTCGGTCTCTTTTTATTTTCAGGAACTGGCAAAACCAAATATTTATTCTGTTATTTTAGGATCATTGTGCTAGGAACTGGAACTAAAGACTAAATAGACTTTCTTATTACATTTTGGTAACACAAGGCCCTTGAGCAAATATTCTTAAAGTAGAAAAGTAAGAATTATAACAAATACCTTTTAATCTATTACACACATCCTAGAAACAACCAGAAAAAGACACTGAAAAATTTGTATTAGTGTGACCCAATATGGTACTAGGAAGAATGCTGTCTAAAAAGTAAACTGAGGCACATTAGAGTTTTTAAAGAACTTATTTGAGCAAACACTAGTTCATGAGTTGGAAAGTTCTGAATGGAAAGTGGTTTGGAGAGTCCAGTGAGGAAGCCGAAGGAAAGGACTTGACATCCATAAATATACAGATAAAAATACTTAACTGGTCTGGCCTATGCTTCTGGAAAGCCCCTAGTTATGTAAGATCATCCAGACTAAAACTCAGCAAAGGCAACTCAGAGTTAATTACACCGTAGACTTGGCAAATATATACAGACCTCTCTACCAATAGATACAGACTGCACAACGACTGTCAACCGCGTTTCCCGGTCCTTTAGCATAAGCATTCGTAAGACAGTTCGAGTGAGGTTTCCGCACATTTCTTCCTTACCTCTGTACCGCCCTTAACTCCACTTTCAGGACATCCAATGCCCTCTTCTGACCTCCAGAGCATTCCACACATGCAGACCATGCCCTCACATGTATGCAGGCAAAACACTCATACACATAAGTATAAATAAATATTTAACTTTTTAAAGATATTTAATTCTGGAAGAAGTGGGGAGGAGCCAGCCTAAATGTATCAAGTGCAGAAACCACCGTACAAAGCTTTGCCTCTCTCAGTTACTCAACCCTATGAGGGAGCTATTAAAATGAGCCAGCGCATTCTACGTGCCTCGTGTTCCTTCTAAGATAATCACATTAGCAGCAAAGACAGGCGTTTGTTGCCCCGTCTTGGGTGCATCGTGATTTGCACAATGCAGCTTGCCTCACCCTGTCGGTGTGTTGTTCTGATATTACTTGGCTCCACTTTTTCCTTCTTTACCTTTAGTCCGCCAGCTACTGTTCTCTCCTCCATGACCAACTTCCTCATATCATCCCGCCTCCTAAGCAGGTGACCTCTGGAAGTTTCCAAGGCATAATCCAGAGGATTTCAGTGCCCCCTTGACTGAAATCTGACCTAGTAGGTGGGGAGGGGGCATAGACAGATATGCAGACATATTTCTGGTAGCTACATAGGAAGTGAGGAGAGCAAGCAGAAAAGTGGCCTCAGGGTGTCTGACCTTACTGTGGTGGTGGTGGGGGGTGCTATGAGGCAGCATGGACCCCACCTGCCTCATTCATGACTCACTGACAGGATAGGATTCCTCCAGGCACACTAAGAATTCATCAGACACCTGGAGTCTCATAATGAAGAGTCTTAGTCATTACCAAATTCAAAGTTAGAAACAGAAAGGGGAGCGAAGGAGATGGCTTTGTTGATAAGATGCTTACTGCACAAGCATGAAGACCAGTGTTTAGATCCCCACACCTACATAAAAAAGTTTTGGTGATATGCAGTGTGATCCCAGCACTGGGGAGAAGGTTACAAAAGGATCCCTGAGGCTTGCAGGTCAGCCATTCTAATCAAATTAATGAGCTCCAGGTTCAATGAGACGTTTCTTAAAACTCACGGTGGAACATGATCCAGGATGACACCTGACATTGAATTCTGGCCTCCATAGATATGCACACATGTGCATGTCCAAATCCTCTCCCTCAACACACAACAAGCGGAGATAGATGGTTAAGAAAGACAAAAAATCAAGGGACAAACAGCTGAGGAAGGAGTGGAAAATAAAAGTTGTGTCTTTAGCATTCTGATACCTTGTTGATTTCCTCATCCTAATTAAAGTATTTTATTTAGCACAGTGTAAAATCACATTAAGAATATACACATTGATCCGTTTCTTTGTAGATAATTGTTTTGAAACTTTTAGCTAATGTGGAAGATTCAGAGATTAATGGAAACATTGATTTGGGGCCCTTGGAGCTCCCATGTGAAGTAATAAGAACAACTCAGGAAGGAAAGCCCGAGTGGACAGAAGTCCTGGGTGTACGTGCCTCTCACCGGGTGGTCACCACAGTGGCAGGGAAAGAATGTGTGCCTAAAGATGCGTGTCCAATTAATGTGAAGATTAGTGGGCTGGACTTCATGAGATACATTCTCAGTGTAAACAGGGATGTGTTTAGGTTTCCTTCGTGTGGCTTGGGCGAGAAGCTTTTGGTAATGTTTTAAACTCAGACTTTAGAAAATTCATGTTTCTCCTTGTTCTGTGACCTCTAACCATTGCCAATTCACAAGTTATTTGAAGGTGTCGGACACAGTGAGAGATTTCTCAGAAAATACCACAGAGTGTAGCTTCAAAGGATTTCTGCAATTGCTGTCAAATTTAGGATCAAAGAGGAAAAACAAAAAGAAGAGATTTTTTTGTTTCCTGTCTGAAAATTTAATCTGGAACTATCAAGAGTGCTCTATGTTAAGAGATCATGCTTCCTCTACTGCAAAACTCTTGGTTAAAATCTCTATCAGACAGCACCATCACCTGATTTATACTTAACCTTGTTAATTTTAGTTTTCTTACCAAGCCTTTAAGAGTTTACATGTTCATGACAAAGTAGTTCTGCGTGAAATCCCCAAAGATGATAGGATTCCTTACCCCTCCATCATTAGCAGGGTGATACTTTCCCAGCTCTGTCTGGGGTGAATTCTTGGGCCGTCTGAGCAGTGCTGGGTGACTGCAGCTTCGCATTATTTAACCCATCAGTTCAGTCGGAATTCATGACATCCTCAAGTTCAATATCAAGTAACTAACTTAAGAGTTATTTGGGTAGGCAACTCGGTAGTCTATTCCACAGTCTCTGAAACGGCAGTGAACTTTTAACTTGTGAGAAAATCATAGCAGTCTTCAGCTTTTTCACATTACCTTCTGGTCCTTTCAGTTGGACAGAGATGGGGCTCTCCATCTGGGGATGCTGCCGGAGCCCTGCTCGTTTCCGCATTCCTGATCCACACTGCTACTCTGCCTTGGCTTCAGGGACTTGTCACAGCTACAGTGGCTCTTCAGGTGATCTCTGGTGGTCCTGACTCATAACAGGAAGCTGTTTCCTTCTGCAGTTTTACTTCTCTGTGGCTCTGCTCCATCACTGTTGAAGGTCCATCTGTGTAACTCCACTTCCTGCATCATTATCTTCAGTCGTTCAATTTTAGCAGCCCGTTGGATCCCATCAGTTCCCACCAGTGTTTGCTTACTCTATGGCTAAACCTCATTAATGCGTTGTAATTATACGCATCTGAGGTTAGGTCAGAGCGTAAGATTCTCTCCCTTGCACTGCCATGAGCACACTTTGTTTTCCTTATATCTCTTGGTTAGGATTTTCAGTCTTTATTTTACATCAGAATTTGATTTTCTGTCCACATTCCCATAAAGTAATGATAGTCATTCCAGTAATGTAAATTTCAGAAATATTATGCAATATCACTGAAGCAAAATCTCCAGGAGGGAAACATACTTTGACTTTTAGTTTTTTTTCACCTTCTTCCAAACTTCTGGCACCCCTCCTGGCACATTACCCAGTGCCAGCTTCATAAATACCTGTTTGTGGAGACAAGGAGTGGACTGACACCCTAATCACATTTTGGTTTTGGAAAAAGAAGAATCTATGAAAGAAAGCTTTTTCTTTTAAGGCCAGTCAAATGAAAGCAGCACCATCAGAGAAAAATGGGCAGGTGACTCAGACAGAAAGCAGAGCAAAAGGGTTGTGGTAGTAGGCTTTTGCCAGCCCTTGACCTTTTAGGAGTTACTGAAGCCCTCAGCGTCTCCTTCTGCCTGAAAACTGAATTTCATAATACCTGCCTCATTGGTGGGCTGTGAAGATTGAGTGAGGAAGGGCGTTAGGCGTTTGAGAGTAGCCACACAAAGAAAGGTCCCATCAGACATCACGGCTCTCTTTCTATGTGAATAGTGTTGCCCCCACGCCTGCCACAAGGATTGTTAGTGCTACAGCTCTGTGCTGTGCCCTTTCCCGGCCTTATTCTTTCCTCTATTGGATTTCTGACAAGAGAGCTCACTGTATTCTAATGGCATTTTTCAATTCTCAGGAAGGTTTCTGCAGTTCCTATGGAATGAACTGAGAAAATTGAACATAGATCAATAGTTAAAAGAAGCATCGCCAAACCTGTCACCAGCTATACAGTCCTTTGGAAACTATTTTAGAGGACCTTGGTAGATTGCTTTTTCGCTTTTTCCTTCCTCCAATTTGATTTTCACTGTGTCTATTGACCTCCCCTTTCTTCCTGTCTGAGGAGGATTTCAGTAGGAAAGAACGAGAGGGCAGCCGAGCTCATTGTCTGTCAGTCCTACATCACTGCAAACCCTTCTTGATTTTGAACATACTAGGAGACCCTCCATGCTGAAGAAGGGCTGTCAGAGGACTCAGTGGTATGTCTGGCATTCAGTAAGATGTAGTACATCTGATCTACATCTGACTTCAAAGATGCAAAAACCAGGGCTTGAAACCTGTTAAGTTCCTTAACCTAACTAAACTGAAGAACCTCATCTGTAGAATGAGGATGAGGAAGCTGGCGTATAGGATTAATTAAGCATTAGAGATGATCTATGTAAGACAATCAGATCTCGTGATAGTTACATGAGTGCAGCTGTAGTTAGTAGTGTCTGGAATCTGTATCCTGTGCCCCAGCATACTTTGAAATGAGTCTAATCAAAAGACACGTGCATTGTGATAATTAGTTAGAGCTTACATTGTCTAGTACATCCTGATGGGGAGCAGCATTGTGTGAGTCTGTTTTAGGCAGGTGACAGGAGCCTGGTAATAAATTCTCATCGTCTTTGATGTGCCCAGTCACCTGTAAGGTTTCTCCATTCAAAGTGTTGGGTTCCATGGAAAACTAGAAACTTCTGAGAGCTACTTACCCACTACTTTTTTAAATGACTGAACATGGAGACAACACCAACAGCTACTTCTAATGACGGCTTTTCTTAGAAGAAATGTCAACCACAAGTCTGTCTTGGCAGATGCATGCCATGCTATTTTCTATAATCTTACTTCCTGATGTTGCCAAGCAGAAGCTGCCTGTGGGATGAGCAGCTTTCAAGTTAGTATCAAAGGGGGAAGGGAGTCTGTCTACTTCTGTTTTTAATTCTTATGCTTCCTGATTAAAACAAGTAATATTCTTGGAGGTCAAGGTGTGTGGGTGAGCATTGTAGGTGAGGGTCACATGTGTAAGGAGAAAGGAAAAAGATACATGATTTTGTAATCCATAAATAACTGCATATAACATTTTGATCTTTTTCATGTTGTATCTTTCTGATATTTTGATAATATGATAGCTGATATTATATTTTATTTTCATTATTTATCTTCAGATTTTATCACGAGCATGTTTGCAAGATACCAGTTGGGCAATTTATTTACCCCTAGAAGCCTCTACAGTAAAGACACAATAATTCCACTTAACAAACTTTGTATGCCACATGTTAGAAAACACAAGTCTTTTGTAATTCTCTTATAGAGCACACAAACTAAGTTGTTTGTTCTGACTTCCATGTCTTAGTGAGTTTAAAAGCCAATATATATTAAGCATTGTATCACACAGCCCTCTATTAATCACTCTGGGGACTCAGAAAATACCCAGAACAACTGAGCCCAGACGGGTTTCAGGCGGATGCCAGAGATGAAGCCCAACAGTAGAGAACAGACAGAGATCGAAGCGTTCTTGATTGAAGAGCTTGCCTAATTATCTAGTGAGAGTCCTCAGAACTTGAATTCCTTCTATCCTTGGCTCTTTCCACATTAAAATGAGTCATGCTTCAGAGAATTGTTTTTTTCTTATCTCAGACACAATTATAATTTTAACCACAATAATGTGACTTGCCAGTTGAGCAGAGTATTTCCTAACTCTACCAAAAAATGAAGAAAGAACAGAAAAAAGACATTAAATGCTTAATTTTGTAAACTAGAATCATTTACAATAATCGGTTTAAAGCTACTGTTTTCACTGATTTTTTTTTCAATTCCAAAGGTTCACCTTCCCTGACCTTGAAAACTTATAAAATCTAAGAGGCCCTTCAGATTCTATTAAAATTATAGAAAAAATTATTTTCTTTTTGCCATGAATATGTACAGAAAGAAGTATTTTTATATAATTAACATTTTGCCTTAGAAAACTAATGCATCTGTTATACCTGGAAGATGCAATTAAAAGTGATTTTTTTAAAAGTCAGGAGACAAAGGTGGGCAGATCTCTGTGAGGTAAGGCCAGCCTGGTCTACACAGCAAGTTCCAGGCCAGCCAGCACTACTTACGACCCTGTCTCAAAAAAGACAAAAGAATGGAGGGAAGGAAGGAAGAAAAGAATTGTTTTAAAATCTTTTTTCTTATCATTTCTGGAAACTTTTCTACTCTACCATGTTGGTATTCTAAAGAAAATGAACAAAAATTGGTAAAAAAAAAAATGCATATACTGAAGGTCAAAATAACAGTAAGCCATCCAGCTCAAATAAATGAAAACTGGGAGAATTCCATCACATAAATCAAACACAGTAATGTGATATCTACGGGAAAGAATGAAATATTTTCCATAAGGGGTCAGCTCAGTGAGCTTAGCTGAAGTCTTTGAAAGCCTCTTGCCAGATCCCTTGCTAGCTCATTGTTTATTTGGCCTCAGAATATGTCAAACTGTCAAATTCAGTGTCAGTATGTTTTTCTCTCTCCATGAAATCTACCCAGAATAAAATTGTCCAAAGCTAAACAACTTTGTCACAGGCAGGACTGAATTAGTAGACCAAGGGGTAGATCTTGGGTGAACTAAGGCTCATAGGTAATTTGATATGGGACCAAGCAGGGCTTAGTAAAATTTGGAAGTTACAGGTTTTAGAGGAAGTCACGGGGGAAGGGTCCAAAGACACAATTAACATAGGCAAGAAGATTGGATTTCCTCCAGAAAACACTAGCTTGTCTCCCGATTCACTAAAGAAAAAGCAAGTGTGGTCCCTGGAGAATGACTTGCAGTTGAATAAGGCTGCCTAGAGAGCTAGAAACAGTATCAGTAAAAGCAGCACCTCAAGGCTGGTAGATAAAGATGAGTCAAAAGGGGCACGTCAGTGTGAGAGGAAGGGACTTGGGAGTCCAAAACCCTGACTGACAGACATTCCAGGGAGGATGGAGCAAGGATGGAGGGTTGCTTCTCTGAGAAACTGGGAAGATGGAAACTGCAGAAAGCCTGTTCCGCTTGAGAGTTGTAAAGAAGCTCATGGATTTTATGGTTCATGTCTTGCTTGGTGGAGAGATAGACACAGAAGCCAGATTGGAGTGGGCAGAGAAGTGGGAGGGAAGAAAATGGAGTCCGTGGGATGTGTAGAAAGCTCAAGACGTCTGACTGTGAAGCAAAGAAGAAATGTCAGGCAGAAAGGGGAAGTTGAGGGGGCGGGGGCGGACCTGTCTCCACACACCATGTTGGTGTGTTTGGTTGGTTTGGTTTTTTGAGACAAAGTCTTGCTATGTAGCCCAGGCTGGCCTTGAGCTCATCATGATCCTCGTGAATTCAGTATCCAAAGACTGGAACTGTAGGTCTGCACCACCATGCTCTGTAATACTGGCCCTTTTGGGGGGAGGGCAAATTGAGGTGCTTCAGTGCTGGTTCAAAAGATGCACTTAAGATCTGAAACAAATCTACGCAGCATATCTGAAAGTCTAGAACAAATCAAACCAAAAGTTCAACTAATTTCAACAAATTATATGTTGTCGTCATGGGCCAAGGACCAAAACATGAGCAAGACAAGCGTTGTGCTTGTAGAAGCACTGTTCCACGGAGTTCACTCACAGAAAGGTGCTCAGCCCCTGCACGGCACCCGCACACCAGCCTGACCCGGCTCTCCTCACAGTCACTGTCGGTGGTGATACCTTCGTGTTCCCTTCCCTCCTCCTGGATCCCGTCTTGCTGTTGCTCACAGGTTCCCATCTTTTCCTCATCTCCAGGCTCTCCCAGTCTCGCGTCTTAGACTTTTTTGTACCAATGTTTGGACTCCTGAATATTTACCGGAAAGGAGAGCCATGAGGGAAGGAGCACTAACTTTGGTCTCAACGTGACTAGAGTCAGATCCAATGCCTGTCACTTAACACCTGGAGGACACAAGTGCTGTGCTTAGTATCTCCATCTCTCAAATACAGGGATCAACTTACCTCTGAAGGCTACTGCCAAGAATAAATGAAATAGTGTGTATAATGCAATGAATATGAAGTCTGGGCTCCTAACAGAGAGAGACTGCAGGTGTCAGAATCCCAGCCCTGCTGTAAAGTCTTGAGCAAGTACTTAACCTTCCTGTACCTGAATCCTTCTCTCAGAAAAGCGGCTCTAACAGGCAAGTACCGCACAGTTGTTAAGAGGAGTGGAGTGGCAGAGAGGAATGAGGGATGGGTGTCCACTGAAGTGCCCAGGCCAATGCCCAGCATCGAATATGTTCTGTGTACAGATTTGCTTTGTCATCTGCTGCCATATTTTATTATAGTAAAATATATTATCAATAAATATATTTAAATGTTTACTACCCGTCCTCTGGAAATAGATACAATATTCTTAGCTTTCAGATAATTTCACTTCAGTGAGTACAATGTTTTAACTTAAAAAATTTTTTTTCTGTGTTCTTTGAGGTGTTCATTTTATAGTATGGTTTCACAAGTAGTCAATACTTCAAAATTATCATTATCAACCCAAGCATATAAAATGACCCAGAATATCACAATGAGTGAGTCATCAGAAAAGAAACATTGTTCCTCAATCTAGACAGGCCTCAGAGCTGTGCGTGTTTATCTCATGCATAAGAAACAGATGATTACTGAATGTTGGCAGAGCATTGGCACAGCATGCATGAGGCCCTGGGTTTCATTGCCAGGACTGAAGAAAGCAAGTAATTAATTGAACAATTAAGTTATAAAGTAATACAATTTTTAAAAGTACTCTAATAAGACATTTATTCAAATCAGGTCATTATGAGTCAGTGCACCCACAGCAATGCCCAAGACCCATGCAAACTCAGGCAGACAGAAACCCAGCAGAGAGCTGTGGAAATGGGCAGCAGACCCCAATCTTATTTGAAGAATTACTAGAAGCTGGTTACTGCTGGTTGAGGAAGAGCTGAACGGCTTAAGGGGAGGGTCTCTAGAGGGGCTGACTAGACCCCAGTGGACGAACTTGCACTGAGGGATGTCTGGGCACACTAGCTTGACACAGATGACAGGACGTGTGGGTTCCAGTGGGAGGGCTGTGGGAGGTGCCAATGGGGGAGGGGTACAGAGATGGTTGGGATGTGCTGAATGAAATTCACAAAAGTTCAGTTAAAAAGAATTTTTTTAAAGAGTCAATACAAAGAAAAAATTAAAATTATCAATAAACATACCATTAAAATTTTTTACAAATAAAATATGTAAATCTTTTTTAAAAAAAAAAAAAGACTTGAGAGATGGCTCCAAAGTTAGAAGCACTTGTTGCTCTTGCAGAGAACCCGGGTTCAGTTCCCAGCACCCACACAGTAGCTTAATACCATCTGTAACTCCAGTTCCAGGGGATCCGAGGTCCTCTTCTGCCCTTAGAGGGCACTAGGCATGCACCCATATATGTACAGGCAAGCATGCATACACGTAAAATAAAAACAAAATCATTAAAAACACTGTCACCACACTCTAGAAAAGTCACAGCAACAATAAGACTCCATTTTTATATGTGTCAAATTATGAGATTGTTTTAAAGCATGCTATTTATAACATAAAGTACTAGCATTGTGAGAAATAATTTGATAATAGGAATCAAAGTCTTATGTAACATGAATGACCTTTGATTCTAGAAATCTCCCTGGAGGCCATGATCACAGATGAGGAAGAATGTTAGCGAATATGGAAGTTCTGTATCGAGCACACAAACTGAAGAAGCAGTGTATTAGAAATGGCTGAATTATGGAGAAGCTGAGGGGTATTGGGAGTTCAAGGCCAGCCTAGACAACACAGCCAGATCCTACCTCAACAAGCAGTTATATTGATCTCTACTTTTAAAACTAGCCTTTGAGACAATGTATAGTTCTTTGAGTAAATTTGAGATGCTCTATTGGAGAGGAAAAACTCCTGGAGATTAGGTGGATTTGGGTTTGAATCTTGTATCTATCAACTGTCTGCTTTTATAAAGATAAATTTAGTCTCTCTAGGCCTCAGCCATATTCTCTGTAATATAGATAACAAATCTTCTTTGTGAAAATTTGCCCATTTGAATAAAGCAAAATTTTGGTAGACTTGAAAGGAACTGGCAATGGTGTAGGTTGACTCAAAAGTGGTGAATCCAAGCTTTTAAACAACAAAAAAACCTTAGAAAAGAAAGAAAACAAAAGAAGTGGCCAAATCATGCCCTACTTCCTCCCATACCGCTCTGCATCTTCAAGGTCTCTGTGTGCTGCCGACGCCCACAGCTGTGATTCTAAGCTTGTCCTCTCCCTTGAGCTCCTGACTCCTACATACAGCTGTTCATTAGTGTCTAACAGGCACCTCAGCCTTGACTTGACAGCAGTTGATCTTCAGCCTGAGGATCCCCCTCCAAACCTGGCGTTCGTGCTCACACAGCTTTTGCCCTTGACCTGAGCCATATCCTCAGCTCCTTTCTCCCTTTCTGTTGGAAACATCCCTATTCCACAGAAGTCTGAGCCAAAAGCTCTCTTGACTCCTGTCTAGTCTCAGAACCCATTCCATTGGCCCTGTCAGCAAATCCTCCTGGCTCCTCCTTCAGAATGCACCCCAAATCCTGCTTCTCACAGCCTTCTCGCTACCGCCCTTGTTCACCATGCCTTCTTGCCCTTGGGTTCTTGTATTGGCCTCTCTCCTTTGAACCTTGCCCTCCTGCAGGCACAAAGCAGTCCAGGAAGCATCTGAAGATGCTAATATGCTGGTTCATTTCCCTGTCTGAGCTCTTCTGTGTCTGTCAAGTCCCATCTCACTCACAGGGAAAGTCAAGGTCTTCACCAGGGTCCCAAGACCCTGGGTCTGATGTGGTACCTTGCTCTGTGACGTCATAACCTCTCATTTCCTCCTCTTCACCTCACTTCTCTCAGCATCCTCCCACACTGTTCTTAGGCACAGTTTTGTCTCTGGACCTTCAGTTGTGCAGTTCGCTGTGCTTAGATTAGATGCTCCTGCCTGACATCCACATCACTACCTACTCCCTCAAGCCTCTGTTCAAATGTTACCTTCTCATTCACATCTTCCCTTACCACACCACCACCAGACACACACACACACACACACACACACACACACACACACACACACACACCTACACACCTGCTTTCTTCTTTTCCAGGACGTTTAATACTTTCCAGTTTGCTAGCTAGTTGATTTTACTCATTGTCTGCATCTCCAGAAAGGCAAATCATTTTCATCTGTTCATGACTATGTGCTAATGTCTGGAATCATGTACTACACATGGTAGGCATTAAATAAATATTTGTTAAGTTAATAATTTAACAGGGCATAAAGGGAAATAGTCTTCATAGTTATAATTATTAATTATAATTATTAAGCACATTATCAGACCTCTAACAGTGATATCACTAGGGGGATTACAAACCATGTTTTCAGGGGGCTGGAGAGATGGCTCAGTGGTTAAGAACATTTAGCTCTTGCAGAGGATCTGAGTTCAGTTCCTATAGCATCTACATCAGGTGACTCACAGCTGTCTGTAACTCCAGCTCCTGTGGAACTTACATATACTGACACACAGAAATATAATTTAAAAACTAAAAATGCACCGTTAAATTATCATGTTTTCACAGATATTTAATCCTGTAGAAATTGTCTCAAAACATTGTGTTTGTTTTAATCTTGAAGGAAAAACAGCAAAACCTTAACTTCTGCTGGTGATTAGCTTCTGAGAGGTTTGGGGTTTTGCTTTTTTGTAGTTCTCCCTTATTCCCAGCATGCATATCAATGTTGGTTTTTAAATTGGATGGTGGTTTGTTGTAAACCATAGAATTCTTGTGCTTTTTCAAATCTCACTTCGTGAAAACTGGATCACCATCACTATAGCTTGTGTTTATCCCCAGAGTTAAGAGTCTTTAGGGACAAGTGTTAGGCTTTCTGTATACATTGTGGGTTTTGCTCTTGTTTTGATGTTTGATTTTTTTTGAGACAGTGTCTCATGTATCCCAGGCTGGCGTAGAATTGGCTATGTATTGAAGGATGATCCTGAACTCCTGATTCTTCTGCCTCTACCCTGAGTGCCAGAATTACAGGTATGTGCCTGACACGTCTGGTTTTCAGTAAACAGTATAGTCTTTTGAAATCAGACAGGTTCAGATAATCAGTTTCTTTTGACATTTGCTTACCTGAAAACCAGGCTCATACTCCAAAGAGCTCCTCTGTGGATTAAATGTGATTATGAATATAGTCCAGGACCTTGCATAATATGATTTGTAAATTACAAATTCTATGAAGGCAGAGATTTTGTTTTGTTTTCTTTATCATCAACCTTTAGTTGTACTGTAGATAAGGCTATTACATTTATAGAGATCAAATTATTTCTCTAAGTTCATGTAGCAAATGAACAGCGGGCTCAGAATTTGTGCTGACTGTCTCAGTGCAAAGCCCATGCTCATTCTAACTCTAGTCAAGTGTGCTAGTCTGCTTCCATTACTATAGCAAAATACCTGAGACTGGGTACTATATAAAGAAAAGGGCCTTATTTAGCCCACAGTTTTGGAAGCTCAGAATCTAAACAACATAGCTCCAGTTCTGATAATGGTCCTATTACATCACAGAGAATGACATCATAGCAAGAGTGTCTGAGAGGAAGTGCGCATATATAGAGACAGGAAATGAGAAGAGAACAGGGGGCCAGTCTTCTGTTTTTGTAGCAAACCTTTCGTGAGAACTCAGACAGGGAAAGAATCACTTCGATTCCTACCATGCTCAGTGTCCTCAGTAACCTAATTCCTCTCCACTCAGCCCACCCCTCAACATTCCACAACACTGCCACACTGAGGACCGAGCTCCTCACACAGGACCCTCTGGGGACACACTCAGGTGTCACCCAAACCACAGGACTCAGTAATAATGACTGCAGTAGAGTTCGGCCTTCCCTGTGAGCACCAAGGAGTCGGCTTCAAGTCAGACCTACTCAGCCGCTTCATTTTTGAACTCTACTTTGGATGGAGGTGTGCACATCAACCATGTGTCTCAGGGGAATTATCTAGAAGCAGTTATTGAATGAAGCAATGAATTATCTAGAAGCTTGAGATTGTGAACAGTTTTCAGTTTGTAATCTCTCTACTTTTCAATAAAGTCAAGTCATAAGATTGTCACTAGGATCAAATGCTGGCAAATTACTCTGTGATTTCAAAACACCTTTTAGCCTCTACATTTCCTAAGCAGAGAACTGGAGTATCCACCCTTCCTACATATGGCAGCTGATGTGTATTAGCCTTCAATCATCCTAATGACACCAACAGTCTGTCACATATCAGACGTAAAGATATAAGCACAAGGACCTGGGTTCCAATCCCAACACCTGACAGCTCCAGCCTGTGCTCTAGTGCTGGTGATGCAGAGACAAGATGCCTCCTAGGGCTTGCAGGCCATCCAATCTAGCTAGATCTGTACATCCCAGATTTAGTAAGTGACCCTGTCTCAAAAGTAATGTGGAAAGAGACTGAGGAGGATCTGTGATGTTGACCTCTGTCTGTCTGTCTCTCTCACTCACACATACATACAAAGGGAAAAAACATCTAATATTATTTGTATATAAAACAGCATTTTATCCAGATTTATTCATTACTTTCAAAAGACAGTAAGCATACCCGTAGTTGCAAGAAGCGTCGCGATCAAAGCACTGATAGTAACTTCTTTCTGACTCAGTCATGGGAAAAGGAGACAGAGTTTAGAGCGCAGGCACGCTCTCACAAAACCCAGGGAAGCGCTGTTCTTGCTCCCGCCTGGCCTGGCCGCTCATCTCTTCCAGAAGGCCAGGGAACTTTTCTGTGTTGACTGCTCCATGTTCCAGTACTTTAGGGAGCAACTTCCCTTGGCCACACACACACACACACACACGTGTACAAAACAGAGTTGGAAATGAACTTGGAGGCACTTTCAGCCCTATCAACAAGCCTTTCTTGTCTGAGTCCCTCACCTGGTTCCTGTTATTCCCACTGTCACCCACACCACAGTCACTGGAGAGGTGGGTGCAAAGAACATGGGCCTCTAAGTCAAGCTGTCCTGGGTTGAGATGTCACCTCTGCTCTCTGCCTCGTGGGTCATTGTTGCACCTAGCTTCCTGTTGGGGTCAGCCTGCTTCCCTTCACAAGATTATTAGAACGACTTCCGTAAGCGGGGTGGTACTTAATAAACGTTTAATGTTCTTCGGTTTCTATTCACTGGCCCTGTTACTTCACTGGTCCACGTTAGTGTGAAGCATAAAGGAGGGAAGGAAACCGTCTGTAGCTATTAAGTTCTGAAACTTAACATCCCTCGGAAAGATCCACTGGGGGAGAAGGAAGTGAGATGTAAGGAACAGGATTACAGGATTTAGTTAGCCCTGCCCTGGCCGCCTGGCTCCTCAGGGAGAGCACTGGGAGGGCCAGTGTCGAGTCTGCCCCTTCGAGTTTCTTTGATCTGCTTCCGGGAAGTCTGTTGTTCTCCCACCCTTCCCAACGCACTGCCAACAGTACACACTTCTTTGATACATCGCATCAAATAGCCTATCCTAATAATATATTTTTAAACACTGATACCAGATCTTGAACATTGCAACTAAATATAAAACTAAAAATACATTTCCTTTGAAATTTTACAGTGAATTTCAGGAAGGTGCCTATGGATGGATCCTTATAAAACAGATTTGTACAGTGCAGGGTGAAGTCCGTACTGACTTCTCTGTCATGGTAACAGTGAAGAAAATTCCAGGATATAACCCAATCACAATTGTACTTTTCTTGAGCACTTAAACACTGAAATTTAGATATCCAAAGACTTCCCACACATTACCCTTACCTTTTTATGGGAAAGGAATTATGAAATTTCAATGCTCTGGGGGATTTTTTAAAAGTTATTTTAACAAATAGACTGTAGTTAAATTTTCTGTTTAATATTCTGAAACAGAAGTATGGCTCTGAGTCATTCCTGATACAGCTAGCTGACTAATGTCAAAACATGGAGCCTTAGGAATGAGTCTCTAAACTCAGGCTGATCGTGAAAAACTATCAAATCACTTTCAATAAATAAGGCCCAAAAATTACTGAGCAAAGAAAACAAAGAGACTTGGCAAAGTCTTCTGACACTTGAAAGCCACTAGATCAAAATCTTTAAAGATTATTTGTTATTTATGTGTGTGTCTGTGTGTAAATGTATATGTGTGTACAGGTACACCAGCCTGTATGCACAGAGACCAGAAGAGGCTTTCAGGTGACCTACTCCAATCTTCCTCTTTGCTTGTTCCTGAGGCAGAGTCTCTCCCTGATCCTGGGGTTTGAGTTTCCTCAGCTAGGCTGGTAGCCAGCCAGCAAGCCCCAGAAGTCCTATCTCCACATGCCCCTCTCCCTGTTGGAGCTGGGTTACAGGCATGTATAGAATGTCCGGCTTGTGTTACATAGGTGCTGGGAGCCAAACGCCAGCCTTCATGATTAATGCAGCAAGCACTCTTAACCACCGAGCCATCTCATCAGCCCTAAGATCAAAATCTTTACCTATAATTTCCAGACATTTTCCTTTTCTTTCCAAATAAATAGAAATAATGTAGTCTGTAATGGACCATGCCCAGGTTCTGTTCTTCGAGTTTTAACATAAGTATTGACTGATTAAAAGTTCTACTTAATTGCCATTTCAGCAGCTGCTTTGGCTTCTGTCACAGGGAAATGTTCAGTTTGCATTCTTTTATTCTTTGATGCTTAGGTTTCTGCGTTTTTACCATTATAAAAGATGAGACAAGAATCTTTGTTTATCGATGTCACCACTTTTTTGGTCAGAATTGTTTCCAAAAGCGAAATCCCTAATTCTTTAGACTCTTGAAACATATTGCAACGTTACGTTGAGGAATAAGCCTGTCAGTTTATTCCCCCACCAGATGTATAGGAAGGGCTCCCACACATTCTAGTTAATTATACTGGTTACTTTTCATTGCGGTGACCAAAAATCCCTAAGGGAGAACGGACTTATTTTGGTCAGTGGCTCAGGAATGTGGTCTGTCACGGCAGCAGGACCGCTCGTCTGTGGTGACGGGAGCACCACATAGACCTACAACACATCAATGCAGAGAACGAGAGACTGCAGAGTGCTCGGCCTTAAATAGGACACCTGTATCACAACCTCTCCTCCTCAAGGCTCTAACCATTTTGGAAAAGGGATAGAAAGACTGTAAGAGCTGGAGGTGGTGGAGGACCACAAGGAAAGTGTTTTCCAGACAGCAGAGCTGTTGCACATATGAACTCACAGCAATGGGGACAACGTACACAAGACCGGCACAGGCTCAAGCCAAACAGAATCCCAGCGTAGATCGGGTTGGGGGAGGGAGGTGGGTGAGAAATTCCAAGCCTCCCTGGGAAACTGCTGATAATTGTTAGGTTCTGAGAGAGGGAGAGTCAGTCTTCTCTAAGGATGCGATACCAGGTAGGTTGACAGGCTCCAAGGGATAGATTCACACCCAGGGGTAAGGGGGCACAGGTTAGACTCAACAGGCGTAAAAGTAATAGAGAACTTAAAGTGGGGGGGGGTGAGATGGAGGAGGGGTCTAAAAACGATCAAAATACAGTGTGGAAGTTCTCAAAGAATCAATGAAAATATTTCTTAAACTCCCTAGAAATGCCTCATAGACCTGCCCAGAGTGTGTCTCCCAGGTGATTCCAGATGTAGTCAAGCTGACAGTGAAGGTTGGCCATCACAGACATAGACTTTGAAAATGAACGAGATCCCAGAGGCCATTCAGTGCAGCCCTTCATTCAATAGACTGTGCTCCGCCCCCACCCAGCTGGACGTTCCTTGTGGAGAGCGACTGTCTTGTCCTAACACACAGTGGTGCAGAGTACAGGACTAACCTGCAGTCAACTGCGTACCCTCACCAGCTGCCGTATTGGGTTCATTTACAATTTAGGTTATTTTTCCCCAAATTGTGGATGCTTTTGAAGTGAACAGACTCTGTATTTTCAAAATAAAGGGAATTCCTAAGCCTTAAATACAGCACTATCACCAGTGTTAGAAAACTGTATTCTAAAATACTGTTCTAACACCAAAAATTGTTCAAAAAGCTTTATATTATGCTCTTTGGCCCATAATATCTTTAGATGGGGAAAATTTGTCATTTCTGAGATCTCTGCTTAAAGCACTGTCATTTCTGGTTGAATGACTCCTAGCTCAGAGTCTGAGAACACTCCTCTGAAATGATGAGCCAAAAATAGAGAATTTAGTCTTAGCCTTATTTTGCCCATCATTCTCGGTCCTCTCATAATAATTCAAAATCGGTATGCAGATCCCTCTGAAGACCCCAACCACTCCAGCAGGGCTGCTGGCTGGTGTCCTTGTTTATTTAGCCAAGCAGAGTGCCCTTGGGCTAGCTTTCTTCTTTCTCTTTTCCCCAATTAATCTTCAAGCAGTTATCTTGAAATCTTCCCAGATAAGAATTTCCTTTTAGGTTGAAGGTCTCATCCCATTTTCAATTCAATTCTTTTCCGCCAATTGAGGTAATGCTTTTCTTACAAACAAAACAAAACACTAAGTAAGTCTCAGGAGAAGTTCAGCAATTTCTTTTCCAAATACATTTTATTCTTGAGAACAGCCTTTCCTATAATTTGGTGAGTAAAAAGACTTGTTTTTAAGGAAAAAGTGTGCATCGGACATGGTGGTGCCCACCTTTAATACGAGCACCAGGGAGGTAAGAGGCAGGTGGATCTCTGTGAGGTCGAAGCTTTGGCACACTTTGGCACACTCACTTTGTCTACACAGTGAGTGCCAGGCCAGTGGCCTGGGTTACAGGAAGACTCTGTCTCAAACACACACACACACAAAAAAAAAAACAACAGGAAAGAAAAGAAAGTAAGCGTATAATAGACTAAAATTCAGCAAATGCCTTCTTTTACAATTTTAAGTATATTAGTAAGTGCATTCTTTTTATTTTATTTTATTTCACTGAAACAGGACCTCACTATGCAGACCAAGCTGGCCTGGAACTCAGAGATCCTCCTGCCTCTGCCTCCCCAGTGCTGAGATCTAAGGCATGTGTCACCAATGCCCAGCAATAAACGCATTCTTAATACAGTTGTTAAAATAGCTTGTTCTTCCTTTCTACATAGTCTACGCAGCATCGGTGAACAAGGTCACCACTGTTTGCTCTGTGCCTTGCAGACTGCATAGTGATTCGTCCCATTTTATCAGCCTCACGTTACTCAGAAGGTGAGGAAACTGAGGCTAGAGAGATTGTAAGAGACTAGGCCAGCTCACTCACCTGCAGGCCTGGGTGCTCTGGTTGAAGCCCAATGAGACATTAAGTCTCTGATGCTTCTAGGCATAACTCAGGCCAGAAGCAGGGACACCCAACTTCTTTACCTAGTGGGCCAGACTTGGTCATTAGCACATGTAGAGGTTGCATGGTTGCCATCCTACCCCAGGAGTTCCAGGCCCCTGCTGCATGCTTCTCATGTGTTGGGAATTGTGGGTAGAGGTTTTTCTGTTCATCGCCTTTCAGTCACACATATTTTGATGAGTTAGACTTTCAGCTGCTTTGCAAAGCTGCCTCCGGGGCCCTGTCTGGAACCCTTGTGGAGTGTGGTCAGCAGGAGAGCAGGAAACTGGGACACGATGGCTCCTTTATGCTGGGCTGGCCACTTTTCTCAGTGTCTGCACCATAGAATGCAACTCTGTAGGGAGGTGAAGACAATCAGAGACCCAGAGTGCCAGCTGCATTCGGGAGGCATCACGATAAAGGTGAAAAACGAACTGGAGGCCAGGGTTGGCCTTACAAGTGTGACCTAAAGGCAGAGCCCTCCGATCCCCTCTCTTGTCATCTCTGGAAATGAATGAACCGTGATAACACTTGCTTCATTAGGCCACTGGGATGCTCAAAAAAAGAATGAAGGTAACTGTGTCATAAATGATCAATAATTATGAGCTTTCCTGACTGCTGTAGTGGCTCATGATTAATTTTTTTAATGTTTAATGTTTTCTTATGAAAAACACTGCCTGCAAATTATGCTCCAGCGCTGGGCATTCGCCACAGACTCCCAGAGCCCCCGTGAAAGAACAGAGAGAACACCACCAGTTTATGTTGCTTGCGACCCTAGGCACTGAGCAGTAATTAGGGAGCATGGCCACAGTTAAAGTCTGCGGCAGTGTGGTTCAGGCTCCATCCTTTCCTCCTCACGCTCCTGGAGAGTGGGTCGTTTGAGGCATGCTCCAGTGATGCCCTCTCCCTGGGGTCCCCGGAGGGTTGCTACCAAAAGCACTGTTGGTATAGAGTCAAGCTAAGAAGCAGGCTTCAGTGCACTTCATGCCAAGAAAAAATACTTGAAACCTGTCTTTCCGGTTCTCATTATTACCATCTTGATCAATGGTGCATGTAACTTTTCCTAGAGAGCCTCCCCTGTTTGTTCCCTTTGAGTTCTGGAAAGAACTTTGTCATTTTGATGTTATATTTACTAGGAAGGCTGTACCATGTCGGCCCAGGTAAAAGAGACTTATCAACAGTCTGTGGGTGTGGCTCTCTGCGCCACATCCCAGGACCGTGCAACACAGCCTTCCCGGGCTCAGTTACCACTATCACTACTCCCCAGCCCACCCTCCGTTTCTTACCTCGATAGATGTCAGCACCACGTAAGGAGCCCCATGCCAAAGCCTGCAGACCACCTCTCATTTACCCCTACACCCCGTCCAGCCAGGGGCCAAGTTCTTGACATCCCGACCTCTAGAGATCTCTTCCCGTTTGGTCCTGCCGTCCTTCCCACTGCCTCAGCTGTGATGTTTTCCGGCCACCCTAACTCTCCCTCCTGCTGACATTAGCATAGTAACTACTGCCTCCCATTTGCTACCCCACACGTTGTGGGTGACAGGTAAGCCCTTGTCATTCAACCACTCCCAGCCCTTCAGTGTTTCCCAGGTACCTCTTGAAAAGTGGGAGGAAGGGGGTGTTAATGACCTTTTCTCTCTCATGTTTCCTTTTGACTGTTGTGAGATACCAGAGGGTCCACATGGGTAACAGTTCCATTCTTTTGTACATCTATAAAGCACATTCTTCTGCATGCTTCTACCCTTGGAGAATACCTGTTCACTCTCTCAGATTTATCTTGAATGTCACAGTCTTCAAGAAATCTTCTGCCTTTGTGTTCCCATAGCAACCTGAAAATACTCCCTCGACAGCACTCACCATGTCATTTCATTAAGAATGTTCTTCTAAATATCACGAAACTATTTTATTCAAACATTTTATGAGCCTCCTTAACATCAGGTCATTTGTCATCGTCAAAGCCACACTCTAATCCCCCTCACTCAGAATGCATCAAGTTCACATCCCCATCAGCATGAGACGCAGCCAAAAAACCCACACAGGAGCTAGACACATGGCTCACCAATATGGAACACTGGCTGGAACCCAGCACCCACATGGTGGCTAACAACTGTCCATAACTCAACTTCCAGGAGATCCAAGTTCTATGAGCTTATGGCCAGCAAGGCCTGCATAATGAGACCCTGCCTCACCCAAAAAGAGAAGAAGAAAAAAACCTTGTAAGTCAGAAGATGAAGTAACATCTTTGAAGAACATAAATTTAAAAAACTAACCAAGAATTCCATACTCAGTGAAAATATCTTTCAAAAATGAATAAAGACTTTTCAGACAAATTAAAACTGAGCGCCTTCATAGCTAGTAGACCTACAAATCAAGAAATGATACAGAAACTTCTTCAGGTAAAGAAATACGATGTTAGAAACTTAAAAGCACATTCAGAAGTGGAGCTTAAAATGCAGTAAGATAAATAATTTTCTCATGTCGTCATCATCATCACCATTTATGATGTATAAGTGCAGCTGTGACGTGCCACAGTGCATGTGTGGAGATCAGGGGACAACTTTTTGAAGGCTGATCTCTCGCTCTAGCATGAGTTTCATGGATGGAACTCAGGTCAGGCTTGCTTGGCAAGCAGTTTTACCTGTTGGGCCATCTCATCAGTCCAGTTTTTCTTGTTTTTAATGACTCAAAAAGAAAACTGACTAAACCAAAATCAGTATGCCTATAGTAAAGTCTGAGAGCTTTGGCAAAAGCAGACCTAACCTTGTGAGTACAAAGGAGGGGAGGAAACAAGAACGCACTGTCGAGAATCCTGTCTCATTGGGAGCAGCATGATGGAATGTGAAGGTGAGCCCTGGTCAGGTAAACATGTGTGTTCAGGCCAGGTTAGAGTTAGCTGGAGAGAAATCACGGTGTCAACAGAGACCAGGGACCACTGGGCGGAACTGGGGTCACTCCAGGAATCAGAGCCGGCTGCAGAGGTCTAGAGTTGGAGTAACTCAAGGGTTAGAATCTCTAGACTGAGGGGGTTCAGGTCTTTTAGAGCATACAGTTGCTGCAAATCTGAATAATGAAAACAGCATAGTCCATAAGCAGTGCTTGGGTTTGGGGGGGAGTTGTTATTCTCGGCATTCTGAGGAGGTGGGCATGTGTTTGCACTCTTGGGAGGTCTGAACAAAAACGTGTCACAGCAGGAACAGGAGCGAGCACGTGGGTTTCCTACTCTGCCAGCACCCTGTTTCTTAATTTTGCCCCCAATCCCCTCATTCACATGGCAGCATTCCACAGTCTTGCAGCCCACACGTCGCATGTCCTTTGATCTTTGTGGTGTGGGGTGATACAGCTTGAGAAGAACCAGTGGGAAAAAGGAGGCCTGTGTGGCAGAGATCCCCTTGCTTTGGGTCAACAGATGTCCCCTCATCGAGAAGTGCCCCCCTGGAAATGGTTGCAGTTGGCATCTTCACACCCCTCTGCGTTAACCATGGTCATTATCACCGACCCAGGGAGGAAGAGGCTTTTGGACGCCTGGCTTCCTTTCTCTGCAGCTGACAGCAGGACGGTTGCCCTGTGGATTTAGATGCCCTGCGGATGATCAGGGACCCCAAGAGATGACACTTTACAGTCACAGAGCCGTTGATTGTCAAAGTCAGGGGCCTCTGTGTGTCGTGATCAGGTGACCTTCACAGTGACAGCCAGACAGCTTGCAGAGGCAGTGAATCTGAAAATGGAGAAGCATGTTCTATGCTTCTAGGTCATAAATTTCTGGCTTTGTGGCTTCCTCAACTCCACAACTAAGAGCCCAAATATCCTACTCTCTACCTTCTCTTTGAAAAAGACACAATGTCCAAGTTGAGTGTGAAGACGAAGGAATTGTAAGAGCCAGAAGGAAGAGGTATCATATTTCAAATCTGTTCACCACACTTTCGTTGCAAGGGTCTATCTCAGGTTATAACTTGTACGAGGCATGAACCTAAAAGGTCTAAGCACTCCCGGGTGTCGGGGCACTTGCCTTTAATTCTTTAATCCCAGTACCTGGGAGGCAGAGGCAGGTCAATCTCTGTGAGATCAAGGCCAGCCTGGTCTATGTAGTGAGACCTAGGCCAGCTGGGGCCATAAGGAAACCCTGTCTCAAAAGAAGCAAAAAAAATAATCAGTATTGAATCTGGGTCAGTGCTCAAAGCATGCCTTTCACACAGGCCTGTCTTGAAAGCCAATGGATTCAAAAATATGTTTGATTATTCCTTGTGGGAAAACGGGGCTTTCAGCCTGGCTCTGTAGCCTGTCAACAGCTTGCAGGGTTCCAAGGAACTAATAATTATTAATGACAACCTCCTGAACATTCCCATTGAGCCCGCAGAGTGGAGTGTTTCCAAGTGTTAAAAAGGCTGCGGCCTCCTCCACAGCAGGGCTGGGGTGGCGGAAGGAACTGCTGAGCCCGCTGTCACCCTTGGGCCCTGTGAGCCAAAGGAAAGTGCAGGGACAGGGAAATCCTAAACTCAGCTCTCAGCACTTCCTTCCTAAAAATCACACTTCTCAAACACTTGCTCAGCACCAGGCACTGTGCTAATGGGTCCACAGCCCATCCTCACCCAACCCTAGGAGGCCAGCTCTATTTAGATCTGCTTAAAACCAGAAGCTGCGGTTCCAAGAGGTCACATGCCTGCCAGTGGCATACAGCTAAGTCAGTCAGAGAGTTGGTCTAGAAACTAGAAGTGACTCCAGAGCCTGCTTTCCCAACCTCATGCTTTCTGCCTGTCCTGATCCATCTAGAGGACATCCACTCAGTCCCTCTGATAACCTACCAGCCATTCACTGTGCACAACCAGTGTTGTGGCCCTGGGCGGAACAGTAAGCATACCATTTTCGTAGTCAGCAAGCTTTTACTGAGCACGGCTTCTAGGGCCAGGCACTGTGCTGAGGAGGACTGCGCAGATGTGCTTACGTCGTGGTTCCCACCTTTAGGGCAAGCACAGGCTAATAGGCACTGAGGGGCAACTCAAGTATTCCGTGTACAGTGTGCTGTGAAGATAGAGGTGTGCCACCAAGACAGGCCATCCGGAGGGTGAGGAAAAGCCTCTGGGATACGTAGACCCAATGGAGTCAGGAAAGGAAAACGAGGACTAGCTAGGTAAAGACTGAGGACCAAGGCGTTGAGCCAGAGAGCACGGTCTGAGTGCTGCTTTCCCCGTGAGTCTCCCACTCAGTGTGGGGGGTGTGAGGCATTCAGCAACAGTAAGAGGTTTCAGAACACACAGTAACCAAAAATTAGTTTAAATGAAACTCGTAGTGCTGTGCCAGGTCACAGAATCCCCTCAAAAGACCACCAGGGAGGCCAAATCTGATGCAACCGCACAAGGACCTTTATTTGCAAGCTCGAGCTGGGTCCACAACCCAACACACCAACGCAGCAGGTGGAGGGAGAGTGGCCACCAGGAGAGGCAGGAGGGGCTTCTTATAGGTTTTAGACAAAGGGAGGAGGGGGATTTGCCGTACTCCCCCAGGTTCGTCACAAAAGCCTGGCGTGCCAAACATGTCTTTAAATTGATTGGTTATGAACACCAGAAATGGGTTGAAGGAGGCACGGGGGTCTCTCATTGGTGAGAGTCACCTTTAGGGCAGAGGAATGTGCTGGCCATTACCTAAGTACATTGCAGGCTTTCGTTTATACTTTATTTGGTCCTATTGTTTTCAGGCTTGCCTAACATGTCTGGGCCTGTCTCGCTTTGTCCACAGAGCCTGAGACCTGTAATAGTCCAGTTGAAACGAGGGATATTTTGTGGTATTTCTTAGGCCTCGTCCTCACATCGGTGAATTAGGTGTTTCTGGCAGCGCTCACCTGTGTTGGCTCATGGGCTTCACTGCAGCCTTGCTTCTTAACACACAACACGCACACATGCAGGTGTGCCGTCACTCCACACAACTCCAGTGGACACTGCCGGAGCCACCATGGCTCAGGTTTGAGACTGTTGTGTGTGATGAATTGCAGTGTTTTTACTGTGCATGCAAACACTTCTGCTCTGGCAGAAGCATAGCGGGCTAACTGCAGAAAACAAAGACCCTTAAGGTGTTCCTGCAACTCTTTGTCAGCATGCAGGTATCAACTTAGTATATTCTTGGGGTGTCTTACGTTAGAATCTTTGACTTTTAAATTGCTGTTTGATTGCTGACAAGTTTCTTTAGGAAATTACTCAGTAAATTGTGCCTTGAGATTAGGACAAAATTTCCAACAGTCTCTGAGATGGCCTTAAACATATTTCTGCCATTTTATACTATGTATTTATGTGAAGCAGTATTCTCAGTATTGACAATTATAAAATCAAAATGTTGAAAAGCATGGAAGAGCTCTATATCCTGTAATATCAACTGTTCAGCCAAGATTGAATTCTGTAGGTAAAAGTAAACAAGCACATCCATCTCATTAAGATACAAGTTGCTTTCAACACATGATAAGATTCTATGTGTACCAAACACTTACTTTAAAGTTAAATAAAGTTATGTTTATTTTCTGTAAATATTTGATTTATAAAGCTCTTTTACATTCCCATAAGCCTGAGGTCACAAATAAATTTCTCCAACAAATAAGAGTCATAAGTAGAAAACTGTAAGAAGCATATCTAGAAACGGCCAGTATGATAGTAGGCTCGTAAGAGGTGACGCAGAAACTGCACTGTTGAGATGGCTCAGCAGGCAAAGGTGCATGCCAAACACAGCCTAATGACCTGAGTTCAGTCCCCAGAACCCGTGGAAAGGTGGAAAGACAGAACCAACTTGACCAAGTTGTCTTCTGACCTCCAGATGTCCACAGTTACATGTGCACCACCATGCACACATACACACAATAGTAAACAATTATTTTTCTTAAAAAATGATGAAAAGACAGACTCCACTTACAGTTTAGTTCTAGAGACTTTAAAGCTAAAGATTTCTCAGAATATTATTAAAGGAAATTTTCTCTTTTCTAGGCAAAAGGTTCAGTTTAGCTCATGCTAAAACTCATATACTGAATTCACATTCTAGTGAACCCAACCTTCTGCCCACTCCCATTGTGATGGTGTTAGAGGTGAACTGTTTGATAAGGAATAGGCTGAGCCCTCATGAATGGGATTAAGGACTTCTGAGAGCTTGCATTCCCCTATACCAGATGACTTTACAATAAGAAGATGACCCTGTTAACCACATAGTGGGCACTCACTAAACATTATCTTGGGCATCCCAGCTCCCAGAACCATGAAATATAAACCCCTGTTGTTTATAAGCTGCCTCGTCAATGGTATTTTGCTATAACAACAAGGAGTTTATCTCAGATTCCAGTCATCCACTTGTTTCTTCAAGGTATTTAAAACAGGTCGAGTATGAAATAGACACTGTGCTCAACACCACAGGCTTCCCAGAACAATGGAGATCTGCTGTCAAAGGCAGGCGGGTGACAGTGGTGTGGTCAGGCAGCTTAAAATGTCATTACCAAGTGTGGAGCTCTTGACTGCACAGGGGTTTGCTTAACACAACTCTGAACAAAGGAATCGTGAACTCTTTCTTCAGCTGATAAATCCAAGGGCAACCAGATAACTGTCTTACCATGACCACAATTTTCCTGTTATTACCAGCAGAGTTCTCCATGTTCTCTGTTGTATACCTACTACTAGATCTAGAAACACTGTATTGTCCCAAAATAGCATCTTAATTAAGCAAAATAAACTCTACATTGATGTGGAAACAGCCTTCCCAAGAGCAGTAGATAGCATTAAAGTAAGCTAAGATTTCAGATAAATTAAACCCAGTTATTACATGTCAGGGACTGCTCACCAAGCCTCCCCAGCATGCACGCCTCCCCTCTACCTGCCTGCAGCACAGAGATCCTGGCAGGCTGGTGGGGAGCCTCTCAGCTGAAGATCTCAGACTTGTCACAGCAGGTCCTTGGGAACCTCTGTAAAAATGGATTTTCAGATGTTCCTTTCTTTAGGAATTTTTTATTTTTCTGCACAAAAGATAATATTAAGTCATTCCAGTCTTTCCACCCCCACAAGCTGGATGAATCCTGTTTCTTTTACATTTTCTCATAAGTCTCATGTCCTGATTTTTTTTTATCTTTTTGTCTGTTTAGATTATGCTCAATGAAATAATAGATTTTAATATTGTTCTGTCTTTGTGTGTGAATTGTATTAATGTGTGTGCACTTGTGATTATGGATGTGTGCATCTGTGCATGCACATGCACATGTCTCTTTATCATTCTCCTTATGTTTTTTAAGGCAGGATCTCTCACTGAACCCGGAGTTCATGGCTGGCCAGGATCCACCCTGCCCCGCCCCTCACCCTGGGGGACAGACACACGCCACCACATCCAGCTTTTTAACATGGTGCTAGGGATCTGAACTCAGGTTCTCAGGCTTACACTTTGACCACTGGGCTGAATCCGCAGCCTCTGTCACTGTGTCTTCTAAGTATGTAACTCTCTAGAGTTACATGCATTTTCTATGTATGTAATATGCTTTGTGCCAGTTACCTAGCCTTGGGGCTTGGTATGAGCATCTTGAGGCCTCAGTTTCCTTGATCATTTAGTCAAGAGTCAACATGGATTCTGCCTATTCTCTTGGGGATCAAATCCTGAGCTGCTATAATATTGATAATAATAAAAATAATATCTCTTAGAGCTGAAAAGATGATTCAGCAACTAAGAACACTGGCTGCTCTTGTAGAGGACCTGGGTTCAGTTTTCAGCACCCATATGGCAGCTAATAACCATTAATTCCAGTTCCATGGGAATCTGACACCCTTTTCAGACCTTCAAGGGCGTTGCACAACAAGGGTTCAGTTATACGCATGCAGGCATTCATACACATAAAATAAAAATTATAAATATTTTAAAAATACCTCGTCGTTAGCATCCCAGAATTCTTGAGGCACCTTCATTTGAGCCTAATGACTACTGAGTTTATTGCTTTGAAGCACAGTTCTTATGCAGACAACTCATTTATGAGCCTAAATGAAAGAATAAATGAATATATTCATCAATTAATTTCCCTAACTGAATAAAACTTATCTCTAGAACATAATTTAGTGTCACCTGAGAAAAATCATTACATAAATATCAACAGAATGATTAACAAAAATCTTGAGATGAATGTATAGATTTCTCCAAAAGACATCTGATAAAATTATATTTTTATCTAGAGTTTTTAAATATTTTATTTATTATTTTTATTCTATGTGTATGTATATTGCCTGCATGTATGTAAGTGCACTGTGTCATTCAATGCCCACAGAGGTCAGAAGAGGGTGTTGAATCCCTAGAATTGGAGCTATGGATGGGTGTTGGCTGCGATGTAAGTGCTGGGAATCAAACCTGGGTCCTCTGCAAGAAAAATCAGTGCTCTTAACCACTGAGCCAACTCTCCAGCCCCTCTCTAGAAGTTGTAAAAGTAAAGTTTACACACATCCAAAATAATCCTTTTTAAATAATATTAGTGAAGAGTCAAAATTCTTTGTTTGGGTTTGATTTGGAGGGGGGTGTTGTATTGGTTTTGCTTTTTTGTTTCTTGATACAGGAGCTCCCTGAAGTCCCAGCTGGCCTGGAACTTGCCAACTCACAGAGATCCACGTGCCTCTATCTCCAGAGTGCTGAGATTAAAAGTGTGAGCCACTACACCTAGCTTAAGAGTCAGAATCCTTAACAAAGGCATAAAGCACACATTTTCATACAAACCCAAAACACAGTGTGTTGTGCTCAAGCTTAGCATAGTATGAAAGATTCCTGCTGTTGTGATGCCATTAAAAATGACACATTAAGGGCTGGAGAGATGGATTAGCATTTGCGGCTTCTCCTGCAGAGAACATGGATTCAGTGGGCTTCTCCTGCAGAGAACATGGATTTAGTGCCCAGCACCTACATGGTGGCTAGCAACCATATGTAACTCCAGGGCCAATGGATCCGACGCTTTCTTCTGACCGCCGCAGGCACCGCACAACATGGGTACACTCTTATACATGCAGACAATACACTCATACACATAAAATAAAAATAATAAAATATTTTTAAATGGAGTATTAATTGAGGAATGAAAAGAGAAAAGAATAACAATTTCAAGCCATTTATGGTTAGGAAATCTAGGGTAATATGCTAAAAGCTATTTGTGATCATCTAGAACATTTCGTAAAGTGGTCATCAAATGAACAATAACAAAGGTCTCATTTTTGACAACAACAATAATAGATATCTGTGGTCATGCTAATGCGGCATTCTCTAGCACAAATAAAATTATCAAACCTTAACAGGAGAAATAAAAAAATAATTTGAAGAATACCCAATACATGCTTCTGGCCCTAATGTTTTAAAACACTCCAGGTTGGTAGTTTCAATCAAAATATAAAAGTGAAATATTAAATGTCTAAAGAAGTCAATAAAATAAAGGTTAGACGATGTAAAATGTAGATGTGTTGAGTCAAATATTTTTAAATATTGCAAAAGCTCTGCCAAATGACTGGCTGTCAATCACAATAACTCATTTCAGTGTTTTACCATAAATCACACAAACTCCAGCTGCGTGGGGCTGTTAAAAATGTGGAAGGAATTTAGAATAAAGAATGAATTCTGTGGTATAGTTGAACAGTTCTTAAGAGAAATACAGTTCCCTTAACTATCAGGCCAACAAAAGAATAAGTTCCTGAACTTCGTTATTAAAATGTTAAATACGTTATACCAGAGCCAAGGTGAACATAACATTTATCTCTAAGCTTCACATTTAAACAATCTGTAAGCACAGTGACAAGTTCCTACTGTCATACGAACATGAACAGAGACCATTTAGAAAAAATCATGTTCAAGCTCGACTGGCAATCAAGGAACTATTAACTAACCGAACTGCACCGTGCCATTCCTCAACTATAAATGATCAAAAGTGAAGCTCTATGTTGGCAGCTGTGGAAGATACTCAGAAATTGCAGTCAACAATATCAGTGTGATGCCATCGTTATGACAGCATGGAGCAGAATCACTGAAAGGGCCATGTCATCTATGCAGCACTATTTCAGAGCTTCATAGAGATGGGGACCATACCAGCTATCACACCTACTGAGAACTTACCCACGAAACACTATGTGAGTTGTTTTACAGACTTTATTTCCCAGTCTTCATACTACAGGTGGATAGTATTGACTTTGCAGGTTGAGGGTGCTGGGACTCTGATCAAAAGACTCATCAGGGTTGAAGAAATTTAAATATTGTTTACTCATCCCATTGTCACCGAGAAAACGGAAGAGAACAGAAAAACAAAGGAAAGAAGAGAAATGAGACAGCTGTGGATGTGTCTGCTTACCTCATACAGGAAGCCAGTGTGAGAAAGAACCCAGAGAGCAGCACGCCTGTCAAATGAAGCGTCGTCCTTTACTGCAGAAAACCTAGTGGTCGGTGACAATGACACCATCACTAGACGTAATAACACAGCAGAACTGTGGCTAATTGCGGAGTAAATGTGGAAATGGCTGGTCTGGGTGTGCGTCCTGGCTTGGCCCCTCACTGGATGAAGCACCGGGAGTCTGAACTTTCCAGTACTCTGTCTCTGGCCTTTCCTCTGTTAAAAGAGATCAAAGTGAGGGAAATACCCTTTATTTCAGAGGGCTGTTGGTGGAATAAAGGCGTGGTAGATGCTTCTGTGGTTTGAATGTGGTTTGTCTCTGTCAAAACTGACATTGGGGCTTCATTACCCAATATGACAGTGTTGAAAGAGGATGAAACCTTTAAGAGTTAGGGCTGAACACAAGATGTTAGGTCATGATCACCATGGTGACTGGTTCAGTGCTGGTCCTTGAGAAAAGGATAGGTCTTGGAGGAGTGGATTAGGAGTAGGTTGTTATAAAAAATCAAGCCTGGTCTCTCCTGACTTTTTCTGGCTATGTGGTCTCTATTCTGTCCCAAACCATGATGTTGTTTGTGATATTCTGATGTCATTAGGAAGCCCTAGCCAGAGACCAAACAGGTGAAACTTTAGCCTCTAAAACTGAGCTAAATAATTTTTTTTTTTTTTTTTGCAGAATACTCAGGTGCTGGTATTTTGTGATAGGAAGCAAACTAAATACCAAGCCCTGAGACATTCCTGACCCTTGTAGTATGGAAAAGAACACAAAAACATGACAACTCATTGGTTATATGTTTAAACATGCAAAAATCATGTAAGTGCGTGCACAGTGAGCCAAAAAGGCGGGAAAATATTTGCAGTCTGGTTGAAAACTGTCCTTTATAGCTGCCAGTGACATTTGCAAAGATAATTTTTAAAACCAACTTTCACCTGACAAAGGCAGTATTTTGCCAAGGACTTACACAGAATATAAGTATAAAATTAAGCAGTGACCTCCTGGAGAGTTAGACCATGCGTGTGGTAAAGAAACCACAATGACTGTCACGGCTTGTATGCCTTTCTTAGTAACACTTTCTGGAAAAAATGTGGACAGTTTCCCATATTCACCTAAGAGGCTACTGACAGAGAAAGGGAATCGGGATCTCTTAGGAGCTTACTTTAAATCACAGCATGAAGAAGAGGAAGCAGATCTAGGGGCTGCTTCATGTCTAGGGTGTCTAGTGCTAATGTCTAGGGCTAACATCTGGCCAAATAGCTGCCATCCCAGTCAGAACAGGGAGAGACGGTTAAAGCAGGATTACACAGAGACACCATGAAGTTTCAGTTCACTTTACTAAAATTTCTTCAATTACATTTGTTCATTTAATGTGTGTGTACATATGTATGCACACATGCCCGGGCATGATGTGGAAGTTAAAGGACAGTTTCTCCAAATTATTTCTTTCCTTCCACCATGAAGGTTTTAGAGACTGAACTCAGGTCTTCGGGCTTGGCAGCAAGCACCTTGTACACAGAACCATCCCACCTCCCCGGAAGTTCACCTTTATGAAAGCAGATGTCACTGCCACACAAGAAAAACTGTTCTGTTATGAGCATCTTACCCACTTAATAGCAATCTGTAAATCCACAGATGTGAGTGGATATCTTCATGGTGTGATCATGTACAAGAATAAAATGCTGTGATACACAGCTAGCTTATGTTATAATAAAATATTGTTAGACAATTTCTGGTGTGATTATATTATTTATAAATGAGTTAGAATTTGGTTCAGAATTATGCCAATTTTTACATAGTAACTACTAATTCAATTTAGAATCTTCAAGTAAACTATATATGTGTGAAATGAATTGAGAAAATTTAATGTGTATGGGGCTGGGAAGATGGGTAGGTGGGCGAAGGTACCTGCTTGCAAACCTGAAAGCCTGAGTTCAGGACTCACTTGGTGGAAAGAGAGAACTGACTCCTACAAGTTGTCCTCTGACCTCCACGTGCGGACTGTGTCATGTCCATGCATGCACACACAAAGACATGTACAGAAATTTTTTCTTAACACCATTTCAAATAATATTTTAATCAGAAGTGGGACTTAATGAGTCCCATAGTTAATCTTGCTTTAAAAAACTTTATTAGAAGTACTTATTTTATAATCTTTAACATTTTATTTTTGTTATTTTATTGTATGTGTATGAGTGTTTTGCTGCATGTGTGTACATGCACCTGTGTTGTGCGATGCCTGTGGAGGTCAGAAGAGGATGTCAGATTCCCCAGAACGGAAGTTACAAAAGTTGTTAGCTGTCATGTGGGTGCTGGGAACTGAACCGGGATCCTCTGCAAGAACAGCCAGTGCTCTTAACCCCTGAGCCCTCTCTCCAGCCCTATTTTTAGCTTTAAGTAAAGTGCTGTTAGACTCACGTTCATTTCCTTTCCTTCCCAGAACTCACTGGCATAATAATAAAGGAATAAAAAATATAACCACAAAGAGGATGTTACCAAGGGCAGCCAGACAGGAATAGGAGATGCCAAGAAAATGTTGGAAGACAGAAGGCAGATGGGAAACAAGTGGCTAATCTAAGGGGGAAGAGGAAGTCTCTTTGAAATGTGTAAAGGGATTATGAGCAAGGAAAACCAAGCAGAACCCCGGCGAGGGTCAGGGTTGCAGTGCACCTGCTATGACTAAGTGTCATTGCAAGGCTCAGCACCAAACAGAAATTCATCCTACGTTGGTCTGTGGAAGAGCTGGCCCCTCCCTGCCAGTATGTATGTGTGGTTATTCATGCCCATCCTCTAAGAAAAATGTTAAGGGTTTTTTCTTTGCAAAATGAATAGGAAAAACTCAATCTGGAAAGCCTCAAATGTATTTGTTTGCTTGAAACACCATGAAATAGTCCCACAAACCAGGTGGTCTAAGCAGAAAAAGTAACCCTTTCTCACAGTTCTGGAGGCCAAAAGCTCAGGATGGAATTTGGTGGTGCTTTGGAATTCGGTTTCTTCTGAGACTGACTTCTCCCTGTGTCTTCACTGTGTCCCTCTGTGAGTGTCTGCATCCTAATCACCTCTTCCTGTAGGTGTACCAGTTCTGTTGGATTAAGATCTACCACGTAACTTAATTTTACCTTAATTGCCTCTTTAAGACTCTTATTTTCCCAGTACAGACACATGCTGAGGAACTGGGTGTAAGACTCAACATACAGGCTTGTAGCAGAAACCCAGGTTCACAGCCAAGGTGAGGTATGTGCTAAGCATGGGTGGGAAGCCTGTCCACAGGCTGTCAGACCCTAGCACCCTGCACTGCCTTGCACTGCCCCAGGAAGACATCAGTGCCAAGAGCTGTCTCATGACTAGAGATGAGAACATGGCTCTCCCTGGAGAAACCTTGCACTGATACTTAGCCGCAGCAGGTGCACTCACACCCCAACCGTGACCAGGGTTCTGCCTTTTTTTTTCCTTGCTCATAATCTTTTAGACCTTTCAAAGAGACTTCCTCTTCCCTCTTAGATTAGTCACTTGTTTCCCATCTGCCTTCTGTCTTCCAACATTTTCTTGGCATCTCCTATTCCTGTCTGGCTGCTCTTAGTAACATCCTCTTTGTGGTTATATTTTTTATTCCTTTATTATTATGCCAGTGGGTTCTGGGAAGGAAATAAAGGAAAACAGATCCTGGTGTGTAGGTCCTTTGTTGTAATGGCCTCATCGTTGCTCATGGTCAACTGGTGAGGGGCTCTTTCACTACAAGTGCACATGTACCATAAATAGGAGACTGTGGAAGGGATGGGGCCGTGAAGGAGAGGAGAGAGAACGTTTCCTCCACCTATCACATCTTCAGAGAATAGGAGAAAACAGTATCACCACACCACAAGAGCAGGATGGTATCAAAGAGAATCGATCATTTAGCGGAGAGTGGCAGTGCAGAATTATTAGGGGAATCCCTAATAGGAGAGAAAACGGAGAGAAAATAGGAGAGTAAGAAACGAGCTCTAAAACCAAGTCATCAAGAAGTAACAGTGAAGGCGTGTTTATCAGTAAAGGCAATAAAAGTATGTTTGCCTGCCAGAGACAGGGTCGTGAGGTTTCTTCAGAACTTTTGATGTTATAGTCTCTTTTAACTCTGGGTATAGTACATTGATTTGGTTATGTTTGAGTAAAAACTAATTATAATAACCACAACCTTGCTTAATATAATAGCTGTGTTCCTGGCAATCTGTGAGGATTAGTTTTTATAAATCAATCACTATTTCTTAAGTTCTTATCCAAATAAAGTGTTTTAGGTCCTATGGAGGACTGTTTGGATTTACAAGAAGCCAGTTCTTTCCAAGATTCTGTAAGTTCTGGAATTCCAGGGTGACAGTATTATATATCGGTGTATTCCAAGTCTCCATAAGAATAACAGACTGGTGATGTCATAGAACTCAAGAGGAGATGGGAGGCCCAGGGAAGAACAGAGGAGTGGAGGAAGAGAAAGGGGGAGGAAGGGGAGGAGAGAAGGAAGGAACACGTGACTTCACAGAGAGATGCAGAGGGCTCTTCAAGGAAGAAACTGGAAGCACATGACCACAGAGGAGGCAGCTGGTACATGGGCACAGTGCGAGCGGTACACCAGACAGGAAGTAGGTTTGTGTTGGCAAGAGAGAGAAGTAACTTAGATCTGGAGAGGCCACACCGGGAGCAGACTGTCGAGCACAGGAAGTAAATCCCTGCATGAGAAGGGTGTAGGCAAACTCAACCTGGCACTGGTACTGTTAACTGACCAAAGCAAAGACGGAGATGGAGTCAAATGGTTGTTACAGTACTCCAGCCTCGATATGAGCGGGACTTAACTATCAGAAGGGCAGTGACAATGGAAAGGGCTGTAACTAAGAATTATAGCTCTTAGGAGGGCTGGTGAGAGGCCCTTGCCATCAAGCCTAACAGCCTCAGTTAATCCCCAGACACTACATGCTAGAGGACAGAAGCAATGTTCACAGGCTGACCTGACCTCCACATACATCCTTCCTCAGACACACAAATAAACTTTAAAAATTGGAAAAAAAAAAAAAAAAAACTCAGCTTGGGAATCCACAATCTCTAAAGCACTGTCACCAGAAAATTTTTAACTGTCATTATAACTAGTTAGTACACATTAACTTTTCCAAGTAAACAAAGCCAAGCAGAGAAATTCAGGTCCTGTGTGGTATTTAAAATGTGTTCCTGGGGAGCAGTATACTTTGCCTGAGGGATATAGTTTCTCTGTTACACATTCTGAAATACGAAAAACTTGGAAAAGTAACTTTTGGTGCTTATCACTGCTTCCCTAAACCCCAGAGAGATGTCCGAGTTGGACACTGCTGACAGGATCCTGACTGGCCCATTTGCAGGTGAAGAAGATAATCAGATGCCTTATGAGCATGCTTCAGGTCACCAGCCGGGCAGAGTGAAAGTTCCTTTCTGCTGAGAATCCGCAGGACTTAGAGCCACCTCGTAGCACTTTCAGAAAATAGCAAGGTATTTGAAAAGAAATAACAATCCCCTTGTTTATCTCTTGTTGAAGAATGATTTCTTTAGTAAAGGCAGCTGAAAGCAAGAAAACCATTGTTTTCTAAGTTCAAAAGTGTCCATAAGACACCCACCTAGAGGCACTTTCCTAGCGCGGATCTCTTGGCTGCTCCTTTTCGTGTTACTTCGCCATCTCAGAAGGGCAAGCAGCACGGCTTTTCGCTTTCCAGTGGCATTAAGCACATCACATTGTTTAAAAGCTCTGTGAGCATGTACACACATAGACATGGCCTTAGCACACGTGAATCCCTCTTGTTCCAGTCTATGACATATTTCTTCTGCAAGTCTGAAATAGACTACAAAGTGGAACAGAGAAGATGGCTGCTCCATAGAGTGCCTGCCCTGCAAGCATCAGGACCTGAGTTCAGATCTCAAACACCCATATACAAGCCAGGTGTGATCCCATGTGTCTGTGACTCTAGCGCTGGAGAGGAGCTGGGGAGGACAGAAACAGGTGGGTCCACAGAGTTCATTGGCCAGCCAGTCTAGTCAATCTGTGGGCACTGAGTTCAGTGAGAAACTGTTTCAAAAGATAAAATGGAGAGCTCTTGAGGACACTCAGCGTTGACCCCTGCCTCCACACAGGTGCATGTCACGTGCAGGGATGAAGAACACCACAAAGGCTCATATCAACTGCATATTCCAACCAGCCCTTCTGGTCTCCAGAGTGACACCCATATTTGAGGGGTACAAATCGAAGTACTGAATTAAGAGGTGCTTGCCATTAAAGGGAAGGAAAAGTGAAACAGCAGCTGCGCCAGCTCTGACCTGTAGGTGCTATGTCAGGGAGCGCATTGGTCTGTGTATTACCTTCTGAATCACGATCAGCTCACACAGGCAGTCTGCTAGCAAACTGGTCTCAGCATTCAGGTGGAATCTTACTGTCAACCTCCCTCTCTGGGTAGCCCAAAGCCATGTAAGAGATCTAGACTCTTGCCTCCTCCCCCACCCTCCCCACATTTAGCATCCCTTGTGTGTAGAAACAATGATAGTTTAGAATGAAATGTGGGAGGAGTATTTTAAAAATCTTGTCAGTGGCACAGAGCCAGGTATTCAGTTCTCTTGGACTCTACCAAAAACATGTGGAAAGACTGAAATGTCATTAAAAGGAAAAAAAAAAAGATTGGTTATAGCCTTGAACTTTGCATGAACTTTGGAGATCCAACAGAGGTCAGCCTCAAGTGCCAGTCACTGTCTACCATATATTTTGAGACAGGGTCTCTCACTGGTCTAAAACTCATCAAGCAGTTTGGCCAGTGAGCTCCAGAAATCTGTCTGCTGCTTCCTGACGAGTACAGGGATTATAAGCATGCTTCCTCTTTTTAAACATCCGTCTCAGAATCTAACCCAAGTCTTCATGCTTGCTCAGTAAGCCAGCTCCCCCCAGCCCTGTAGCCGTGGCCTTCTGCATCCGGAAAATCTCAAGTATTTAGATCTTTTTGGCTGGTGACTAGAAGGGAAGGTGGGATGGAAGAGCCATCCTGTAGGACCGTCCTGCCTGGACAAAAGGAAGATTCATGATAAGTAGCGTCTTTAAGACTGTAGAGCATGTCACTCCGTGGACTACCTGATTTCTGTGGAAGCCTGAATTCTAAGGGTCTGTGTTTGGCCCCCTGTGCTGTATTGAACTTGATGTGCTCAAATGGATTTCTGACTGTGGTAAAAGCCAGTATCACATCTGCTTGGAAAAAAAAAAAATGGTGGAGATCATGAGAGAACAGTCCGAGCAGCCTTCAAACAGACAGGAAAGCTGCCTGCAAATTCCTGTCCCAGATGCTAGGAGTGGACGTGGATGGTGGGGGCTGGAGGGACATGGCTAAGGACAGTGTCTGCTCTTCCCGAGGACCCGGACTCAGTTCCTGGCACTCACACGGGAGCTAACAACCACCTATAACTCCCATGTCCTCTTCTGGCCTCCACAGGCTTTGCATGCATGTGGTGCACTTACATTCATGCAGACAAAACACTGACACACACAAAGTAAAAATAAATAGAAAAGAAAGAAAAAAATGGACCCATGCTACTGGAAGAGGAGGATCTGAGCCTGGATGAAGGAGCAGAAATGCCACATGCTTACACACGCACACACACACGGCAGGAGGGTAAAATGAGGGACTGAAGGAGAGAAAAGGGTCAGAAACACAACTTCAGCTGCTCTTAGGAACTGATAATGATTCAAAGGAACATGTGGGAACCTGGGAAGTACAGAAATTATTATTTTAACAATTCTCACTGTTTCAGTGTCTTCATTTCTCTAAAATTCTTCTTTTTAAAAAGACCGTGATTCAGCCCCGCATAGTGGTGCGCACCTTTAATCCCAACACTCGAGAGGCAGAGGCAGGTAAATCTCTGTGAGACCAGGCCAGCCTGGTCCACATAGCAAATTTCCAGGCCAGCTGGGACTATAGACCCTGTCTCAAAAACCAGAATCAATCAATCAATAAATAAAAGGTACACGTAAACACACAAAGAGCCTCCACAGGTGGAGAGAGGATTCAGAAATGGAAAAACCCAAAGCCCCCAAGACAGCTTGGTGGTATGGGGTCAGCCCCCTCCCCTAATTTTGGATTGGTCAACTTAAAGAAGTAGATGCTTATAAGTCCTATTCCAAGCTCCAGTATGTCCAGGGCTACAGGACTCCAGGTCCATCCCAGAAGGTCAGTTGAAGGGACCCCATGGGAGTTAAAAATCAAGCCTTCCCTCCCCACACCTGCCAGACTTTTGCCTGGCATCTTGTCCATCACCTTCGCCATCTGGGTGTCTACCTCCTCTTTTAGGCTCTCAGGATGGTTTCCAGTTCCATACACTGGTCAGGTCTAGACTCGCACACTCAATGTTCTTACTCTCTGAAGTGTTCAGAATGAGGCAGAGGTGGGGAGACACTGAAGACCAGTGACCTTAGCCCTGTTTAACTCCCTGGAGCAGCTTCATTTTCCTCTTAGAATTCTGAATACCTGTGTTCCTCGCCTCCTGCGAGGACTCTACTGTGGTCCTTGAATAAAAATGAGCAATTCTAGAATCCTTGGTTCATGCAGAGTGGTTGAAACTTCCAGAACAGAAGATTGTTAGCACTTTGTGCTGCGTGACAGATTAACTACTGGCTATACACAAATGTAATTACACATTCTAAATAGGCTGTTTGTGTTTAGGCCTGGCTATAAAGTGTGCTGTTGGTGTTATTGGAAGGCACAAGATGAAAATAGATTTTAATTCCTCAGCATTCCTCCAAGGCACAAGTTTCCAAACCCCAAGCCTCATGAATGGGAACCTCAAACCTCATGCCTCTAATGCACTGGGGCTACTCCTGAATCTTTAATGATTACATACCCGAATTTTAGGAGGAGAAAACAAACATGGATCTCCCTCTGTTTGTTCAGAGGCCTGTATTCACCTGTGTCGTTCAGCTGTGCTGATTGTGAAGCCATCCCGCACACTCCTAATAATAGCTCTGACGTTCCCAAAACGATGGCTAGGTAGGTCATGGTTTTATGCCCAAAGGAAATGGCCAAGGGAAAAGGGAAAACTAGCTTTTGTTATGAATGGTTGTGTGTGTGTGTGTGTGTGTGTGTGTGCGTGTGTGTGTGCGTGTGTGTAAACCCATCCTGGTGACCTAGTGGTGAAGTCATTACTATGGTTTCTCTCATCAAATCTGTCATTTTGCTCTCAGTCTCTCCTTTTCCCCTTCCAGTCAGGAAATAGCAGCAGGGTTTCCTTTTATGTGTTTGAGTTCATGAAGGCATTTTATAATAGTAATTTTTAAATCAGCACAGAAACCTAGTCTAGTTTGCAGAGGACTTCTTTTGGGGATTAGCTTCCTTACTAATCCTGGATTCCCTTGAAGAATACTGCATTCAGGTGAGCAACTGCTTAGTAAGAAGTAGACCAGACTGTGGCAAAGAAGATCCCAGTGTGAGCTGATGTGACCTGTCTGTTACTCCGAAGGCTCTTGTTTCTTTCTTGGTCTGTTATCGTGGCATTTGTCACACAAGAGCAAGCAGGAGTTTTAAACAGAAGAACTGTTGAGAGCAAGATGTCAAGAGATGTAAGTCATTTGGGGCTCAAAGAAATTTATTGTATTTTGTAGAAAATAGATAATACGTTGCCCTTCCCCAGTACAGCAAGAGACTACACCATCTGCAGTTTAATTATGTCCATCCTAAGAATGGGTTCTCTTGATGATTTCAGCCATCCGGAATCACTCAGTACTAGCACTTAACGACAGATAATCAAGTGCGGCAAATGAGGACAGAGCTGAGGCATGGTGAATGTGTTGTTCATGGTGTCAGAAGTTATTAAATAACAATAAATTCATAAGCTGTGTCAGCTTCGTTGGCTGCAGTTTGCCAAGTAATTCCCATTTTCCTTGATGGGTGGCCATTGGCAAACACTGGTCCATTTATTACAACCTTAATTATTAACATTAACTCTCAGATCACAGATCATCTGTCACATAAGAAGTGTGTGTGCTTGGAGGGGGTAGTTACAGAATAGCTGCAAAAGGGTGAAGGAAGCCACAGTAGAGTTCACGGAATGCACAGAGGCCTCATTCGAGGCAGACGACCACTGATATAGACACAAAGAGAGCCCCACTGCAGTAGGCAAATAAGACATTGATGAACCTAGTTAGAGAGCTGCTGCTGGAGCCTTGAATGCAGAGCCAAGCCATAGGGTCACAGACCATGAGCCAAGCGATGGGCAAGCATGCCTGTGAGAGCAAACGACTAGAGTCATTGTCCTCCTAGTTCCGCCAGCCAAATTCACAGAAAGTCTTAATATCAAAAGCATTTTGAGGGGTTTTAAGTCCGTTTCTTTACCCATGCATCTAAATATAAACCCCATTATTGCAAATCAGATTTCCATTCTCACAAATTTTCTTATTCCTCCTGGTTTGTTTTTCTTGAAACTTGAGGCAAAATTGCTATTAGTCAAAGAATCAATGAGTGAATTTTTTAAACAGCACTCTGTTCTGTTTGCATTCTGTAATTACTTTCTATCATCCAGCCGTCTTGCTGGGAAGCTAATTGCTCTGAAACCACAATTGGCCTGTTTGGGAGGGGAAAGCTGTGCAAACATTATCGCAGAGCATTACAGCGGGGGATAGTGAGTCAGGAACAAATGAGGATGGGCGCTGAAATGGCTCTGAACTTGGCAGTGACCCTGAAGCTAAAAGAGGGAGGGAAGAGATACAGGATATTTAAGAGCATGAGGTTTGTTTTCCCCAGAGCTAAGTAGCTTAGCTCTCAAGAGCACAACTACTGCCATGAGAAAGATCTAAATTGCTGTCCTAGCCTTCTTCTCCACTGGCTGTTTGACCTCAGGAGGTACTTGCTTTTCTAAGCCAACTATTTCCAGTGCTAAGTAATAGCTCAGATTGTTCTGGAATTCCACTCTTTTCTGAAATGACCTGCCTGTTATGGGGCCACAGTAGAGCTTAATAAATGGTAACCACTTGTCACATACCTGAGCTCCACTGTCCCATCCCTGTGTACTAAGCTTAGCACCCACTCACTACAGCTACATGTGCAAGGGTTTCAGGGATAGTGAGCTACAGAATCCAAAGAAGGCCTTGAAACGCCTTCAGGAAGCAAGGCAGGCCATCGTCCATCACTAATTAGAAAGAGAATGTCGGGATTTTAAGAAAAGCCACCCTCGTTTCCTACATAGACTATTTGCCTCCAAACCTCCATTTCTTCTTCTGTTCCCTCTCCCTGGAAAGCCCTTCCTTGCTTTATTTTGCTAGTTTCACCTGCTCAGTAACATGCCTAAGCAAACTTCTGACCATCTTCCACCCAGCTCCACTCACGGTCCCTTGGTCCTAGTGACCCCCAGTCACACACTGAACTTTAGTTCATGATTTTCTTATCAGTCATCACTGACCTTGACCTCCATGAAAACAAAGACATTGCCATATTTTACTGAATTCAATTAAAACATACTCCTGGTGTAACATTTACTTCCTGTAGAGTCCTCCAATATGGGAGAACACGTGCAAAATCTTTCCAGCAGCTGTTTGACTATCTGAATTGATTGTTCACCATGCCAATAAAAAGTTTCCATGTGTTAAATGTTATTCCTAAAGATTTGCAAGGAAAGATAATCTTGTGTTTACAACACTGGATGATTTAAAATCTAAACCCGTTATTCTAAAAACATATCCTTAAACCCACAGATAAGTTTAACTCTCGCCTCTCATTAAAGAAGTTTCTGTTTGCAACTGATGATGGAGATGATTACAGAGAGACAGAACTGATCAGAAGGGGGCCATGGGGTCGTCAGCCTCAACTGAAATGCAGCCCTTCACCTGAGGCCCATGGAACATGGTGCAAGACGTGGCAGAAAGATTGTTAAGAACCAGAGGGCCAGGACTCCAGCAGCTAGAGTGTCTGCTAGATGTGACAGAGAAGCTACACCCGTGAAATCTCATTAATACAGTCGCCTATACAAGACCTGCATAATGAAAACACAAGGTGGGGTGGGGACTTTCACAAGGTCACACCTCTAGATAAAGAGCTACAACAATCAATAGCTGATTGCAATCAGTTTTCTCTAAGCTCCCTCATAGATTATCTAATCCCAGATGCTCACAGTAACTAGAGGTCAGGAAACTGAGATGGAGGGGGTTTTGGGGGGGAGAAGGGGCTGGGAGCAGGGAGGAGGGTGGCAGTGTCATAAATATGGTACTTATGTATCAAATTCAAAATGATTTAAATAAAAAATATGAACCCAATACTAAGATTGGGAAGAGAAAAGAGAGAGAGAGAAAGGAGGGAGGGAAGAAAGGCAAGCAGGAAGGCAGGCAGCCCTCTGAAAACATAAATGGCCTTATCATGTGGGCCAGCCTTTCCCAGGCCTTCAATACTTGGTTGTGTTTTGTTTCAGTGGATGTGAATTCAGTCCTGCCTTACTGCAATCAACCTGAATAAAATATTCTTCATCTGTTTATAAAAGCCTGAACCTTTTCGTACTGTTAGTGACACCCTTCATCAGCCTTTGTTCTTCTGGAAGATGCATCTCCTAGTTTTCTATCTGATTCTATTTGGTTTCCTTTGAATCTTTCACATGCTTATGAACTGAACACATTTAGCAATTATAGGTAGTTAAGAAGACAGAAACACTTAGATAATTGTGGCAGCTGAACCCAAATATACAAGGAACATGGAGGACTGTGGACAAGTGTTAGCCTCGTGTAACCCAGGCCCTGGAGTTCATCGATGATGATGATGATATTACTATTATTAATTGCTATTATTCCTGTATTCCCAAATGGAGTATCTTAACTAAGAAAAAAGGTTAATAATGAATGAGAAGGAGAAAAAAAAAAACCAAAAACAAAACAGAACAAACCTGACTTTTGCGCACGCGCACGTGTGTGTGTGTGTGTGTGTGTGTGTGTGTGTGATTTTCAGGGTGCTGCTCCGAACTGGGTGGGAAGGGAAGGAAGAGAGAATGTTTTGGAAAAGTACTTATGTCATAAAACTGAAAATTGGCTTCTAAGGTCCTAATTTCCTTAATTAGGAAACTTTCTTGGTGAAGGTTCAAATCTTTACTGGACAATTTTGGCTTCTGAAAGCCTCAAGCTGCAAGAATGCTGAGAGAGAGAAAAGGAGGAGGAGGGAGGGGAGAGGGTATTTTAGGGAATTTTGTTTTCTGGTCAGTTCAGTTGCTGTTTGCCAACTGACCGACAGATTCAGATGCTGTTAGGTGCAGCAGAGGAAACAGAAAGTGCACAGTGTAATCTCAGTCCCGACAAGCAAACTTCCACTCCATTGTCTCCTTTTAACCTTTCCTTTACCAAGTCTTTTCTAAGTAGTTTCATCATCACTTGGTGCTTTTAAAAGTACAAAACATTAACATAGATTCATTCCCCTTCTTTGTATGCTGGTATATGATCTGGCATAAAGTATGTGATCAATAAAAAATGGGGCTGTGGGAGATACCTTAGCATGTAAAGCACTTGCTGTGCAAACCTGATGGCCTGAGCTTGATCCCCAGAGCCTACAAAAATCAGGATGCAATGGCTCTAATCTAATCCCAGCACCCGCCTAGCGAGATGAGACATGGAAAAGAAGAACTGCCCAGAGGTTCTAGGCCAACTATCTTAGAGAGCACAGGGCAGCAGAACGAGAGAGACCTTGCCTCGACAAGATGAGCTGTCTTCTGGCCTCCAGATGTGCATTGTGGCACACGCATGCCTGTACACACATACATACACAAACATGCACACAAACACAAAAACAAATTAAACAATGTGTCTGGGGAGGAGAGATTGTCCTCGTTTTTAAAGACGCAGTCTTGCTATATAGCCCAGGCTGGCCTCAACCTTGCTTTTCTCCTGCCTGATTCTCCCAGATGCTCGTATTACGTATGTGAGCCACTGTGCTCAGACTTCAATGCATTGTTGTTGAATTACATGGTGTCGGTGGTACAAGTGTTTGGGCAGACTTTGTGCCAATCCCAAGACATTCTAGAACTTTAATTGAAAAAAAAATCTATTAAATCAACAAGTTTTCTGGGCCACAGATGTACTTATTAGCTGTCTAGTGAGGCACAATGTATCACTAATTAGAATCACTTTTTATAAAATAGTGCTTTATTTAACCTATTTCTCTTTAAATGTGTGTACCTGGTAAGTGCTTTCTGCAGTGACTTTAGAAAGGTCCTGTCAGTCTAAAGAGATAGCTCAGTTAGTAAAATGCTTGCCTTGAGTTCAGTACCCGGAAGCCAGGAGTGGTGGAGTGTCCTTGTAATCCCAGCACGGGGGATGCGGAGACTGCTCGATCCCTGGGTGGATGACTGACAAGTCTAGTCTACACGGCAAGTCTCAGGCCTGTGAGAAACCCTGACTCAAAATAACGAAGTGGATGGTGCCTGAGTGATGACATCTGAGACTGTCCTCTGGTCTCCAAAACACAGACACCCCCACACAAGTACAGGAACACTCACATGCACAGGTGTTTGTGCACACACAGAGATACATGCACATACAGATGCAGCCTGCCATAGGCCTATCAGTCACTGAGCAGAATCTCATGCGCTTAATATCCATTAATGAACGTGGACATTGATGAGACCAAGGCTGTTTGCTCTGGGCTGCACTCTCCGCTGCCAAACTTAGAGAGACTTAAACTGCAGCACCACCCTTCAGCTCAGGAATTGCTCCAGACCCTGGTTCCAAGCACTGAGTCCATTCCTTACACATTGGCCCTCTCTCTCTGTAGCGTCGTCCCACGTGCCTAAGGTCTAGCCTCTCCTCACTGTGGGTAATCTGGTTTGGACCGGTTATCCCCTAAGGGACGTCCAGAGCAAGGAGCTCTGGAACTATTGGTGCAGGAGTCAACTACACCCAGCACAAGTATGTGAATACTGGTGGTTGGAGTCCTGGAGCAGCTGTTTCTAAGAAGGTATCACCTTCCCACACCAAAGCATGTAGATCTTATGGAGAAACAAAATCACCTACCTTGGCCTCCAGGCAGGGAACAACATAAAGAACATTTGAACCCATGACCACTGGACCTTGCTTGGCGTGGCTTTTGAGGATTCTTGGGAGTCCAACCTATAGGTGATTCCAGAAACCCTGCTTCCTTTTGTAGTGACCTCAAAGTGTGAGCTCAACCTCACAGCCTGGGGAGCTGCAAGAGCTCACACTTCCTGCAGACTTTGGCTCTGCCATTGACATGACTTGGGACCGGTTATTTAATCCTTTGGAGGCTCCGTTCTGGCTTGGCTTTGTTTGACTGGTTGGTTTTTATAGTGCTAGGGATGAACTTAGAGCCTCACCCATTAGGAAAGCACTCTACACTGAGTTACATCCCCAGCCCAGTGGCTGTTTCAATGATGTGAAATGAAGATAATGATGTGTATCTATGTACATGTGAACATCCACATTCATGAGTTTGAGTATGTGCATGTGTGCACCCAGGTGCATGAACGCTTTATACTGTTCTTGTAGAAACTGAAAAGCTAAAGTATACAGAGCAAACTTTCATCACAGTAAAGTAGTTGCTCAATGAACAGTGATGTAACTTGGATCTTTAGAGTCTTGCTGGTTTTATGTGCTGATGAAGACTTTCTCAGACAGAACTGTCCCTGCGTACCCTCCCTACCACATTGTGTAGGTGTGTCTCTTTCATGAAGCTTTACAAACAGGATCCTGCAAAGTAATACCAATAATCCTCAATGCATAACTGACATCTGTAGACTTAAGGCAGACACCATAAGTCTTTAATCTTTGGCTAGAAAAGAACACAGTCACTGCAAGAGAACACTAAGCAGTCAGTGTTTTAGAAAGTTGTCTCCAAACGTGTGTGGGAGAGAAAGATCATGTGTAGAAGCCAGAGATCAACCTTCGGTATCCTTCCTCAAGAGCCATCCACCTTGGGTTTGCGTTTGGGGGAGCTGGGGTTGGTCTTTTTAAGACAAGGTCTCCCTGTAGCCCTAACTGGCCTGGAACTCACTATGTAGACCAAGCTGGCCTTGATCTCACAGAGATCCACTGCTTTGGCCTCCCCAGTACTAGCACTAAAGTTAGTATATGCTACCACACCCAGTTTCACCTTATTTTTTGAGATAGAGTCTTTCACTGGGGCCTGAGACTCACTGGTTATGCTAGGCTGCCTGGCCAGCAAGCACCAGGGATCTGCCTAACTCAGCTGACAGCAGGTATCAAGCATAAGGGTCTGCCTTTAACAGAGCATTTGAAGGGCCACTTATTTGCATGCTGATGGCCTCCAGGATCAAGGGAGGAAACCCACTAGGAGAGACTGTGCTTAGCTGAAATCCCCTGCCTGAGAGAAGGGGCAGGAGAAAATTTCAAGAAGTTCATTTGATGCATAGACTATGACACTTAAGGGAAATATAAAACCGAGACAATACTAGTAACAGCCAATTTTTCCCCCTCAACTGGCGAGAAGAGAAGAAATTAAACTTATCCCTAGTTTAATTAAAGATGGAGTCGTGAAGGAGAGATCGCATTGGCGTTGTGTCGTAAGTGGCGTCTGAGATTTTTGATGGTCCGGCACCACTGGCTTGCAGAGGGGAGAATACGGAAGGCCCTGTTCCCAGAGAGGCTTGTGCAGCCTGTGCAGTCCTGATACCTCCATCAAGGGAAGTGAAGACAAAGACTGACTGCTGTCACTGAAAATACAAATCACCTTGTCGTTCCTCCTCGGACAGTGCCTGATTTTACTGTAGCCCCTGTGATTTCCTTTCCTCATCGAGATGTCTCTGCATACTCTTGGAAGCTATTACCTTATTTGTTATTCAAATCAAAACACATGTTGTGAGCAAATTAGGGAATTTGGTAAGCATTTCATCCTGAAATTTCAAATTGACCTCTCTAGCCTCTTATTTTAAGTGACATGAACTAAGTCGTACTATGAATTCTGACTCTTAAAAAAAAGGGCCGGGGAGATGGCTCAGTGGGTAAAGCGCTTGCCATGGAAGCTTGAAGACCTGAGTTCAGATCCCCAGAACCCACACAAAACAGGACAAAGAAGATCCCTAGAACCCACATAAAACAAGACAAAGAAGTGTACATCTACAGCCCCAGCACTCTAATTGTAAGATAGAAGAGAGGATGGTCCCTATAAGCTTGAGGACCTGCCAGCCTGGCGTGTGCTGTAGAAGAACAGCAACTTTGTCCCAAATAAAGTGAGAGGTGAAGACTCTGACCTCCACACGCATGCCATGGTACACCAGAGACTGTGCTCACACTTACAAACATGCCCCCTCTACCCCCCCCCCCCACAAAGATTCTTATAAGCAAAGAAGAAAAATATTTCCCTAAGGTTCCCAGATAATAAACAGCAATCATCGAAAAGACAAAATATCCTGGGACTGGAGAGACAGTTCAGCAGCTAAAAGCACTGGCTGCTCTTGCAGAGGATTTGGGTTTGGTTCCCAGCACCCACATGGCAGCTAACAACCACCTGTAACCCCAGTTCCAGGGATCTCATGCCCTCTTCCAGCCTCTTTGGGTGTTACATGCACATGGTGCACTTACATGCAGGCAAAATACCCAGACATAAATTTTTTTTAAAAAAAGATAAAATATCCATCTATTCCATGAATATCAGAGCAAGGAACAATTTAGACCTTGTCTGTTTCATAATTCTGCTTTCCTGAAACTTTCTCTGACCTATGACGTAAATAAAGTTGACTCCTAGGAACCCTTGTCGCTTTTAACCATTCTGCCTTCGACATCAGCCTTTCTGCTAGCCTGTGTACTTGGTTTTTGTGGGTTTTTTTGTCGAAACCTCAAATCCATGACCCTTAGCCTGCCATGTAGCTGTGACACATGCCATCACACACTGTTATGTCATTAATAGATATAACTTAATCTTTTCAAAGAAATCTTAGCATTTCATAACTTTGGTGCTACCAACATTTCAGGTGAGATGACTCTTTGCTGTGAGGGTTACCATCCTGGGCACTGTATCTGTCAGTATCCCTGGAAAGTAGTCTTCCCACCCACATCATTCTTGTAGGGATAGGATCACTCCTGGTTGAGAACTACTAATATATATGGTATCTACAAAGCAAACCATAAATGTGATGTGCAATGCCTTAAAAACCAGTTCTTGGGCTGGAGAGGTAGCTCAACAGTTTAGAGCACTGGCTGCTCTTACAGAAGACCGGGGCTCAATTACCAGCCCCCACATGGTGGGTAACAAGTGTCTGTAACTCCTGTTCCAGGGGAATCGATGCCCTCTTCTGACCTCCATGGGCATTGCATGAAATAAGTGCACTTACATACATGCAAACAGTACACTCATATGCATAAAAATAAGTAAGCCAGTATATAACTTCTCCAGCCCTGAGTGTCATCATTTTGTAAGAATCTCTGCCAATCAAGTGTCAATTGTGATAACATTGTACTAGATTGCTCCTCACAATGCCATATGATGGTGCTTGCTAAGAGAGTTCCAGAAACAGGAGTCACATGCCAATCTCAGGTTAGAGAAGGGAGATGTAGAGGATGAAATGGTCTGCTTTAGTTTTGTGGTCCTGTTGTGGGACTAAATGATTTCAGTGACATCTGCATGAGCCCAGAGCTGAGCTGAAGGCTGTCACCATTCTTCATGACCAAAAGCTCAGGTGGTCATGTGACAAGTCCACCTGGTCAGTCATCCAAAGTTCAAGTCCAGCATGCATACTCACGACCTGCCTTACATTTCCCATGGGCCACTCTGACATAGTGAAGTAATTTGGAATATCATATAGATGTGATGGAACTGTGTAAAGGGAGGCAAAAAAGTGACTTTCCAACTTGGGTTTCTCAAATTTCCCTCATTAGAAATAATGAAATGTTTCAGAAGGAAAACATGAAGGAAACCATTTACTTTAATCTTCTGGTTTCAGAATATATCTTTAAGAAGATAACTAAAATCAGAAGCTAAAGGGTTGCAACTTCTACTCCTGATAAATATGAAAGAGGAGACTGAACCCCCAGAAGTGGGGAGGAGAAAAGGCAGGGAATAGGAAGGAAGAAGAGAGGAGGGACAGAGGGAGGGAGGGACGGAGAGAGAGAGAGATGGAAGGAGGGAGGGAAAGAGGGAGGGATGGAAGGGCGGGAATCTACTTAGAAAACATTTTCAACGCACTGGACACAAGCTGACATGGGAGTCTAGGGAGAGGAACCGGATGCAGTGACCCCTGTGGCTCCTTCCCTGCCTGGAGGGCCTCAGGACGGGGCACACACTGCAGGCTTGGGGGGAGCCCTGTGGTGCCCCCACGTGTTGAGATGGAGCTGAGATTCTGAGAAACAAAGGAGGCTAGAGAGATGAAGAGACGCAAGTATCAAGGCCCAGAGGGTTCCGGAGCTGTGCACGGCCCCTCCAGCACCCAGGAGAGTTAGTGTGTGTGCATGTGGGAAATTACCTGAGCCTGAAACAAGAACGACACGTGAGGAAGCACAGCACCCAGCGCTCACACGGGGCTCGGGCCAGACAGAGGACCTCTCCATTTTCAAGACACTGGGGGCTCTTCAGACAGTCACTCGGCAGGAAAGGTTAGCCCTGAATGCAGCATGCTCTGATTTAGCCTAGTCAACCTTAAAAGCAAGGCCTGCAGATGGAGCTTTTCCAGATAATTAAGCCATTCCAGAACAAAGCTGAAGAATGTGGGGACGCGTACATACCCAGCCCCCCACAAGGTCAAACTGTTAACATTCAACATCCAGTTAACAACCTCCAGACACATCTCTGTTCTTCAGCACAGGGAAATATACCACATAATTAGGGGAAATGGGTAGAGATGGACTCAGAACTGACAGAAATGACCAGGAACTGACCAGGAAACGGTTGTTTAAAATGATATTTCAACATTCAAAAGCTGGTCTCAGGGCTGGTGCATATCTCGCTGACAGAGCTAGGGTTAGCTCAGCAGCAGAGCTGGGATGTAACTCCCCAGGCAAAACACTAATACACAAAATAAAAATAAATCTGTTTTTACAAAATACAACAATTTGAATAAAATTATTTTAATGCAAATGCTTAAGCTCCTGCCTCATTACAGATACAACTGAGCAATGCACGTGGATTGTATTCTGGACTCTGCGCGTGTATGTATCTCATGTTGCAACCTTGTCTAATTCCCGCAGTTTGATGCTGACCGAGATGAAGATGCTGTGTTCCACGACATCAGTGTGGCAGTCGACAACAAGTTATTTCCAAACAAAGAGACTGCAACAGGTAAGTCACCATGTCCCTTGGACATCAGAACATCACAGTCATCACCTCTTTGACCTGAATTCCAGGAAGTGCCATAGGATTTAAAGGATGCCCGTATCTTCACAGCATCATTCTTTCCAATTCAAAACTAAAGGTACAGAACGCAATGGGAAGGGAAGGCTAGAAGCCTGTCTCTGATCACTGGCCGTTGCACGTGTAAATGTCAGACATCACAATGTGGCATAGAGCCTGTGTCACCAGAATAGAAAAGAATTGAACCCAACCCACACTGAGTGCAATAGATGGTTAGAATGCCTCAACGATCCTCAGACTCACACAGGTTTTTCTTGTTCTGCCTGGAAATAAAAGTATCTACTCTATCATAGCCTTCCCCATCCCGGTCAGCAACTCCAGGAGGGGGCCTACCCTTTCTTTCCGAAGCCCTCTCACTTGAAACTTTCTCCCTGTGGAACATTTTGGGAGAGGGAACACCCTGAAGTGGCCCGGACTCACCATGCTGACCCGCATCTCCTCTCTCTCCCTCTCTGACTCTGGACCAATTCATCATTCTGTGCAGATGACCTTCAGTTTTTTTCTTTATAACCTAAAACTTTCAGATTTTACTTTATGAGATCACAGCTCAGAACACTGAATAATTAAACTTAAAAATAAAGGCTTTAGGGGTGGAAACAGAGTTCCATAGTATAGTATAGTATTTGTGTAGTGTGTACACAGCCCTTGGTTCAGTTCCCAGCACTGCAAAGAACAGATAGCTAGATAGTATATGATAGATGATTGACAGAGATACTAGATGGATTATACATAGATAACAGCTAAATAATAGCTGATATAGGTAGATAATAGATGTAGGTAGATAATAAATGTATAGATGATAGAAGATAGACCATAGATAATTGTTTTGTGTACACATTATATTCAAGTCAGTCACCTACCCTGAAAACAGCAGATTCTGGCTTTTGAGTCCACTGAAGAATGCATATTGGAGCCTCTGAGGCTTCTCCAAAGGAGTGTGCAAATAGCACTGTGTGTGTGTGGATAACTTCTGATTCCATGCCAGTGAGCCAGTGCATATGAAACCGCACAGTGCACCTTGCCTTAAACCCTCAAACTGGACATAGTGATCACATGTCACTATTTTGTACTGAGGCAGAAAGACTGAGTTCAAAGCCAGCCTGGGCTGCACATTGAAACCTTGTCTGTTAAACCAAACCAAAACAAACAAAACACTACAACTGGACTCCAGTGATCCAGGAGGAAGCCTCAGCCCTGGACAGATGTAAGCCCATTACCCAGTCTGTCTTCTGTCAAGGAGCAGTGCCATTCTGCTGAAGAAGAGCATTGAGAGGCATCAGTTTTCCAAGTCTGCCTCGGGGCATCTAGATCATTCTCATCACAGGCCCCCGCCTTACAAATCCTTACACCTATGGCTTGGGTGTAGCATAGAGGTCAAGGAGGCCCAAAACAAGGTACTTCCTTTCTTCTCTGGAAAGTGGGCCAGCTCCTGCCTCTGGCCTTTGCACCTGCTCTGCTAGTCAGGTTGAATGCATGTCTCGATCTGCACCCTTCCGCTGCCCCAGCTCCACAGCCCCGTCCTCCTTTGTGCCTCTTCAGGACGCATTCTTCAAAGAGGCTTCCACAAACAGCTTCCTGGGAAAGGCTCTCAAGAATCACCTGTGCTCTGCATGGAGGGTGCTCATCACTGCTGTAATCATAGTTAGGGACAGGGAAACACAGAAGTCTTTCCTCCATCTTCAGCCATGCAGTGTGTATGCTCTGAATGCCTAACAATTTCTAAGTTGTGTTTTTATATTCAGTCTTGAAATATAATCCTACTGGGCATGGTGGCACCCATCTTTAGTCCCAGCACTCAGGAGGCAGAGGCAGGTAAATCTCTGAGTTCAAAGCCAGCATGGTCTATATACCGAGTTCCAGCCCAGCTGGGGCTACAAGCAGATACTGTCTCAAAAAAAGACCAAAAAAAGAAAAAAGAAAGAAAAATCCTAATTGACAGCTTACAGCTTCACACAGAGAGAGACGGGGGAGATTACAGGGAACAGATAAAGAGTTTCATCCCCTCCATCGCCGAAGACACCACATTGTTGCCGAGGGTCTTCCTACAACTTTAGACCTAAGATCCACTAGGATAGAACATCTGTGATTCTGACCCAGAAAGCAATGTGGTCACCTCTGGTACGGCTGAAGCCATTTTGACTCTGTCCCCTTAAAGGAGACAACCTGAAAGTGCTTCTGAAGTGCACCCTAGCTCTAAACCCAGTGATGTGCACCCCTGGCCTCTGTGTTTCTGCTCAGACCTGTCTTTGTTATCTAGGAAAAAAAGATACTTTTAAATCTGAAAAGAAATCGAGAAATTCAAAACGAGAAACGAACATGATTTTTCCAAATGTCCAGGTTCTGTAGTCATTTCTGTTATATTTTCAGCAAAGCAAGCAACCAGTGTTGATAGAAAACGCAAACCATCCAATCATTATCTGAGCTAATAATGAGATCCTTTGTCTATCATCTTTGATATGTTAACACTGCAGTTGCCAGGAGCAACGGTGTATCAAGAAATGCCATCCTTAATGACACAATAAAATTTCTGTTAAAAGCACTTGATTAGGAAAGCTAATCTCTTCTTCCTCCTAAACAGGAGGTTGGTTTTAATAAAAATCTTTTCATTGTGCTGAAAATAATTTTCTAATAGATTTGCCCCAGTTTCAATGTTAGCACAGGATCCCTATTCACTGGGTTGTTTAAGAGCCCTTTAGAACGTGCTTTTTAAAACAATTGAAAGAATAGTTAGCAATTCAATAGCATAAGTAGGACAAGACACTCCTGGCTGCCTATATTCAGTGAGATTGTGTTCAGATCATATGCACGCCACAGGACTCTAAAGAGGACCAAGGTAAGCGGATATTTCCATCCGCACACCTGTCTCCACTAGTCAGTGGTAGACAATATCCACGCCGGAGAGTGATGAGCACTAAGTACATTTGCATTGCCTTTAATGCTGCTGTCAGTAGGAGTCACCTGGAAAGGGCCCTGACTGCCCCTCTCTTAAAGGAGATAGTCTTATTCCACCTTGATGTTCCATTCCACAGTCCTCTGCAATGAGCCTGGTCAGAAACTGTTCCTTGTCCCTCGTCTCAGAAGGCAGCCTTCCACATCCTTTTGCATAAATTCTGCTTTAAAATTTGTCATCAGAGTGCTTGAGAAGAAATGGAAGTTGCATGTTCTTGATTGTCTTACACAACACCTGCCTCGAGTTTGAGGTCAGCCTGGGGTACATAGTAAGGCATGTCCAAAAACTTGAAGAATATTAAAAACACAAACACAGTAAACAGTGATGTAACTGCCTGATGCTTAGCCAATTTGGTAATAGTGAATACTTGGTTTGGCAGTTAGTAATGTAAGAGAAATCGGGCACAGTGCCACATATCTGTGATCCCAGCAGAGGCAGGGGCTGGAGGATCAGGAGTTCAAGGCTAGCCTGGGCTTAGTGAGACCTGTTTCAAGGGAGGGAGGGAGGGGACAAGAGAGAAGAGTGGAAAGACTAGGTGAGAACAGACCTTAACTCTGGCTTTGAAGGTACACAGGAGGCACTTCTGGGGCTGCCCCAGGCCTGAGAGGCATGTGAAGTGCTTGCTGATGTTAAATCTGCCTTTACATTAAACATTACTCATTTCCTGTCGTGATCCAGCGTGATTTGACAAGGCCCAGTTTACAATAAAATATGAGGTGGTTTGTTACTTCACAGAATACATAACCTTTTATAGGCAGCACTTTTCTGGCCAGGGAAGTAATGTTCACTTAGGTAGGTGGTGTGGTTTTCCAGTAGAAAAGAATTATTAAATGAGTGTTATGGGTCCATTGTACTTCAGGAACCCCATTGTGGAAATTAATGTTTTAAGTTTGAGCCTTAGGGATTAATGGGAAAGGGATTTTATAACCTGTGTTACTTAGAGGAAACAGTCTGTGTTAATACATTCCCTTTACCTGACTTTTCTCCTTCTGGGGACTGCGCTGGTTAGTTATTAATCGCCAACTTGACAACAGAAGCACCTGGACAGTGAGCCTCAACTGCGGGGTTTAGATCAGGTTGGCCTGTGGGCATGGCCATGCAGAACTGTATGGTTAATTGTCAGTCTTGAATGTGAGTGGTACTGTCATGGTGTTGGCTAATAGCCAGCAAGCGGGGACATGCCGTCCCTTGTTCTTGACTGTGGATGTGATGTGACTTCCTCCGGCCTTGACCTGTCTCAAGGACGAACTAAAACCCGGAATTGTAAGCTAAGTAAACCCTGTCTGCGCCACGTCAGTTTTGTAAAGGTGTTGTCACAGCAACAGAAACAATACGAGGATATAAGTGACCCAAAGGCTGTGACAAGTCGTGTTTTAGAGTGGGCAAACTCAGCCCTTCTTATTTCTAGAACCTTCTTTCTCTTCTCCCGCTCTGTTCCTGCTGCGCCTTGTATCTCACGCTCACACATTCTAAAGCTGTTTCTCCCCCTGAAAACTCACATTCACCTTCGAAGTTCAAGTTCACAAATCAGTTGTGAAAAATCCCAATTCGCCACCACCTTCACTCTGCCAGTCAGAATCAGTACTTCACTCCTTCTGGTTTCTGAATCTTGCTCTTGATGATTTATCCTGCTCCAGAGCTGCGGTTTCTTAGGACTGGGACAGAGTCCAGTCTATTGCATCTTCTACCGGAATTCCAGACTCAGAGCTTGGCAGGTGGGAGGGTGTCCGATGTATGTGAGGTTGATGGAATGATCGGACAATGCAGAAGCCTAGTGGGAGACCGACTGCTTTAGAAACACATACAGAGGCCACCACCTAATCATGTCTTTCCTAAACTTAGATCCGAGTGACCTTGATCCTTCGATGATGTTTGATGCAGGAGAGGTCATCGATACAGGATCGGATTATGAAGATCAGGTAACAAAAACTAAAAATATTTTTCTATTCAAATGTTTTTAATTGTAGTCTTGATTGTTTTATGAACCTGAGAAATGAAAGTTTTCACTCTGTGAGATCTTGACAACTAATAACATGTTTCACATTAAGCCACGGTGAGCTCCAGCTTTCTCTCACTGAGTATGGCTCTTACCCCTCTCCTTGTTTAGATCCAACGCAGTAGCTAGCTAACAAAATGTTTATGGTTGAAAATTATGTGAGATACAAATAAGTTTCTCTTGCCTAAGAATTTACCTATGTCTCTCTCTGTCATGGTTAATTCGGTCAGCTCGATAGGATTAGTAACTGCCAACTGCATTAGTAAGTCACACTTACTGAGAGGAAGATCTCAGTCAGCACTGTTCATGGACTGGGGTCCAGACTAAATAAGAAAAAGAGAAAGCCACCTGAACACCAGCATCTGCCGCCTCTCGGATCCACCGAGATTTGAGTGAGCAGCTTCACGCCTCTGCAGCCCCAGCCTCTCCACGCTCACTCTGCCAGGCCTCCGATGGACTGCAAGCTCTCAGACTGTGGATCAGAATAAACCATCTTCCTTTATGTTGCTTCTGTTAAGTACTGTCAGAGCAATGAGACAAGTACAATGAGACCAGTATCCCTTCCCAGTAATAAACTGAGGATATGTGAGTGCCTTAGCTGCAGATTCCAGGCTCTGCTGTTCTAACTCTAACCTTTTCATGGAAGTGACGCCTAAGGAAAACTTAGCCAAGGAGTTAAATGTCTATTTTCTTTGAATAAAACTGAAGAAATTATCGGGGTCACTTTCTGCAGAAAATCTTCTTGTACTGCTATACTTCAGTGACCCGAAATAGTTGCAACTAATCCAACTCTCTAATAAGGCCATATTTTTTAAAGGTATCATATCTGTCCTCTCATCAGCACTCCCCAGAAATGGCAGCTTCTGTTCCAGCTTTCAACTGATTTATGTCACAGGTGAAGCATATGTACCTGTCCAGGGTCCACAGATAATGACTGCCAGCATACCTCATTGGTGGTGTGTGTGTGCTCAGAAATTAAGTTTCTTCCATCACAAAACATGAAGATATTGACAGGGGTATCAACATATACTAGTTACCATATATTAATAGTAATTTTAGTAGTTACTAAGCATTTATTATATGGAACACTAACATGTTGATAGGTTCCCTGTATTGATTATTGTGCTAATTCCTCACAGAATCTGCACAAGTAGGAATTACAATTTCTACTTCACAGACAAGAAATTTAAGATAGAGTAATTTGTTCGAGGTTATACAAATAGTTTTACAATTGGGGGCATGAATTTGGAGTTCAGTTTCTTTTTATGGGTTTGTATTAGCATGTATTAATTATGCATAATAACGGGTTTCATTGGCATTTTCATACATGTGGACAATGTATTTTGGTCAGTTCACTCCCATCACCTCTGCTGACTAACCCCACTCGCCACCTTCTCTCTTCTCTCCTAACTGGTCAGTGCCCTGTCCCTTTCTACCTTCAGAGTTGCTTTTTTTATTATTATTACCCAATGAATTTCATTAGGGTTGCTTGCAGGAGCACAGGTGAGTGGTTGGTTATTCACGGGCGCATGGGCGCTTTACCAGTGGCTACACCACTGAAGAAATGTCTCTCCCGGTCACCATTTAACTACCTGTAGGTCCTCACCCTCCTCCAGCACAGGATGTTAACTGGCCCACTCTTTTGCAAGTAAAGATGTTGTAAGCTCAAGAGTGCCACAGTAATGTCACACCCGGATGACAGTGTTCCACAACATTCCACCCTTCCCTCCAATTCTTACATCCTTCCTTCCTCTCTTGCACATTGTTCCCTGAGCACTGGAGGGGGTGATAGAGATGCCTCATTTTAAGGCACATTTTCTAAGAGCTACAGTGTACTCCCCCTGCCCAAAGACAAGTCAGCCACGGTACAACTACCGACTCTTAGGGCCTCAGCCAAGGCAAGTGACCACCACTCACAACGTGCAGCTACAATTATACACGACACCAAGGAATGACCTGCAGAGGAAAGCCAGCTACAATAGGGGGCTTCGTGTCTCTAAGAACTAGTAATTATGAAAGAAATCTTAACAGAGGAATACTCCAAATAGTCTAAGAAATAAAGGGAAGACCAGAAACTACAAAACAAGTACAGGAAGAATGAAAAAGAACAAAGAAAGGAAAAGGAAAGAGACACAAGATCAGTGTGATGGTCAGTGTTGACTGTCATCCTGACAGGACCTGGAATCGCCTAGGAGACAGGCCTCTAGGCACACCTGTAAGAGGTGGTTCAAATTAAGCTAGACACTGAGCAGGCCTATGAGGGATTCCCTCGATTAGGGTAACTGAGAGGAGAAGACTGTCCCTGAAGGAGGGCAGCACCATTCCCTGGCTTTGGGGCCTGGACTACACAAAAGGCGGATACCAGCTGAGCATGGACATTCAGCTGTGTCCTTGCTTCTTGACTGTGGATGCTATGTGACCAGCTTCTGCTGTCTTGAATCCCATGCCCTGGAACTGTGAGCCCAAGTAAACCCTTCCTCAAGCTATTCTGTAGCAGCCACAGAAGAAGAAACTAAGACACTAGACACAAAAATGATTGTTATGGAAATAAAAATTCGATTAACTGGTGGGAAGTTGGTTGAACACAATAAAGAGAGATAACAGAGTAGATGAAATGGCCTTAGAAAAAGAAAGCTAAACAATGAGGAAAAGCTCAATAGACACAGGACAGAATGACTGAACCAAGTTACATATTCCAAAAGTTCTAGAAGGATGCGAAGGAACAGAGGCTGTGCTTTGATAGACAGTGGTTGAGACTTTTATAGACATGAAAAAGGACAGATCCCCAGACTGAAAGAACACAGAGTCTAGAGAATCATATTAAAAACAAACAATCTCAGGACTGGAGAAATGGCTTAGCAGTTAAGAGCACTGGATGCTCTTGCAGAGGACCTGGGTTTGATTTCCAGCACCCACATGGTAGCTAACAACCATCCCTAACTCCAGTTCTAGGGGAATCCGGCACCCTCTTCTGACATCCGTGGGCACTGCATGACACAGATGCACTTACATACATGCAGGTAATACCCTCATAGACATTAAAATAAAAAATAAATGAAACATTTTAAAACAAATCCATAGGTACTTGAAAGATAATTATTAAACAGACTCGTCTCAAGGAACCTAGTAGAGAAGGCAAACAGTAACCAGTGAAAAACGCAAGTTAATGGATTCTCTGGACTGTCAGGGATGATAAGTCCTGTGAACAGGGTGGAGGAGAGTTAGGGGTACAGAGAGAAAGCGGATCACAACGTTAAACAAGGGAAGCGAGTGATGGCAACACATAACACAGACCATCAGAATACAGGAGACGAGCAGTGAACGTGGAAAGGTATCACCTGTGAAAGCAGTGGCAGTATTGGCAGCAGATTCAACGGGACACAACGTCTCCCTGGAGCAGCTGTAACTAGCCAGGTACCATGTTTTAGGATTTACCGTGCATTACTGCTCATCCGTACAACTCAAGAAAGTCGCTCTGTTCATCCCCAACTTCCAGTTGAGGAAAGTGGAGGTACGTGATTCCCCAGGCCCACACAGACAGCAAGTTCAGGAGTCAGAAATCAAACTTTTACATGCCAGATTCCAAAATCTAGCTTCTCCTTTTACTGCTCTCAAAGAGCCGTGATCAAGGTCTTTGGGGGTCTATGCTAGTCGCAGTTGACACTTTTTGACATTCAATTAACTGGTAGGAAGTTGGTTGAACACAATAAAGAGAGATAACAAAGCAGATGAAATGGCCTTAGAAAAAGAAAGCTAAACAATGAGGAAAAGCTCAATAGACACAGGACAGAATGACTGAACCAAGTTACATATTCCAAAAGAGCCACAATCAAGGTCTTTGGGGGTCTATGCTAGTCACAGTTGACATTTTTTGGTGATCTTTCTTGATCTTGCTGCATTTGATGCTAAAATTTAAAAAATCACTGAACTTTCTCTTTAAAGAAGCAGGTAACAAATGTCTTAGATCTTAGGTCACCTGGACTCTGCTTCAGCGACTCAACTTCTATAAAAAGAGCCACAACAAAACGTAAGGAAATGGACATGACTGAGCTCCAGTAACACAGTATTCATTGGGAGTGAAATCTGTACTCCACATCATTTTCTTGTGGGGTATTTCAGCCCTTTAACAATGTAAGCCTGTTTTCAGCTGCGAGGCTGGACATATGGCACTCCCACCCCCACCATCAGCTGTTGCTCATTCTCGATGTCTTCTTTGTTGATTTCTAACATTTCCAGAGTCTTTAGTCCTTCACTTCTCCCAGCTGATTTCATCCTCGGGCAGTTATATGAGATCAATATGGCATCACTATGCCAGTTTTAGTGACATGAAAACTGAGGCACAGAGAAATTAGACCTTGAATTATCAAGGTCTCAAAGCTGAGAACTCAAGAGGTAGAGCATGGTTCAAACCTAGAGACCTGACTCCAGAAATAGAGCCAGGAAAGACAGCCTTGGATGGTGCCTTCTTTGCAGTGGGCCTTTTCCAGAGGGAATGGGGGGCGGGAGGGGGGACTTGAGGATTGCACCTGCTCTTAACGGAGCGTGACCTGACCTCGCATTCGGTGACCATCCTCATCACTGGCTCTACTCAGATGTAAAGTGGCTGGAAAATGAGCATCATTTGTGCACAGGAAGGACTAGGAAGGACTCTGGAGTCCCCACCGTCCTCACTGCAAAGCTCCTACTCTGAGCCGAGGCGGCAGCTCCCCATCCACGTGGGTGCTCACCCATTTTCCATTTCCTTGCTGAGCTCTCTACCGGTCTGTTACTCAAATGCAGGTGACCCCCAGCATCCTGTCCACAGCCCCCCCAACGGCCGCACACTTTCTCCTCGAGCAGCTCAGTGCAGCCATGGTCGGGCTCAGGCTCCCTGGTGAGCTCCTGTTGCATGTTGCAACCTGCTGGATGGCACTGGCTGAATTTCCCATGTGCGGCTCAAGCTCGACACATCCAAAACCATCTTCCCGCACGAAACCTGTTCCTCCTCCTGCTGCCTCTGTTTCTGTCATGACACCACCTCCCTCCAGCTACCAAACCAGGAACGAGAGGCCTTCTGAGCCCGTCCTTTCCCTCCCTCATGAGCTCGGTCCAGAAGGTGGTCAGGTCCTCTGTAGGAATGCCTGACTCCTCTCCTGTGGTCTCGCTGGCCTGGCCTCAGTCACCCCCTCTGCCTTTCCCCCTGGGACAGCTACCCAGCCTTTCTACGCCAGCTTTCTCATTGCTCAGAATGATTGCTCTGAAAGCAAACTCAACTACGGCAGTTCACAGCTTCCTAGCTCTTCATTGATTCCAGATTAAGTTAGAATCTCTTAGTACAATACGTGGAAGCGTACAAATCAGAATCTGACCTCACATTGCCCCTCCTCTGCCACTGTGACTGCTGCTGCCACACCGAGCCCTTTGCAGTTCTCTGAAACAGGCTGTGCTTTTCGGCCTCTTCCCTCCACAGCGAAGCTTCCCCAGCCCTGTCACCTCCATCCTGATAGTCCCTAATGGCACACCACCAGGACCAAGCTTCCCCTTGATGAAGTTTTCTCTTGTTAACATGCTTTGTTAGCTGGATGTGATAGCACGTGCTTTTAATTCCAGCACTGAGGAGGCAGAGGCACGGAGATCTCAGTGAGTTCAAGGGCAGCCTGGTCTACACAGCAAGGAAAACACACTGAGGCCCTGTCTCAAAAAAGCGAAAGCAAACAAACACACTTGGTTCAACTTTCTCAGAGACCCATGACACCCAAGGTACTGCTTACGTGTCATGGGATGTGTGATGCTCTGTGTCACCAGGGTCTGCCACATAATCCGGCAAGGACACACACTCAATAGATGAGAGCAGCGGGAGGCCCTGCAGAATCTAGAGTTTCCTTCTTTTGGTTTATTTCGATTTTTTTTTTTTTGACTGGGGAAAGGGAACAATTAAATATTGACTCAGTTACATTGTATCTTCTTTTAAAAATATTTTATTATTTTTATTTTATGTGTACACGTATATTGCTTGCATATCAGTAGGGTGCTCCCATGTCGTGCACACTGGTGTCTTATTTAAAAAGATTGTTCTAGTGGTAACAGCCAGTCCTTCCAGCTACTTGGGAGGCTTGGGGAAGAGCCCAGTAATTCAAGGGCAGTCTGGGCAACAGAGAAAGTCACCATCTCAATTAATTGGTTAATTAATTAATAAAAGTAAATTGTTCTGGCTGCAATGTGGATACCACGGGAGAGCAGGGAGCGTGAAATGGGTCTAGGAATCCCAGTGACCCAGACAAGAAACAATGGTGAATTGCACTGAAGATGACAGAGAGGCTGGGACCTGTTTAAAAGTACAGGAGAGGTAAGATCAGTAGGACTTCATCTGGGGATGTGGTGGCCAAGGACAGGAAGCTGTTAAGATGACTCCTGGATGTTTAACACGTCTAACTGGATAAACAGTAGTGGCATTCACCGAGAAAGAGCGCTAAGAAAATGCCATACATGTAAGAAGGGACAGGACTGCGATTTTAGACCTACTGAGTTCAAAGTGCCTTAACATATTCAGGTACAAATTCAAGGAAACAATTAAATACACAGATCTGGTGTTCAAAGGAAAGGTCTGGGTTGGAACTATAAACACGTGTTTTGAATATAGCTAGGACTTCAAACCGTGAGCAGAGACAAGGGAAAGCGAAGAGGATGGGTCTGCAGTGGGCACGGAGCGTCGGAAAGGAAAGCACAGGCAGCAGAAGAAGCTTTTAGAGAGTGTTCTGGTCTGCCTTCACTTGCCATGACAGAACACTCTGACCAGTACCAGCTTGAGGAGGAAAGGGTTTAACTGACTTACATCTCCTGGGTCACAGTTCATCACCAAGGGATCCCAAGGTACAAACTCAGTAGGAACCCGGAGGCAGGAGCTGAAGCACAGGCCTTGGAGGAACGCTGCTTACTGACTTGCTCCCCTGGCCCGTGCTCAGCCTGCTTTCTTATACACCACAGGACCACCTGCCAGGGGTGGCACCTCCCACAGTGGGCTGGGCCCGCCCACATCACTCATCAATCAAGAAAATACCTTGCAGACATGGCCACAGGCCAGTGCAATGGAGACAATTCCCCAGGTGAGGCTCCCTCAACCCAGGTGTGTCAAGTTGACAGCTCACGCTCTCCAGCATAGCAAGATGAGGGGAAATCAAGAAGACAGAGTTCCAAATCCAAGGAGATAGTACCCTGAGAGGCAGGGCCAGTCACACGCTGCTCAGAGTACAAGGAAGAACACCAGCACACACCTTCTGTGGATGAAAAACGAGGATCACTGATGTTATTTTTGAGAGTTCTTGGAGGGTTCTGTGCTTGTTTCTTGTTTGTGATGGAAGATAATCACATTTTAAAATTCACAAGAAGCGTCCCCTTGTTATAGAGGAGACACAGAGAGGGAATTTCATCTGAAAACAGTGGGGTTTGGGTCTAGAACGACCAAAGAGAGGCTGGCAGGACACCAGAAGAGGGACACGGTGTGTTACACCAGGAAAGCAGCTGGGGTGGGTGTGTGGGTTTCTACGTCTAATGGTGGGTGGGACACTGATGAGTTCCAGCCAGGTGGCTTTTTGAGCCCAAGCCTCTGCTGAGAATCTGAGGTTCAAAACAGTCAAGCTCAACTGTGGAGACCAGTAGTGTACGCTACAGAAGCAGTCCCAGGGCCCCTTGGACATGAGTGACCAGAAATTTATTTTGGCCGATGAGTCCTTTTCATTTTCCCTGTCATTTAGCAGATATTTATTGTGAGCCTTGTAGGCTCCAAAGCCTCCTGTCGGCACTACAAATACCACAGTGGTCCCTGAGCCCTGGGTGGGTGAAGTTTAATATAGGAATCCTGTCTAAGGACTCAGATTCTGCAGACTCTTATTCGCTATGCTTTGGCCATTTGCGTTCTTTTGTGTTTATGGTCCTCTGTTGCACAGGGGAGCTTCACTGATGACTTGAGAGATGCGTTAATATTCTCTCTACCCCTTGTCTCACTATGTTCCATGAGACTTAGGTGTAGAGGTTCCACTGTAAATGTGTTACTTAGGGTTGGGAAGTTCACAGACAATCTCTGTGCGTGACCAGTTGTAGAACTCTGTAATAGTCTCTGTTTGTTGCAAAAGAAGATTTTTTGATGAGTGGTGACTGGGATACTTGTCTATCAACATAAGGATCCATATTTTGCACATAGTGAAGAATTATACTTGTTTAGGGATGCGGCAGTCTGGGGATCGTCTCTAAGAGCTATGAGAGCCAGTCTTCAAAGGATGTGACTTTCAAGTCAGTTCCGGCTCCATCGCTCCAAATCCTGTGTCCAAAGTATGGCTTGTCTTCAGCAATAGAACATTTAGATGAATGACAGGTATTCAATAAAGTTAAAATCAGATGAGCAAAATGGAATTGTTGGTCAAAGGAAACAGAGTTTCAGTCAGATAGGAGAAATAAGCTTTAGTGATCTGTTACTGTACAGGGTGACCCCTGCCACAACAAACATGCTTAACAAACATTGCTTAAGTGCCGTGATAGTTTTTGTCAACTTGACATTTGAAAAGAAAGAATCTCAATTGAGGAATTTCCTCCATCAAACTGGCCCATGGGTGTGGCTATGGGACATTTTATTGGTTGTTAGTGGAGGTAGAAGGCCCAGCCCACTGTGGTAATGCCACGGTCAGACAGGTGAGCCTGGGCTGTTAAGAAAGGTAGCTGAGCAATCCAAGGAGAAGCAGGCCAGTAAGCAGCATCCATGAGAGATGGATTCTGAGACTCTCCATGGTCTCTGCTTCTGTTCCTGACTCCAGGCTCCTGCCTTGAGCTCATACCTGACTTCCCGCAAAGATGGACCCTGGCTTGGAAGTGTAGGACGCAGTACACCCTCCCATCTCCCCACACTGCCTTGTTAGAGTAGTTTATCATAGCTACAGAAAAAGCTAACTAGAGCAAGTAATAAATTTCAAGTATTTTCTCTGCCAAAAAAAAAGTGGTATTTATGTAAGATTGATGGATTTGTTAATTAGCCTATTATTTTAATCATTCCAGTTTGTGAACATTCATTGAAACATTATCTCAGCATGCTCCATCAGTATATACAATTATTATCTTTGGATTAAAAGTAAAGGGCTCAGAGGATAAAAATGTTTGCTACACAAGCCTGACAACCTGAGTTCAATTCCCAGAACACACAGTGGAAGATGAGAGCTGACTCTTGCAACTTGTCCTCTGACCTCTACACATATGCCATAGCATGCACATGCCTACACTCATACACACAATAATAAAAATAGTGATTATTATTATCGAAAGAAAAATTGAAATGGAAAAATAAAAATAAAGGCTTCTTTAAAGTTGATCAGCTTTTTCATTTAATCATATAGAACTTCCCGTGTCATAGACTAATTCATGTGTAACCCATTTTATTGGCAGTATAAAAATAGCTCTGTAAGAATACTGCATTTTCATCTTTCCCCTCCCATGGGATGTCTATTTTTCTCTCCATCATCTCACTATTGGAAATAATGCTACTGAGCCAGGCATGAAAGAGCATGCCTGGAACCCAGCAGTCAGGAGGCAGAGGCAGGAGGATTGCTACAAGACTGAGGCCAGCATCAAAATGAATAAATAAGTAAATAAATAACATCTACTCCAACACCTCATTGCACATGAACTTTTCTTGACTCTTTGATCATTACCCTCAAAGTAAAAGGGCCCAAAGGGGCATCTGGTGAGACTGATCAGAGGCTAAAGGCACTGGCTTCCTCACAATGCAAGCCTGATAGCCTGAGTTCAACTCTTGTTAAGAGTCAAAGAAGAGAACTGACTCCACAAAGATGCCCTCTGACCTCCACAGGCATGCTGTGGTATATAGGCCCCCACCTCCAACATGTCATACACATCATCATCATCATCATCATCAATGTTTCTAAGGACCAGAGAGGAAAGGATAGTGTGCATTATTTCCCTTTTCTAATTAGAAATATTTCACTAATAAAGCAAGGATTACAGGTAGGGTGAAGGATTCTAAAAAGAAAGATTTTAGTTTGTTGAAACTGTCTGAAGGAGGACTTGTCAAGTGAGGTCCAGATGAATGCTTCATGACTCAGGTTGCAGACCACATGGAATGCACAGTATCTGCAGTCCATTGATCAGTAAGTTTGTCCTCATGCATACGGCCAGGTGAAGAGAGCCAACTCCCTGGGAAAAGTAGCACAGCCTTTCAGAGAAAGCATCGGACACATGTAGTCCCCAAGCACACAGGCTTTCTCACACACAGCATGTGCCCCAAACACCTCCATTAATCCACATAGGACCTCATTGCTATCTGTAGGGGAAACGTGTTTTTACAAGAACAAAAGAAATGTATAGCAGCAAAACCACAAAAGAAGAGTAAATCAGTTTTCATCGGGTGTCTCAGAAAGACTGCAAACCGTAGAGACTAGTACTGCAAGCACTCACCTACATCCAGAGTTGAGAAATAAAGCTACAGATAACTGAAGCCTCTGGGCCTTCACTCGCTGGTCACAAACCTCCCCAGACGTTCCCACTGTTCTGAGTGCTGTTTGCCTGTCCGACATCCTCCTGTTTCCACTAAACGAAGGAAATTCTAAAACAAGAGGCACCCATAGTGTGTAAGCAAAGAGACCAGGGCCCAGCTCTCCTTGTCACATTGCTTCAAGTATGTCCTGTCAGTGAGGTCCAGGAAATGCCAGGATCTCTGGTGGGTTTGGGAAGGAGTGGCTGGAATCTCAGTGGCCCCTGTGCTATACAAGTCTATGTGATTCACTCAAAAGAGCCCATCCAGCTTCTGTCACTAGCTAGGCCACGAGAACCTAAAAGACACCCCCCAATACCCTCTTATTCTTCCTGTCCCTTCACTGTCCCCCTCGCCCTCTCATATCGAGGAACAGCCAGGAGGATATGGTAGCAGACAGACACCCAAGAGAGCCTGGAGAGATGGGTGGGCACAATTTGGAATATCCTTACTTAGAAGGTCCCCAGCACCCTTGGAGCAGGGTGACACCATTGTAGAAACTTTATGTACCACCCATGGGGAGAATGAGGAGCAGACTGGTTTCAGGAAGATTCCTTTAATAAGTATAGTAAGGGCTGAGGAGACAGTTCAGTTGGTAAAGTGCTTGACTTGCATGTGTAAGAACCTGACTCTGATCCCCAGAACTTATGAAAGGAATGAAGGAGGGAGGGAGGAAGGAGGGAAGAGAAAGGAAAGGAGTCTAATGGCACATGTTCATGCTCCTGACACTGGGAATGCTGTGGGGTGGGTGTGTGAGATAGCAGACGCCTGGGGCTCACTGGCCAGCCAGCCTGGACTTCTTGGCGAACTCATGGCCAGTGAAAGGCATTGTCCAAAAACTAAGGTGGAAAGCCCTTGAGGAATGACTTCCAAAGTTGTCCTTTCCCCTCCACAAGCATGCACACACATGTGGGCCTGCACACAGCAACACGTACACACACACAAAATATTAATAATGTTAGGGCAGAAAGCTGCTGGGTGTAGGTCGGAAGCAGAAGGAATCATGAAAAGAAAGATTCGGGAGAGCAAAGGGGAGAGCGACTGCAAGCCTGTGTCCGACGATTCTGCAGCTCAGTCCAGAAGACGCTCCAAAACTCTCTGCCAGGAAAGGAGCCGCTGCCCTGCCGCTGCCTTCTGGGAGGGCAGAGCTGCCTCTTCCGTTGTTGGCTGGCTACAGATCTGAGTCCCGATGCCATTCCCAACCCATTCCTCCCATAGGTTATATGTTTCTTATTCAGGAAAGTGAAATGCCAGTCCGGGGTCCTAGAGACAGAGTACTGACATCCGGCCGGGAGGCAAGGGGGCAGGGGCAACTGCTCGAGATTACCTTTCCTAAAAGCTTGCTGTAACTTTCTGTGGATGAACAGATGTGTATCTGCAATTCATTGAAAGCAATGGGTAGTCTGTTCTCAAGTTGCCATGGCAACCTCTCAATTAAGAGAAAAAGAATAAAAAATTAGTAATAAATGTACTATACTTAATGTTAGGCTTAACATTCTTTTTAAAAAAGATGATGAAGAGGAGGAATGAAGGTAATCTCAGTGAGTTCTCTTCCCCAAGGTTTTCCTAAGAGGGTTTCTTCTGCTTTCTAACCAGCAAATCCCCTTCACGCACTTCATGTGGAGCCAGTGCTAGAGTTGTCATCCTGGTTAGGAGCATAAGCTTCCAATTTCCAATTTCATCTCAGAACACTCTTTGATGATGTTTATTGTACCCTGCGTCCACTGAAGGACACTTAGAATTTTAAGGTGGCCTAGCAGGGTCTGCAGGTCAGGATGGGTGTCTAGCTAGTGGGTTCTAGCTCTGGAACTGAGCCCACACCTATAACCCTGATAAGAGGCATGAATTTTCCAGAGATGTGAATAACAAACAGCTCTGCCTTGAGAGTCTGAGAAGCAGAGCACATAATGACACCTTGCATTTGTGCAATAATTTGCTGTCTACAAGATGCTTCTGATTATCTCTATCTTTTAAGCAACGACTCTGTAGAGGGACTGTTCTCTCCACTTCCTGTCCTCAGTCCACAGAGACTCTAGAGTAAGGCTGTCACTTCTCAGCTTGCTGCCTGCCCTCCACAGCCTGTCTTCCTGTTGCTCCTGGGAGAGAGCTTGAGGTCCTCACAGTGACCCGGCAGGCTCTCCCCAGTGCCTCGGCGTGTGCCTACACATCCACATCCCCGCTCTGTGAGCCCAGCTTCGCACCTTTGTCCCTGTAGAGTGGCTTTCCTCACCACCCATCTTCCTCTATTCTTCACCATTTGGCCAACTGAGCCCCCTCCCCAACCCCAGTCCAGACAGAGCTCTCATTCTCATCTTCTGAAAGCTCCACGTCACATAAACAGCCATTGAATCTGCATTTAGTTATGTATGAAGTCATGTCACTCTTCAGGTAGACACCAAGCTCTGTAAGGACAGGAACCATGACTGTGTGTCTACTGCTTTCCCACCAACCCAGCCAGTGTGTCTGACACCAGGACCCCAGTGTTCAATAGAAAGCTTCACTTACATTACCAAGAGCACTCAGCAGAGGCCAAACCCAGACCCGGCGCTTTTACTAACACATCACCTTGCACTGTAGACAGCAGAAATGAAAATAAATACTCACCATTATGCAAAGCACCTGGAATATAAAACAGTGACATTTAGAGAAATGAAATGGCATCTGGGGACCACACTAAGTTAGATGTGAGTGTGCAGCAAACAGCAATTCTCCTGCAGTCTGCACTGCAGAATCCAATGTGGAAAATAACAACCAACATCCTCAGTTATTCGTTCATACATACAGTGAGTGTGTGGGCTCTGAAATCCACTCCTGAGTGAAGACATCCTGCCATCTACCAAAGGTGCAGCCTTGGACGGTGTGGCACTCTCCACCAGCAGGAGCCTTCGTTTCCCACCTGGTTCTTGATCCTTGCTTCGCATTTACAGCCATGTGGCTCCTTCCCACCCCAGACCTGCTCTCTGCAGGGCTCGCTGCTCAGAAATGAGTGGAGCAAAAGCAGGGAGAGCTCCGGGGAGCCCAAGGTGGGGACCTGTTCATTTGATGCTTAAGAGTGAAACTTGGAGCCTAGGGGAATAGCTCAACGGGAATGTGTGCCACTCAAGCTTGAGGACTTGAGTTCAGTCTCCAAACTCCGAGTAAAACATCCCGGCACGATGGTGTGCATTCCCAGCACCGAGGAAGAAGAGACAGGCCGAGCCCTGGGGCTTGCTGGTCAGTCAGCCTGGCCTAACTGGCAAGTTCCAAGCCAGTGAGAGACCTCGTCTCAAAACAGAAGGTAGACAGCACCTGAGGAATGACACATGAGGCTGACCCTTGACCAGATCACACACACATACATGTACACCTGCACATGCACATGCTTACACATATGCATAGATAACACACAAAAACTAAAAATTGTCTGTCGCAAAAAACAATTCTTATTTTATACCTCTCTGGTCTGCGTAGGGTAACTACTCCGAGTGTTATAAAAATTACTGTGTCAACTCCACAGCATGATCCCCTCCGTATTTACCTCTTCAAGGCAGTTAATTCTTCCATTTCAGTATTGCTAGATGTATCCATCACTTTTCTTTTGCCGTAATAAACACCATGACCAAGGCAACTTGGAAAAAGAAGAGTTTATTTGACTTATGGGTCCAGAGGGACAAGAGTCCGTCATGCTGGGAGAGACAACCAGAACAGAAAGCTGAGTGCGCCCTTCTTCAAACAGACACAGAAAGTAAAGAATGATAAACCAGTAGTGAGCAAGGCTTAAGTCCACCCCCAGAGATGTGCTTTCCTCCAAAATAGTGCTACAAACTGGGAACAAAGTGCTCAGCTACTTAGAGCCTATTCAAACCACATTCCACTTCCTGGCCACGATAGGCTCATAACCATCTCATCACGCATTTCGTCCAACCTTAAAAGTGCTCATAGTCTTCCACAGCCCCTACGCTATTCTGAAGTCCAATGTCTTCTGAGACTCAAGGCACTCTGTTATCGGGGTCACTCAGCACTCGGGGCCAGCCTGAGGGGACCAAGTTGGGCCAGCCCGAGGAGGGATGGGACGAGTAGACGCAGAGTCAAGCCGCAGACTCTGGGAGTTGGACGGGAAGCAGGCCAAGCACGTGGCACCACAAACTCGTTTATTGAATAGGTGCACAAGCTCTTATAGGTCTGGATAGCCAATGACCTTATGGGGTGGGGTCCCAAATACAGCCAGTAGTAAGTTTGTCCCCAGGTAGGCAGGTTCTTCCCAGGTGCTGGTCTCACGACTAGCCAGGGCAGAACGCCACGCCCACAGGAGCCATTCCTCTATTCCTCCTAGCAGGTGGCCTGGCTAGGCCCACCTTGCATTATGCTCACACTCTCTTAACTATAGCCCCTGGCAAAATCAAAAAACGAGTTATACACTTCCAATGTGCAAGGGCACAGAATATACTTTCCCATTCCAAAAGGGAGGGATGGAGGCGTAGTGAGGAAATATCAGACCGAAACAAGACTGGAGCTCTGCAGGGCAAACACTAAGACCTGCAGCTCCATGCCCCATGACTGGGACTTTACCCCACAGGGCTTGTATGGCTCAGCCCCGTGAGCTTCACTGCCTGCAACATGTATCTGCGCTGGTCACCCCTGTATACAGCTCTCTTTGGCAGATGTCTCACAGCTCTGTCGTTTCCTGCATCTGAGACCCCCCCACCCACCCTCCTAACCCTAACCCCAACCCTGCCAACAAGGCTTGATCTTCTCAGCTCCACACAATCACCCTCAGAGACTTTTGGTCTCCCAGGGCCTTTTTTGTGGAGAGATTCCCCTGCTACGTGCTACCTAACCTCAGCCACTCTGAAGGCGTGAAGAAGAAACTAGTGACCCCTCATTCTTGTCTCTTTCTGGCTTCTTACCAGCATCACATGGATAGCACTGCCAGGTTCAGCTGCCAGCTTGTGAAGGACCTTGGCCCTTTTTATCCACATTATTTTGTCTGTTGTAATTTTCTGGTACCAGAAAACTCCTTAGACCTTTTCCCTTCACAGGTCGAAAGGGTCTGGCCTGCGGGCACTCTTTGCACTGGTCACGTGCAGACCTAGAGGCCTCTTCTTCATGGTACTAATCTTGGCTGCCACCTTGTGAAGCTAAGTTCTTAGGCGTCTTTCCCTCTCCAAACTGGACGTTTTGTGTTTCTTTCCGCCTCACTTGCTCTTTTTCATTGTAAATCTGTGAAAGTCACCATTAATAGCTCTGCCACCAATTCTACGTAAGACTGTCTTGAAATTTCCTGCACCAAAGACATTAACCCATTACATTTTAACATAGCCTCAGGCAAGTTCTTAGGCCATGGGCAGACACAGCCAGAAAGAAAATCTAGAAAATCCAGTTGCTCTCTGAGTCCTTATTCCCCTCTGGAACTGCTTTGCCTCGGCCCTGCCTTCTTCCAGGCCCACAGAACAGCCTGTTTACTCTGCTTGCAGCACTCGACCACTCTCCTCGTCCACACTTCCCAGGTCTTCCACATCCCTCCAGTCAACGTGGTCAGGTTCTTCACACCAGCATCTCACTCTCAGTACCAGCTTCTGTATTAGTTACTTCTCTGTTGCTGTGGTAAAACACTATGACCAAGGCAACTTATAGAAAGGTTTATGGGGCTCACGGTTCCAGAGGGTAAGAGTCCATCATGACAGGGAGGCGTGGCAGGAGTCAGCCTGAACAGAAAGCTGAGTGCTCACCTCTTGAAGCATGCACAGGAAGCAGAGAGTGGCAAATTGGAAGTTGGCGATGCCAAAGTCCGCCTCCAGTGATGTGCCTCCTCCAGCAAGGCCCTTCTAAACCTCCAGAAACAGAGTCACCAACCAGGAACACAATGTTCAAACACCTGGAACCTATGGGGACATTTTCATTCAAACCACCACAGTAGGAAAATGTCACACATTGAGAAGAGAGACTGGCTCCAGCCTTTAGGACTGTCCTATTGGCCTTGAGAAAGCTGCAGAACGGCATGAGGCAGCCATGACTAAAGGCAGGCCTCTGGTTCCTCGCCATAAAGGAATGCTTTCTCTCCACAGCAAGGATCCAGGCTGACAGTGCCATTATGTGTAACTTCAGAAGACGGCCCTGAACTCACAGGGGGGAAGACCATTCTGCCCTCTCCCATCTTTCACTGCAGCATCCTTCGCTTTAGACTTCAATTGAACTGCACCACAGCGCAGCCATCGTAAGAAGAGGAAAAGAATAGTGATTCTCCTATGAGCCATCAACAAAGGAGGCAGAAAACAGCAGCTGCCTATCCAGGATGTATACAGAGAAGCAGTAGAAATGCTGGGTTGGGCCAGGAAGGGCTTAGAAGCTAGATGTGGTGATTGAAATCCCCGCATTCAGAAGGCAGAGGCAGGAGGATCAAGAGTTCAAGACTAGCCAGGGCTACACAGCAAGGCGCTGTCTTCACAAAAGGAGGAAAGGCATGGAGAACTGGCCTGAGTCCTGTCAGCCAGCAAAGCCTTGCCTGATAGAGAATGCGTGTTCATCAGCATGTGGCTGGAGACAGGCACCCTGTGACCTCCACCAGGTGCCGTGGATGTGTGCTGGCGGAACCTGGGAAACTCTCGTCCTCTTTTATTCCCGTATTGTCTCTACCTTATATTCTGAATATTTAAAATTTTAAGATCAATATTTTTACCTCAAAGTCACCTCAGCCCCATCTAAATACATGTATCTGTTAGGAACACACAGATTGGTTAGTGGATTTCATTCTCACAGGAATGGGGATTCTTCCCTTGGCCAAGAATATTTGCGCGGCACGCAACTTCAGGACTCTAAGAGGGCCATCAGCCTCGTGGGCAGTCCTGTGGTTTCTAGTCATAGGACCGGGAGTCCTTCTCTCCACAGTAGGGGTCTATTGACAATGTCCTCACTTTAAAGGTTTCGCTCTGGCGTCAACTTGTCTTGTCTGAGCATCTTTTACTGTCCTCCTGACAGTGTTTCTCTTTCATGCAGTGTTATCTGTAAGGGACTTCTAGAAGCAGAAAAGGGCAGGCCTGTTCCCTCAGCTCCTGCGTCTGTCTGTGTTTTGGCTGAATGTGTGCCTCTCTTGGTGATGTCATCGCACCTTTTAAATATTCCCGAAATATTCTTCACCAAAGGCTTTTAAAAAGGCAGTGAAATGTCCCTCCTTACCACCTGTGGAGTTTTGTGCTCATGTTCTAAGAAAAAGAGAGAGCTCTAAAGGCTGTCTTCCCAGTCCAGCACGTGGCCAGAAGGCACACAGCTAGGCAAGGTGCTGCCACCATCCTGGGAGATGACCTCTGTGTTGTCTTGGGAAAATTATATATAGCAGAGTGAAAACTGAAAGGGCAGCCCTCCCGGGGCTGAGGGATTTTCAAATATCATCTCAAAGAGGCAGCTGGGATTCTGTTAACTGTTGCTCTACCGCTGCCTGGAATGCCAGGATTTAAACCAGCATCTGCTTGTGACTTCTGCGGACGCAGGGGCCGGACACTAGGGTGGGCTGGGCAGGCCCACTGTCCTGACTGAGTCGCTGATCTCGGCCCTTCTCCATCTGCAGCGTGCGAGCCAGGTGTGTGTTGTCTTTGCTATCGCGCTGTTGTGTCGCCCTCCTGGGGAGTTGTGACAGACATCTGTCACCCCAGGTAGGGCACAAACACAGACCTAAGAAACTATTCCAGTCGAGTCTTGCTTGGCAAATGAAGGATTTTATGGAGGTTACTTACAGCTTGCGGGCAGCCTCCCCAGAGCCCCCTCTCGGCCGCTTCCCAAGTCTTTTGAGTCTCCATCCTCCATGAGGACAGAATGACTGTGTCAGTTTGGAGGGTGTAGCTGCAGGAGCCCACCCACTTAGCACCAACCTAGGGTGGCTGAGAGAGGGCTTCGCGATACCACTGACATCTACAGTCAGTTCGCTGTAATTAAAGGAGACTATCCTCCATTACCTGCCTGGGCCTAATCCAATCAGTGAACAGTCTTCAGTGTGTAACTGAGGTTTCCCTAAAGAAGAGGAAGTTCTGTGGACCAGCTCCAACATCAGCTCCTTCCCAGGAGTCTCCAGGCTGCCAGCCTGCCTACAGATTCCAGGCTTATCTCACCTGCCCTTTCCACAGTGTAAGCCAGTTCCTTCCATGAACCTCACTCAAGTAAAGACATAGATGTGGACTTGAATATACACAGACCAGGGATCTGTTTCTCTGTTAACACCTGGCTGATACAGGTAGCCACCGTCTGGGTGAGGCAGGGCCCGATGGTCTGGGATGGCCTAAAATGTCACTCATGTAGGCAAGAACAGGCCTATTCCCATGGTATTGATGGGACACCAGTGGAGAAAACAAAGAACACAAGAATGTTGAAATACCAACTTGGAGCTAACACAACCTTCCTGTTGACAGAGCATCAAGTCATAAGATTGGCAATGTGTCCACGGTCAGGGACCATGGTCACAGTGGCTAGAATGAGAGGCTCTTAAGGGCAGCACAGGGAGAGAGGAGAATGTGGGTCACGGTTGTCCCTGATGTGCTGTGGAGAGTTTGGTGCTACTGACAGGAAAAGCACAAATACCAAAACTTTAAAGCTATGTATGGTGGCACATGCCTGTGAGTTTACCACTCAGGAGGCGAGACAGGAGGACCATTAGTATGAGGCCATCCTGGGCTACATAATGAGTTCCTGACCAGCCTAGGCTATGCAGTGAGTTCTTATCTCCAGATAACCAAGGACTGGGGATGTAGCTTAGTGATAGAATACTTGTCTAGCATTCTCAAGGTCCTGGTTTTGGTCATCAGTAACACACACAGATATCTTTTCCCACTCCATGAGATAGGTAAAACTATAAAATAAAAGAAAATCATAACGGTAGAGGCTTACCAGGTCCCACCTCTGGTGATCTCTGAAGATCACCAGGAAGCCTAATGTTGCTGAGGGAAGGAAAGAGACATTTTCTTCAGTGGTATAACCACCTGCAAACTGCCCATAGTCATGTAAACCCTCACCTGTGCTCATGTGAGAAGCTCTAGTTAAATTCACTGAGTCACAAAAATACAAAGTCATGGAAGTATGAGGAGCTAGTTGAGAAAAGATCGGCAGGAAGACAATTAAAGACAGTGATGGTGGCGAACATGGTGGACATACATTATGGACACGTACGGACACGGTGGACATACATTATGGACACGTACAGACCTGGTGGACATACATTACGGACACGGACGGACATGGTGGACATACATTAGGGACACATACGGACATGGTGGACATACATTATGGACACATAATGAAACACATTATCGTGCGTGACTAATAAGTGCTAATAAAAACTTTAAAAGATTTAGGAAAGGAAAAAAAACGTGAAATTCTCACATATAAATGAAGAACAATATATTAGTTACTTTTCTGTTGCTGTGTTAAATCACCATGACCAATTCCTGTGACCTCCCATCCACCTTGACTGCCCTCTTCCCAAACCTGCCTTGGATTTCTGTAAACAGCCTCTTTCACTGAGGGACACAGACCTTAAGAAAGAGCCTGAGAGTATCTGATCTCACCTAACCCTGCCTCTGGGGGAACTCTGGAGCAGCTGAACTAGAGCCATGTGGTCTCTTCAATATAAAATCAAAAGAAAGGACCTGAAGCCTTGACCAACCAGCTTTTCATACCCAACAAGAAAACAATCAAGTCACATCAAGTATACAAACAGAATTAGATGTCAACAGACCAAAGGAAGGCCCAAGTGTCACATCAGATTCACAAACAACAAAAGAAATCCACATGCCAGGATCACAATGAAAAACTAATAATATGAAAAACCCAAATAATATGTCCCACCAAACATCACCAGTCCTATAAAAGAGTTCTACAGTGAAAAGCCCACAGAGATAACCCAGGACATGGAGCTCAAAAAAAAAATCATAAACATAAACAAAGAATTTAATGAATTTAAAGAATACACAAACAAATCAAAGAACTAAAAGAAGATAGGGATAAACTTCTGACAGAATTTTCAAAAGACATAGACTTGTTAAACAAAACTCGGGTCAAAAATGAAGAAAGAAGTGAAAAACTCAGTAAGCCAATTTGAAATGACAGGAGACAGCCTAAGCAATAGAATGAATGAAATGCAAAACAGAATATCAAGACTGGACAATAAAGTTGAAGAATTAGAGCACTCAAGCAAAGATCATGAAAAAAATTTTAAAACATAGGAATGGAAATGCAGGAAATGTGAGACACCATGAAAAAAACAAATTTACACATCATACTTATAGAGAAGGAGAAAAATCTCAGGATAATAGTATTGACCAGATCTTCATCCAGACTGTCAAAGAAAATGTCCCCAAATTAAGGAAAGATATTCCTATACAAATACAAGAAGCACAAAAAAGACCAAATAGACAAGATCAGAAAAGAAATTCCCCACCACATATCATAGTAAAAACTCTAAGCATATAAGATAAAGTGAGAATTCTGAAAGCTGCAAAAGAAAAACAAGTCACATATAAAGGAAAACTCATCAGAATGACAGCTGATTTTTCAGTGCAAACTATGAAAGCCAGAAGAGCCTGGACCAAAGTATTCCCAGTTCTGAATGACCATCGATGCCAACCTAGAATACTTTATCCAGCAAAAATGTCTATTATAGTTGAAGGAGAAAGAAAAATCCTCCATGACATGAACAGGCTGAAAGAATTCATGTCCAGAAAACCAGCCCTTCAGAGAATACTTGAAGCAATACAAAGAGTTGAAGAAATGAATGGCTATCCCCCAAAGGGTGGCAGAAAGAAGCTTAACGAAGGTACAACTGGGGAACTACAAAGTTAAACCAAGATGCAAACAGAATTTAAAATGATGGGAATCAATAAACATCTTTCAATAATAACTTTAAATATCAATGGACTGAACTCCCCAGTCAAAAGACACAGGTTCATTGAATGGATCAAGAAACAAAATCTATCCTTTTGCTGTCTGCAAGAACCTATCTAATCTTCAAGGACAGGCACTGCCTTAAGGTGAAAAGGGACAGAAAAAAATATTCCAAGCAAATGGAACTAAGAAACAAGCAGGAGATAATCTGACAAAATAGACTTCAAACTAAAACTAATCAGAAGACATAAAGAAGGTCACTTCATTCTAATCAAAGGAACCAAGAAGATATTACAATCATGAACATATATGCACCAAAGTCTGGTGCACCCAACCTCATAACAAGAGTACTACAGGACTTTAAGACACAGATTAATCCCAACTCACTAATAGTAGGGGACTTCAATACCACACTGTCTCCATTAGATAGATCAACCAGAGAATAAACAGAGAGATCTGAATTAAACAATACTATACATCAAATGGACCTAACAGATATCCACTGAATATTTTACCCAAGTACCAAAGAATACGCATTCTATCCAGCACCCCATGCCACTTTCTCCATAATTGACGACATACAGGGCACAAAACAAACCTCAGCAAATACAAAAAAGCTGATACAATTCCATGCATTCTATCAGACTACAATGCAATGAAGCTTAAAATCAACACCAGAAGAAGCCCTAGTAACTTCACACACTCATGGAGACTAAACAACACACTCCTGAATGAAGAATGGGTCAAAGGAAGAATTAAGAAAGAAATAAAGTATTCCTGGAAATAAACAAAATAGACAATGCAATCCAAAAAAACCTCTGAGGAAAGTTTATAGATCTAAGTGCCTCATTAAAAAATCACAAAGAGCACAAATAAATGATTTAACATTGCAACTCAAGAATCTTGAAAGCCAACAATAAATGAAACCCAATCCAGCAGACAAGAAGAAATAACAAAAATCAGAGCAGAAATTAATGAAATAGAAACAAAGAAAATAATACAAAGAATCAATGAGTCTAAGAGATGGTTCTTTGGAAAGATAAACAGCCCCTTGGCCCAGTTAACCAAAAGTAAGAAAGATCAACTCCAAATCAACAAAATCAGAAATGAAAAGGGGAACATCACAGCAGACAACAAAAAGATCCAGAACATTATGAGGAAACACTTTCAAAACCTATACACTATTAAATTCGAAAACCTTAAGGAAATGGATGCATATCTAAAATCATGGGACTCACCAAAACTAAACCACGGAGAGATCACCAACTTAAACAGACCCATGACATGCAAGGAAATTGAAACAAAACCTCCTGACCAATAAAAGCCCAGGCCCATATGGATTCACAGCAGAATTCTACAACATATGAAAAATATCTATATCCAAAACTACGTAAATTATTCAAAAAGATAGAAACAGAGGAAGAACTCCCAAATCCCTTCCATGAATCAGCATCACTCCAATGCCAAAACCAGGCAAAGACACAAGCAAAAACAAAAACTGTAGATCCACATCTTTAATGAACATAGATAAAAAACTCTCAATAAAATACTTACAAAATGCATACAGACACACATCAAAATGACCATCCACCGTGATCAAGTTGGCTTTATTCCAGAGATACAGGTATGGTTCAATATACATAAGTCAATAAATGTTATAAAGTACATAAATGGACTCAAAGATAAAAATCACATGGTCATCTCAAAAGATGCAGAAAAGGCCTTTGATAAATGTCAACATGCATTTATGTTAAAAGTCCTAGAGGGAACTGGACTGGAGGAAACATACCTCAACATATACAAACATACACAAAAACCCCACAGCCAACATCATTCCAAATGTGGAAGTATTCCCATTAAAACTGGGAACCAGAAAAGGCTGTCCACTGTCTCTGTTCCTTTTTAATATAGCACTTGAAACTCATGCTAGAGCAATAAGAGAAGAGAAGGAAGTTAAAGGAGAACTCATCGGGAAAGAAGAGGTCAAATTACCCCTTTTTATATATGACATGATATTATACCTAAGAGATGCCAAAAATTCTACCAGAAAATTCCTAGAAATTATTAACACTTTCAGTAAAGTGGCAGTTTACTAAATAATTCTACAAAAATCAGTGGCCTTTCTCTATACCAGCAACAAGCAATTGGAGAAAGAGAACAAGGAAACCCTCCCATTCACAGTAACTCAAAAAATGTATCTCGGAATAAACCTGACCACAGACATTAGAGATCTCTACAATGAAAATTCTAGATCTTTAAAGAAAGAGATTGATGAGGACACCAGAAGATGGAAGGACCTCCCATGCTCATAGATTGGAAAAATTAATAATGTGAAAATGACCATGCTGCCAAAAGCAATGTATAGATTCAATGCAATCCCAATCAAAATCCCCATGACATTCTCCACAGAATGAGGGAAAAAAATCCTAAAATTCATATGGAAGCACAAAAGACCACAGATAGCCAAAGCAACCCTGAGCACAAAAAACCATGCAGAGCGGATTACTATTTCAGATTTCAAACTATATTACAGAGGGGCCGTCAGAGGCCCCGGAGCCTCCATGTGTTCGCAGCATCCAGACCTACCACCTTTGCTCCCTGATGTGAAAAACACAACACAGTGTGTTTTCTCCCTGTAACCAATCTGATTTCCCATTTTGCTAACACTGTACACAGAGCAGGAAACAAAGGTACTAGAAATAAGCCTACACCATCTGCCGTCCCAGTGGCTGACAAGCGAGGCTTTGCCAATCTGGTGTACAAGGACTTAAAAGACAAGATGAAGGAGAGACAATGACCAGCTTTCACGTGGGTGTGCTATCTGGGTATACACACCTGCTGGACTGACTGGACAGCAAGCTCCTGTCTCTTCGTGGCTAACACTGGAGCTACAGGCCTGTGTGGCCTTGCCTGGCGCTCTACATGGGGGTTGGAGGATCCAGTCCTCGTATTCAGCAGATGCAACCAACTCAGCCATCTCCCAGCGCTCAGCCTTCGCTTTAGTGACAAAATTTTTTTAAAAAATGGAAACTTTAAGGGGCCAGAGAGATGGCTGAGTGGTTAAGAGTGCTTGTTGCTCTTGCAGAGGACTCAAGTCAGGTTTCCAGCACCCTCATCAAGCAGCTCACAGCCACCTGTAACTCAAGCTCCAGGGCCTGAGACCTCTTCTCCCCTCTTCAGGCATGTGCACACACATGGACACACTCACTCAGACACACAGATACATAAATAAAAATAAACCATTTTTTAATGGAGCGTTGGCCCTCCCCTTAACCTGCAAAGCCCTCCTTCACTGCAGGCCACATGTATGAGAACAAAGTCAAAGCGTTTCACTCATGATCTAGTAGAGGTGAGTTAGCACACACATGCACTTGTGAAGTCAGGCACCTGTAGGAGAACAGTGAGAAAACTTGTTCTTCAGAATGACTGATTAGAAACCCCAGCATTTCAATTTATACATAAAAGGGAACAAGCCCTCCCCAACTCCCCAGAGAAAGCCCTGGAAAACAGGAGTGAAAGCAGTTCTCATGGAGAGTCCTTAACATGGCAGGAAAAAGGTTAGCCAGCCAGCCACTGGGCTTTTTCCACCTGTTTACTCAATTATACAAGTACTTCCACAGCCAGCAGACCTCTAATTGTGTGCACTTCAGCAAATGACAAATGGGACTTGGCACAGCATAAATCGTTGGTGGAACTAAATTACATATCATTTCCCATACTTTTCCCCCCAAATTGTTCATTGCTATAAATGAAAACATGCCTCACAAAATACTGTAAACACTGAAAACGTTTCTTAAGAATCAGTCTCCTTGTCCCTTTCGGGTAAAATGGAGTTAGATTTCTGTTTTCTGAGACTCTCCTGGTGGAGATCTAAGAGCGTTCAACAGCGTCCATCTCAGCTGAGCAGTGAAGCCTGACAGCTTGGTCTTCAGATCACCTGATGACCAAGATGGCGTTTCGGCTCCTCTACCAGCAAGTGGATCCATTGTCATTTTACTCCAATGACACACATGAGCATCTATGACTCTCCCCCACCTCTGCCCGCCAGCTAACTGGGTGCTTGGTGCTTCACAGACCCTCCCTATGAGACAGCCGGAGGGGGGCAGAACACAGCCTTGCTGCTCAGAACACTGACCCCAACCTACTAGCCTTCTGCCCAAGCCACATCTGCCTTCTAAGACAGTGCTTCCTTGTGCAAACAACTGGAAAATACCCACGCCTGCTGACCTCCCACCATATGCTGAGATCAGTTGAGATCACACGTGTTGAAAACCTTCTGAGTACCATCTAAATAAAAGCTCTAGGCATCATTTTAATTGTATGTATTTGTGTGTGTGTGCAAGTGTGTGTGATGTATGACTGTGGTGTATGTTTGTTAATGTATGCCCACATGTGTGTGCAAATGTGCACACTTGTACAAATGCAAGGCCAGAGGATGATGTCAGGTACCCTGCTCTATGATTCTCTGCCGTATTCCATACTCAATATCATACAGAAAAAGACCTTTTGCTAGGATCTGTTTATGGTTTGGGGGTAGGAAGTTATCTTAGTTGTAACATTATGTTGTCAATTCCTTTCCTGATGTCACCTGATGATATGCCTTGGAACTCGGGATTAATACCAAGTTCATCTGAACTAGGAAGACACCCCCCAATTAACCTTCTGATGCTTGCTGTTTCCCAAGAGAACCTTAGTTTTGTGTCTGAGGGCAGAAGGACAGTGGTCTCTAAACACTTGCTCCCACCTTGACCCACAAGAAGGCAAACGTTGGCATCAGAGGGTCGCATTCAATGCACAGAGCCTTCCTGTGATGACGGGAAATCAGGCACACTCCACTGAGGGGATCCCCTCCACTTCAGCTACCCTTCTCCTATCCACAGAGCTGCCATGAGGGTCAGGGGAGACCCCAGCTGCCAACACCCTTCCAGGGCTCTAAAGCTCTGTGATGATGTTGGTGTCTTGTAATGATGTGACATGCTTGTAATAATGCTGTATGAAATTGGTTCTGTACCCAGGAGTACGCCCTACGCTGCCATCAGAGCAGGGCGATGACAGAATGGGCGAGCCCACCTGTGCTGCTGAGCTCTGTCTTATCTCCCTCCCCTGAAATCAGGGAGGAGTCAGAGGGACAAGACTTCCCTTTGTTAAATCAGTGATCATAGACACCATCTCATTAATGTTCATTGTCAGTACGACAGGATTTGGAGTCACCCAGGCGTTTCCAGAGAGGTTCAGCAAAGAGGACCACCGTGAACAGGGCGGCCCCTGCCTCTGGGCTGAATTACGGGGTGGGCAGGAGACACCTGACGAGCACCAACACACATCTTCCTCTGCTTCCCACTCCACTAACATGCGATCAGACAGCCTCACACTCCCACTGCCACAGCCTAGAGCCACCCCTGCTGCCTGCCTGCCATGATGGGCTGGCTGTCCCTTAAGCTGAAAGAAGTCCTTCCTCTCTTAAGTTTTCTTGTGATGAGAATAATAATTCATGCGGGCACTGTGATCCCAAAGGAAAGCCATGCTCACCTTACATGCTCTTCCTGCAAATACCACACCAGAATCCGACTTTGCAAAATCAGTCCCCTGCCCGCTTATCCACACAGGGACAGAAAGAGTGTGGGTTGGTTGCACATCTCAGGGTTGACTAGAGAATTAGGGTTAGAGATCTGACAATGTGTGGTCCAAATCTGAAGTTTCCCCAGAAAGGCAGTTTCCCAAGCCTCTACCTTCAGGCTCTGAATGTGCCCTTCCATCAAATTATTTGTATTTTATGTGTATGAGTGAAGTGCCTACATACATGTAAGTGCACTCATGTCAGACTGTGCCCACGGAGGTTTCCAGAAGAGGGTGTCAGCTCGCCTGGAACTGGAGTTATGGATGATTGTTAGCTGCCATGTGGGTACTGGAAATCGAACCCTGCTCCACTGTAAGAGCAACGGGTGCTCTTAACTGCTGAGTCATCTCTCCAGCCCCCGTTCAGTCAAAATATAAATGTTTTCCCACCAGTCATCAACATACCACTCCATATATATAGTGTCACAAAGCAGCAGCAAGCTGAAATACACCAGTGATTCTACAGTAGTGTCTGTACCACACACACCCTTTATGGCATTACCTGTATTGTTGCAAGCTGCTTTTGGGCTCCTTATTTGTGAGTCACAAATAACATTTACATAAAATCTGTGCCTGTATTTATGCTCTTTGTGAGTTCAGAAAATTAGCCACCCCACATTGTGTCCCATTAAACTTAGTTTAAAGCTATGGAAAACCACCTGCGCCTATCGAGCCCACGACGCCTAACCTTGTAGTGCAGGCTTAAAATGGCAAAAGCCAACTGCAGAGTGCAGAGTCTGCACAGTGAACGGCTGTAACCCACAGCACTCAGTGGAACTTGGTGGTTAAAGCATCCTGATTTTTCAAGTCACACGTCAGCAGCAATGAAGCCCCAGTGACACTAGGCATAAGAACCTTATCAGATGGTCCTTAAAAAGGCTACACCTTTTGCTTCTTGTCCAAGGGACATCCCAAAATTAATACCCTTCATGAAGAACCGTCCTAATACTTGAAGAGACAAGACTGTATCTCTGTAGGTAGCCAATATCGTGGTCACCAAACCAAGTGCTTGCTATTCATCTTGTGTGTGTGTGTGTGTTTGTGTGTGTGTGTGTATGTGTATGTGTGTTATGTGTGTGTGTTTGTGTGTGTGTATGTTTGTGTGTGTGTGTTTATGTGTGTGTGTTTGTGTGTGTGTGTATGTGTGTGTGTATTTGTGTGTGTGTTTGTGTGTGTGTTTGTGTGTATGTGTATGTGTGTTATGTGTGTGTTTGTGTGTGTGTATGTTTGTGTGTGTGTGTTTATGTGTGTGTGTTTGTGTGTGTGTGTATGTGTGTGTGTGTATTTGTGTGTGTGTGTGTGTTACCAAATTTCCTTCTTCCGTCTTTCCTCTCTTGCAGCCCTGGTGACCGAGCCTAGAGCCCCGCTCATGCTAGGGAAGAACTCTACCACTCAGCTAGTTATATCTCCAACCCAAATCAATAACTTTTTTGCAATTCTGGGACTCTAAACTCAGTCCTTATGCCTGTTAGGCAAGTGCTGTAGCACTGGGCTACAATCCTAGTCCTCACTATTTGGTTGGTTGGTTAGTTCATTCGTTGGTTGGTTTTGCTGTGAATTGAACCTAGGCTTCATGAATGCTAAACAAAAGATTGGTTTTATTTTGTACATCTGAAGATCAAATCCAGAGCTTTGAATATGCTGGGCAAGCTCCCTGTCACTGAGCTAGGCCACCATCTCGTAATTTGATTTACTGAAGATTCACACTAGAAGCATGATGTGCACTAAGAGTGCCTGGAGCGCAGGGCCCCCCAGTCACACATTCCCTTCATCTGAACTTTCCTGTCTATCACGGCATTCCTAAAAACCAACGGCAGTTTCATCGATGCCCCAGATCCCTATTCACTACCGCGAGTGAATGGAAATAAAGCTGGGCATCAGTCAGTGCCTTTGCACAGACAGAGTAAAAGTCCGTGAAGAAACTGGGTAAAAATGGATTCCATTGGGGCTGGAGAAATGGCTCAGTAGTTAAGAGCACTGCTTGCTCTTGCAGAGGACCTGAGCTGTCTACAACTCTAGTTCTAGGGATTGAACGCCCTCTTCTGGCCTCCTCAGATAGCACAGGACACAGGTGCACATACATCCATGCAAGCAATACACTCATACACATGAAATAAAAATAATAAATAAAATATTTTTAAAAACAGGCCAGACTTCAGAAGCTAGAAAGCAGGCAGGCTCTTATGTAACGTGGTCCATTATTGGGGGTCTCAGCACTCAGGGCCAGCCCGAGGGGACCGAGGGGAACTCTGCCGTGTGGGGAGTGGGTGAGTAGACACAGAGTTAAGACACAGACTCCGGGAGCTGGACGGGAAGCAGCCCAAGCACGTGGCACTGCGAACTCGTTTATTGAATAGGTGCACAAGCTCTTATAGGTCTGGATAGCCAATGACCTTATGGGGTGGGGTCCCAAACACAGCCAGTCATAAGTTTGTCCCCAGGTGGGCAGGTTCTTTCCAGGTGCTGGCCTCACAACTAGCCAGAGCAGAACGCCACACCCACAGGAGCCATTCCTCTATTCCTCCTAGCAGGTGGCCTGGCTAGGCCCACCTTGCATTATGCCCAACAATCCATTGTTTTAGGAAGTCAGATTAACCTTGATCAAACTACCAAGACATTGCCTCTATGCACAAGAAATACTAGACACAGCTTAGCCTCAGGTGGGTGCAGCCTGGTAGTCTAACAGTACCAAAGAGTGATGGTGATAATGCACTTACTCTACTCTGTATTAGTGAGGCTGTGCATCTTGGACACGCATGGTCAGGTCCAGATGAGCCCCTGGAGTAGGCTGGCTTTCTGAGAGGCAGCACTGAGTCAGAGACTCCTGTGCAAGTGTGTGACAGTAGTTTTGCTCTCAGGACAGAACGGGGGTAAGAGCTCAGTAAAACAGTGGTCTGGCTCCATCTCAGTTTAACAGATACCACCACGGATTCACACTAGCCTGAGGCATGGACAGACTGCTGGATACTGAGCATCAGATAGGGAGAATGCTGAAGTCAGGGACCAGGAACGCAACCGGACACCCACAACACCCAGCATGGTAGCTCTCCTGGAAGTACTAAATCCACAGGCACCATGCAGGGTGACAAGCTCTCGTGCCAGCCCGACCACTGAGGCCGGATGGCGTGGCCATGGGCTTCACAGTTTCTTCATCTGTGAAACAGGAAAGAGAAATAGAAGGAATGGAGCAAATCACACCTGTTGCCCCACTGTGCAGAGCAGCGATTTCAACAAGGGAGCTGGTGGGAGTCTCCCTGTGGAGTCCTGGTGGTGCCTCCCTCACAGAGGGACTGTGTCCCTGAACAAACACTCCTCGGAGGCTCTACCCTTGCCTGCAGTAGCTCCAGAGACACAGGCAAATCTGTGAAGATGAGCAGATAAAGATGCCCCGAGGACTCGCATTCCAGCAGGGATGGCCAGGCTGTCCCTAGACGGGGTCTTCACTGCAGGTCAGTTCAGGGACATGACACAACCAGAGAACCTCATTTAACTGACTATGGCATCAAAGAGCATCAGAGGCAAGAGGTGCCACGCGAGGTGGGAGAGGGGGCATGCCATCCCTGCACAACACTGCAACATCCGTGGAGACCAGCTTGGCAAAACTTGATCGAGCATATATATACATTTAATCTGTGGCTATGCAGTCACCTGTGTTAGAATCTATCCTGTGAAAATATATGTGTGAAGTGGTATTTATATGAATTTATTCACTGCCTACATTTCCTAAAATAATCAAAGAGTGGAAACAACTCAGTGGTTCATCAGTTAAGGACAGGCTAAACTGAACTATGGTGCCAGTCACATAATAGGACATCTATACTGAGAACATTCTGTATTGATACAGAAATTTCTCTAGAATATATTGGTAAATGAAAAAACAGCATATTAAAGAACAATATTATATCATAAACACATGTATGTGTAAGAAATGAAGGTCATGAGGAGACGTATAGATAGAGAGATATGTAAATTCTAGGATAGCCTTGGGTATTTGGAAGTCTTTTTCATCTACCTGGAAAGAAGCTTCTATTTGTTGTGTTTGTGATGAAACACCCTGAGTCCAAGGTTTCTTCAGCTTACAGTTCCAGGCTACATATCATTGAGAGGAAGTGAAGGCAGGAACTCAAGCAGCTGGTCACATCACATCCACAGTCAACAACAGAGAGGAGGGGCTGGGGAGGCGGCCCAGTGGGGAAGAGCACTGGCTGCTCTTGCAGAGGACCAGGGTTTGATTCCCAGCACCCACGTGGTAGCTAACAACCATCCATAACTCTAGTTCCAGAGGATTTGACTCCTGCTTCTGACCCCCTCAGGCACTGAACAACACAGTGTACTTACACACACGCACGCAAAACACTCATACACAGAAAATAAAAATAATAAATAAATAAAGAGCAGAGAGGAATGAGCGCCAATGCTTACTTTTTAGCTAGGGGTCTTCACTCACGCAGTTCAGGGCTTGGTCTAGGGAATGTGCCACCCAAAATGGGCTGGGTCCTCCTGGACCAATTAAGAATCAAGACAATCTCCACACACATGTCCACAAGCCACCCCCATCTACCATCTAGATAATTCCTTATTAAGACTCTCTTCCCAGTGACTCCAGGTTGTGTCGAGTTGACAGTTAAAACTAACCAGCACTATGGTGATAGTTTCCCTTTCTGGGAAAAGGGTGAGGACGTGGGAAAATAAAACAGGACAATGTGGGTAGCCGTGAGGATTCTCAACAAGTAATTTTTTAAACAAACATTTTTCCCCAAACACCATGGGCTAATCGGTAAGGAAGATGGTCATCTAGCTAAGGATAAGAATTTTAAAGATGAGCATCAGAAAAAAAAAAAAGTGACCACTCGAGCTTTCTTTGTTTCATGCTTTGGTTTGAGAATTGGCAGATTGTAGCTGTGGCCAGTGATAATTAGATAGTTCTAACAGAGACAATGTAGATCACAAGGCCTGGCCTTTTATGGAAAAAGTTTACCAACCTCAGCCTTGGACTATAGAGTGTTTCATGGAACAGCTGTGGCCATACCTATCCATCAGTGACATTGAAGGACTGTATCTGCTTTTTTGTCACAGATGGTTCATCTAACAAGAGAGTGAGGCTGGTGACTGTACCAGTTACCAGCAGATCACGGTCTCTGGGGCCAGGCAGTCCAGGTTTACTCTTGAGTTTTGTCCCTTACTGTTTTGTGACCTTCAACAATGTCACTTCCAGAACTGTTTCTTCATCCAGAGCATTGTTTGGAAGTTCCTCCCTTAATGGAGTTGTTTCAAAAGTTGAGCATTTAATGTTAGCAAGGAGTTACATAACACCTATTAGTATTATCATCTAATGTTCTGATTTTTTTAAACAGGGTGATGACCAGCTAAGTGTATTTGGAGAGGACAACACGGGAGGTAAGTTTCCTTTACTAATCAGACCACATAGCTATGAATGTGCCTTCTTTGTTTAACACCGACTAAAGAGACTCTAAAACAATGTGTACTTTCTCACCACCAAGGAATATGAGCTAGAATGGAAATCTATGGATCACTCCTTCTTGGTCCACATGAGGAACCGAAGAGATTCATTACTAAGAGATGTATTCCCTAACTGCCCAGAGACGATGTCTCCCAAGGTAGTCAATGAAAAAGTGATGCTCTGGTCAAATGTTTGGGAAGCCTTCGTGTTTCATCCCCACTGGGAGAGTCATAAATGCTACAGAGCAGCAAGACTCCCACAGTAAGGGGCAACCTTCTGAAATTCCACATTCTGCAGACTTCACTGGAACACGAAAGCTTGCCGGTGATTGTATCATAGGCAATGAGGTTTATCTGAGGTGTGCTGTTAACTGGGTTGGAAAACAGGACTCTCCTCCCCAAACACTAGGTACTGTACTACAGTGTCCTACTGAGAGCCAAGGCAGCACACAGCAAGGTCACACTGTTTTGTCATTTTTAGCATGTCAGCCATTTCCCAAGGGGAGGGGGCATAGCTTAGTTGGGAGAGTGCTTATGTAGCAGGCATGAAGCCCTGGGTTTGATCCCCAGCACTGCATAAACTGGGTTTGATTGTACAAACCTGTAATCCCAGTACTCAGGGGATGGGGAAGGTTTAGGAATTACGTAGTGAATTTGAGGCTAGCCTGAGCTACATTAGACCCTATCTCAAGAAAAGACCCTTGCTCCAAGACTAAAATATCCACCCCATATTAGCTATATGTGGAACTGAAAGCAGGTAAGATGATGTGAAGTTAACACTGTCCTCAAAGACAACCCTCATAATTACACAGGTTAAATATCTCCTATTATTTCTACCTTGTGAAAAAATTATAGTTTGTGAAAACAAGTTTGCAGTATTGACTGTAAACTCACACAGCTCAGTGATTTGGCTTTTTAAATAACCCAGCTCTAACTCTTCACTGATCCGTGAGTAGGTAAAGTCTTATTCAACGAGAATAGAAACAGCAGCACAGGAAAATCACGGTTCCCAAATGATGTGGTGGTGATCCAAGGGGCAGGAACGGAAGCATGAGCCGTAACGTAGCCATCGCTCAGCCCCCACCAGTAGCCAGCTCTGTCTCAGCTGGATGTGGGAGCAGTGGCTGTTGAATGAAGTTTCCTTTATTCTTGGATATAAAATTAACACATACTTACTGCAGGAATATTTTGAGGTAGATAATGAGAACCATGTGACCTGCACACATTAGCATTCTTGCAAATCTCACTTGACTGTGCTTTCTGTACACCTGTTTCTACACAGTCGAGAATGTATGTGCATATACAAATATCATCCCAGGATTATACATATTGTAATGTAATTTAATGACATCCCAGGTCACTAAATATTCTCTGTACAACTTAGTAATGACTACGTTGTATGAACATATGATTAACTAAAAAATAACTTTTTAAAACTGAAATAGGCTATAGCCATACAACCTCTCCTCAAAATAGGGAAAACTAGCCAGTCCAAGGGTGGCACTGGCCTGTGAGAGTCTCTGGTTCTCCCAAGGCCTGCTTCCTAAGCACTTTAGCATCCTTGTTTACAGAGTGACCCTCTGAATTGGAGCAGTACCTGTCCAGGAGGCTTCAAAAGACTCCAGCAGAAACATACAGCACCCAAAATAGCCTATAACTATAGACTTCTCCCTCTCCAAAACCCAAAAACTACCTCTGGGGCAAGAGCCCAGCTTGCCTGGGCATAGCTGAGTCATAGCACGTTCCACCCACCTTGCTCCCCTCTGTTTGACTCAAGCACATAAAAAGTCTAATGTGCCAGGTGTGGTGCACACCTTTAATCCCAGCACTGGGGAGGCAGAGGCAGGTGGATCTCTGTGAGTTCAAGGTCAACCTGGTCTACGTAGGGAGTTCCAGGACATCTGGGGCTCTGGGGAGTCCCTGTCTCAAAAACACTAAAAAAAAAAAAAAATAAATAAATAAATAATTTACAACTTTAATGTAAGTCATCACACCTGACTAATTCTGCTTATTATTTACTTGGTATTTTTCTATAAATGGATTTATAATTATTATATAAATGCAACTGTTTTTAAGAGAAATTGTATATCACAGATCTGAACAGAAAGTAGCATTGTCTGTCGTAGCTGTAAATTATTTCTGACTTCCAGACAGCCTACTTATACATTAGCTCCTTCTTTTTGAAATGGGATGGTTACAAATGTGAAAAAATGTGAAATGTTGGAAAGGGTGGGGCTAGATCCAGGACGAGTGGGGGTGAACATGACCAAAATACATGGTATGCATGTATGAAATTCTGTAAGAATGAAAAAATCATATTAAAAAATGTAGCTGGGCGTGGTGGAGCACAACTCTAACTCCAGCACTCAGGAGGTGGCAGCAGGCATATCTCTGTGAGTTCAAGGGTAGCCTGGTCTACATAATGAATTCCAGGCCAGCTGGGGCTACAGGGAGATGCTGTTTCAAAAAGACCAAAACTAAAAGTGAAATAGGAACTAGAGAGATGGCTCAGTGCTTAAGAGCACTGGCTGCTTTTGCAGAGGACCAGGGTTCAGATTCCAGAACCCACATGGCAGCAACTATCCATAACCAACCAGTTTCAGAGGACGCAGCACCCTCTTCTGGCCTCCACCAGCACTACATACACATGGTCCACTTACATACTTGGCAGGCAAAACACTCGTACACATAAAAAATGTATCTATTTTTAACGTAAAATAACTCCAAACTGATATACTTAGGAAGACAATTTTTAAATTAGCTTTCTCACCTGGCAAGGTGGTGTATATCTACAATTCCCACACTCAGGAGGCTGAGGCAGGAGGATCGTGAGCTTGAGATCCAGCTGAGTTCAAGCCCAACTTGGGTGACATAGCACTACCCTGTCTCAAAAAAAAAAAAAAAAAAAAAAAAAAAAAAATATATATATATATATATATATATATATATATATACACACACACACACACACAGAGAGAGAGAGAGAGAGAGAGAAAAGTTAGCTTTTTTTATGAGTCACACTATTTAATGATACTGGTTTTCACTTAAAATTGATAGTACGTGTTAAAATAAAAATACCCTGCCTGGGTCTAGGGAAAAGGCTAAAATGATGACTGTTCATCATACCTTAGTCCATGTTTACTCAAATTCTACCTTCTTACTAAACAAAAGAGGATGTAGGTTTATATAACATGAGCAAAATCAAGACTTCACTGTAGGATTTCTTGCCAATAATTTAAATTATTCTTATTTTAAAGGCTTTGTGGAAGATTTGAAGAAATGTAAAATCATTTTCATGATGGGTGAGTAACTGCTCTCAAATTTCCTAATCCAGTTGCTAATGACAACACAACAGGAGAAATGTGCTATCCTTCTCTCACCCTCTCCTGCTTTGAAATGCTCCGGTGGTCAAAATAATACCCATGAGGTTTCCACGTGGTTACTTGCATGAATATACAATTTAACATTGATTTTTTGACCTTGTATCTTTTCAGCACAGAAAAGGCAGGACTGTAAGAAAGCTCTTCCCCCTGAGTTAACTCTGCAATAATAAAGTGCAATTTAAGGGTGAGAGGATGCTGTATGGCAATGTCTAACACCTTTGCTGTTTGAATGCCAACCCTCTGCCTTCAACTAAACACTTGAGTGGCTGCCATATGTGGTGGTTTGAATGAGAGTGTCCCCCATAGGCTGCAAGTATTTGGACATTTTGTCCCCAGTTGTTGGCTCTGTTTTGAGAAGTCTTAGAAGGCGTGACCATGTTGGAGGAAGCACATCCCTGGGGGTGCTTTCAGGGGGTGGGCTTAGAGAGTTTTTAAGCTGTGCCGGATCTCCAAGTGCTCTCTACTTCCTGTGTGTGTTTGAACATGTGAGCACTTAGCTTCTGCTCCTACTTTGGCCACCTCTGCCGCCATGCCTCCCCGCCATGATGGACTCTTGTCCCTTTGGAACCCTAAGCTAAATAATCTCTTCCTTTTATAAGTTCTCTTGGACAATGTTTCTGTCACAGCAACAGAAAAGTAACTAATACACCATATATGCAATACACCTCCCTAACCATGTTCTGTACTCTGCAGAGCTCTCAGTACCAACAGCCTAATTTGGGGTTGGGGATACAACTTAATGCTAGAGCACTTGCTTAATGTATAACATACCCAACAGCTCTCTCACGCACATGCTCTCTCTCATTTGTTCTATGTCTGGAAGAACAGCTTGCAGATCACTTGTGGGGTACTATGCCTTTGATGTGAACACTTTCTATGTGCTTGTCATGCTCCAGCTCACCTCAGTGAACCCTTACGCAGTGTCATAGGTCAGTGGTCTAGTCCTGTTCCATCATACACAGAAAGCCAACAATCCCAGGCGATTAAGACCGTGGAGGTAGAGATTAGTTTTACCCAAGGAAATGAATGGAACTAGTCATGCAACAGTTCAAAATGTAGAATGTAGAGAGGAGCTGGAGATGTGGTTTAGTGACGGAGCTCTTGCCTGCCAAGTTCCAGGTCTTTTGTTTTTGGTCTTTTTGAGACAGGGTCTTCCTGTAACCCCAACTGGCCTGGAACGCACTATGTAGACCAGGCTGGCCTTGAACTCACAAAGACCCACCTGCCTCTGCCTCCTGAGTGCTGGGATTAAAGGTGTGCACCACCATGCCTGGCTCAGTTCCAGGTCTTGGGTTCAATCCCCATTACCATCCTAAAATGGAAACAGTACAAACATTGTTTGAACATCTCACAAAAGTTATGCTTTCCAATTTATCATCCATGTGTATTTTTAGAAAGCACACCTATCTTACATATTTTCCAGAACAATATCTATTTAAAATATTCAGCAATAATGAAAAGATTCCCACCTCTTCGTGAATGGGAGATAGAGTCATTGCCATGGAAACAAGATCAGATAAACTTTGAATCCTGTGTGCTGGATTCAGGACCTTGCCTTGGAAGTCTCAGTAAATCTCCCTTATTGTCTGATGAGAAAACCAAGGCCCAGGAGTTTATGAGGATTCACTGAGGTCATTTGGTCACCTGGTGGCAGTCTGGTGAAGGAGTCTATTCTACAACTTCTGTGCCAGGTTCCTGCCCTCCACCACACAGCTGTGTGAGTTGCCACCCTGAGTGCTCAGCTTCACACATTCCATCTTGCAAATGGAAAAGCCAGCGTTCAAGAAGATTAAGACCATGGCACTAGAGCTAAGTTTTACCTTGGAAACCAGTGAGACAGACACTCCCTGAACGCTGGACTGTGCTGGGAAGGACCTGAAGTCCTCCCACCTGAGAATAATGAGTGTATCACATTCCCGAGAAGCGCCGGGAGATCGGTGGGTTATGGCTTCACAGGCTGGCCAGGGAGGGGTTCCCACTTGGGAGAGACGGGACTGGTGGAGGGCTAACAGGAAGTGAGAGGGGAAACTCCAGCTGAGCACAGCACATGTCTGTGAGAAGCCAGGCCTTAGTCTGGTTCTCGTTCTCTGCTTGTCCCTAGTGGACCTTAACCATGGGAACACAGTCAACTCTCCCCATACTTGTTTTATAAGATTTTCAGGAAGGAAATGTGCATTTCCTGTCTCCTTTACTGCACATCATAATGTCAAAGAAAAATCTGCCATGCGTATGGCTCACCAAAATTTTTAAAATCTGCTTTCTGGGCATATAGACCTTATACACAGTATCTTCTGTTATTTGTTCAGGTTTTATATTAGAAACCAAATTGGGGGGAAAGAGAGATGCTTTTAAGCTTGGCTATCTAGAAACTCAGCATAGGAGACCTGATTAATCGTATTGTTTTAATAATGTTATCCCCAAAAGCTTCTACCACAGCACAGCATGGCCTGTGGCTGTTGTTACTGCCTCTGGCAATTTTATTCCCAATTTCCCCACTGCCTGTGACTCACAGCTTCTGACTTGGCAATACATTGGTAAATGTCTCCTCTGTAGTACGGGCATAGCATAAGACCCCCTCCTCACCTGTTGCAAAGTCCTGTGCCCTTTAGAGAGTCAAAGAGCACAATATAAACTCTTAGACAGTAGAGCGTGTGAGACTCTTGGAAGTCTTCGGACCACGCACAGAACTGCCACTCAGAACAAAAGGTTCTTTCTGGATCTAACCAAACTCTCCTGGTTTTTTGTTTTTCATCTTACTGGTTAGCCACTACTTACAGTTAAAAAAATAAAAATAAAACAGTTTATTGGTTAGACAGAAGGGAAAATGGCACTGTGATACGAGGAAATGAACTCTTTTTCTAAGGTACCCACTAGACTATGAGAACTGAGGGTTAGCTCTAAATACTTCCATGACAGATGGCAGAATGGCTACATCATCATGGGTCACTTTGAAACTATAACCCGAGTGTGGTGTAGATACAGCTGCAGCTGTTTGAGTAGATTTCTTTTTTAAACTGAACTGGTATTTTTTTTTATTTTAATCACAGAATAATCTCTATAAGAAACAAATGACTCTTGCTTGGAGCTAGAGTGTTGGAATGTGGGGCTTGGGCATGCACTGGAGGCTGGTCACCTGGTCATCCACCTCACTGCCTAATGGGGAAATTGAGGTACAGATGGGGAGGGGGGATCACCCCCATGTTTGGGTAAATATTAACAAGCAAGAGTCATTCGACTTTAGTGGGATAAGTGTGGTTCTGTCTATGGACGATTACTGGGCTCGGGATGTGGCTCAATCGGTGGCATGCTTGCCTAGCATATACAAGGCCCTGGATTCAATCCCCAGGACTGAGAAACCAGGCACTGTGGTACATACCTGTGATCTTAGCACTCAGGAGGCAGACACAGGAAGACCGGAAATTCTAGGTCATCCTTGACTACAAAGGGAGTCAGTGGACTGCCTGGGCTACATGAGACCCTGTCTCCAGAAAAGGAAGAATGCCAAATTGCTCAATTTCTAACCAGTGTCTTAGCATTAGCCGGCACTACAGCACAACTGCAGGATCAGCGGACATGCTCGCTGTTACTCTTAAGACAAAGTTAATGCTCTGAAAACACTTTTTCCCTGTATTCAAGTATCTGTCAGTTTCTTTGGATGGGCCAGGCCCTGGCAGACTGTCCTCAATATGTCTTTCCTGCTTCCTGCTACATCCCCAGGTCAGTCTTCGGCTCCAACCCTGCCTGCACCCTATTATCTCTGGAACAGGCCACCTTCCAGTCTTCCAGTAGAGATGTCTTGTCTCCTATCTAATCATGCCTCAAGGTCAGCTTTAGCTTCTAGCTCCTGGAGACGTCTTCTCTAATCACTGTCTTTGCTCCTCTGGGTACCTCATCCCTTATGTCTGAATCGCTCATTTGGATAGTCTATAATGACTAGAAAAGAATAGATTTGCTGGCATAATGAATTCTTTAGGAAGTAGTGTAGTCCGTTTCCATAACAACTGACACGGCAATTGGAATAACTGGACTGGAACTGACAGGCAGGTTGCTGCTGCCATAGCTGTGTCTTAACTGTTCAGGTTAATTGTGCACCTACTCGGTGCCTGTCCTTGCTGCTGCAGGACTCTGTCACTGAAAATGAGCAACTTTGCCCCAGCTCCTGTGCTTGCTCATTTGCACGGCAGTGGGGCACCATCCACCCTCCCAGTGGAATCAGGGAAAGTGTCCACTCTGTGCCAGAGGAGCAGGTGCGAGGGCAAACTGAGCTCCTCTGAACATTGCATGAAAATCATTGTTCTCTTCCTGAGAACAGGAGCTGTACAGAAACACCTTTGCAAGGACACAGAAGAGCTCCCTGAGGGTAAAGCTTTGCAAAAGGCTCCACAAGCTTTGGATGTTCCCACACAAGAAGTTGTGCTGGGTACAAGATGGAGCTCAGACACTGCCAAACAGAACAGCGTTCAGAGAACTGAAGAACATGCTTTAAAGAGTTTCTCTGTGTCCCAAGAAGCGCCTGCTACTCCCACAACCTTTTCTATTGCGTTTCCTTCCTTCCCGCTCTCCCTCCCCGCTGCCCGCCCTCCAACCCTTCCTTCTCCCCTCTTTTCCTTCCTCTGAACACTATCCTATCGCCCCATCCACTGTGGCTTGTTTCTCCCTCCTCCACTTTCCACTGCCTGCCTGTGTCTGAAACATGGCATAACCCGAACTCAAATTGATTCACCCAGAGCCTTGATGGGAGTGCTTCTATTTGGAAAACACATCTGGTTAATCGAATGGGAGCGTATGTTAATGGCGTAATGATCAAGCCATCATTCAGTGCTGGAGCTTTCAGTATGTCAGGGACACAGATGGCCTTGTTTATGTTGGCATTGATGCTGTGTGATGAACTGTTTTTAAGTAGTGTGATGGTTAATTTTGATTGCCAACTCGATTGGGTGAAGAAACACCTTCAAAGGTTAGTCAAGCACACCTCTAGATATGTCTGTGAGGTGGTCTCCAGAGAGGATAAGATCACGAGGGCTCTAATCTAATCAGTGAACGAATTAATCCCTTGATGGATTTATTCTGAGGACATAGGAGGTGGTGAAAGGTGGACAATGGGTCTGCTTGGAGAAGTAGGGGCCTTTGAGGCTGTGTTATGCTGAAGTCTTCCTGTAACCCCTTTGCTCTGCTCTCTGGTTGCTATGACACGACCTGTTCTCCTTCATCTCCTTCTCCTTCTCCCTGGAAGCCTGCTGGACTGACTGAGCCATTGGAAACTTTTAAGTTGTTGTTTTTTTTCACATATTTGGTCACAGCAATGCAAAAACTCGAGCAAAGCACACCATGGCTTTGGGAGGTATGCTGATATTGTGTGTTAGTACATGCAGTTTGAACTACCACATAACTTTCCTGTCTATTTTCCTAAAGAAGGCTAGGGGAATAAGGATTTTTCCTAAAAGTCAATATTTAGTGCCTGTTGAGATTTCATTATAGCCTGGTGTCAAGTCATTGTTTCCTATTATGAAATAACTGTGAATTAATTTCAGGAGTATCTACTCAGGGCTTAGCATGAATACTTTGGTTTATTTGATTCATATCTGGTTGGATTCCATATGAAAAACATTGTGGTCTTTTATTAAGCATGGCTGTGATAGAAACCATCATCAACTTAGCACTTGACCGGCAGACACTACAGAAAGCACTTAGAGGTATTTCGTCCAGTGCCTGTCCCCAGACTGCGGAGAAAGGACGTTGCCATCTTTCCACTTTCAAACAAGGTGACAGGCACACAGTATTTACTAGTATTTCCTCGTACACACTAAATATCTGGGAGCCTTGAAATACTTGTACGGGGGGTGGGGGGGCACACACTCGGAGGGAAGCTCATTCTCTGTGTTCTCTGGAGCTGGCATCCACTTCTCCTATCCTTGGGCATCACAGCTCCAGGTCCTTTAGCCTTCAGAACTTACAGCATCAGACTGAATGACCTAGACCACAGGTCTAACAGAATCCCTACTTCTCAGACCTCTGGCCTCAGCCTGACCTACACTACCAGCTGCCTTAGTTCTTCCACTAGATGGCCCACTGTGGGACTTCTTGGTTGAGTAGCTCTGTGGACGAGTAAACCCATTCCTATAATTAATTACCTCTTTTTTAACTTTTTAAAACTCATTTATTTTTATTTTATGTATTTAAGTGTTTGCCTGCATATTTTTTAGTATACTGCATGCATACAATGTCTGTGGAGGCCAGAAGAGGGCGTCAGATTTCCTGGAATTGTAGTTACAGGTGGTTGTTAGCTGCCATGTGGGTGCTGGGAATCAAACCCAAGTCTTCTGCAAGAGCAGCCAGTCCTTTTAACCACTGAACCATCTCTGCAGCCCGCTAACCACCTCTTTTTGTTGTGGTTTTGGTTTTGTAAGACAAGGTCTTACTATGTAGCCCAAGCTGGGTTAGATTTGAGGCCGTCCTCCTGCTAAACTTCCTAAATGCTGGGATTATAGACCTTACCAGCTATAAATTATAGATTACAGATGCCCAACTATGAATCTCCTGGTCAGAACAAATGGATTCATATAGAGAAAAACTTCCATCTGACTCCTCCTTGTCAACCTGGCCTAGGTGAAGCATTACATGGAGAGAGAGAGAGAGAAAGACAGAGAGAGAGAGAGATCCCAGCCCTTTCCTCTTGGAAGAGATACTGACACACTAGGGGCTTTGTCATACTGTCCCAGGACCCAGCATCTGTATTTTGAGGCTCCAGGCCAGCCAGAATGGGAAGGTAAAGCAAGGGAGACATTGGAATATTTTCTGAAAGAGCTTCAAATAAATCACAAACTGAGACATTTCCCCTGGGGAGAAATGCAGGTGCTGTGCCCTGGGAGTGAACTCACTTAATTCTATAAACGTCTGTATCGTCAGAGGACTCATTGTCAAGTGGAGCTGCTGTGCGATGCTTTCTTCATTTAATCAAACCAAGTTACTGAACTGCAAAGACTGGAGAGATTCACAGGGACGGGACTCAGTCCTTAGGATACTATGTGACACAACCAAAGTTCTCTTTCTCTCTTCAAGTGTTGGAGTGGTTTCCTCCAAGAAAGAAATGTTGTTGAGTTCACAGTCACCCAGAAAAGCAAATTACCACCAGAAAGAAAAGAACACGAGTGCAAGTTTGTCAGGAACAGTGATGGGTGACGTCATGCATGCTGCTTGCTTCCACCCTCCCCACCGGCTAAAATCCTTCTGGAAGCCTTCTTAAGGCACCAGCTGAGGCACTGCACTGGTTTCAGGCCTTAATCTGGCCAGTAACAACCAAGTGTGTTCCACGAAATGGTGAATGTTCCTTGTGTGTTCTGCTGGATGAGGGAAGAGTTTCCTGAGGTGGGTTGGTTGGTTGGTTGGTTGGTTGTTTTGTTAATGTTGTCTGCTGCTGCTGCTGCTGCTGCTGCTGGTAGGTGTTGGTTGGCTGTTTTAGTTTGCATTGGATTGGGTTTTGGTTGTTTTATTTGGGGGGAAGGGTTGTTATTGTTGTTTTCAGGCACGATCTCACTCTGTAGCCTTGCAACTCACTATGTAGACCAGGTTGGCCTCAGACTCACAGAGATCCACCTGCCTATGCCTCCTGAGTGCTTGGACAAAGGTGTGCACCATCACACCCAGCATCTGTTTTATTTTGTTCCTAATATATTCACCTGTTCATGTCTGAAGACAAAGACAAACTAGTAAGATATCAAATCCAGTTGACAGAGTACCCAGCCATGTTTCTCCCGCTCATGTAAACTTCTGTAACTTCAAAATGGAAGAATCTGAACCCATTCACGTGTCCTGAAACTTTTTTGATAACCCCCACCAACTAGATTGATTTCTGAGTGCACATTGCTTCTGTTATACCAAAATGATCTCAGGACCCATGACAAAAACAAGGAAAAGTCTGAGACTGGAGTGCTGGGCAGAGCTGAGGGAAGCTGGGCCTTCGGAGGTCTTTGTGGGTTAGGCGGAGAACCTCACCCACCTGTCGATGTCATTCAGTAGTTTAATATGAAGGTAAAGAGCAGCCGAGATAAGAGAACCCACAACCTCAAAGAGGACTGTCAAATTCTCCTAATATATTCTTTCACCGCTATATCAAGTTCTTCTACATGACATAAATGCCTTTGGGTGAATTTCATTAATTCCTGCCACATTAAGTTCTACAAGGTGGTAGGCCTCAGAATCTCCAGTTTCAAGGAGATGCTGTAGGGAAGAGCAGGTAGTAGTCTGGCTCGTGAAACAACAGAGCCTAGAGGCTGGAAAGGCGGAAGTCGGGGAGGAGTAGACAGGAGCTTGAGAGCTGAGTCCCAAGGAAGGAAAGAAATTGGCCACATGGGAAGAATGTTAGTGTGGGCGCATGACAAGATGGGGGAGTCGGGTACAGGAGGGAGTGCTGCAAGAATTCCTTCCCTGCAGAGACTCGGTCCCCTTTTAGAACGCCTCAACAGTTGGCTAAAGCACGATCCACCAAGTCTTACCCTGAGGACCTAATGAGTTTATTGAGATTACTCCCAGAGCACGGGCGAGGGTCTACCTGAAGAAGCATGGGGAGCCCACAGCAACACACTGGCAAGTCTTCACTCGGCATTGACGATGGCTTCCCTGGAGCTGCGCAGATGGAACCCCTTAGTAAACCTTCCCCAGCCTCTATATTCTGGCACCTTCCCAGACCCTGGGGCCACCCAAAATTATGGTAGAATTGCATACAAATGTCTGGAAGGAGCCAGAGACTGACCCTCCGCCCCCTCCCAAGGGAGATCAGCTGTCCACAGTCCCAATTATGATGGTTTCTTGCAAGCAGGCACAGTTTATCCAATGAAGGTGGTGGCTGTTTGGGTCAGGGTCAGATAGCTCCACAACAGGAGCTTCAGAGAGGAGAGGAATGGGAAGCAGGGAGAAGCCGAATCTGAACTTGGTAGTCCAGGATGGGAGGGGCTGGGCCTCCGGACTGTGGCAATTAGGAGCCCTTGGGGCCTTTATTTCAGATTTCAATTCCAGATAGGGCCTTCTGGCAACTATTCGAGGGAAGCTGAGCCAAGCAGGAGGTCCATAGGGGCCATCAGGATAGACATTTGGGTAAGGAAACACCAGGCAACTGAGGTGATGGAGAAGAAACAGAATCAACTGTGATCAGAGGAGGGGTCGGTAGAACACAAGACCCACTCTGTGTGAGGTGAATGAGGAATTCAGCATGGCTCATAGACAACCACACGGCCAGAGATGTCACCCAATGAGATAAGAAGAGTGTAGATAAAATAGATTTTGAAAAAGAAATGAAGAATTCAGTCATAGTAACACTGAGATGCTCACAGAACACTCATTATGCTACGTACAGCAACAAGAGGGTTTTGAGATCGAGTACCCAAAAATTCACACTCCATCTGCAGACTGGTGTGGAATGTACTGGGGCAGCAATAGTGCATAAATAAAGTGCCCGTGTGAGACTGCCTAATGAGCTACTGTACAGGCCCGGGGAAGGCTGAGACCTGAGTCTCAGGGCCAGAGGACAACACAGAAAAGGAACAATTGGGAACAGGTGGCAACATGCAGACCACAAACTGAAGGCAAAGGAGGACAGAGCTGGGAAAGGTTAAATACGATTAATAAAAATTGGCTGTTGTGTTTGGCAACCAAAGAATTACTTGGGACTTTGATGAGAGAGAGCCCTGTGGAGCAAAAGAGGTCAAGTTGGTGGGTTCTGGGGCCACTGGAAGATTAGGAATGAGGATGTATGTGGACAAACTGCTCTTCCCAGAATCTTCATTCTGAAAGAGTGTCTAAAGGGAAGTTCAAGACAGAGTATCTTTTAACTTTATTTTTATTTTATGTGTATGAGTATATTGCCTACATGTAAGTGCACATATATCATGCAATGCAAGCAGAGGTCAGAAGAGGGTGTCAGAATCACCCGGAACTGGAATTACGGAAGTTGTTAGCCAAGATGTGGGTGCTGGGAATCGAACCCCGCTCCTCTGAACCCAGGTCCTCTGCAGGAGTCTTCACTGCTCTTAACCACTGAACCATCTCTCCAGCCTTGTGTATCTTTAACTATGGGAGATTCAAAGGCAGAAACAACATGGGTTCTGGTGAAGAGTTCCGTTCTAGCTTCCCCACAAATTGTCGGCAAGATTTCAGGCAATAATAACACCTCCACCCGCACTGCTCTATCTCCTCACCTGTTGTACTGAAGTAACGGCAGCACCTAGTCACAGGGGAGTGCGAGGATGAGACCTGAGCACAGGGACCCGTGTTTGTGGTCAGCACTCAGCAAGCACTGCTGTCCACTTTAACAGGCAGATTCTCAGTAAGGGAGGAAGGAGACAGTAACAGGGAAGGGTCCTGCCAAAGGGAGAAGCCGCAGAAGCAGCTGGAGTCAGAGGACTGGGATAAGGACCTGGGGAACCTAATATGGACGCAGAGGTCAGGTAAGTTCCTGCCTGCATCAGCTGATGCACCTTGTCAAAATCAAACACTCCCTAAGGGACTGATGGAGCCCATGGTGTTCCACTGCACCAGCTGTGTTTGGGAGCTAGTTGAGGCAGGGGGTTTCTCGGGCCTTGGGCCAAAGACTGCTTGTGAGCTGCCGATAAACTACTGTAGTTGACACAGCTCTGCAGTTGTCTGCAGCAACCTAACACCATAGGAGGCCGTGTTACTGCAGGGGACCGTGTTACTGCAGGGGGCCATGTTACTGCAGGGGGCCGTGTTACTGCAGGGGACCGTGTTACTGCAGGGGGCCGTGTTACTGCAGGGGACCGTGTTACTGCAGGGGGCCGTGTTACTGCAAGGGGCCGTGTTACTGCAGGGGACCGTGTTACTGCAGGGGGCCGTGTTACTGCAGGGGGCCGTGTTACTGCAGGGGGCCGTGTTACTGCAGGAGACAGTGTTACTGCAGGGGGCCGTGTTACTGCAGGGGGCCGTGTTACTGTAGGAGGCCGTGTTACTGCAGGAGACAGTGTTACTGCAGGGGGCCGTGTTACTGCAGGGGGCCGTGTTACTGTAGGAGGCCGTGTTACTGCAGGGGGCCGTGTTACTGTAGGAGGCCGTGTTACTGCAGGGGGCCGCATTAATGAAGGGGGTCATGTTATTGTAGGGGGCCATGTTAATGAAGGGGGCCGTGTTACTGTAGGGGGCCGTGTTAATAAAGACCTTTTCTTTTTGAATGAAGCAATACAACAAGCTAGTGACTCAAGAAACAATGACTGTTTTGGCCTTTAAAATACAACATTCATGGGGCTGGAGAGTTGGCTTAGTGGGTAAGAGCACTGGCTGCTCTTGCAGAGGACCCAGATTTGATTCCCAGCACGTGCATGGCAGCTAACAACTGTCTATAACACCAGTTCCAGGGGAATCTGACACCCTCTTCTGACCTCAATGGGAATTGCATGACACAGGTGCACTTACATGCAGGCAAAACATGCATACACAGAAAATTAAAAATAATAAATAAAATATTTAAAGTACAGCATTCACAAAGTGTTTTCCTTCCAGTCTTCTTTGGGAGTCTCTAACCAAGTCTGAGTGACATTTCAGCTGGAAGGAAGACATTGATACAAACCAGGCAATCAAGCGACGGTAGTCCATTTCAGCTTGTAACAGTTCAGCATTTTCACACTCATGTGATGTATGTCTCAGGGTCCCAGGTAAATTTTTTTTCCCACCTTGTCTTTAGCACAGACTGGGTGAGACTCTCTCATGATTCAGCCATGTATAAAGGAACGCCTTCTACTAGGATATGGGTCAGTGTTGGTGCCCACATACACCCATCAGCACCAACCCAGTGACCTCGAGAACCTCCTCGGTCCCCTGCTGGAACGCTCCTGGGATAAACACAGCAACAGCTGGCCCAGGCAGGACAGTACAGAACGCACTTTTGATTTTCTTGGCAATCTCAGACTGTGCTGGGTGAAGTGGAGACAAGCTCTGAGACTTTCCTGCACCCTAACACTTATTGTTGGGAAGGGAGGAAAGGGCAGCCAGCAGCTCCTGAGTCTGCCTCTACCCCCAGAACTTCTTCCCGACAGATGGCTGAAGGCACTGATGGCCAGGTGACTGCTGAGTGCTTTACTAAATTCCCTAGAAAGGAGCCCCGTGATTTCTTTACACTCTTTAGTTCCTGAAGTGCCTAACAGGTTGTTTAGTGCTTAGTAGGCACTTGAGTATGTCTTTGAAAAGAATGGCATGGTATGGAATAGAATGGAAGGGAAAGGAACTGGGTGGGATGGAATGGAGCCAGAGAGCACGGCACGGCACGGCTGGGCACGCATGGGACAGGGCAGAAGGGAATGGAGTGGCATGGAAGAGGGTGGGCACACGGAGGAAGCTACTAACTCCAAGAGCCCTAGCTTGGCTGTGGCTAGCAAACACCCACTGTCAGGCTCACATATATTAATAATAACTAATGACCATCTCAGAGACAAGCGGGTAAGAGCAAAAGTTTGCTGTGGTTTCTGTGTAGCTTGTCCATTTTCACAAGCTACTCATAACAGAGACCATCCTCTGACATCTTGAAAGACCAACGTGGAGTCTTTAAAAATGTCTTGGAATCTTTTTCCCGTAAAACAAGAAGACACGGTGTATTAGTTACTATTCTGTTACTATGATAAAACACCATGACCAAGGCGACTTGCAGAACAAAGAATGTATTTGGGCTTACATTTCCAGAGACAGAGTCTATAACCATGAGGTGACCGGAACAGGGGTGAACAGAGAGGACAGCTGAGTGTTCACATCTTCAGACACAAACAGAAGCAGAGAGCGCGACTGTAACTGGGACAAGAAACTATCAAAGCCACCCCCAGTGATGTGCTTCCTCCAGCATGGCCACGGTTCCTGAAGCATCACCAATAGCATCACCAATCGACCAAGCCTTCATGTACTTAGGTTCCGAGGGACAGTTCTCATTCTATCACATGGGGTTTCTGGGAAATTGGGTAGCACAGAGCTCAGCAGCAGAATCAAGGTCTACTTTCCCCCACAGAAAGCAGGGAATAAATCTGAGATACCAAACAAATGTGTGTGTGTGTGTGTGTGTGTGTATGTGTGTAGTACTCTTACAGAGAGTGGGATAGGAGAATATAAACAGAAAAGATTTGGATTTTGGCTAGCCGTGCAAGGAAAGAAAGAGGGAGGGAAGGAGAGAGGGTGGGAGGGGCGGACAGAGGGTGGGGGGGACAGACAGAGGGTCAGAGGGACCAAGGGAGTAGAGAAGAGAACTGAGATCTCAGAGACTTGAGAATCAGAAGCAGCTGAAGCAGATGTGGAAGGTTCTAGACTCAACAAAGAAGCAGATCTGGAACAGTCCTGAAGGTCTCTGCATAAAGAAACCAAAGACTGTGTTTCTCAGAAGCAATGTGGAAATCCTTGCTCTGACCCCGTTTAATGTGGTATTCGTTTGGGATGTGATAAGTAGGGATGGGGGTCCCTTGGGATAAGGCAGGATGGGATTGGGTGGGATGCGGTCAGTGGGGACGGGATAGGGTTCATAGGGCTGACTGGGTGGGAAGGAGTTGGGTGCAACAAACTCCCAGCGCTCACCCTGCAGCATGGCCTGGACACATTGAGGGACCACCGCAGCCCCAACCGCTTCCTTCCTGCCCACACAAAAGCTAGAGCATCTGCCTTCCAAGTTCTGTCTGAATGAAACATGTCTCCCTACGACTGAATGAATTGTGCAATCACAGAGTCTTTGTCAGAACAGAGATAAAATCGAGTCTCCTAGGTAACGTTTGGGCCAGGTATCATGGCCTGATTTAGTAAGTAAAAATGAGAGGCCTGAGACAGAGAGATGGCTCAACTGTTAAGAGCACTGACTGCTCTTGCAGAGGACCCAGGTTCAGTTCCCAGCACTCACATGGTGGCTAACAACAGCTCATAACTCCAGTTCCATCCAGGGGATCTGATGCCCTCTTCTGGCCTCTGAGGACATTGCAAGCATGTGGTCCACTTACATACATGTAAGCAAAATATTCATACACGTAAGATGAAAATGTTTTTTTAATTAATGTGAAAGCCTTCTTTAAATCTGGATTTTAAACAGCGACCTACGTTTGACATTGTGGTAAGGTTGGGCAGTCTTTTCTGAATCTCCTGCGTTTCTTAAGAGCTTGTTTGGAGGTTCTATCAGAGGAGGGGCAGCTACTTATAAACCCTTAAGCAAAGACCAGTCCTCCTCTGTGGTGGAAAGTCATTCTCTTAACTGAGAGAGCAGCTTTGGGACGGATACACATGGAGCGGAGGGGGAGAAAAGGGACTTGTGCCCAGCCAGCCAGATCAGCCACATCAAATCTGGCAATCAATGGGATATGGACGTCACAGCCAGATCACCCTCATAGCCGAAATGTCCTGTATTTCTTAAGAGAACTTCATGGAACCATGGTGAAAGCCTGGCACCCAGAGAGCATGCCAGCTGATGGTGGACTGTGTGGTATGTGTCTGAACTGCAGGTCTGCCTATCTGTAGCAAGGAGGGTCAGAGGGCCTATGGATGAGGTGCTGTGGAGCTCAGTGGTACTTGGGCACCTATGGCCCTTGACACAGTGTCTTCTATCAAAAGGTTGCAGAGAGCACCTGTTTCAAATAGCTGTTGAAACCATTAACTGAGCCATTACAAACAAAGCACATTTAGATAACACAGCAAGCCCACAAGCATGATGGAGGCTTTCCTCTGCATGGCGTGGAGGGACACTCAGGCACACTGAATCTCTGAACCCCACAGTCTCACCACTTTCCCTCAGCTCAACAGAGAAAGGCAGAAGTTCCTCTGATCCATGGAGAGAGGAATGGCCCAGCCTTTAATAAGGCAATGAGGACTTTTATTAACTGTCATAACAATTACTCATTCGCAACGGAACCATTGTCTCAGCATTATTACGCTGTAAACATGAAAGATCAGCCTTCCCGGGGCGGTCACCGGGGGGAATCCAGAGCAAACTGCTTCTCCTTGCTCATTTGCTCTAGAAGCTCCAAGACAGGCTCCTCACCAGGACTGCCTGGGGAGTGTTTTTTAAAGATTATCTTTTTTAATAACGAGAATGTTTCAAACTTCCAACAGAGCTACAAGCATTTCACAGTGAGGGCTTGTGTCTACCCGTTACCTAGAGCCTATTGTTAGCATTTTCACTTTATTTTTTATTTATACATGTGTGTGTTTGCCCGCTTGTATGTATGTGCACTGCATGTATGCCTGGTGCCTATGGTCACTAGAAGAGAGTGTCAGGTACCCTGGGAGTGGAGTTACATGCAAATGAGAGTCACCACCTGGGTGCTAGGAACAATGCTCCTAGCTGAGCCATCACTCCAGACCCCGCTCTCATTCTCATTTTGTTAGCTCTTGTTTTACCACAAATTTGTGTCTCTAGCTACCTTTCAACGCATCTTTTCTTCCCCTTACACATTTCAAAGTAAATTGCAGGTATCTGTTCTTTTTCCCTGGAGAATTTTCTAGAACTTTGTCTGCAGGGGGCATGGGCTGCAGAGGTTCAGCTCCTGATCAGGGTTTGTTTGGGGGGGTTTTATGTTGTTTGTTTTTTTCAAGTGTCTTGGTTCACTCCAGTAACCATGCTGATGGAGCTCCTGCCATCCTGCGTCCTGTCGGTCTAGTCTCACAGGACGGGGAAAGGAAACCTGGCCAGCCACATAGTGGGTGTAAGAACCTCTAGAAAAGCTTGGGCCTGTGACTCAGTGGTGGGGTGCTTCCCAGCATGCCATGGAATAAGTGCATGGCAGAGCAGAATTGCTCTCCTCGTGGCTAGGACATGAAAGAGAAAAAGAATGGGTCACCATCCCATAGTTACCTTCAAGGACACATCCCCAAATATTGCCAAGCCAGGGAGTCTTTACCACATAGAGCTTTGAAGATCTTTCCAGACCCAGACTATAGCAAATGAGGATGAAAATCATTCTACAGAAGGACACTACCAAAGGAAGGCAGAAACATCATGGAACCCAAGGCAGGGAAGCCCTTATGTAGCCAGCATCTTCACCTGACAGAGGGGAGCCCAGGCCAAGAAGGCAAAGTGGCTCTCCCCAAACCACTCAGCACACCCTAAGCAAGGGGGTCCAGAACCAAGGGCTCCCATGGACTGCCCCTCGTACACAGAGCTGCCTCCCTGGAGCTCACAGACAGCTCACCACCCACTGGTTGATCTAAGTTCTATGTGACCTTCAGCTGGCCCTGCCACAGGCCTGTTTCAACACATTCAGCAAATTACCTGTCAAAGTATTCCAGAGTTAATAGAAATATTAATGGTAAAGATATACTTTTCTTTTTAATATCTTATTATTTTTATTTTATGTGTATGACTGTATTGTCCGCATGTAGGCGGGTGCACCCATGTCGTGCAGTGCTCATAGACGTTAGAAGAGGAGGTCAAATCCTCTGGAACTGTAGTTACAGATAGTTATTAGCTGCCATGTAGGTGCTGGGAATCGAACCCGGTCCTCTGCAAGAGCAGCCAGTGCTCTTAACCACTGAGTCATCTCTCCAGCCCCGTACATGTACTTTTCCTAATAGCTCCAGGTCACAGAGCACTGATGCCTAGCCTGGTAAAGCAGGCTTATCTGTAAGAGTTTTCAAAGGGCTTCTGGGTTCCAGCTGACTCAGGGTCATTCCTTGGGCACAGTACGGTCATGGTCAAGCAACACAATAGCTTTTCTCTGAAAGAAACTAGTCACAAAAACCTGTACCCAGATTGAGACGCATTTTCATTCATGAAATAGAGATTTCAGGAGGCAGAATGGATTGTGTTCTAGTTTGCTTTCAATCTCTGTGACAAACACTCTGACCAATACCAGCTTGGGGAAGAAAGTGCTTATTTGGCTCACATCTTCCAGGTCACAGTTCATCACTGAGGGAGCCCAAGGTAGGAACTCGGGCAGGAACCTGGAGGCAGGAGCTGGAGCACAGGCCATGGAAGAACGCTACTTATTGGCTTGCTCCTATGGCCCATACTCAGCTGACTTTCTTATACAATACAGAACAACCTGCTCAGGGGTGGGCAGGGTCCTCCCACACCACTCAACAATCAAGAAAATACCCCACAGACATGGCCACAGGCCAGTTCAATGGAGGTAATTCCCCGGCTGAGGCTCCCACCACCCTGGTGTGTCAAGTTGATACTGAAGCTGTCAGCACAAGGTGAATATACTTTATATTCAGAGCCCCGCCCTCTCCAGCCCCTCAGCCCCGCCCCCACCTCCCTACTCTCCCCTTCATGTCCTCTATTATTTTTTTAAGGCCTAGTGGGTCTATTTTCCCCCAAATGCTTTTGGATATGGGTTCATATCCAAAGCCTGGTCACATCCTTAAAATAAAACTGACTGCTCCCCACCCCCCCATCCACGGAATCGTTCCTCAGCTAGGCCGGCTTCTTGCCTGCCTCCCTCCTACCAGCCGGGATGGGGTTGCACAGGTCTTGTGCGCACTGTGGCTCATATGCACAGCTGCTCCGCTGTGTCGTGAAAACAGTTTCCCTGTATATCCACCACTTCTGGCTTTTAAATTTTTCTGTTCCATTTCCTGCAATGAGCCCTGAGCCCTGAGGGGAGAGGCTGTTGTTTAGGTGTACTGTTCAGATCTGAGCATGCCCACAGATTCTTATTCTCTGCATGTTGACCAGTTGTGGGTTTCTCTGAGAGCTGAGAGATGCATTAATTTATGGGTATGAAAATATCACTAGGAGTCAGTTTAATACTATACCCATTTAGAAGGACGATAGTAGAAGGCTCTCACTTATGGCCTGTGACCTGTCTAGACACAGGTTCTTGGCCCTGTTAGGGATTTTAAAAGAAATCAGAGGGCTGGAGAGATGACTCATCAGTTAAGAGCACTGAAAAGGACCCAGGTTAGATTCCCAGCACCCACATGCCTGCTAACAACCATCCATAACTCCAGTTCCAGGGGTTCCAATGCCCTCTTCTGCCCTCCTTGGGCAGTGCATGACACGGGTGCACTTACATGGATGCAGGCAGTATACTCATACACATAAAATTAAAATAATAAATAAAATATTTTTTGAAAAGATATCAGAGATCACTTAGAAATAAGATGGATTAATTGGCAAGAGATATTTAATACTCGCAGAGCAATAACTACAAAGACTGTCCAACCTTAAGATGTGGAAACAGTACCAAAATTTAAAAATTGTGTCTAAGGTTGCTGTGGTGGCTCACATCTTTAATCCCAGCACTCAAAAGGGAGAAGAAATAAGCAGATCTCTGTGAGTTCGAAACCAGCCTGGTCTACACAGTAAGTCTTAGGCCAGCCAAAGAAACACAGGGAGACCCTGTCTCAAAACAACAGAAAGCTGTATCTAAACACTATAAAAGGTAGCTTTGTGTGTGTGTGTGTGTGTGTGTTGTGTATTGTGTGTGTTGTAGAGGTTGGAAGACAACCTTGACTGTCAGTCCTCAGGAGCTTTCCATCTTTTATTTGAGACAGGTCCTCTCATTGGCCTGGATCTTTGTCAAGTCGACTAGACTAGCTGGCCCACGAGCTTCCAGGGACCCACCTGCCTCTGCCTCTTAACTCACCATCCCTGGGATCACCCCTACACACCACTGCACAGGGATTTTTAATGTGAGTTCTCAGGATCTGAACTCAGGTCATCACACTTGTAAGGCCAGTGTTTTACTAGCTGAACCATCTCTCTGCCAGCCTGTTTGAAGCATCCCTCACACCAGCCTTGTTTTACAGGTAATAATAATTGGGATGCTACTGCACGGTCACCGTGCCGGCTACCGCTTGAAAGGCGTTATGACCTCCCTCATCTTGTCATTGAATCCTCCGAAGCTCAAAGAGATGAGGGAGTTGATCCAAGTCACCTCAGCAGATGGGGAGAGCTGAGCTTCCATGTCCATGCTCCTTTTGTGTGATAGGGAATGCAGTTCTCCCTTTTCTGGGGCCACAAGACTCCTGTATCCTAGTTCTAATTAACACTTGTTGGTACCATTGCATTAGCAAAGTAAATGAAGCAGTCCCTGCCCACTGGGAGCTCAGCCTGGTAAAGGAAGGAAGTAATCAAGGGCCAGCTGTGGGTCTGGGAGCCAGTGGAAGAAAATCTTTCAGAGTGACCGTTGGTGTACAGTGCTAGCAAAGAGCCAAATGTATTAAAGACTAGAACGCTGCTGGAGACTATGACAGACACACAGTCACTGCTGAGCAGTAAGAGATCAATTTCAGAGTGTGAGAAGAAGTCAGTGCACGAAGCAGACATGGAAGAAGACAGTTCTTGGCCTCTGAGAATAAAGAAAGAAAAAGGCTAGAAACCGAGGCTGCAGAATAGGCTGGAAATGTTTTCACCTGTAGTGAAGGAAGTGAGCATGTTTTGATGCTCACAGAAGAAACTGCACCAGGAAGAATAAACAATGTGGGTGAAACAGAGGGGATCCAGCTCTTGGAGCAGGTGCAAAAAGATACATTCATCATTAAGTTGTTTAGTCTTTCAGCTGCTAGTGCAAATGTCTGCTGTGTTTGAGCACCAAGAGGAGCGAAGCAGACCCAGACCGTGCATTCATGGACCATCATCCCTAATAGGGAGATAGACTTTAAAGAATCGAAAATTAGACAAAAAAGGGGGGAGGGAGGGAGGGATGGAGGAAGAAGGGGGAGGGAGGGAGAGAAAGAACAAGAGAGAGGGTGGGAAGGAGGGAGGGAGGACTAGATGATAGGTGACAGGCAGATAGATGATAGATAGATGGTTGATTGATAGATGATAGGATTAGATAGATGGTAGATAGATAGGCAATAGGATTAGATAGATGATAGATGACAGATCATATGAACAAAAATCCCAGGGTGCTACAAAAGCCAAAATAGAGAAATTAGATGTAGGCTGAATTAGTTGTACAAAAGCTTCCACACCAAGAGAAAAAGAGGGTGGATAACAAGATATGATTGAAAATGATGGCAAAATCATCCTCGTCTTTATGACAAGAGTGAGAACAGTGGGAAACTAGAACCCATCCGTGGCACCTCAGTCAGTCTCAGCAGGAGAGGAACAGACTTGCCAATCCTGTTAAAGCTATTATGAAGTTAGATCACATGGTTCAGTGGGCCATTTTCTGGCTCTCTCAAGGAACACTTAGCAAGTCAGAGCAGAGGCAAACAAAGGGAGTGACTGGCTGGGCATAAAGCAAGGCCAGCACTTGTCATGGTAGACACCATAGCATTCAAACAGGCAACGCAGTTGTTACCTGTCAGGGCCTGGTGTCCATCTGACTAGAGCCTAAGGCAAATGGATCAACTTGGTGTGGCCATGATGAAGACAGTTCACAAGCTGAGAAGTAAGAACTAGGGAAAAGAAGGAACGGAAATCACAATCAGAAAAGAGGTTGGAGTCAAGTGGTGAACACTCTAATTCAGCCTGATGTGTTCAAAGAACATGAATGCTGGGCTGGCATAGGAACATCAGCCTAGGACACTTTACTAATAGCAATCAGAACCCAGAGAATGCTGGCCTCTCAGCTTTCCCTTAGAGCAAATAAACTCCATGAGTTATCTAGACCCAGCACATGAATTTGATATTATCATCAAATACGTACAAATGCACACACAGACAGATCTTATGTGCCTGCCATGGTTCAGACATCTCTAAGACCCACATTGGTTGCTGGCTTTGGATTATGTTTGATTCAAACTTCCTGGCTTTATTGTACTAAGCACCACGTTTTTGACAGAGAGATAAGACCAAGTATGCTTTCAGTGAGATTGAGCCAGCATACAAATTTCAAAAGTAGGCTCAGAGCTTGGCAACGGGTCAGGGGTGAGAACTGGAAAGGAAAGAGTTGCAGACCGTGTGAGACAAAGGTTGGCTATGTTTCCCCACGTGGAAACTATCACTCAGGACAGTGAGAGGGCCAGCCCGTAGTCACAGGACTAGGAAGTGGCAGAGGCCAGGCTCGGCTGGCAGATCCCTCTGTCGTGGGCTCTTCACAGGGGGGTCACACTCTTTCCCCCTGCCATTGCCTGCCGAACCCTTCTTCCTGTGTCCTGTGGAAGATCCCACACTGCCTCAGACTCTTCCTTACCATTCCTTACCACATGTCACCTGTGTTGGGCCACTGATGACCCTCCCTGTCTCTGAGTTAGTGCTTCGAAGCCCTGCTCACAGTCTGGCACACAAGTGAGATGGTGGCACTCATCACCGTCCTCAAACAGTGACAGAGGGTCACAGCTCTGACTCCTTTTGTCAAACACATTGAAACTGCCCAGCAAATCCTTCTCCAGTGAAGATCTGTGTGAACAGGGCTCAGGCTTTACTGTACATTACCCCCAAGAGTTAACAGAGTAAGGAAAATGTCAACAAAGGAGATCAGCTGGGTTAGGACTGTGGCTCAGTGGGCAGAGTACTTGCCTCACATGCACAAAGCTGCAGGCTCTATCCCCAGCACCAAATAAACTGAGTATTGTGATACACACCTGTAATCACACACCTGTAATCCCTTCATTTGGTAGGGGGAGGCAGGAGGATCAGAAGTTCAAGATTATCCTTGGCTATATAGCAAATTCAATGGCAGTCTGAGCTACAATAGACCCTGTCTTTTAAAAAAAGTTGCTCAAAAACTAAATCACCCCCCCCCCGCCACATAAGCTATACACAAAACTGAAAATGGATAAAATGACATGAATTTGAAACTTCATAGACTATAAACTTCATAACTACCCTGGGTTAAATATCTGCTATCATTTCTACTTTATGGGGAAAAAAGCTTTCCATGTTTGTGGAAATGTGTTTATAGTATTGACTGTGAACTCACGCAAATAAGTGATTTGGCTTTTTAAGCTGCTCCAGCTGGAGCTCCCCGTTGATCTGTGAAGAGGCAAAGTATCATCTGATGAGAACAGAAACGGCATGTGTGACCAGCTCAGCCATTATTAAGGAAAACACTCAGCAACAAGAGTCATCGGAGCTGAAGTGCACGCCTTTGCTGGTACTCGGGATTCCACTGTCTGGCCTGCCGTCTTCATTTGCCTGAGCTTCCTAGTGCTGGACCAGAATATGCTCTAACCCCCAGCTTTGTCCCTCCTTTGTTCCTGAAGCCAGGCACCTGCAACCCCTGCTTGGAATGCGGTCCTCCCCTCTGAGGGCGCAGCAATGAGTCAGGAGCTGCTTTTAAAAAAGAACTCCTCCTGGAAATGAAAAGCAAAAGGTGAGCCAGGGAGCATGGTGAGACCAGTACAGACCCAGCTCAGCAGACTGACGCACAGCGAAGCACCTGGCTTTCTGGGCTAGACCTCGCCTCCCTGGCCATTTCCTCTCACTTCTGCAGCAAGCTGAGCGGGAAACAGGTTCTGAATGTTCACCCTGCTCCAACAGAAAAGTCAGCAGAGCAAGTTTTTAAAATTCCACTTGGGATTGAGAGTGAAGATCTTTCACTTCCCCACCGCCCACTGAGTTGTTGACAGACCCCTTTAAAATAAAACCTCTTTTTAGACTCTCAGTCCTACTGTGTGGGGCTGTGTACCTGTCTGCCCAGGGGCACAAGCCTAGATCCACTAAAACTCAGCAAGAAGGCAGGAACTGTGACACCCCTTGTCAGTCGACTGGCCATAGAGAGAACACAGTCCCCTCATTCTGAGATGGGGTTCCTCAAAAGATTTGTTTCATGTGTCAAGTTATCCCGGAAGAATATCAAGGGCCATTTTTTGGAATTTTAAAAGTCTCAAGTTAGGACTTTGGTGGTATGTGACAAGATGGAGAGTCTGCTGCTGCTGGCAGTTTTCTGTTCTCTTTGCAGTAAGAAAATCACTTTGTTCTCTGGTTTGGAGCCAAGGGAAGAATCACACCATTGTGTAGGTTACTTAAAATTCCTCGCTGCCTGCACCATTTGGCAAAAACATGCTAAGACGCTGCAGCTGTTGCCCCCACAGAAGGCTTCAAACTAGGGCAGCGAGTGCCCCACCACACACATCTGTTGTTAATCTGAGCTGGAGATTTTTAATTGCCTTTGTTTTGTGTTGAGATTTATTAAATAACATTTCAGATGAACATAAACCTATAATAGTCATATTTGTAGGAGGCTGAAGGAAGGAAATAATTGGAACAAGGCATCTCTGCCTTAAAAGCCAAGTCTGGAAATATCTTTTCCACATGACCCGCCACCAGCCATCTCAGAGAGTTTCCAGGTAAAGCCAAGCCAACCACAGAAGTGCATGGCTTCTCGGAGCTCATCTGTGAACCTCTCTTAGTCGCTTACCTGGAAGCCCTTCTTCCTCTGAGTGGCCTTGTCCCCCCCCACACTCTCCCTCCCCATGACAGCCAGAAGCAGGAGCTCTGCTCAGAGCAAACATGGCATTAGCAGAACAGGCTGCTCCTGTGACCGGCTGCCTCGTTTCTGCAAGCCTCTGTAATTACTGTTTTCTATTATGTCTGGCCCTCCGTGCAATGCTGTGGGGGCGTCTGGCTTCGCTGTTTGGCTTCAAGCAGCTGTCTGGATGAAGAGGCCATAGAACACATGAATCCCTCCTGGATTCTCTGTCACAACAGAAAAAGAAGCATGAAAGGCCCTCTGCAAGTGAGAGGCAAAGACTAACTTCCCTTAAGCAAGCTCTAACTACCCCAACAGAGTTGTGGAGGGAGGAGAGGTGAACGCTCCTCACGGTCAGACTGCAATCTCCATATTTTGCTTTGTTTTCTTTTTTAATTCTATTTTTTAAATGTGTATAGTGAGTGCTTTACCAGCATGCATATAAATGCACCTGTGTTGTGCAATTCCTTTGGAGGCCAGAAGGGGGCGCCAGATGCCACCGAACTGGAGTTATATACAGCTGTTAACCACCACATGGGTGCTGGGAACAGAGCCTGGGTCTTCTGCAAGAGCAGCCAGTGCTCTTAACCAGAGTCATCTCCCCAGGCACCCTCAAAAAATTATTTTTTGGTATTTGCATTGTTGTGTCAACTGTTCCCTTTTCATGGAGCTGTGGTAGGAGGCGTACAAACACCCACCACAGGCGTGCAAAGGGAAGAGTTCTGGATTCTACTGTGAGGGAGCATCAGCTCTGGTCTGGGCAGTCAGAGGGGGTGATGGGTAAAGCAATGCAGAGGGCAGAGATGAGACGCGCAGAGTGGCCGGCACAGACATTAGGACCTGAGCTGGATCCCAGCACCTCTTTAAAAGTCTGTGTGTGGCGAGTACTTAGAGTCTCAGTGCCGGCAAGGCAGAGCCCGGGTAGCTCCCTGAATCTAATGGGTGGGCCAGCCTTACCAAATCAGTAAGCTTTGGGTTCATCGAGAAAAAACAAGAGTTGATGGAGGAGAATGGAATATGTGATGGAATGCACATAGTATGTGTGGTTTATATGTGTGTTTGTATATATACTTATATTCATTGAAATACTACTGAGCCTGAAAAAAAAACATGAAATCCTGCCACTTGTGACCTGTGTGATCGGAGAGGACATTATGCAAGTGTGGTGTATCAGGCACAGAAAAACGAATACCCCATGCTCTCATCTAATGTAGGCTATTAAGAAGTTGTTCTCAGAAACGCAAAGCGGGGAACAAAGGTCACTACGGGCTTGTGGGAAGAGGGAAGATGAGATCCTGGTAGAAGCTTCCGCCAGGTCTGGAGGTGTGTGCCTGTAACCCCAGCATGCAAAAGGCTGAGACAAGGAGGTCTCAGGTCAGCCTCAGCTCCACAAGGCTGTCTCAAAACAAAAAGGAAACCAGAAAATCCAACCCCCAGACTTTCAGTGACTAAGACCTGTTACCAGCCTTGTGACGACAGCTAACAGCAATGTATGCTGTGTACTTGAACTTAGCTAAGGATGTGCAGTGTCCTCACTACAGAAGTTAGGGATGGGGCTGGAGAGATGCTCAGTAGTTAAGAGCACTGGCTGGTTTTGCAGAGGACACAGGTTCAATTCCCAGCACCCATATGGCAGCTAACAACCATCTGTAACTCAGTTCCAGGGGATCTGACAACCCCTCCATACATGCATACACGCACACACGCACACACACACACACACACACACACTAAATGTAAAATTTAATTTTCTAAAGCTGGGGAATAAAGAGAAAGAACTGACATTTCAAGCTGGAAATCAGGAGGAGAAAATAGGTGCTGGCCTGGAAAAGGTCTCTCGAAGGAACTGGGGTGCCCCTGCCTCCAGTGGTCATCATTCTGCTCTTTGCATCTCTGGAAGTGACTTCTAGAGTCCTGAGAGTGAATGAGTGTGGGGTAGCTGTCTTCTGTGATGGACTTGTCTCTCAGCATGAAGGAACAAGATACAGGGGAGGGTGAGAAGTCGGGGATAAATAATGTTGAGAAGATGGAAGCACGTGTTCCTCTGATGTATGCACACTGTACACATCTATTGAATAATCCCCCAACCCATAAAAAGGTACAACTATCATCTGCTACAAAACATAAACAGAAAGTCGTGTGTGATGGTGCACACCTTTAATCCCAGAGCAGACGCAGGTGGATCTCTGTGGGATTGAGGCTGGCTTGGACTACATAATGAATTCCAAGCCAGTTGGTGGCTGCAGGAAGACCGCTTCCCTCCCAAAAGACAGATAGACAAAAGAAAAGTTGTAGAGTAAAATGAACTGAGACTCTGAAGAGCTGGAATGCCGCTCCAAGACTGGAATTTGTCGCGTGGGGAATAGGACACCATTGACCACTCTGGAGCTCGAGAGCAGAATAGCCACAGGCAGACTGTCACAGCAGCAGGTCCATGGGCTGCAGAGCCTCCTCCGTCATCCTGTAAGCAGAGACAGAATGACGGCAGATGCCAGGCAGTGAACAGGAAAGGCAGCGAGAGGACGTGGCAGCCGTGGGGAGGAGAAGGGCTAGCCTCTGACAGCCAGGACCCCAGCTGCACATTTTAGGCTGGACAGTCATGCAGCCAGTGCAAATGAGCTAACTTCTCTATGCCTCTACTTCCCCACCTGTAAAATGGGCATAGACACAGTGCCTGCCTCAGTGCTATTCTACATTGATGGGTAGAAAAAGCTTTGCACGGAGACTGGTGCAGTCAGCATTTATTAAAAGTTAGTTATTTTTAGATGTAAAATACTCTTTATTTAGCAACATGCTAAACTTGGGGTGAAGGGCAGGGAAAGTGACAAAAGATGTAGTATTCAAGTGGATAGGACAGATACTCAGAATTAAGAGCTAGAAAAAATATACTGAGGCGCAGCCTACAAGATAACCACTAGTGATCTTCCCAAGTGTCAGGGAAACTGAAAGGAACAGTTCCATACTGAGGGATGAAGAAAATGACCACTAAAGGGGGACAAAGCCACAACGGCAGACAGGAGCACTGAAGGGGACAGTCGGCCTTTATTCCTCGCGTTTCACCTCCAGGGCTTCTGTACGTTTATAAACGCTTCAGAATGAAAACAATATCCTTTGAAACCTCACACTGAGAACTTTTTAAGCATTACTAAGCGCCCAGCATTGCAGGCCATTCTCTGCCCAGTGAGCCGGTTCCATCTCCAGGAGAGGTCTGGGATTCACATAGCTATCCAACAGTTATGCCCTAGATCGAGTGCCTGCAGCAGGCTGCGACTGTCTCCAACAGAGCACTTGTGGCTGTTCAGGACCACTGTGCTTGTCCCTCACACCTGTCTCTTCTGTGGACAGCTCGCTCTTTAAGAGCTGGCCCCTATTCCACACTGTGTGTACCCATGGCTCCTAGCCAGGTCCAAGATGTCAAAAGGTATGGCATTTCTGAGCCACATTACGGAGATGCTTAAAAAAGAGACAGCTTGGCTCTTACCATTCATAAAGCCTAGAACGGACCCAAACTACCAAGCACCCATTCCTTCGGATGTTCCAGAACTGTGCTCCTAAGCCAGGCTTCACTCACTCATTAGTCTAACAGTATCTCCAGCATGAATTGGGAAAGGAAAAGTCAGGACCCACCCTTGCCTTGTCAGAGAACCTTAACCTTTGATCCCTAGGCCTAGAGTGTCACCCATAACAGCAAACATTTCTCTCTCTGCAATGAGAAAAGCAGGCTGCTTTCAGTGCTTTGATGTGTAAAGCATGTACTTCCGGATTCCCTTACTCTTACATTATCTTCGGTGTAGGACAAGGAGAGTCCTGAGAGACTAAGGTCATACGCCCAGGTCACAAGAGAAACACATAGCTCAGCGAGCCCATTTACATTATAAACAATAACTTTTTGGTTGTAACATAGGTAAAAGTCTTGGGGGCAGATTGCATCCATACTGTAAAAGACATTCCTATAGAAAGGACCTAGTACATGCCTGGTGAAGGAGTCACTAAGAGTTGTCCCCATGGTGACCATGGTCAGCTACAGGTGATTTTCAGAGAATACAACCAGAGCTACCCTCTGGCCCAGCTGTGACACTCTGGGGCATACATGTCAGTGTACCACAAAGACAACACCATACGCATGCTGGCTCCGCACTGTTCACTACAGCTAAGCCACAGACTCAGCCTAGATGCCCACCTGCAGATGAATGATAGAGAAAATGTGGCACCCTGGGGTCCATAAAGTGCTTACCCTGCTAGCACGAAGACCTGAGTTCCATCTCCAGAGTCCGCATAAAAAAGCTAGAAGGCGGCAAGATGGCTCAGCAGGTAGACACCTGCCACCAAGCTTGAGAGCCTGAGTTCAAGCCCCAGAACCCACATGAGGGAGCAGAAAACCTTCTTTTAACCTTCACGCATGCACCACTGCATGTACTTACACACACACACACACGCACACACACACAGGAAGGGAAGGGGAGAGGAGGAGGGGGAAGGGGAGGGGAGGGGGGAGGGGAAGGAGGACAGTGTGGTACACATACACATATTTTTCTCATCTGCAGAATCTTGATTTCTCCTCTATGACATAGAAGTAGACGGTGGACAGGTTGGAAAGAGGAAGGGACCAGTGTTTGAGGGGATGAGAGAGAATAACAGGGCAGTGGGTGTGAACTGAGTACATGACACGTTTGTATGAAAATGGCATCATGAAACCCATCTTTTTATACAGTGAGAATGCATTAGAAAAAATAATTATTATGACCCTAAAAGGAGGCACTGGACTTGAGATGCATGTCTAACGTGTCTCCTTTCTAAGGTGGCCCTGGCTCTGGCAAAGGTACCCAGTGTGAGAAGCTGGCAGAAAAATACGGATTTACTCACCTCTCCACTGGTGAGCTCCTTCACCGGGAACTGGCCTCAGAGTCGGAAAGAAGCAGACTGATCCGCGACATCATGGAGCGAGGAGACCTGGTGCCTTCGGTAAGCTGGCAGCAAAGCCACTGGTTCTGCTGTGGCAAGCTGGGTGTGAGACAAGAAATCCCAAAGGCCCAGAGACGGGGTTCATTCCTCTCCAGGGTGACAGACCTGAGGCAGGCTGGTCTATGCAGGCAGCCCACCTGCCTTCCAAGCTGTTGCTCCACCAGCCCCTAAATGTCAGCCTGGTTCATGTGTCCCAAATCCAGCCCCCGTTTAGAGTAAACTCTTCAAAAACAGGTGCTATGGGGACTAGAATTAGAAACTTTCAGGAAACAGAAAATCACCTTTGTGAGTGGTTCTTGGTGTTAATTGTCAGCTTCACAGAATCTAGACTCACCTGGAAGACGGTCCCCTTGCCTGTGGAAGATTATCTTGATTAGATTAATTGTTGGGAGGAAGACCCATCTTGACTAGGGTTGAAACTAGTCTCTGGGCAAGGGAATCCTGGACTATATACAGTGGAGAAACGAGCCTCTCTCTGTTTCTTGGCAGACACAGAGTGAGTGTGTGTGTGCGTATGTGCTTGTGTGTGTGTGTGTATTGCAAGGTCAGAGGAGGATACCCAGTGTTCATTTTTTGGGATAGGGTCTCTCACGGAACGTGAAGCCAGCCTTCTTGACTAGACTTGCCGGCCAGGGCGCTCTCAGAATCCACCCCACTGCTGGCCACAGACATATGCTGGCATCCTTGGCAGGTGCTGGGGATTTGAACTCAGGTCCTCTTTTACGGCAAGTGCTCTTACACACTGAGCCATCTTCCCAGGCCCCTAAAGTAATGTTCGAGGAGAACTTTTGTTGGTTTGAGACAGGGTCTGTAAGTAGTCCCTGTTGCCCTGGAACCCAGGATGTAGGCCAGGCTGGCCTTGATCTCACAGAGATCCCCCTGGCTCTCTCTGCCTCCCAAAGGCTGGGATTAAAAGCGTGCACCACCATGTCTGGCCCAAGCAGTTTCTTTAAGCTCCTTATTACATTTTGCTCTTCCCGGTGGCTCCGCAGTCCCTCGAGTGAGAAGCACGCCCTGTCCCGGCTGGGTTTCCTCTCTCTCCTCGCCCCCGCCGCCCCTCACCCAGGCACTGGCCTCGGCTGGGGCTGCTCCTGCCGCACGGCCTCTGCACTGGCGGGTCCCTCGGCCCCAGGGCCCTTGCTCCACGCGCCCTCCAGCTGGCTCCTCCGGAGGAGAGGCCTTGCTGGGCCCCGCGGGGGTCCTCCCGCCTCTGGGATCCCTGGGCCCCGCTTGACTTTTGTGCTTTTTAGTTCTCCTTCCCCATTAAGGAATCATCTGTTTGTCGTTGTTTCCCCTTCGACTGCGGACGTGCTGGAGAATTAATTCGTGGTTATTTAGGGAAGGGTTCCGAACACACTTCGACGCCCGCTTTCCCCAGACTCCTGCCGGAAGCCAGGCACAAGATCCTCCTGCCGCCCCTCGGTTTCCGCAGGACGGGCCTCCCCGCCCCCACATCCACGCTCTCTCCTTCCTTGTTTTCCCGCAAACACTTGTTAAATCAGACTTCTTAATGGAGAAATGGTGTCGCTGGAAAACAGCATCCCAATCTACGAAGTCTTCTCGAGTGAGCAAAGGCTGGCGTGGCATTCCCCGGGAAAAGCCGCTCCGTAGGACCTGGCCCGCTTACAACCTGCCAGGATGATGCCGTGCACCGTGTGAGCTGGGGCTGGGGAGCCACCGCACGTCGGAAGTGAGGACAGCGTCGGAAGTCGAGCCGGGAAACGGTGACGAGCCTGGCTGGTGGAGACCCGCCTGCGCCGCACACATCGGACAGGGCTGGGCCGCGGAGTGCGGCCTGAGGGATCTGCGGGCCCGCTTCCCCGGCTGCGGAGGGATCCCGGAGGGTCGCCTCCGCTCTCCGGGCCCGTGCTTGCACGCTGGCCGGCTTCTCCCCCGCCCCCACCCCACGCCCACGCGCTAACTGCTCTTTCTCCGCCACAGGGCATCGTTCTGGAGCTGCTGACGGAGGCCATGGTGGCCAGCCTGGGCAACACCAAGGGCTTCCTGATTGACGGCTACCCCCGCGAAGTGAAGCAAGGAGAAGAGTTCGGACGCAAGGTGAGCCAGCTAGAGGTTTCCGTTCAGAAGAAAAGCAGGGGCCGTTGCTCAGCTCAGGGGATAAATTCAGAATCTTCTCTCGCTCAGTTACAATGACCAGATCTTCCCATCACAAATAACGGAAATGCAACTCAAAAAGAAAAAAGGTGAAAAGTAAAACCGGGGTAGGGGTCGGAATACTGAGCAACAGCGGTCAGGCTCGGTTGGGTCTTAGGTGCAGAGTCTGCTGCATCCTCTGGTGTCTCCAGTGCTGGATCTCCCTTCGTGTTGGCCCCATTCTCTTCCTGTTCCAGACTTCTCTTCTCCCATGTCAGAGCCCTCACAGAAAACTGTTTCTGTTTCCCTGGGAAGGCCCACAAAAGCCCCAGGTCTGTTTCCTTCATCAGTGAACCATTGGCAAAGGGAAAGGCAATGAGGATGCTGACCAATCAGCCTAAAGGACACCGCGGGGGCTGGTAGCCCACCTGAGCCACAGAGACTGCGGGAAGGAGATCACCCCGGGTGTGAGGACCGGTCTGCTTTAAGTGAAGTTATGAAGGGCCACATACCGTGGTGTAAGCAACCACTGTCCCTCTCCAGGGACAAGCTGAGCTGAAACCACGTGCTCCTAACTCCCTGCCTTCCTCCCTCCTGTGCGCCTGAACCCTCATTCTTCTTCCTACCTGTCCGAATTTGGCTCCCAAGGTACCCGATGTAGGCAGGAACACACAGATCTGCCCTTTCATAACTGGCTTATTTTACTTAGCAAAGGGTCCCCGAGGCTTATTCCTGCCGTAGCGTGACTGCCGCTCCTAGGCCCGTGCACATTGCCTTGTGCTAACCTGCTCGTCCATCCTTGAAGACATGGTGAGAAGTGATAATGACAAATATCAGGTCAAGATCCCGCCTTTGTACACGGGCCTGTGTGTACACCCTATCCTGTGTGGCCCTGTGTGGTAATTTTCTTTTCACTTCTTTGAGAAGTTTCACCAATGTCCATCTCTACAACCACAGTCACCTCTCCTACCTGCACAGCAGACGATCTCCATCCAACATTGCTTGTTCTCTCCGGCCTTTGTTTTCTGTGGACAGCAACCATTCTAACTGGTGTGGTGTTGATTGCATTTCCCTAGTGATCGGTGAGGCTGAACACCTTTTCATGTGCCTTTTGGCCATTTGGGTGTCTTCTCTGAAGAAATGTCTGTCCAAATGTCTATCTGAGTCTTTCACCCGTTTCTGAATCAGGTTAGGTGCCTTGACGTTGGGTTATGAGTTCTTTATAGATTCTGGGTATTAACTCTTTACCAGATTTATGATTTGCACATTTTCTCCCATCCCATATGTTGTCTTTCTGTTGTGCCTTTCACGCACAGGAGTTTGTGATTTCCATGTCATCCAGTTATGTATTTTTACCATTAACGGCCTATGCTTTTGCTATCCTGTCCAAGAAATCACTGCCAAACCCAAGGTCATGAAGCTTCCTCTGATATTTTCTTCTAAGAGTTTTGTAGTTTTAGCTCTTACTAACAAGGATTTTAAAAATCCATTTAGAGTTGAATTTCATCTTATGTATAGGTGTGTTGTTTTGTTTTATTTTGTATTTTGAAACAAAGTTCCAAATAGCCCAGGCTGGCCTTGAACTGACTGGGTAACTGGGAATGACACTGAGCTTCTAACCCTCCTGTCCCAGCTCTCAGGGAGATTTATCAGTATGCACCATCACATCTGGTGTATGCAGTACTGAGCATCTCACCCAAGACCTTCTGCTTGTTTCATCTACCAAGCTAAGTCCTCAGCCCTGAACTTAATTTTTGTTCATAGATAACTAGTTTTCCTGGCACCATTTGCTTAAAAGACTGAGTTCCCTGGTTGAGTGATTGGTGATATCAGTAATGTTGGGCATCTCTTCCTGTGCATCTGTGTCAAAGGTCATCTGACCACGTACCTGTGTGTAACAGTTTATTTTGGGTTTTCTGGTCTGTTTATTGCTCTCTGCATCTGTCTTTATAACCACATTCTTCTGATTATCAGAACTTAGTAATGAGTCTGGCAAATCAGGAAGTGCAATGCCCCCAGATTTGTGTTTCCTTTTCAAATGTATTTATTCACCTTTTGGTGTGTTCTGATCTTCCAGCCAGTGCCCAGGATGTGGACAGGAAGCTGAGGCACAGGCGCATTTTCCCAACATCACCTCAGAATCAGGGCCTGAACTAGGCTTGGGGGTCAAGAGGCTAGGGAGAAGAGAGGAGGAAGTCCAGCCCAGCCCTTGAGGACTTCTTTGCCTAATAGTCTGGTAGCTGTGTGAACAGGACACGGAAATGGACAGAGCTCACACCTGTAATCCCAGTCACTGTTGCCATTTACAGATAGACGGGTAAGACTGTTGATTGCTTGTCTCCTGTGGCAGCTCACATGGCACTTTGCAGTACTATGAGATCTGGCCCTCAGGGAGGGGGCGGCCAGGTCAGTTCTGGCTCAGTCCTTTGAAGTCTTGTGTCTGAAGTATGTGGGGTCTTCAGTATTGCGTCTGACCTTCAGGTTAGGGGAGGCAACGAAGAGCAGTGACAAGAGCCTAGAAGGCTGGAGGAGTCTCTTGGACTACTCTGACCAAAAATTTGACAGAAGGTTCCCTGTGCCGGGTACCAGGGTTTTGTTATATAACCTATGGCTATACACACACACACACACACACACGCACGCACGCGTGTGCGCTCACACACACATTATATGTGTACCTTTAAGTTTATAAAATACATTTCCCTGTGACTTTTTCGAACATCCTTGTTGCTGTAAACCCCCTTCCCCTTCCCAGTTAAAAGTCCCCCCATTATTCCTACCCTCCCCCACAGTCTCTCTTTTCCTGGCCTTTGTGCTTACTTTGCGTTCTATACTCACATGTAAAGATTCAGAATTAGGATCATAAATGAGAGACAGTGTGCGGTGCTTGTCTTTCTGGGGCCGGGCTACCTCGTTCAGCATGAGGTTTTCCATTTCCATCCATTTACCTGCGAACGTTATGATTTCATTTCTCTTTGCCACTGAGTAGAACTCCATGGTATAAATGTACCACATTTTCATTATCCACTCATCAAGGGGGACATTAGGTCATTTTCATTCCCAGCTAGTGTGCGTAGAGCGGTACAAACTTGGCTGCGGGAAGAACCTCTACAGGAGGATGGCGAGTCTTTTGATTATATTCAGGCGGTGGTAAAGCTGGGTCATGTGGTAGATCGACTTTTAGCTCTTTGAGACTTCGCCACACTGATCTCTACAGTGTCTGCACCAGTTTACAATCCCACCAGCAGTGGACGAGGCCGCTCCCTGCATCCTTGCCAACAGTTGTCGTCAGTTGTTCTCTTGACCTTAGTCACTCTGGCTGAGGTTAGCTGAAACAGGGCAGGAGAGAACCGACTCCCACAAGCTGTTCACTAACTTCCACATGTGCTGAGCAAGAATAAATACATGTAAAAAACCTTTTAAAAAATCTGAGGTGGAGCCAGTGGGATGGGGGGCCAGCATCCTTCCTCCTCCACTTCCTAGAATTACCAAAGTGAAACCACTGTCCATGTCCCCCCACAGGTACTCACCCTAGCTAGACCCCCAAAGTCAGTAAGACACAACGGAAAGGTGAAATGACCAGTGCCGGTCATACCAACACCCCCACGTCCCCCAGCCCCCACCCCTCGGCTCCTGTCTTTACTGGCATGTTGCCGGATCTCCTTCTGAGGGTCCTGACTCTGTCTAGGAGACTGAAGTCACCAGGCTCTGGAGTTACATGCAGCTAGCTTGGGTGTTGGATTAGCAAGTCTTTAGTAAGTTTAGGCAAAATAGCCTCTGGAGTCTTCCATAGTAAAGTGGGAGCTCTAAAGGTTTACCTGATAACTGGCTCTAAAACCTGCAGCTCAGTGGGTTTAGCTGCTGAAATGTTACTTACTGGATCTCAACAGCCTTTCTGTTCCAGAACAATTAGTCTCACACATCTATCTTGAATTACATCAAAGTCAGGCATGCCCCAGGCACCAGGATCTGCCTTGCACAGTCATGGTTCATGCAGTTTACTGGGAAACTGTAGGGAACAGATCTGAGTAGTCGGGCGATCACCACATTGCAGTCAGGTCAAGCAGAACCCTTTCATCCTGGTAAGGACACCTGTGGTTTAATGGAAGTCCTCTGGATGCCAAAAGTTATGAAGAACCCAAAGGTGCTGGAGGCATTCCAGGGGTGCTGGCAAAGTGATGTGGGAGGCAGGGTGTTGTCCCCAAGTCTTTGTGAATCAGAAAATGGCAGGGCTGGTGTTTAATCTTTATTGTCACCCTGACTGGATTTAAAATCACATGGAAACACATGGTTTCCAGAAAGGTTTGCCTGAGAAGGGAAGGCCCATCCTGAATGTGGGAGGCCCCACTCCGTGGACTGAGGTCCTGGACTACACAGAGAAGAAAGCAAGCTAAAGGTTAGCATCCATCTCCGTCTGCCTCTTTTTAAAAAATTCTATTTATTTGTATGTCCATGAGTGTCTTGTGCCTATATGCGCCACAGGCATGCCCAAGGAGGCCTGAAGACAACATGGAATTACAGATGGTTTTTTAAGCTGCCAAACCCAGGTCCTCTGCAGGAACACTAAGTATTCTTAACTGAGCGATGCAGCCCCTCCTTCTGTTTCCTCATTGTGGATACAGTGTGACCAGCCACATCCTGTTTCTGCTGCGATGCCTGCCCTGCCTTGATGTGCTGTTCCCTCAAAGTGTGAACCAGAATAAATCCTTCCTTCCTTAAGCCGCATCCTGTCAGTGCAATGAAGACAGTCAGCAGGTGAGGTCTCTACTTTCTTGGTGTCAGAGGTGAACCACAGCCTCACGAGGAGAGAGCAGAGGGAAGAGCCAGAGACCTCTCCCAGTGACTTTCCAAAAGTGTATGTCCGGGCATTTTGAAAAAAGCAATTCCAAGTCAGCCATGGTGGCACACGCCTTTAATCCCAGCACTCAGGAGGCACAGACAGGTGCATCTCTGTGAGTTCAAAGTCAGCCTGGTCTGTGTAGTGAGTTCCAGGTCAGGTGAGGCTACAGGAAGACCCTGTTTCAGAAAGACCAAAAACAGAAAAAAGAGAAAAGCGGTTTCCGCAAACATTTCCAAAAAAGTGTTCAGGGGGCTGGAGAGATGGTTCAGCAATTAAAGTGCTTGCTGTTCTTCCTAACACCTACATCAGGCAGCTCATAACCACCTATAACTCCAGGATTCCAGCTCCCTCTTCTGGCCTCCACAGGAACCCACACACACATAAGTGAAAATTACACCTTTAAAAATGTTTAGGTATTGAAATAAAAATATCAGCGATTCAGGTCACTTCTAGATGGAATGAATGTTTGACAGCTGTGGCAACGCAGGAACTGTGCCGGTTCCAGCGGCAGGTCAGGCCTCGCCGTTTGAGCCTGAGGAAATGACTTGGTAGGGAAGCCTCGAAAACAGCCACGTTGCAAAGAAGGTCCTGGAGATGCTGACACCGAGGCACTAGTTCAGTACATCTGGTGCCATCGTGTGCTTCACACAGAACATCTCGATCAGTCTTAATCATCTTTACACCCCTTCCCCACCGGGACCTGCCCCCCCGCCTGGAATACAGACATTCTTTCATCTGTGTTAAGGGCTATTGTCTCAAATGAGGGTCCTGAAATGACCTCAGAGCCTACCTCTACATCAGCCTACCCTGAGTCCCTCTCTTTAGGAAGACCAGCTCATCCTCACCCAACAGTAATCAGTTGCCAATATTTCTTAAGCATAGAAATAGAATCCTACATGCTTCTGGGACACTGCTTATATAAACGTGCAGCAATCATTTCTGCATGCTCAAGATCCATGCAAACTCAAGGAGACTGCATTTCTAACAAGCCCCAAGGCTTGTTGGTCACCCCCACCCGGGCTTTATTTGGAGGTGAGCTGACTGAACTGCAGACTGCCTCCCAAGCTCGCCCTCTGCTGGTGAGCAAGGGTTGTTTCCTCCTGTACCCAGCCTTTGCCATGCTCAAATACTCCACAGAAAAGCGTGACCTGTTCCAGAGGTCAGATTGTAGAGAACTATCCCCACTCTGCTCCACTAAAGCCCTATGCATCCCTTGGAGGGGGGAGATCAGTGTTTGACAGACACTTCAGTAAGTCATGCCGCTGTGTGCGGCCTGAGGGCCTCCCCACCCCCCACCCTCAGCTTTCTTAGCTCCTCAGAGGAGTTGCAAGCCGTCCTTCCTTCACCCATGCCCTGAATATGGCATAGTTGGGGGAGCAATGGCTTTTTTCGGACCAGGAATGGGAAGGCACCAAGGACAAAGGATGGATTAGGAGCTGAATGGGGAGATAAAGAGGTTGAAGTCAGGCCATCACCATCACCGTCACATTTCTTAATCTCCTTCTGTATGCAAGACTTAGGACCAGAAGCAGAGTTTGTGACCCCTGCACACTAAGCTCAGAGTCCTGTATTAACAGGAAGCAAGCCTAGAAGCTGTATGTGGAGCAGTGTGCTCACACTGCCTTGTTTAATTGTATGTAACCCTCACAGTAAGCCTTTGATCACCCTCATTTCACAGATGATGGATTTAAAGTGCTGAGATGGTATATGGCACTTTCAGTAGGTGTTCAAATTACATTGTTTAAAAGAACAATTCATTTTTATCTCTCATGATTCTGGGGTTTATTGGGCTCAGCTTATGGGTTCCTCTGAGAGGTTCCCAATGTTGTAGCAGTAGAGTGGCGAAAGCTGGGTATGTGTGTCAGGAGCAGGGCTGGAAGCTGGCTGGTCTGGCACCTCTGTGCACACAGCCTCTCCTGGTGGCTGGCTGGGTTTTCCTTGTCACTTGGCATTGTCAGAGTTGGACCTTATAGACAATAGCTGATTTTCCTTCATAGCAAGTATTACACAACCAAGAAACTGACAGAAATTGGGTTTCTTATGACCCAGTCCAAAGCTTCTGAACAGTAGGTTGTGGCCCCATGTGGAGTTGCATTACAATGTGGGGGCTCACAAAAACTTTGAAAAAGTTTCTGATGTTAATTAAAAATCGAATGCTTAGGCTGCAGAACTGGCTCAGCAGTTAAAGCACTGGCTGCTCTTGCAGAGGACCTAGGTTCTGGTTCCCAGCACCCACATGGCTGCTAACAACTTTCTGTAACTCCAGTTCCAGGGTATATGACACCCCCTTCTGACCTCTGTGGGCATTGCATATGGGTGCACTTATATACATGCAGGCAAAACACTCATACACATAAAAATAAAATTTAAACAATTTTAAAGTCAAATGCACAAGGCATCACTTGACTTCATTGCAGTCCCTTTTTATTAAAATTTATTTATATTTTATGTATATGAGTATATTGTCTGAAAGCGTGAAAGCGCATCCATGCAGTGCCTGTGGAGGACAGATGAGGGTGTCAGATTCCCTGGAACTGGAAATGGACAGCGGTTAGTCACCATGTGGGCGCTGGGAAACCAAACGTGGGTCCTCTGCAAGAGCAGCCAGTGCCCATCTCTCCAGCCCTGCAGTTCTGAACACACATGTACAGTTCTGAACACACGTGTGCCTGGTCATGCCACACAAGGCCAAGAAACCTGCCTTTAACACCTCCGCTCAGATTGGAGACTAGTATGTGCTGTTAATTAAAACACTTTTACTCTTCATACAAAGTTTTCTGCTCTTAGAGAAACGTAATGGCTTAATTATAGGAAAAAAAAGGCTATTTTCCTACCATCATTCCTCAGCATGTATCAAACTAATACATCTTTGGACTGTACTGTGTTAGACAAATCTCATTGCATGCAAATTTGCCTTCCTCTTTAATAGATGGTAGATTTATACACATACCAAAGATTGTTTTAAAATTAATTTCCTTGTGATTGATTATCAGTAAATGTGTGATTGGTGTGCCTACTGTATATATTGATATGCTACAGTGAATAGCATAAATATATCTCAGGCAAAAAAGGGTCATGAGTGGAAACAATTTAAGAAGCCCTGACCTTGCCTCTAAAAGCACCCCACTCCATCCCAGTGCTCAGAAGAGCCGTAGTGGGCTGAGCACTACAGGGAAGTTAATAAAGTCCACTTTGAGGCAAGTTCCCTCAGGTTTGGGTTCTAACAGACTGATTCTAATCTGCACCTGCTCGGGGGCCATTACGGTCCCCTCACCCGTGTGACACGCGCAGCCCCCTCACCCGTGTGACACGCGCAGCCCCCTCACCCGTGTGACACGCGCAGCCCTCACCCGTGTGACACGCGCAGCCCCCTCACCCGTGTGACACGCGCAGCCCTCACCCGTGTGACACGCGCAGCCCTCACCCGTGTGACACGCGCAGCCCCCTCACCCGTGTGACACGCGCAGCCCTCACCCGTGTGACACGCGCAGCCCCCTCACCCGTGTGACACGCGCAGCCCTCACCCGTGTGACACGCGCAGCCCCCTCACCCGTGTGACACGCGCAGCCCTCACCCGTGTGACACGCGCAGCCCCCTCACCGGTGTGACACAGTGTGCCCCTGGTGACTGGAATAACTGAAAGAGGCAGGATCAGCTCTGTCTCAGTAGACCGGAGAGAACTTCACGTAGAGAACGGCACACATTTGCATGCCGATACATGCATACACACACGCACCGCCCTTCTCCAGGCAGACTGACCACACTGGGTGGCGTATAATCACTGCACTACATGAAGTGATCTGGAGACAAGAGCAGGATGGAGCTCTGAGTCGGCACGTGCTGCGGGCCGGCCCTGGAAATGAGAGACCATTTCAGCCCCAGCTCAGCTTGACCCAGCGTAGTGCTGGGCACTCGAGAAAAACCAGTGAGCCCAGGAATGTGAGAACTAGGGGTTCCAGACCTTCTGGGGACACGGACTGCGGTTTCTGACCCTGCTGTGCCCTGCTTTTCTGCCCCAGATTGGAGACCCACACCTGGTGATCTGCATGGACTGCTCCGCAGACACCATGACCAGCCGCCTTCTGCAGCGGAGCCAGAGCAGCCAGCACCGGGAGGACACCAGCAAGAGCATCGCCAAGCGCCTGGAGGCCTACCACCGCGCATCCATCCCTGTCCTCGCCTACTACGAGACGAAAACGCAGCTCCGGAAGGCAAGTCGCCCTCCCACAAATAAGCCTCTTTTCCGGCTCAAGAAAAGAGAGAAAGGAGGCAGGCTTCCTTATGGGATCCTGGGGTGCTGTGGGCCGCCACGGGATTGGAGCCGAAATGCAAATTGATCTTTCTTCACTATTGTCCTAAAGTTAAATGTTATCAGATGGTCCTAGAAAGATGGTCTAGTAAATGTCACCAGGCGCCATTATAGTTGCGGAAAACTCCTTTTTCCAAAAGAGAGACGGGTGTGCAGGGCCAAATGGAATCTGAGCCAGGAAGAGGACATGTTCAAGCCTGCCTGGGTTACAGAGCAAGTTCAAGGCCTGGATGGGCAACTTAAGTGAGCTTCTATCTCAAAATTTAAAAAAGAAAAACATAAACATAAAAAGAGCTGGAGCTATGGCTCAGTGGTGGGGTGCTTGCCTAACATACATGAGGCCCTGGGTTCAGTTCCCAGTACTGCAAAAAGAAATGGGGTAGAGAGAAAGACTGAAATAAAGTTCGGCCACAAACTGGGTGGATTCCAGTCCTTGCTAAACCTGACAACCCAAAAGGCAGGCCTCTTGCAGATCCTAGATGCAACGTCTTTGGTTCTGAGTTCACACAGTTCATGACTGCCGCTTGCGTCTGGCCGTCCACTGCCCTGGGGGTCTCCGTAGGTCTAACCTGCAGAGCTGACAGCATGGCACCAAAGCAAGTACAGAGTTGCATGCTGTCTAGGAAAAAACAAAGGTGTCCAGGGAGATCACCAAGAACCATGTGGAGTGGGGTGCGGTAGGCGCAGGGCGCTTCCCAAACAAGAGGCCCAAAGGTCAAAAGCGGAACATTGCTTGGTCGTGACATAAAGAGCAAGTGAAAGAGGAACTGAGATGGATGGGAAGCACTCTAAGGACTGCATCAAAATGGGGCCTATGCCAGAGCCAAGCCTGTCCTGTAGGGTGGTGAGACGTTCTAAAGGAGGCTGGGACAATCCAGGCTGTGATCTAGACCTTGTCTTGTGGATCCCGAAGGTGAGGTGAGTAGCAGCTGCGGCCATCACGGAAGGATGAAGCTGAAAAGTCACAAGAGTGAGATGGTACAGGCCACCTCCTGCCACCAGCAAGATGGCAGGCCCCAGTCCGCCTGTGACAGACTGCTCTCTGAGGCTGCACTGCCCATTTCTTGGGCATACTATGAGAGTGAGTCCAGAGAAACCTGACTTTGAACTCTCCTTAGTGTTTGTAGTAACTCTCCTGAGAAAGGAGGCTTGAAGGCTCTTGGGCTCATCTCGTCATAGGCCTCCGCTGTATGTGGCGGACACTGGCATCTGCAGTGAAGCAACAGTCAAGGAGATGCTGCTGTTCCCCCTGCGTCGCCATGTCTGCTGTACACTGCCGGAGCCCGCCGGCAGAAATCCGACTGTACCCGAAGTGGGGAGTGAGGATGAGAAAATGTAGAGATGAGAGGGAGAAACAACAGGACAGACCCAGGAGGGCTGTCAGTCACACTGAAGCAGCTTGCCTTTATTAAGTCCCCCCTATTTATACTGTGAAGTGAACAAAACAATACTGACACAGGCAAACTAACTTAAGACATGATTGGCTTCCTTCAAAGGTCTTCAGGTGACCTCAGTCTTGGGTGCAAAATAAACTTCTCCTCAGGTGTAAATCATTTGCATAATGAAAACTCCTGCTTCCAATCAGCACTTCTGTGCACGAGATTGACTTCTGCCTACCCCAAAACTAGGGCATAATTCAAGGTAGGCAAATGGCTCCCGACAGTACACACAGCTGCTAGCACATTAGAGCTCCTTAAAACGCACACCCAGGACAGACAGAATCCCTCCCCGTCTCAAAAACCAAAGCCTCATCCAGGGGACTCCAGCACCCTCTTCTGACCCCTGTGGGCTTCGCACAGCATGAGCGTACGTACATACATGCAGGCGATGCACTCGTACACATAAAATAAAATACCGAAAAATAAAAGATCAAGACAAAGCCTTGTGCTGCATCAGGACAGAGTCAACACAGCTCCCCTCATTCTATTCTGGCCTTCCAAACAGATGCCATTCATTATTTCGGGCTTCCTTCCTGTGGTGCACAGCCTCAGCAGAGAATTCCCAGCAGACACAGTGAGCCCGAGAAAGGAAGTGCTCTTTCACCTTGAGTGAATTTACTACTGAGTGCCACCACTCACCAGATAGCCTAGGAAAGGACACCAGCCTGGGCACTGGGAAATCCCAACCCAGCCTTGGGAACGGTGATGAGTCCTCTCTCTGTTCAGCCTTGAAGCTCTTCCTGAGAGAAGTGGGCTGACAGCAGCCCCTGGAATTGTTCCTGTCTTCCTCTGAGTCTCAGAAAGGAACACATGCTTACTTTACAGAATTCAGAAAGCTCACTCCCCTGAGACTCAGCACCCAGGGGCAAACCTTCTGAAGGGTTTGCTCCAACCCTTTTGGCCCTGAGCATGTGACTGAGGAGAGCACGGACCTGGCCTGCCCTTGAGGAGCAAGTGTTGGGAAAGGCCATTACACCTACCTGAAGAACAGAAGATGGTGACCCACAGACACTAACCCTAGTCCACTCTGTGACTGCTGGGGCTGGTCCCAGAAGCCATCATGGCCAACACAGAGAAAACAACAATAAAACCCAAAGTATTTTGAAGAGTGGGAGATGCAGGGATGGGTGGGCGGTACGGCTGAACCAGCTGTTTAATGATTACGCAATCACCGACAGGAAGAACAGAGAAACGAGCAGCCCCCCCCCTCACTTTCCTCTGCAATGTCCTGTCCACTTGTTTGTAGCTTTATCAATTTTTTCCCCGTGTTGATCAGGGACATCACTTACTGCAGGGTTTTCTATCAAGGTTCAGATCCAAAGGGCAAATCCTCATTTACCTCAACTCATCACATGGAAACCTATAGTTTAACTCGCTGATTCAGATTAGGGAGCCGTGAAGTGAGGTCAGTTATGAAACTATTTTTGACTACTGCTGAGAAAAACGAATGGCTGACCAATAATGAGGAAAGGCTCTCAGTGGTGAAGGGTGGTGAGCACAGTCCTGGGAGTCATAATTCTCACCGATCGGCTAATCCCATGAATTCTTTTCTGCTCTCAGAGGACGCTGAGTTGGAGCAACTTGTTAACTGGTTTAACTGTATTAAAGCTAGTAGCACCAAAAATGGATCTTAGTACTTAGCAAGTGTGATGGGCATAGTTATGCATGCCTATAGTCCCAGCACTCAGGAGGGAGAGGCAGGAGGATCTGGAGTTCAAAGCCAGCCTAAACTGTGTAGTAAATTTGAGGACTGAACTACAGTGCTTCTTGTCTTTAAAAGAATATAAAAGAACCTCCCCACAAAACTTAGCTTATTGCATGTAAGTTAGTTCTGTTCCATTTTCTTTGAGTTGCAGTTCTATACAGAAATATATGTCACTTTTCTTTTGGTCTTTTTGAGACAGGGTCTCCCTGTGGCCCCAGCTGGTCTGGAACCCACTATGTAGAGCAGGCTGGCCTTGGACTCACAAGTTCAACTACCTCTGCCTCCTGAGTACTGGGGCTAACAGCATGCACCACCACATCTGACCAAAAGTCACTTGTTTTTCTATTAAAAAGTACCCTCTAGGGGGCTGGAGAGATGGTTCAGTGATTAAGAGCACTGGCTGCTCTTGCAGAGGGCCTGGGTTCTATTCCCAGCATCCACATGGCAGCTAACAACAATCCGAACTCAGTTTCAGGGGATCTGACACTCTCTTCTGACCTTTGAGGGCACTGCATGATACAGGGGCAACTTATATACACACAAGAAATACATTCATAACACATAAAAAAATAGCCTATGTGGGGCTGGAGTAGCTCAGCAGTTAAGAGCTTTGGCCACTCTCAGAGGGTCCCAGGTTCAGTTCCTGGTACTCAAATGTCTGTAATTCCAGTGCCAGGGACTCAGACCTCCTCTTACATACATGCAGGTGAAACACTTGTAAATCTTTGTGTGGGGAGGGGGTTGGGGGGAGGATGAAGAAATGACTAAGTAGTTAAGAGCACTGGCTGCTCTTACAGAAGACCTGGGTGTGGTACCCAGAACCCACATAGCAGTTAACATTCATCCTTAACTCCAGTTCCAGAGGATCTGATGCCTTCTTCTGGCCTCTACAGACATTTCATGTGTAGCAAAAGTCCTACACATAAAAATAAGTATTAATTAAAAAATAAAAAATCTTTAAAAATATCTTTATATGGGAACTGTGATGAGCAAGGACATCTTTGAAAGTGAGGAGGTGTTGGGGTGATCTGGGAAGAGCCGGAGAGGGCCTGGAAGACGGTCACCCCACTTCACCAGCCTTATGAGGATGGCAGATTGCCAACGCGTTTCCCTCCACCCTACCAGAAGGGCCACTTTTCAATCTGGCAAACCTGATTCCTTCATTTTGTTTTTAAACTTCTCCCGGCCTTTGGATTTCACAAAACCAACCACTGCAGCCTGTGTCTCCAGAGAAGCAGTTTTCTTTAATTAAATAAATCAGTCTCTGTTACTTAAGACATGATGTGAAATGAGGAAGGAGTTGTGACATGGAAACTGAGGTGGGCAGGGGTCCAGCACCAGCTCCCCTCCACCCTCAGCTCCGCCTGAGGAAATCACAAGCATCCCCTTCAGAGCTGGCACTCAATGGCCTTCTGTGAGGAAGGGGGTTGCTTGGTTTTCATGAGAGTATCCCTTATCCTCCGGTGAAGCCCAGGATCCTGGCCAGAAAACAGGCTCCTTTGCTGTGAGGGAAGGAAGATGCAAATGAGCAGTCTTTCAACTTTTCTGTTTGCTTTGAACCTACCTGCCTAGCAGGCCCTGGCGACACCATGCTGAACAAGGTCCTTGTCATTAAGAAGGTACTGTCCAGCTGGAGATGAGTGAAGATTCTCGGCCTAACACACTTCAGTCAAGCTGCAGAACCTCCCAGGCACCCCAGTGTGCTTCCTGGAAAACCAGTGTCGGCAACACCATACACACCTGTCATCCAGTACACAGGAGGCTGAGGCAGGACTCCAAGTTCAAGGTTCCCTGGGCTACGAGTGAAATGTCTCAAAATAACACCAAAAATCAATGACTTGAATACCGTCTTCTTCACTGTGTTTTGACAAGTAACATTGAGTTAACAATGTACAGATGTTTGGGCTGATGCTGCATAGAAGTGAAAGCTGGTCACAGTGATCTATAAGTTCAGTGTGTAGAAGTTGTCAGTCCCCTGTGATGTGAAAGCAGAAGTGGACTAACAAGTTAGTGGAAGCCTGAATTATCAACCAAAATTATGGCAGTCCAATAGTGAACACCCAAGTTATTGATACCAAAAAAAAGGAGGGAAGAGCTATCCTAGCTCCTGTGAATCACCTGATTTAAAAATATGTATTTTTATTTTATATGTATATTGCCAGCATGTATAAAAGTACAGCCATGTCACGTAATGCCCATAGAAGTCAGAAGAGGGCATATTGGATCCCCTGGAATTGGAGTTATGGACAGTTGTTAGCTGTTATGTGGGTGCTGGGATTCGATCCTGGGTCCTCTACAAGAGCAGTCAATGCTCTTGACTGCTGAACCATCTCTCCAGCACCCCCTGATTTTATGTATAGATCAAAATAAGCCTGCTTTGTTTCTGATTATGTATATATGATTAAAATCTCCCAAATCCCCAGCACTGCAAACACTGGATATGGTGTATCTCTGTAATCACAGCATTTGTGAGGCAGGAGAATCAGAGATTCAAGGTCATCTTCTACTGCATGAGCTTGAGGCCAGGTTAGAATACATGAGACTTTATCTTAAGAGGGTGGGGGGAGGGAGGGAGACACTGCTGTTATCTATTTTCTGGGGGATGTTTAAACATGTAAGACTTGGGGGAACTCACCTCAAATTGGAGAGCACCCTGGTTGCAAAGCTGAAATGAACCTGAGTGACCAGGGCTGAGAGAAGCACGGAGTGTGTCTCAAAACTGTTCAACTGCCCTCGAGAAAGCGTGCAGTTCCGTGTTCACTGCAGTTCGTGTAGTTCACAGTATCAAGCTACAGAATCAGCCCAGAAGCCTATCACTGGATGAGTGACAAGAGAAAGTTTCATGCATCTACACAACGGTCCATCTTTAGGGAACAGAACTAGAGGTCAAGACTCAGAAGAACAAATGTTGCATAGTTTCTCTTGTATGCGGAATCAAGGTTTTACCAATAGTCATAGAAGGGAGACTATTTGTAAAGAAAGGTACCAGTGGGAGAGGGGTGAGAGCATGGGGATATATATGATCAAAGTATGTTATATGCATGTATGCAAATGTCACAACGAAACCCATTATTTAGTACAATATATGTTTTTTTTAAAAATCTAGACAACCCACCCCAAGTAGAAGCCTCTGGAGAGGGGGCTAGCAGCCACATGTAACAGTGACGTTTTCTGGAAAACCCAGGGCCTTGGGCACTGGCTAACTTCAAGAATTTCAACCCATTTATCTTTTCTGGGTCTCGTAGGTCACCAGTCTCTACCTTCTTCTACTTTCCCCTTTGCTAAGTGTTTAATGAACTCAGTGGCTTTAAGCCACCAGGACATACTGCCCTCAGCCATCATCTCCCGGATTCCTGTGCTGAATAATCAGGCCTTCATGATCACAGCCTCCTTTGGAATCTTTCCTAGAACTCTGCAGTCACCTACCCATAGGATGTCAACAGCAGCAGCCTCTAGTGGTCTGCTCCCTGACCACAGTTCAGTTTTCTTATGGATGGCAGTGGAGTAAATGCTCCGGTCCCTCTTATTAGCAATGCCACACATCCACTTTCCAGGAGTACCCTGGACCATGTGTTAAGGGCACGCCACCAGTGACACCCTCATCTCTCCCCATAGTGCCTCTGCCCTCTGAGATCACCCCTGTGTGAGGGAACAAACCCCAGCGGTTGGCTGGATGTCAGGAAAGAAGGGCAGGAAGTGGGCACCCCTTCCTACTTCCTGTTGCTGGCTCCTTCTGTGGGTGCAGAACCACAGTACTGCACTCTGTCTGTTCCCAGCCTCTGCACGTTGTGGGCCTCGGTTTGGCCATCTCAACACCCTGCTCCTGCCCCTCTATCTATGCTTACCCTGCTCTAAGTGCTCCAGTACACTCAGGAAGCTCATGGTAAGCAACATCAGTCTTTTGTCAATTCATAAGACTACTCTGAACACAACCCTTAGTTGTTATTCTTTTAAATGGATTTTCGACTCTAGAGCACTTTTAGCTTCACAGCAAAATCAAGCTGAGTACCCATCTACCATATCCCCAAATACTACACACAGCTTCAATTATCAACACCCCCCACCAGAGTGGTCCATTTATTACAGCAGATAAACCTGTATTGCATGGTCACCCAAAGCCAATGGTTCACAACATCCTCATGTTGTGCACTGAGTTTGGACCAACTATTAAGTGTGAAGAATCTGCCACAGAAGCATCATACAGTTACCTCGCTGGAGTTCTCTAAACCCTCTCCCCTCCAGCTATCACACATCTGTTCATTTTCCCCAGTGCAATGCTCTGGAATGTCACAGTATGTACATGAAGTACAGTATATATCCTTCAGATGGGCTTCCATCACCTAGTAACATGCACCCAACCCTCCTCCATGACTCATTTCTCTCTAGCGCTGAGCACCTCTCCGTTGTCTAGAAGTACTAGTTCATCTACCCGTGGAAATAATAAAAGGCGTCTTAGCTACTCTCGAGCTTTGTTAATCATGAGAAAAGCTGCATCCATGTGCAGGTTTTTGAGTAGACCTAAATTTTCAACTCATTTGGATAAATAGCAGGGAATACAAGTGCTGGAGGGTACTTGAAGGAACTGGAACGTCCTCTAAGTGGCTGTGCCATTTCATTCCTGCCCACAGTGGTCTCTGACTGCCCTACCTCCTGGCCAGCATTTTCAGATTTTGGCCATCTGATAAATGTGCAGTGGTATCTCATTGTGGTTTTAATTAAGGCATCTACTTTTTAAAAAAGATTTATTACTTTTGATGTGTAGAACTGTGTCTGTGAATGGACATATGCATACGATTTCAGATGCCCACAGAGGCTAGAGATGTCAGATCCTCTTGGAGCTGGAGTTAAAGGTGGTTGTGAGTCACCCAACATGGGTGTTGGGAACCACACTCGGATCCTCAGGAAGAGCCAAGTCATCTCTCCAGCCCCAGATCTTCTTTTTAAAAAAGATTTATTTTATGTGTGCATATTGCCTGCATGTGTGTTAAGTGCACCCATGTTGTGCAATGTCTGCTGAGGACAGGCGATGGCATCAGATCCCCTGGATGGTTGGCAGTTAGCCACCATGTGGGAACTAGAATTCAAACCTGGGTCCTCTGCTAAACTAGCCAGTGCTCATGACTGCAGCTACATCTCTCCTGTCCCAGATCTACTTTTTAAAGCAATTATTTTCCACTTCACTCAATGTGGGTTTTGGGGGCGGGTTTTATCTTTTAAATTTTGCCTAGCAAAAGCAGGCCATCCTTCTTTTTCATTATTAAAACATGGCCTACTTACAAACGTGCTGAAGACTGACCGCCTGTTTGTCCTTTCAAACACAGATAAATGCAGAGGGCGCACCCGATGAAGTTCTTCTCCAGCTCTGCACAGCCATCAACTCCATCCTCTGAAAATGAACATGCACAGCTGCCGAAGAGTGTGGAGGCCGAGAAAATGAAACTCACCCTTAACTACCACAGTGCTTCCCCTTTGTCCTCACTCCCACCCCATCCCAACCTGTTTGCTTCCTAGTGACTCCTGTGAGAGGTGTTCGGAAATCATGCATGGTGTATTTGGAACTGTCGACCTTTCCCTTGCTCTGGACAGTTGTGCCCACTCCAGCATACTTGCTTTTCTATCACGAGGCTGCACCTCAGGGGAGAGTCAGGGTGTGGACAGCAGTCTGGGGGCAGCTGTGTCTCCGGGGCTGGCCAGAGTCTGATCATCACATGGGGAGCCAGCGTCCCCAACTCTGATTCATCACATCTGCCTCCCTCCTCCACCCCCCAAGATTTATTTGTTCTTCCCCATGCTGGTCCTCATCCTGGGTCGGGCTGACTAGACAATGCCTTCTGGAGCACAGAGCCATCAAGCAAGTAAACCATGATGGAAATGTTTTCAAATGTGACTTTGTACGGCTTTTCTGATGGCTAGGGAGGCAATCATTGGCATTCTCTATTTTGGGCCACTGGCCACTTGGAACAGTATCATAATGGTTAACAACTCTGATCAGCTGTACAACCCACTGTCCTTACCACATGGTGGTCCATCTCAGTAAGCAGATGCATTAATGATCAAGGGTAATTAAAAGGCATGAAACGATTTGTTACTTCATTCATTGGATTTGGATCTGAGGATTACTCACTGACACACTACCAAGTAAAGAAGAGTGAGGGTCTCACGGCTAAAAGGGTGCACATTAGCGAGCCCGTGTTCCGCAGCTCCTATGTTGCATGTGTCACACGTGGGCCTTTCCACGGGTGGGTTTAAAAGCCTTGCATCAAACCAGTGAAGTCTGGGGTATCTCGTGCTGTGAGCTGTGAACCAGAGCTGCCTCCCTCTTCTGAAGTAGCTGTACCTTCCACCAGCTTCTTCCTACCCAGGACCAGTTTTGGTGTGCATGACTCTTTTTTTCAATGACTGTGCAAATAAGGATACATTTCCAAGACAGAACTGTATTTTTAAAAACATTTTTTTCCTTGAAACAGATATGTAAAATAAAATAAATGGAAGACAGGAGAATTCTTTTTCTGTTTATTGTAACTCACATCATTCTGGAAAGCATGAAAGTCTTAACTCCAAACAGAATGAAAAGCAAACACAGTAATCATTGAAAATTATGATCCGTTTATATGGTTTTAGTTTTGGCCATAGACCAGATCTGAGCTATTACAGAGAAATTCTGAATGTGTTCACGATACATGGCAATTTTCGCATTTCTTTTTCCCTAGTACTGGTTCTGAAACAGAAATGTCATTGTATGCTAGAGAAGAAATTAAGTTTCTTTGGTTACAATTATGTCTCTATTAACAGAAGACTATCATGTCCTCACAATTCACACAGCTGTCAGTCCTTTACCACTACCCCTAAGCTGTCACAGGAGAACATGAGTATTTAAGCAAAGGTTTAAAAAAAAAAAAGTTACAGGATGCAAATTTTCAGTTGTGCCAGAAGATGTAAAATGACTCTGCAGGGATTAACATTCTTCAAACACACAGCAGATATTGGCAAACACTCTTGCGCCCACAGCCCTGGAGAGGGGAAACAGGGCCAGAGAAGCAAGCCCTGCCTGGTTTGTATGGCTGCAAGCGGTGGCAGTGTCTGGAAGTGCAAATATCAGTTTTCCACACAACAGCTAAAGCACAAGTTGCTGCTGTGAATGGCTCGAGGTGACATTACTCCATCAGTCATAGGATTTTAAAACATAAAAGGACCTCAGTGGTCTCTGCCTAGCAGAAAGCCGTATGTGTATGTGGACATAAGAACACAACAGGATCTCCCAGGCAACGGCCGTCTGAGGCCACACCTGCACAGTCGTGCGTCCTCTCTCCCCGGCCCCATCACCTGGACCCTTCTCTTGTTAACTTCACTCAAGCTGCCCTGCCTGTCTTCATGCCGCCTGAGCAAACCACGCTCTCCGATGCCTCAGGGACCTTTCCACTGACATCCTCCTGCTGATCCACACAGCTGACTCCCACACCCCACACTGATCACTCTTGCCATGAGGCGTGCTTAGATCACTCAATCTAAAATGACAATGGTAGCCACACTTCCTATTATTTTTCTTCAAGTATTACTTCCTCCTCATAGCACTGATCTTTCAGTAAAATAGAGTGGTCTTAAGTTTCCTTAGACACTGCTCATCTTCTGCATTAGCCTATAAGCTCCACAAAGGCCAGAGCTCTTTATTCCAAATCCACGCACAGCTGTTATTACCGAGAACTAACATGTTTTAACCTTCAGTTTTCTTCTATGTTCCATGGAGGTCTTAACAGTAATCAACACAACAGGAGTCTAACCAGTTAATCATGCCTGCAAATCACGTATTAGTCCTAGAACGCAATGAAAGGCGGCTCTCGGTCACCATTTAGTGAGGGTTAGAACTAGGACCCAAAATGTCGCTACAGAGATGCAGAATCACAATCGTGATGAGGCATGGTCTGACAGGCTAAACCACATCCTCCAGGTAAGGTAGGATGCAAATGCCCTGTCCTCCAGGGCACATCAAGGGACTTCTGAAGACAAGCCTTCTAAGAGTCACTGACACCTCAGGCACTGGGCCCCACTACCTGGGGGGGGGGGGGGGGTAACTAATCAGAACATTGGTCATACAACCCACAAGTATTTTATGAAGAATCTACTGAAAGTCAGGTCCAAGAAACAGACAGACATGGACAGTCTGTTCTCATGGAACCTAATGTGACAGAGATCTAAGAATTCATCGACTACACAAACTGTGGAAACAGAGTTGTGAGGTTCCCCTCCCGTCATATGAAGAGCAGCATCTCTCCATCAAGGAATGAGGTGCAAACCCAGCTTGACAGCTTTAAAAGCTTCAGAATCCCGGGGAAAGGCAAGATGGTCTGGAGACGGGTTTCATCCAGTACATTGAAAGCAGTGATCTTGTACTTTGTTACCCACAGCAAAAAACAGTTTCTATAGCATATCTCACACTTATAATGACTGAAAAAGAAATTTTGCAAAATACTTAGCTTTATTACCATGGTATGCTTTTTTTCTTTCATCTTTTAAAAAACATTTCTTACACCTCAGTAAATTGTGTCTGTGATTTAATTTAAGCTAAAGTCGGGGAGAGGTCAAGGTATGCCTATGGGGTGGGCAAAAAGCACTGAGCATGCACTGTGGTCCTGAGTCACAGCATTTTGTGGAGCATTTTGGTGAAATCTCCCCATCCATGCAGACCTCCCCCCTGTGCCACAGACATGGACACGGCCTCGGGCTGGACTGCAGCAACACATGAGGGAAAGAACTGGGAAGTACTCTGTGTCCCTGCACTGCAGGGCAACTGACAGAGTGGAGGTGTTCCTGCTTGGAAAACAGTGTGAGGCAGACAGACAAGTCTCATCACATCACTATTCAACCTTGGGTGAGGTACTTAACTTCTCTCTGGCTAGATTTCCTCCCACGAAAACAGGGTACCAAATGAGCCTGCCACACTGGGCTGAGAAAGTTTCCTACATGCTTGCTTGGCACACAGTAGGCATCATATGAGCATTTCTAGTAGTACGTCACACCTTAGAAGCCGCCCCTCCTGAGCCTTCGTGCTCTGGCCTGAGGTCTTACTAAATGCTCCTGCAGCTAGCAGTAGCTAACTCAAGCATCAGATGCCAAGAAACCAGACCACTGAAGGCCACTTCCAGAGAAAGGTCTCACAAGTGTATCTGGCAGCTGGACTGTGTCTTACAACCAGTACTGGTAGACAGATGGAAAGCCTACTTGCAGAGGACAGCCCTGCCCACTCCTGCAACCCTCAAATGGAAACAACACAATTAAACATTATCACTGCACCCTAGGGACTATCTGCTTAGAGCTGAAAAATTTAAAATAAATATATCTTCTGTTCAAGCAGGAAAAAAAAATCCATTTAACTCAAAAGTCTTAAAATTTTTGCCCCTGAAAAATGCCTTCTAGCAGGTTTGTCTACTCTATTCTATAGCAATTGTATCGCATATCCCCCTTCCAAATGTATTTCAATCTCTACGGGATTTGCTTTAATGGATCTGAATGGCTCTCCAAAACTAACTGGTACTATTTCTATACAGAAAAACGGTACAGGTTACCAGAGGTCCTGTCGTGCTCATTACAGGCTGAAGGCAGGCTCCGGCACATCCACGGAGCACTAAAGCACAGAGACGCCTGGACTGCTAACAATCTCCCCCTCTTCAGTCATGACTCCAGAATAAGAAGCCTACTTAACTTTTCTTTCTGATTATGATATACTGTATCAATGTGATCAGTGATATTTAATCAATATATTACTTTAAAATTCTCATTTCTCTATTTAAAATTCTATTATTTTTCCCTAATTAAAAAATCCAAGGCAGATTTTAGTGCCCTGTTAAGTATTCAAGATACCTAGTAAATAATGTTCCCTGGGTTTAAAAACAGGAAAAAAACCAAATAACCTTAAAAACTGGACCAGTATAATACTTAATCCACCTTAAAATATTTATACTATCTTTTCCTAGGTTGGTAATAATTTCTAGGAAACCATCTGTTTAAATACATGGGGACTTAATTTTATCATGAAACAACAACTCGAATAAAAATCTCAACTTGAGTCCCACCTCTGGACATTAATAATTGTCCTATCTTTAAACATGGTCTGCTCCTCTGCTTTGTAAGCTAGTTCACTGTCTCCAAACACATGGATGAGAATGCTGTCATCTCTAACAGACCTTCAGCTCACTCTTCACTCCTTATGAAGAACAGAAAGAAAACACAGGAGAGAAAGAGACCCCTAAGAAATAAACTGTGATTTTAACACTCCAACCCAAAGGAAGCCACAACAAGCCTTCTGTAATAGAAACACACAGTACCCACAGTTTATTTCTCACAGTTCTCCTGACAAACGAGTGTTATTCCAGAACATACTGTGTACACAGATAAGAAGAAACATACAAAATGCTTTAAATGATGCACAACAAAATCCAGCAGTATAAAAGAATGCTCGTGAACTCTTGCTCACTGTGCAGACGAAATTTAATCACTTGTTTAAATAGTAATAAAAATACAATCTTTTATGGATCTTGTGCAGACTACAAAAGACGGCAATTATCACCATATATATGATTTTTTTATATTAGGCAGTTTTCTTTGACGAGTTGTACTGACAACCCCAACAACAGAGGCAGAAGGCTGTGTATTTTAAAGGATTAATGTTGTGAATTAGAGACGTTACACAGTTACTACCACTGGCACTTTTCACCATAGTTTGCACACATCACATGATCATCTTGTATAACATCACATTTAGAAACTGCGTCTGAGTGACATTTATGGCGTTCGTACACCGTGGGCTGGTGAGGAAGCAGCCTCCTGCAGTGCTTCACTGTTGGTAAGGACAGGTCATTGTGGTTAGAAGCTAAATATCAATATGGTTAAGCAGCTCCAGTTTACTAAGGGCCACAATGACCCCACGGGGGCACTGAGCTCTTTAGAGCATGTCCTAGAAGCAAACACCATCGTCGGTTAAAACTGTCCAAAGAAGTCAGTTTCTGCAGTGAAAACGATTTTCACAAAACTGAAAGCTACTAAACTGGTTTAACATAAATACTGTCTTCTCATTATCACATTTATGACCGAGTTCTTTGAAACCTTTGGAATTTACTCTCACTTTCATGTGCTCCCGTTTCCATCGCACCCATCTAAGGTCACCACCTATAAGGCCTTAAGGTGGTGGCGAAACTTCCACCAGGGAAACCCTCTGCTCACCAGGAATGCTCAGCTGCTGAACAGTGTATAGAGCCACACGGTGCAGGGCTGTACTTTACGAGAACACTCGGGGAGCTCTCATGCTGTGAGTGTCCAAACTGTGCACATCATCAACAATGATACCATTGCTATGTGTTGGAAAGGACTAGTACCGACGCTCTCTTCCATGTCATCTGTTGGCTGGAAAGTAGTTTGGGTCAAGGTAATTATAACTGGTGCCCTGGGACACACAGTAGTCTCTGTCTAAGAATGTCTCTGACCTATAAATAGGTTCTAATTGGTGATCTTCCTTGTGAATATCTGTTTCATGTGGGCTGCAAGAAAAAAGCACAGACTTATCATTACATGGCCCCACATGCATTTTGTTTAGACATTATAAAACCTTCTCACAGTTAAAGTAGTCTCTCAAAAAACTCTACTGGACAGCTGCTTGAGATATGGTATGATTTAAGGAAAAATTTAATTACTTAGAACAAAATTCAACGCATGAAAGTAAGAAGTTTGGGGAGGGGTGTCACCGCATGAGAAGTTCTTTATGTGTTTCAAAATGAAGGAAATACTTACCAGTCTGAACAAGAGTCACAGAAATCCAAAGACATTTCTGGAGGACAATCCTGGCAGTGCCATCGGACACCCTGGATAGGTTCTATGCCACAGTTATCGCACTGAAACAGATGCAAAAAGGGAGAGCACTTGGCTGTATTTACGCTCTACTGGAACACCTGATGTGGGGCAATCACACACAGCCTTCTTCCAAAGCTATGCGGTTACGTAATGCATTGGCTACAAATTCAAATATAATTCCTACTGAAGTAAAGGTCCATTCACTCAAGATCTGAGGGGCTCTGAGGAACAACCTTCAATATTTATTTACCTAAGAGGTTTTTAGCAAATCACCTCAAGCTTGGGCATTAGTGACTCTCCACCTGAAATGGGTGCCTGACTGTTTCAACTTCACTCCAGGGTTACGACTATCCAAACACGTCACAGAGCTGCCTTAGAGTCTCTCAACATATCATCACTGACATATAACTATATGACATATAACCAGACAACTAAAAAGTTCTCTCCAAACTTTTATCTTACTGAATCCCCAGGACCAAAGCCTGTGATGACAAGAAGGCAGAAGGCAGACCTAGTTTATTCTCCATGAAGTGGTACATTATAAGAGCCTTGATGTGCCCTGTGGAATTTTGGGTATCAAAGTAAATCTCATTTCTAGATTCTCTGATCATCAGGACAACTAAAGTGGTTGACACATTGACCACCAAGCCACACCTAGGATCTAGAAGTCTATTACGGGGCGAGGACTCAGTTTCCTATTGAAATGCCAGAGCTGCCAGTCAGCAAAATCAATAAAGGAGGTGTGAGGTCACTGAAGGATCAAGAGGAACTTATTTATGTAGCATAGCTACAGCTACAACAAAGGACCACAGCTACCGTATGAACACTTTTGTGTATACTGCCAAATGAAACAACACATTACAGTCTTGTTGCTACTTGCTCAAGTCCAACCAAATCCAGTCTACTTCTAAAGCCTACAGTTTCTCAAATCTGCAGGCTCTATATCCACAACAGCAGACAAAGCAGACAGGACATGCTTCTCTGTCTAACTGTGAGAAGACTTTCCATACCGTCTCCTGTGTCTGGGCTTTCCTTCTCTAATCCAGTCTCCACACCGTAGCCAAGTAACCTGCCCACTTCACTTAATATTGCTGAATTATATAAGCAGTATACATGAATAAATAGCTTTACAACATTTAACAACAGTGAATGATTAACAGCTGTTCTAAATCTGGTGGCTTCCTAAAGGTCACCAAATCCAGGTTTTCTTCCAGAAACAAATATTTCATGTTATTCTCTGCCCTAAAATCGCTCAATGGAATTGTTTAAATTCCTTGGCAAGATTTACAGTTTCTCAGTCTCAGACTCCTCCTGACACTGATAAAAAGTGGTCATTCTTCAGCTATACTCAACTATCACTTTCTTCACTTCTCTAAATTCTTCATGGAATGAAACAGCACAAAAGCAGAAACCAAGTCCACCATTCACTCTGAACCTCTAGCACTTGGCAGGGTCTGGACTATGTGCAAGAATGGACACTATGACAGGCTCTTCAAACAGGGCGTAAGTAACTTAACCTGAAATGAAGGCAATGACGGACCCATAAGCAGTGTCTCAGTTTGCCTCAAAGGAGAGATAACTGCACGTCATCTTCTCCACACAGACTGTGGCACACAACTTGTATGAAAGATCAAGAGATAAACTTACTAACCATTCCCCAAATGCTTAGAGGTTTTAAAAGTTAACATACCAGAAGGCATTAAAAGTGGCTCTTTGTACCTTTGTAAAAATTAAATGATTAAGTAATTTACCTTAAAACCCACATGTTGCACAAACCCACTTTCTGCCTGCATCTGCTGAAGTTTCTGCTTTTTTAACTTTTTAAACTGTAATAGTTCTTTATATTCAGGTAAATTCCTATACATGATAGGAATACTTTCTTCATCCTATTAAAAAGAACAAATCACAAAAGTGTTAGTTTGACAATTAAACCGAAGTGTAATAAATATGATGCTAATTATTTTTCTACTGATAAGATATTTCCCAGTTTTAAGATGTCTCACTTTATTTTAGTTTTTGTTTTTTTGAGACAGGGTTTTCCTGTGGCTCCAGCTGGCCCGTAACTCCATATGTAGACCAGGCTAGCCTGGATCCCACAGCAATCTGCCTGCCTCTGCCTCTTGAGTGCTGGGATTAAAGGTATAAGCCACCACACCCAACTTACATCTCACCTTTAAGACTGAGAAAACTAATGGTATTAAACAAGGTTTTACTTTCACAGGACCATTGTTTTTTTTTTTTTTTTTTTACTTTTAAATGCTACCTTAAGACTGAGATGACCTAGACTGTCTCCATGTAAAGGAGTATGGCTTGATCCCTCCTCTGTCACACACTAACACAAACCCAGCCCCACAATATGGCTATTTCAGACTCGTAAGTTACTGCTCCATGCTCTACAGCAAGTTCTTTTCCAGCCCAGCAGTATGGCATTTCCTTAACAGGCAAACCAATCCTGCTCTTGCTTTATGCTTTACACCCCCAAGGATGGCTCAAAGGAGTAAATTCTCACTCAAGAGGATGAAGTGTCAAACTGGTTACTAAGAATAGTGTGAATTATATAAACATATCAAGTTAAGGGGCTCATAAAACACTGAGTTACAAGATATAAAATCTATTAATGATTCTGAACTTTCAGTCACACATGTTCTGGAACACTCTTCCAACCTCTGAAATGGATGAGTAATTTCACACTCAAAAGTGTGACATGCAAAATCTGTGTACTCAACATTCCTGAGAATACCGCTCACTGTACTAGGAACGCTAAGGCCCTCACCATGTTCAGACCCTTATTTCTGACCTCTGTTCTTAGATCAGCTGGATCACAATGCTGTGCTCATCTCCAATTTCCTGTTTCCCATTCTAATAGCCACACCCTGAACCTTGCCTTCAACGGGAAACATCTGTTTCCAAAACCCCACAAATATTTCTTACAAAATTCCCTTCCATTTCTCACTGCTTTTTCAAAAACCTAATGAGATTTCTAACCATTGTCTTGGTTTTGTATCTTCCTAATTTCTTCATGATCTGCCATCTGGGATCCTTTACAACTTAACGACTGACCCTGTGGTGAAGAGTTTCCTCAATACATTCCCAATTGACCCCACATTACATCAATTCCCAATTCTGGACTGGATAAACTCCTACCTGTCTCTCCTCTTAATACTTACAGAAACTTTAATACTTGCTGAAGCCCACACAGTTAATTGGATGAATTGAACCCTTCATTTTCTGATACACCCAGCAGCACAAGATAGAAATCCAAGTTATTTTTCTCTCATAACTAACAGTCCTATCCCAACTTAGCATTTCTCTCAAATTAGTATCTGCCTCCTCTGTTCCCAACACTGCTTTCAGTCTGCCGAGCTATCTATGTACCGTGTCAAGTCCAAGGACCTCAGAAAGAAAAGAGACTCTTGAGTTTCATGCTTTACCACCATAGTTGGTACTGTCTGTCATCCACTTCAAAGTCCTGTCAACTGTTATTAAAAGTCTACACAAGTTCAGTACAGATACATGTTTTCCCCAGATGGTTTCGGTCTGCAGCTGGTTAAATCTGCAGTTACAGATAAACCCTGGAGATGTGGAAGCCACCTATATGCTTCCGCTTGGCGTCCTATCTCTCCAGACAGAATGAAGATGGTGGGAGTCAGGGGCTGGAGAGAAGTATAGACTAGGCTGACTATTCAAAGTGACAGTAGATGTGAGTGACCGGAGCACTGGTCTCTCTCATTACTAATGCATATGTGGAAATTTTCTTTATGAAAGAATGTAAAACACATTAACTCTAAATTTGACTTGTTAGGTAATATTCTCTAAAGAGGAGAAGTAATTAGAAAACCACGGCAGTCCCACGCTGGTCTGTACAACGACACGGGTGACTTACTGAAGCCTCTTCAACAGCAGTGCTCCTGTGGCTATGGAAACAGGGCCGGTCGTCGTCTTCGTCCATGTATACTGGTGGTTCGTGCGAAGTCATGAAAGTGGAAGGTTTAAAAAGATGCTTGTTAAGGGGGTGCTGCCGTCTGCTTGTTGAAGACTGAAGAAGAAAACGTTTAATCGGGACAGTAGAAAACCATCAAAACGGATCAAAAGCATGAAATACAAATTCTTCTTCCAGCAAGTCCATCCAAAGGAGCCCAGTGTTCACTTTGGTCACTGCTTTTTGGGTTGTTAAAGGTCAGAGAACCTTTAACAAAACAAATGTGGAGGGAAGACCTCAGCAACTGAACCCTGGAGCACAAGATACATAACTTAGATTTGCACCCCCACGTCTACATGTATTCAAATGCTGGCTCCACTGAACTCCTCCTACTGGGAAGATAGAAAAAAGGAAATGACCTAATGTCTAAATACCCAGTATAAGGAAAGTTTCTATCATATGGTGAATATCTGAAAATAACCTAACACTGACTGCTTACTTTGTACCAATGTCATTTAATACTTACAATATTTCTACAAAGTATCACCTCTAACTTAAAGGTGAAGAAATCAAGGCATAGGGAGGTAGTTTATTGGTCAGGGCAGTGCAGCTAGACGACAATGGAATCAGGATTACAAACTAGGCCTGTGTGGGGCCATAGCTGTCAGTCTCAACCACTATGCAGACACCACTCATAATCACCAAATACCACAGAGCAAAGAATAACCATAGCTTCATGAAGAACCATCATTTCACCCATTTCAGAATTTAAAACCTCACCTTGGCAAGGAATCATTATGACTATTTATGACTTTGCCTCGATCTTTATAGCCAAAACTTAAAAGCAAATACACCCACAAAAAAGTTCACATTTAGGCTTCTCCAGTAATCCTCTCTTTTTTTCATTATCCAATCTTAGCTCTGAAAATAAAAAGTACAGAACAACACACCAATAAAGTGAGCTCAGAATAATTAGTAAGAGGAAGGGCTGGGGTTGAGCTCAGTGGCAGAGTGTTAGCCTAGCATACATAAGGCAGGGGAGGGGAATAATTATGAAAAAATAACCATTAGTGTGAACACTGGTTTTCAAGGTTCTGATTTCAAAGTTATAGGATCTCTACATACCCAATAAAGGTAACTGCTATGGGGAAAGGAGAGGGAGTCCTAAAATACTTAAAGCAAATGGAAAACTGAAACAAGTTTCAAAAGCTTGGTTAAAAACAACTCTAAAACTAGAGAGATGGCTCGGGAGTTAAGCACAGGTAGTGCTCCTACAGAGGACCAGAGCAGGATTCCCTGAGCCCACACAGGTGGCTTCCAACCTCCTGTAACTCCAGCTCCAGAGGGATTTAATGCCTCGGCCTCCAAAGCACTAGCATTCATGTACACATATCTAACACATACACATAATTTTGAAACTAAAAAAACTCTGTAAGACACCAACTATATAGAAAATTTCCTTAATGCAAAAACAAAACAGTACCCATTCAGAAAGGTGACAATTTCACTTAAGCTCTTAGCCTCTCTTCATGTAAAGAGTGGGAGTGATAAAGGAAGATTAACTAGAATGACTTACTGAAGAAACAGAAAAAGGTCAAAGGGGCAGTTAACTTTTAAGATTCCACCCTCCCCCCAAAAACTTGGCCATAAATTAATGAGGTGTGCTGTAAGGAGCTCTTTCACTACATGAAACAGAAAAGGATAATGGAAAGGGATGGAGCACAGCGGGGACTGGGTCAGAGATGGGAGGAAAGCACTTGTTCTGCATGTTAAATCTTCAGCATCCAGGGGGTGGGGAACCTGGGCATAACTATGGAACTAGGAATGGGGTAACTGCTATAGTCTAAGCACTCTGCCTCCCAGCAGAGGCAGGAGGATCACAAGTTCCAGACCAGTTCTGGTCTATAGAGGAAGTTCCAGACCAGCTAGGGGTATAACTGAGAATCTGTCTCAAAAAGAATATACTTTTTTTAAATTAAAATAAATAGGGGTAGGCAGGAGAGATGGCTCAGTGGTTAAGAGCACTGTCTGCCAGATTCAGTTCCCAGCACCATGATGGTGGCTAATGAGCCTCCATAACTCCAGTTCCAGGGGCTCCAATATTCTCTTCTGGCCCCTGTGGGTACTGTGTGACATACATGCAAGCAATATACATAAACAAATTTTTAAAACTTGAAGACAAACATGTTAAGAAACGTAAACCTCATAAAGAAGTTCCTAACACAGATGGATATAAAAATCTTTCAGTTGGTCCTTTCATTATTACTCAAGAAAATAATCAAGAGTCATTAAAGCTCAGCTAAGTTTTCTAAGTAGCAACAACAGAGTCCAATCTTTCATTTAAACCAAACACAATGAAAGGAACAGAATACAACACAGAGTTTAAAGGAAAGTGAATGCAATCTAACAAACGTGGATGTGCAGCCGCACGCCCTCACAGAACAATTGTGATCTCAGTGAATTCAAATAAAGGGGTGCTTTCACCTACGTGCTTTTTACCTTTTTGGAGTATATATACAAGTTTGGTGTTCTGCCTGGAACTGGAATGCCAGCTTTAGTCAGCTTTATGAAATACTTCTGCACACGACTGGCAACCTAAGGAAACATGACAAGCGTTTTACCATAACAAGAGGATGTCATACCTGGGGACTTTTAAAATAAACTGCCATCAAAGATGCTTATATTTTAAAATCTAGACAAAACCAATTAAAGTAAATGTAAATTGGTTTGATTCCAAAGCTAAACCCTATTTTCAGCTTGTGAACACTCACATTTACAGCATAAAACCGTACCTATGAATACAGACACAAGTGGAAACAAACGGCGAGACAACCAAGAAGGGCACGAGTGCAGTCACAAGTCAACTAGCAGGCTAACCAAAAAGGACACAGTGGCACACTTAGTGAGCATTCAGTAGATACCAGGTTCATTATTTCTATTTGTTAAAGTTTTGTAATGATTCAGGGCTGAAACAATGGCTCAGTGGTTAAGAGCACTGGCTGCTCTTGCAGAGGAGCTGGGTTTGATTCTAAGTACCCACATGGTGGCTAACAACTGTCTATAACTCCAGTTCCAGGGATCTAACACCCTCTTCTGACTCTGAGGGCATTCCATGACACAGGTGCACTTACACACATGCAGGCAATACATTCATACACATAAAATAAAAATAATAAAATATATTTTTTTAAGTTTTGTAATGATCCAAAGCAGAATTACTTAATGCTACTTCTGAAATAAACGTAAAAACAGACAGTGCTAACCAATGAAAAACAGAATACCATCTACTCCAGCTAACTATGATGTGACAGGTATGCCCGTGCCAGCTGCTGTACTCTCTACTAAAAATCCCCACAATGACCTCAGCCTGCAGCCCGTCCCCGTCACCTGTTTGGCCGTCCGGTTGCCCAGTTCATCGGCAATCTTCTGCCAGCGTCGAGATTCCACTTCTTCAGGAGGATATTTCAGGAGTAACTGTTCAAGTTTTTTCTACACCAAACCCAAAGCCAAATTTCAGGGAAAAAGTATTAAATTTAAAATACTGAATTTCTAAATAGATGCATTCACATTTCATTTCAAAGTACAGTATTCCTTTCGCAACCTCGTGAGGTCACATTGTTAGAAATCCTCATGATAAGAAGATGTGACGCAAATGAGATTAGAACATAACCCTACGAAGGTTCCCTTATATAGATTTTCTTTCTACTTCAGTAACAAAAGAGCAGAGAAGTGAATCGAAACTGCGACAGGCCAGCCAGGCTTCCATTACCGTCTCTTGTTACAGTGTCAGGGGTTGCCTACAGCTTTTACCAAAAACATGTAAATTCACTAGTTTTAGGTTAGTAAGAGGCTTTTTCCACTTCTATGTGGTTTGTCATTCAAGTACCTGAATTATAACTTATCTTTTAAATACTCAAGTAAACCCTACAGGTGCACAACTATTTAATGCTTGAAATAAAGCTTTCCTAAGACTTTTTATGAACTACTCAACTGTCAGATACAGGGCAATGCCCAGACTGTACCACAGGCAATGCTGACCAATATGACAAAATGTCACCACACACTCCATTCTGACTTTATCAGCTCCCTCAACAACAAAAATCAAAACTGTACTTTGAGGCTCAACTTCAATTGTCTTGAGATTTCTTTCTAGTCTGCTTTTCAAAGCCAGCTATTCATTTCTGGCCTCCTCCCCAAGCCCAGGTTTTTTAAAAATCTTATCCCCAAATAGGAGTGCTTATGTCCCAAATAAAAAATTCTTAAAATGTACAAAAGGGTATACAAAAATAAGTCTAAACACTTAGAAACTTATGATCATAGATATTTCATACTATGATAAACACTTGCCTTGTCAAGCTAATTCTACTATTAACAGTTTAGATTTTTTTTAAACTAATGAGTAAGAAGTATCACCTGTTCTTCAACAGTCCACAGCTGGTTAAATGTTTCAGGTTTGGTATCATCACATAGGCGACCTCTTATCATCTGCACACAAAACAAGACTTTTTTACAAATGAAAAACATCAAGTACAAGCCAAATAGCACACAAACTGCAGATTTTTTTTTGGAAACTTCCAAATATCTAGATAACCCCCGCCCTGTTTTTTTCACATTCTTGTATTTTGCTTGGCTTTATGCTCTAACAAACCTCATATAAAAATGACAGTAACTCCCTTTTGAAAACAAGAAATGTAAGTGGAAACTGAAAAGTACCAAATCTGACAGAGACAAGGCTGTAACTGAGCTCCTGGTCACACTCCAAAGTCTTTGCACTAGGTACAGTACATATAGCAACCTTTTAATGGCCATAAACACCCTGTAGCACAAATGATATTAATATATTTTATGTAAAAGATTGCAACTTGGAGACTTTGGCATCGGCAACATACAAGGCTAAGCAGATAGTCTGAACGCAGACAGAGGTCTCACACCAGCTTCAGTGCTTATGATCCTATCTTTTCTTCAGTAACAGAGTCTTAATTTAAGAGCACAAATCAGCAAAATGCTAAAACATTTCATTTAAATCTCAATTTTGCTACCTGGGTATTACCTACCGCTTACCTGTGGACGACTGTGAGAGCTTTCTGGTCCATCACTCAAAGGCAACATGGAGTATGAAAGAGACTCTCCATCCTTCTTAGGGTCTAAAGGACTTTTTGGTCTAGCAGGTAAACCTACTAAAACCAAAATCATATACAAAAAATTATTCAGGTAAAATAATGCAAGGCATTTTCCAGGTGAAATTCTTATCACGTGATTTCTTACCTTTATCAAAAACTAATTTAACTCTCCTAGTATGTCTTTTGCGATTCTTAAACTCTCTTTCAAAGTTCCCAAGGCTACTGGTGTACTGGTCCCACACAATCTCAGGCAACTGAACAACCCTCTGTGGGTAAGGAAGACCTATATCAGTCTGGAAAAATAAAACACAAAACAAGTCAAAATGACAATCCAAATTTAACTCAAGAGGAAAAATAGCAAAAGAAAAATGCATTCAGCAAACTAAGCGTGAGACACAGAAGGCTAAATATGAACTGCACAGTAGAGTACTGTAGCAGTACCACAACTACACATAAATACCAAACAAAAATGCATTGCTCTGAGAGAAGCACATCAAGTGTGCCGGCTCCAATCGATGAGACTCGATATGAAAATAAAACAATGAGTGCATAATCCATAAGCTTTTATCACGTTTATAAAAAGTTCAACAACATTTTTTTCCTGACATTGCCAGATATCAAACTCATGGCCTTCTAGAAAACATGCACATGCTCTACCATAGCTACCTCCCTGAGTCCAAATTATGACATTGCAAAAGAGTCAAACTTCTAAATTAAATCTAATAGGAAGAATTCTTCCTAAGGAATATAAATCTTAAGTGTTAACTGAAGTATCTAGATTTAATATAGTTCTGTTTATTCTTGTAAAAAGTTAAGTTCCTATCACATCTGCTTATTAAAAAGAAATTCAGTTATTGAATTTGAACATACAAATGAAAAACTAGCAAAGATCTGAATGTACACGATCTAGTAAGTATGCTTGAATCCATGTTTTTGCTTACCAGAACATAAAATGAGATCAATATATTTATCATCAATTTCTCTAATCTGCTCAAAATTACCATTTCAAGCACAATGGTTTTTGTGCTCTAGCAAACTGTTTGTTAATAAAGCAAAGTCAGCAACATACTTGAGAGATCTTTCATCATTTATTATTGGATTTTTGTTTGGATCGAGTTTCTGTTGTTGGTTTTCCTGGTTTTTAAAATATTTTATTTACTATTTATTTTATGTGTATGTCAATGTGCCCATGTCTTTCAATATCCACAGAGGTCAGAAGAGGGCGTAAGATCCCCTGGACCTGGAGTTATGGGTAGTGGTTAGCTGCCACATGGGTGCTGGTAACTGAACCCCAGTCCTCTGTGAGAGCAGCCAATGCTCGTAATTACTGAACCATCTCTCCAGCCCCTCTGTTTATTTTTTGAGAGAATTCTCAACCTTAACTGACCTTAGATTTGACTTGTAGCTGAGGATGACCCTGAACTCCTGATGCTCCTGTCTCCACCCAGAATGCTGGATTATACATGCACACTATCTCACTGAACCAAGGGACTCTGCCCACACAATTTTTTTTTGAGGGGTCTCCCTGTAACCCCTGCTGGCCTAGAACTTGCTATGTAGACCAGGCTGGCCTCTATATCACAAAGATCCACCTGCCTCTGCCTCCAAAATCCAGGGATTAAAGGTGTGAGCCACCACACCTGACTGGGAGACTATTGAAATTGAGAAGGTACAATATAACTCCCCAAACCAGACATTTTAACAAAGCAATATACAGATTCTAAAATATAATATTTTCAGAAAGCATGGAAAGGTACACTGATTAACCAGATGAAATCCCTTCAATCACCCCCTTACATCTGGCAGGTCACTTTTATGAGACTACTGAAAGAGGCATTTCACTAAAAACACTCATGTCATCTTACTCTAGAGGATAAACTTTCTTTTAAATACAGTACTAAGCTCTCCAAACAGACTGAGCAAGGCTCAGTAGTAGTAGAGCACTTGCATTAACATGCACAATGCCCTGGCTCCATGCCCAGCACGAGAGAATCACCCCCACACAACGTACTTGCACGTATGCCCACAATGAGCAATCAGTGGTTCCCTAATCTAAAGCACTTACATTTAGAAAAAGATCTTATTAGTTTTGAATGGCTGTTAAACATGAGAGTTTGTTTCAAATAAACAGAAAAATAGGAATTTTCATACTTTAAAAAAAAAAGATTTTTAAAAATTAAAGGAAATTGGGGCTGGAGAAATGACTCAGCAGTTAAGAGCACTGGCTGCTCTTGCAGAGGACTCAGGCTTGATTCCCAGCACCAACATAGCAGGTAACAACTGTCCATAACTCCCAGTTCCAGGAGATCCAACGCCCTCTTCTGACCTCCATGGGCACTGCATGACACAGGTGCACTTACAGATAGGTAATATATGCATACACATAAAACAAAAACTAACGAAGAAAATTTACTTTCTCTTCACAGACTTAGTTATAATGACCCTAAACACATGTAAAATGTGTTTTTCCTCTCAGTAACAAAACAAGAGCAGTTAATAAATCCTCAAGTACCAGTCCTTTGAGCTTCCCTAATCCTGAAGTCCCACAACCAACAGAAGGAAATAGTCTACAATAAAGAGGGAATGTGGGTAAGGCGCGAGCAGAGGCGCTCTCATTGGAATATCCACTGAAAGCTTACAGTTTGTCATCTTCAGTTGGGTTAGCAGCAGCAGAAGCAGATGACCCTGCCATCAGTAGTATGTATTTCCTCAGAAGGGGAAATCAAATACTTGAACAGCATATACTCACAGAAAAAGAATCAACAAAACGGACTTAAATTACTACTAAGTACCCCTTAATAAATCTTTAAAAGTACCAAAGTACCTTCTTCTGGAGCTTTTCCACAAATCCAATAGGATTTTTTAGTGCTTCTCTCTGGTGTCTGCCTAAACTTTCCAGGTCTCGGACTGCTTGAGAACGCTGGGCCTCAAGTACAGCAATGGTCTGTAGCAGTCTCTGATAACTACAGAGACAAAGAGAGATAACTCACTCAAGTTTTCTTCTAACAACAATAGATAAAAACTGAGTTCAAGTCATCATCTACTACATATATTAAGTCACACAGTCTTTTTAAAGTTACCTGAAAGAGTTTAGTAAAACATATTACTGGGAATAAATGAGGTCTTCCTGAGTTACGAAGTACCTAGTCAGAAAATATCAGTTAGAGAAAGCAAAGCCTTCTTTCCCATCTTAAAATTTTTATTTCTTGAACCTTGAACAAGTACAGAGAAAATGAAAGCATTCTGATGTTCTAACAACAAAGGTTTAAGAAATTTCTAAACAAAAAACCTGAAGCAGTAAATTTCACACTAGGAGGGTCAACACATCCAGCCCCATGGCTACGCTCTGCTGGAATAGGGATCTTAGGCACATTCTCTTCCCAGAGCCACAAGGCCGTGGCCCATAATTCTGACATGGTATTAGGCACATGACTCTCTGCCTTTCTTTCTATTATACACCCCTTCCATTTTAGAGATTTCATTTTCTATCAACAAATCTCACTTTCCCCCAGCATTTAAGACAAAGACAAACATTCAATTCTTAAGTATTAAGCACACACAAAGGAAAAGAGCTACAGGTACTTCTGTCTCCCTGCCTGTGAGGGTCCATTTAAAAGAAGTCATGTAGAGTCTGTGACCCACAGAATCTACTACCTGTCATTACCCTGAAATCCCTCTGCACCTATGTACCAGAACTCACTCTCATTCCCGGTCTCCTCAGTTAAGACAGTCCTGTCTCTGTAATGCCTGCTTTACAACATAAAACACAGAGAAATGTTAACCCCAAAGTCCTGAATGCGCAAATAGATTTCAGAGAAGTAATTAAAAGTCATTCCAAATTCTCTTTAAAGTAAGTGGCTATGTCTTTTAAGTATCCAATCCAGTGTTTCATTATGGCCAAATACACTTTCTCACTAAACAAGAACTCCATAATAAGAAATACATCTATTTTGCTGACCTTCTGAAAAACTTCTTAAATTTTATTTTATGTATATGAGTTTTTTCCTGCATGTATGTAAGTGGACCTGTGTTGTGCAATGCTCATAGAGGCCAGAAACAGGCATCAGATCTCCTAAAACTAGAGTTCTGGACAGGTGTTAGCTGCCATGTGTGTGCTGGGCACCATACTTGGGTCCTCTGCAAGAGCAGCCAGTGCTCTGAACACTGGGCCGCTCTCCAGCCCCATGCTCACTCTTCATCCACCTGGTGTAACTCGCTTCCTAGCATGCAGATGCTCAGTATTTCTTTTTAAAACATTTTTCAAGATTTAAATTTTTATTCTATGTGTATTAGTGTTTTGCCTGCATGTATGTAAGTGCACCTCTGTCATGCAATGCTCATGTACACCAGAAGTGGGTGTTGGGTCCCCTGGAACTAGAGTCATGGATGGTTGTTAGCTGCAAAGTGAGTAACAGAAACTGAATGAATCTTCTGCAAGAGCAGCCAGTGCTCTTAACTGCTGAACCATCCTTCCAACCCCTCCATAAATATTTCCTGAACATATAAGTAATACATCAGAAGTATATTAAGCCATTTAAGTTAGAAGTTGACAAAGCAGCAAAAATATCAAAAATAAAACACTGCAACTAGAAGATTCAGGACCAATGTGTTCTCCCCTCAGGCCTAAAACATCTTAATCCTGTTTTCAAATTTTTATAAACTAAAGCTTGATGAAATGTTTATTACTGGCTAAGTCAGTCTGAGGCCAGCTTAAGATATGCAGTGACATGATGTCTCAAAAGAGGGCAGAGAAGACATAACTCTCCCACTCCAATTGTGGTTCCAGTTAAGACAAAGTAAAGTGTAAGATCAGGAGGCCAAGGGCAAACAAAGCCCAGAACAATGAAAACACATAGGAAAGCTGTGAATTCAAGTCTTCTATCCAGACTGTTTAAATGATTTTCCAGAACAGTCAAGACTTTCAGGATTGCCACTGATATTTTTCCATAGATATGAAAAGAAATCATTAAAAAACTAGAATGATACCTAAATAAATAGTCTGACATACACAAATCTATTTTCAATCCTAACCACCAGCTTTCTCTGCTTTGAAAAGCAAATTGAACAAGTCGATCCAGGCCTGAATCCAAGGTTAAGATTCAGCTGTTCATTTATCCAACTATTATTATCTGCTAAGAAAACAAGGCACTACAATTACCAGAGGGGAGGAATAAGACCTGGGTGCTTATGCAGAGGCAGGACTGACTGACTGTGCAGATGGAAAGCAGGTATCAATCTATCACATGGTCCACCTATGTTTTTATACATTTGAAATTCTCAAAATGAATCTGTAAACAAACTAACTTCTATCTCTGGTCCAAATCAACAAGGTAGTGAGTATTGCATTCCTTCAGGGCCAGCTAGATCACACCTTCCAGTGCATTCATTTCTACTTAGGGAGTGTCAGAGAAGTCTATGGACAAATAAGATGGATGAGCAACTACGTAATCAGAAACAGCAGCAAAGGCCTGATGTGATGGGTTATATTTATAATTCCAACATTCAGGAAGCTAGGCCAGGAGGATGGCAAGTCTGAGGGCTGCCTGGGCTATGGAGTAAGACCCTGTCTGAAAATACAACAACAAAAATGTTACTAGGGTCTAACATTCATTCAGTATACTGTATGCCAGACATCTCTGGATTTAAGTTTTATAAATTTGAGACAGGCATTGTCCTTATTCCAGAGATGAAGAAAACAAAGCACAGATTACTTCAGTAACTCACCAAATCATACGGATACAGACACATCTACACACCTATGGTTACTTACGGTGAGCTAGGATGGAAGGAGGAAATAGTGGGAAGTTAAATGCTTGCCAAAAAATAAAGACTTCCGGAGGGGTTAATCTTTAGCAACTATGGAGAAAGGTAGACAGACTTATGGTACAGAACATAAGGGGCAAACCTGGAGCAGGTTGTAATAAAGGCAAACTACAAAGAAAAACTGTCTGAAACCGAAGATAGCAGACGAGCACCACACAGGTTCACCCAATTGTGTAAAGGAGATTCAAAATAATAAAACAAATTCCCCAAACTCTACTGGCAGATTACACATGCTTCTGCAAATCTTAAGAACATCTTTGTATGGATTATTTTTTACTTATGTCTACAGCTCAGTCTTACACAATGCTAAAAAGTGAGTTTATCTAGGGCAAAGAATGCTCCATTTCACTTTTATTTCATGACCTCAACCTACAGTTTGAGCTTTCATGCTACAGAACAGTACTTAGCGACAATACCTGTATCTAAGTTATTTCCATTAACTTTTTGTGTCCAGGCAGTCTAGAATCTACTGCCGATTTGTGAAGAGAAAAACATGTATATAAAAGAGCATATGCGTAAAAATTTTGGCGTCTAGAAGAGAACACAGCAAGGAACTAGCTAGCAGCTAGAGGTTAACTTTATTGTCTATTTTCTTGGCAGCAATATTCCATATACGGTGATCAGTGGAAAGGGGATGGACGAGAGAAACAAGGAGAGAAGAGAAAGGAAACATTTTACTTTCGATTGCACTGTCATCTTTTCCAAAGAGCTCACGTGGATATCTTCAAGCTTAACAAAATAATGTGCAAACACTTTGCAAAATCTAGATTTGAGACATTCTACAAAGAAACTTGGCCTGATTATTCAAAATATTCATGGGAGATGGACGAATCTATTCCAGATCAGGAGTCTACATACAGCCTATATACAAACTTTGGGTTGCCTGAATTTATAAATAAAGCTTTACGAGAATATAGCACACTCATTTATCTACACAATCAGCAGACGAGCAGCTGCAACAGAAATCATAATAAGCACACAGCATAAACTATTTATTGTACATTTCTGCAAAAGCTTGCCATGCCCTCTCTGCTCTAGATCTCCTGTAAAAGAAATGAAATGGTTGGGCATGGTGGTGCATGTCTTTGATCTCAATACTCAGGAGGCAGAGGCAGAGTGATCTCTGTGAGAAAGGACAGCCTGGTCTACATACTGAATTCCAGACGAGCTGGGGTACAGGGAGACCCTGACTCAAAATTACAAAAAGAAAAAAAGACAATGTAAAGAAGCATACAATGTTGAATTAGACACAGACCTCACATGGGCGGAATACAGCCGGAAAGGACATTTGGGAGAATTACAAATTTTAAACATGAACTCATTTAAATAGATTGTGTTTCTATCATTTTATTGCACCAATGTTAAAATGATGGATAGAATAATAGTATTTAAGGTTATGTGAGGAAGTACCCTCAGTAGGGGAAGACTTCCTGAAGTCTAAGAATGATTACCAGTCTACAAAGTCTGGAGACATACATACCTTGGTGGCAGAGCATTTGCCTAGCATGTCAAGAAAACCTTGGGTTCAATCCCAGGCACTACAAAACACAAATATAGAACAAGACAACCCAGAAACAAACAAACAAAAACCCCAAATCCTAAGCAAATGATCAATCTACAAACTCCCCCCTCCCCAGGTGCTGAGGACTGAATTTAGAATGTAATTCTACATATGTAATTGATACCCTACAAACCTCAGGAGAGGTTTGTTGAGGTTTGTTGAAAAGTTTGTTGTACCATTCTGGGGGGGCGGGGAGGATAACTAGAAAAGAACACTGTTAATAAGTGGAAGATACACAGATACTTATCATACTGTGGGTTTTACATTTTCTGAGTTTTATCATTTTCCTAGAATGTGAAGAATGAATTAGTGCTTCACTGTAGCCTGCTATTAGAAAAGAGATGACTGATCATTTGAAGGAGACTGCACCTGATTAAACATAATGAAAACAATCAGAGGAACAAAGGTGATGCAGAACAAATTTATTGAGACACACTGTAAGAAGGAAAACGAGGGGCTGGAAAGACGTCTCAGAGGTTAACAGCACTGGCTGCTTACAGAAGACCCAGGCTCCACTCCCAGCACCCTCATGGTGGCTAACAACCATCTGTAGTTCCAGTTCCAAAGGAATTTGATGCCCTCTACTAACCTCCAGGTTAGTAGATGGATGCACTGACACACATGTAGACAAGCCGAGTGCAACGGGACAGCTCCAACCTCACACAGAGGAGAGAAATTTCTAAGTGAATGAAGGCTTGACGCTGGCAACGTATCTTGGCCAGCCAGCCAGGCCTCAACCTGCATTCACCACAAACTGGCACAGTGAAAACATAAAGCAACGTAACAGACTCCAGGTCCAACCCCCATAGCAGGCATGGCAGGCTCCAACATGAGACAGTGAACCAAGACAGAAGCACCTTCAAAGCGTATTTGGTGGGGAGTGTAGCAGGGGGGGTTCTTGCTATGTATAAGTAGCTGGTGGTCTAGAATCCAGAACCTCCTGCCTCAGCATCCATCTCAGCGCTTTGATTACAGGTGTGGTCACCTCATTCAGACCTGGTTTGGTTCCTAACTACTGTATTTTAGTATTTTCTTTAAAACTTCCACTTTTAACTTTTATCTATACTTCCATTTTCATCTCATCTACTTTCCTTCCTCATTCTATTCCATGTTTTTAACCTTGCTTCTTCTGTTTTTTCTCTGCTTCCTTCTGCATCTGATCACATTCACCTCTACAGTACACTTTATAGCTTCTTCTACATTTTTCTGTGATTACTGCTGGAGCAGCAGCAGCTGTCTTAAGGTTGTACAATCATTCTGTCTGGCTTATGGCATTGCTGTTGCAGTGGATTTGGCCTTTTGGAGCTGTCACGAGGAGTGACAACCTGCCGGAAAAGGCTGCTCACTCAACCACCAGGTAAAATGATTAGAAACACCCATTTCAACAGATGAACACATTCCTACTGAGAACCAGAAGAAACATGAAAAAGCAGAGCAATGTAACTCATCCAAAAAACCTTCTCTCATTGATAACTGGATTCAAGAACTAGGAAACTGTTGAAAGGATACAAGTCCCGCAAAATCTAATGTAATGAAAGGTCAGTGAACTGAAAGGAGTCAGAGAGAAGAAAGAAGTGAAATCAAGACCTGGCTAAGAAACTCAGAATGAAAACAGGGAGTTCAGATCTTCAAAACCCACACAGAGCTGGACGAAGGAACAGACCTATGCCACCCCAGTGTGCAAGCTGCAAAACGGGAGGGGGAGACAGGAGAATCCCCAGAAGCCCGTGGCAGCTAGCACATCATGGAAGGAGTGAATGAGAGTCTTCTATGAAGGGTAGGTAAAAGGCAAAGACCAAAGCCTAAGGATATGCTCTGACCTCCAATGGAGCACTGTGGCGTGCATATGTCCATACTCAGACTCAGACACACCAAGAATAAACAAATGAGAATTTAAAAACAGCTGGGCATGGTGGCACACACATTTAATACCGTACTCTGGAAGCAGAGACAGCTGGATCTCTGAGAATTCCAGGTCAGCTAAGACTATGTGGGAATGACTTTTGCAATATGGGCAGAATGTGGACTAATGACTTTTACTTAACCATATACCAACAAACTAATGCACACAAGCTCACTGAATCATGTGCTCCTGGGACTTGAGCATATGATCTTAATCCCTCAAGATCTCACTTTGCCTTCCACTCATGACAATGAACGGATCTGGGTGTGTTCGATTAACATCAAAGCATTGAGAGCAGCAACTGTTCTTGCTGAAAGCAGTGAGAAAAACTGGGACGTCTGCCTGATACTGTGAGATTTTAGACCTGGGGACAAGAGGGCAAGGTTCTCTCATGAAGGTGGATCCTAACTTCTACTTCCCAAATTTCGGCAGGAAAGACTGCTTCAATAACAAAGTATGAGAGGGGCTGAAGAGCAGGCTCAGCTTTAAGAGCACTGGTTATGCTTACAGAGACCCAGGTTCAGTTCCCAGCACCCACAGGGAGGCTCAAAACCTTCAGTAACTCCAGTTCCAGAAAAATCTGTTGCCCTCTACTGGCCGCCACGGGCACTGCAGGCACATGGTACATCTAAATACATGCACTCACAACACTCATAAATGAATGAAGCCTGGCTCAAGAGCACAGTTCTATGAAACACCTGAAGGAATGGATGCCTCAGAGTTCAGGTCCACTTTTGGTCTTAACACTAAGCTAAGAATCAGATGGACTCTTTGTTCAAGTGGGTTTAACTGCAATGTAGTGTAGAAGTACCTCAGGGCTACATAGTGAAACCATGACCATGTCTCAAAAAAAAAAAAAAAAAAAAATCAAATCAGTATTAGTAAACCAGAAAACATCTAAGATGAATAAGAAGGAGAAAAGGGGAAAACGAGTTTAATCAGCCTGGAAAACAACAATAAAATTATAGGGATTGATACATATAACTCAATAATAACCCTAAATATAAATAGTTTAAACTCTCCTGAAAGAAGCAGACTGCCAGTCCCAGAACTCAAGAAACTAAGGCAGGAGCACTGCCAAGAACATGAGGCTAGCAGAGCTAAACAGGCCTTGTAACGGGCCTTGTCTCAAAAAAACAAAACAAAACATAATAGTCTTAAAGAAGCAAACTAACTGACAGCACTTAAAAAAAAAAAAAAAAAAAAAAAAAGGCTGGAAACCACGCATTTGCCTTCTCCAAGAGACACACAGACTTAAAGTGAAGGAATGGAAAATACGGAGCAAATAACTGAAACCGGAAGCCAAGGGAAACCAGGAGTAGTAGCTAACATCTGCACGCATGCAGTAAAGAGCACAACTTAAAGACTTTGCAAATAAACTTAGCAAAGATGAAAGACCCTAGCAGGAAAAATCTGTAAAATAATGATTAAAATATCTGAAGACATGGGAAATAGCCCCTAGGTTCAGTGCAATTTATACAAAAATTAGTGTCACTTTTCACAGAAACAGAAAAAAAATCTTTACAATTTGTACAGAACCATAAAAGATCACAAATAATAAAAACCTTGAGCCCAAAGAACCAAGCCAGAGGCATGACAGTGAAATATAGTGCCAATCGATTGTAATCAAACACCATGGTACTGACATAAAGTGACAGAGACCGATTGAATGGAGCAGAAAACCCCACGTAGAGCCATAAATCCATGGTTCACTGATCTTTGACAAAGGTGCCAAGAACAGACCATGGATAAGGGTAATCTCTTTAATAAGGATACTGATAAATACAGGCCTGTAGAAGAATTAAATTACCCTTCTGTCACATTACATACAGAAATCAACTCAAAATGGGTTGAAAACATAAATGTGAGATGGAAACCATAAAAATATTAAAATATAGGGGAAAACTTCCAGGATATTAACCTGGGTAATGATTTTTTATTTTATCTATCTCTATCTATTTTTTTTTGGTGTCTTCAGAAGCACAAGCAATAAGAGTGAAAACAGTCAATCTATAAATCGTCTGTACCCCAGAAGGAAGACACCATCTGAATAAAGAAAAAAATTACAAATCACACATTGGATATGGTTAATGGCCAAATACACAAAGGATTCAAACAGCTCAGGAACAAGAAAATAATCAGATTACAAAATAAGCAAATGCCCTGATTGGACATTTTCCAAAGGGAAACACATAAATAGTCATGGGAGTTTAGAAAGCAAGGCTTTATAGCAGTAATCGCTTAGAGAAATGGAAAACAAAACTATAATGAAAACTATAAGAAAGACCACTGCTCCACCTGAGCATTCAGAACTGGTCCATGAGGACACAAGTACACCGCCAATATCATACTAGATTACCTTCAGGCTGCAAAATGCAAAACATAAAACATTTAGACTTAGGCTCCATCTTCAACATCTCATTATACTGTACAACTATCCTAACATCCTTTTGATCTTGATCATTTTAAATAAGGGATATTCAAAAAATCCAAAAAAGCAGAATTCACTGAAGCAGAGTAGTTACCAGGAGCAGAGGGCAAGAAGGTTAAGAAGCTACTGGTCACAGAATGCATCATTTATTACACAAAAAGAATGAGACCAAAAGCTATTTAGAGCAATCTGGCGTATTATAGTAAATAACATATTTCAAAACACCATGCCAGAAATCGTAAGTATATACATTTTTACTGTCAGTTAAAAATAATTTTAAAAATAGAAAGGCTGGGTGTGGTGGTACATGTCTTTAATCCAAGCACAGGAGAAACAGGGGCAGGCAGACCCCTATGAACTTGAGGCCAGCCTGGTCTACACAGAGTTCTGGGCCAGCTAGGGCTATTGAGAGACTCTGCCTTTAAAAAAAAAAAAAAAAAAAAAAAATCAAATCACATTTCTTATAACTAAAATAAGAGATAAAGGAAAACCTACAATGTATGCCCCCCCAAATATATCAGTACTTACAGAATGTGCCCTTATATTAAAAATCATTTAAAGGGTCTGATGATCTTTTATCAGTTCTTTGGGCTATGGTCAATGTTTTTGCTTTCAGTAAATTAAGACACTGTAAGGGCCTAAATCTCTGACAAGCATAAACATAAAATGGCATTTTGTCTCCTTGGTCTTACACAGCAAGGCCTCATTTTTAACTCCAGCAGAGCCCCTTCACCTAACCTGCTTAGAATGCCTTAGCCCTGGACATCTTGGCTCAGAGCTGGGACCTATTAGCACCCACTCCTTTGTTCAAGTAGACCAATCCAAAATTAGGGAAGAGAAAACCACTAAAGCCTTTAAAACTCAGGCCCTTCCAGAAGAACATTGGAATTCGTTTGCTAGGTCCATTTCCACTTGGGGAGAGCGTCATCCGTTTGTGTGAGTATATGTCTATGTGTGTGATGCCTTATGTGCATAGATGTGATTCTTAATCTTTCAATAAACGTTTGTTGCTTTCTTGCTGGCCTGAGATTTTTCTTTAACTTTCTTGCTGGCCTGAGATTTTTCCTGCATTTAAATTCTTTAGTTGGCTGAGAAAATGAACCTATCAATAACTGGTAACGATGCCAGCCACATCACTTAACAGCTAGCAACTTCTTCATGGCCACTAAACACAGGCTAACTCTCCTTTCTTTCCAGAAAACTGTAATCACAATTAAGCATTCTGAGAAAGAGCTGGTCTTCACTTGCATTCAATGAAGGTATTCTTTCAAATTCTAATGACAGACTAAACTTGTGAACACCAGGCCTCACAAAACATAACCTACTAAGTACCTTGAGTTTATTAGAGTCAAAAGAAATAAAGCTCATTATCCTCCACTGCTCTTTCATTTAAAAGGGGGGAGAGGGAGCTCAAGATGACTCACCAGGTAAAGGCAGCTGCCACCAAGTCTGACTAGGTTATATCCCCAGGACACAAAGGGTGTAACCACAGGCTGTCCTGGACCACCATAACTACATTGCAGCATGCATGTTCCCACACACAGAGACACATGCACTAAAAAATATTTTTAAAACAGCAAGCCAGTTTGAGAGCATCAATTGTAATCCTGCTATAAAAACTGAGAGGCAGAGGCAGGAGGACCACAAGATGGAGACCAACCTGGGCTACATAGTGAGATCCTGTCTCAAAAACCCAAACCAAACCAAACACTACGATTTCTTTTGGCAACTTTATAATCCATTTTAACACATCAAAAATTTCAAAAGGCCCTCAGTCAAAACATAAAAGAAACTGTTGAAGCTTTGAACCGTAACTTTGATGTATAAACTGCATGACACTTCTTCTAGTCCTACCAGTAGCAGAAAATTACAAGTAACAGAAAATTGTTACATACATCTATCAACTATATGCACACTTCCAGTAATATACAGATTTACTGATGATACAGCAGCAATAAATAGAAAATACAAAGAAATTCCAGTATTCTGCCCAAAAAATCAATGTGAGGCAAGCCTGTGCTACAGAGCAAACTCAAGGTCAACCTGGGTAATGAATCAAGATCCCGGAGAGAAGGAGCACAGGAGGGAATGAGAGAGGGAAAGGACGGTACAGGCAGCATTATCAAGACCTAATCTCACCTCTATGTAGCCACTCAAAGTTTCCGAAATTAGCTGCCAAGACACATACAATGCTGTAAAGGGAGATACGGTTTGCTCTTGGGAGAAAATTATTAGGGCGGTTAACAAAATGCTAAGTACAGCTACCACAGAATGTGAGAGCTGGACAGAAGTCCCCACTTTAAGAATAGCACTGGGGCAAGGAGTGTGGCTTAGTGACAAGAGCACTTTCATGTGCCAGGTTCTGGGTTATCCCTAGCACTGAAGGGGAGGGGCGGCGGCACAGATTCTGTCTTAAAGTATTTCTAATCATAAGGTACAAACAGTGCAGAAATGTGAAACATTTTATGTGAAACATAAAAATGAAAATTCCCATAATTCCAACATCATGTAATAGTTATGTTGTTAATCTAGGAACAAAATTATTTTACTAGATTTTTACAAAATACAAGATATAAATAAGAAACACTAATTAAATTTGTATATTTTTGCTTTGGAACTGATTAGCATTACTCGAGGACTCCTGAAGCATACAAAACTATGACAGTAAGCTTAAAATTAAAGACTCTAAATAAAGCAAACATTAATAAGAATGTATTATTAGTTCATTAATTATTAACAAATGTATCATACTAACATTAAGATTCTGAACAAAGGTACAGGACATTTGAGAACTCTGGACTAGATTTCTAATTAATCTACAAATCGAAAACCACTTTTAAAGTCTGTTTCAGGGAGTATGAGGAGGATAACACTAACAGCCTTTTGAAAAAGTCATATGGAAACCTACTACTGTAGAAGTTTTCAAAAATATATAACCATAGGGGCTGGAGGGATGGCTCAGGGGTTAAGAGCACTGGCTGCTCTTGCCGAGGACCTAGGTTTAGTTCCCAGCACCCACTTGGCAACTAACAACCATCTTTAACTCCAGTTCCAGGGATCCTTCGGACCTCCACCTTCTTCTGACCTCTGAGGGCATTGCACAACACAGGTGCACTTACATACATGCACACAATACACTCACACACATAAAATAAAAATAATAAAATTATAACCATATTTAGCAAATCAATCTCACAAAATAAGTTTCTTCTTGCAGTAGATAGCAATTAGCACACAAATCATTTTGGTCAATGTGCAAATAATAAGACTGCAGAGTGCTTAACCATAAATAGTATGCCTTTAATATACTCTTTTCCCCCAAGGCTCAGGGATCACTGCTGAAGAGGGGGCAGAAAAAATTTAGGAGCTAGAGATGGTAGATAAATACAAGAAAACTGTGTTTCATATACAACAGGGCAGTTTCAGATAGGAATCCACATAGCTTGTGACAGCATGTACAGGATCTGTGCAAGCCCAAGACAGAGAAAAACCCAGCATGAATGGGAGAAATGAGTAAGAGTCCTCAGTCCTAGACGAGGTTCACTTAGCCAACTGACAGCTGCTGGGAGATGGAAGGTCAGTTTTCTTGAAGGATGGGATGCCTGGTAGGTTGACCAGGTTCCAAGGGATGGACTCACACCTTAAGAGCATTTGGGAAACACAAAATAGACTCTTAAAAACAACAACAACAAAGGACGTGAGACCAGGAAGGGGCACTAAGGTGAAAGTGGAGATGAGGGTCTGAATATGATTAAAACACACTGTATGAAAACCTCAAAGAATCAGTAAATTAAAAAAAATAAATAAGAAAAAGGTCCATTTGAGTCTAGTATTACAGCTCTTGAAAATTCTCAGTAAGGGGTTAGATTTAGTTCAATGACAGAACACTTGCTACAGTACTCTGAGTTCTGCCCCATCTGGAGGGGTGGGGATGGTAGTTCCTCTTATCTGGTCAGGTAAGACCCACTTTTCACCACTCCTTGCAGAGGCAAACACTTAATTTTCTTTAAACAGTGTTCTTCTCCTTACTATCATCATTAAATTATAATGCTTTTATAATACAGAGTTTCAAAAACCAAAGACTTTGCTACTGTTTAATTTTTAAACATTTTATTTTATGTATAAGAATGTATTGCCTGAATGTATGTAAGCGTACCTACGTCGTGCAGTGCCTATGGAGGTCAGAAGAGGGTATCAGATTCCCCTGGAACTGGAGTTGTATATGGTTGCTAGCTGCCATGTGGGTATTAGGAACCGAACCCAGGTCCTCTACAAGAGCAGCCAGTGCTCTTAACCCGAGCCATCTCTCCAGTTTTCACCTTGACACTCTTAACAGAACAAAAGTCAAATTTAAAATCTCTATCACATGACACAATTTGGCTAAAGGCCACCCACCAAGCTGCCTGTGCTCAGGAGATGCCAGATGAACTCTTAGCATACTGCTAGAGTTCTATAACCAGTCTACTCCAACAGAGCCTGCTATTCCCTTTAAAACCTCCTGAAATAGCGTAGCAAAGATTGATGGATCAATAACTGGCTTTTCCTCACTACAAACAAAGGTTTCTGTATCTTTGCTCTAAGCACTGCTCCTGGTGAAACAGTGAAAGGCACACTCCCAGTATGTGCACCCAGATACAAATTGCCCTGCTCTACTTATTATACACATTACAAGCCTACCAGGATAAAAATCACACATAAAACACAATGAGAAAGACAATACTGTCTCCCTGAGACTGTCTCAAAGAGATCCCAATATGATCATTATCTTCCACAATATTGTAGGTATTTTTAATCCTGATAAATTTAATAGAACATAATTTACCCCTTTCTTTTCTTTCTTTTTGCCTTTTTGAAACAGGATCTCACTGTAGCTCTAGATGACCTGAACTCCCTAGGTAGACCAGGCTGACCCCAAGCTCAGGGATCTACCTGCCTCTACCTCCTGAGTGCAGAGATTAAAGGCATGCACCACCATACCTGGCTGTGATTTACCCTTTAAGAAGCTATGAAATATACAATTCCATAGTATTTACAATCATCCTCACCATCTAGATTCCAAAATATTCTCATCTGAAAAGAAAAGCATATCCCCATTAATCAACTTTCAATGTCCATTCCCCAACTCTACAATTAAATCTACTTTCTATCTCTACAAATTTGCCTTTTCTACTTAATACATATAGTCATATGATCTGTGGTGTCCAACTCATTTCACTGGCAAATTGTTTTCAAGATTCGTTCATGTTGTAAGATATCTATCCCATTGCTTTTTATGGCCAAATAACATTCCATTGTAGTAACACTCATCAGTTGATGGACATTTGGGTTCTTTCATCTTTTGGCTATTGTTAATTGCGATGCTATGAACATCTGTGCACACATCTTTGAGCATCTATTGTTAACTCTCTGGGATATGTATTTAAAAGGTTTGCTAGGGTAGAAGGAAATTCTATATGTAACATTAAGGAATCATTAAACTGTTTCCCAAAAGGGTTCACCTTTTACTTTCCTATTAGTACTGTATAAGGCTCTTATATCTTGTTTATAATCCAGATCAAAAATATAACTTAGCTCAAAGACCACCTGACCGATACAGGCATTGTATTTCAGCATGTGTGTGTATGTGGTATATGTGTTTACATGTGTGGATATGTATTTGGAGGCCAGATGCTGACATAGGCATCTTCCTTTGTCTATCTCCACCTTATGTTCTGAGTCTTATCAATTCAGCTATTTGCTGGCTTGCTTCAGTGACCCCTAGTCTGTCTCTGAAGTATTGAGATGATGGGCAGGCTACTGTACCCGTCTCTCTATCCCTCAACCTCTTTTTAAAGGTTTATTCTTATTACTTTTAAAGTATGTGTATTTCTATGTAGTTACTGTACATATGAGCACAGGTGCCACGAAGTCCAGAGGCATCAGATTCCCCTGGAGCTGCAATTACAGGGAACTGTGAATCATGCCATGTGGGCGATGGGAACTGATGAGCCGTCTCTCTAGGTCCTCCAGCCCCTTCGACTCTTCCTTGTATTTGGGCTGACACTCTAAGCGTATTCGTGGTTCCTACAAATAACAAATGTAATAAAGCACACTCCATCTGTCGTAATTTTCATTTATTTATTTACTTTTGCCGCTTTTAGTTAGCTTAAAGGAATCACTCACTGGGTCTGTGTGGGTATGCATGGGGACTTGTCTGATTTTTAAAAACAGGGTCTTGTTATACAGCCCAGACTGATCTAGAATTCACAATCATTCTGGAAGGTTCTAGGTGCTAATAACATGGTGTGCACAACCATACCTGGGACTGGATCCTCAATCTGAATAAATTTCACAAAGAGTCTGAATATTTTAAAATCCTATTTCTAAAGCCACCCCTGCCCAAAACCTTTATTCTTGAGGGAAAAGAACTTAAAAGAGAACCTTTCAACCTGTCACTAGTGCTTTTCTAAATCTATGCCCCAAAACTTGACTTTTAACAGAGGACAGCAAATGCAACTGACTATATTATGTACAAGTCTTTATGTGTCACAATTAAAGAGAAAAACATCTTGGGCCCTAGTCAGATCAAGAGTCATATATTTCCCATTCTGTAATTTTAGAATCACCACTATGAACCAATCTACTGTAACATCTAAAACAGTAACCTCCTATTCTGGTTTTATAAATGCAACAAAGTTTCATAACAGAAACAAGTTTTACGTGTAGGTTTTTGTATGTGGTATATGTGTATGCAGTTGTGTACACATGTGGCGGCCAGTAGCAACATCAAGTGTCTTCTATTGTTCTCCACCTTAATCTTTAAACAATTTTTTTAAATGTGTATATGTGTGCATCTGTGTATGTGAAGGCCACATACATGGAACTGCCCACTGAGGCCAGAAAAGGGTATCATAGCAACTAGAGTCACAGGTGTTTGCAAACCACACAACGTGTTTTATTGGGAATCAAACTCAGGTTCCCTGGAAGAAGAATAAGTGATCTAACCACTGGAATCATCTCTCTAGCTCCCTTCAACTTTCTTCTTGAGACCTCTCTCATTGAACCCAATCACTGAGTGGCTAGACTGGCTGGCCAGCAAGCTCCAGGGATCCACCTATCTCTACCTTCCAGAGCATGAATGCTGGGGGTCTAACTGGTCCTTGTGCTTGTATGTCAGGCCACACTGCCAAATGACTATTTTCCAAGCCCTGTAAGTTAGTAACGCCTAGGTTATATAATTCCAGACATTATGAGCACCTATTAATGCTGTTGTGTGTGCTGTCATTTCACAGTAACTCCAAGGACACCAAATATGCCATTTTCAATGATTTCTAACATCTACTCAAAAACATGAGTTTACAAATAAGATTACTAATGAAAATCTGCAATGGGACACCCATAAAAAGGCAAGACCATTTACCTTTCTTCAAGTCCTTCAAACCAACAGAGAACCTCAACCAAATTCTTCCCTTCTTTTTTTGAGACAGGGTCTCCCTGTAGCTACAGCTAGGCTGGAATTCACTATGTAGACCAAGCTGACCTCATTCTCAACAGAGATCGGCTTGCTTCTGCCACCTGAGTGCTGGGATTAAAGGTGTGACGAACCTCACCCATCTGTGCACTTCTTGAAGTTTATAGGCAAAACCTAAACTAAAAAATGCATTAAAAATCATGCAAAATATTCCAATAATGGTAAACTTGTATTCCACAGTACGAGTTCTTGGTACTTTTCTATTATATAAACAATTAGTCTGCCACGAGGCAGTGACCCAGACAACTCACCCTGAACATGCAACTCTGCCCGTGCTTTTCCCCATCCCCAAGTTTAATTATGTAGCTTATTCTTCTTTGAAAAATTTATAATCTAGATTTTTTTTTCAAATAAGGTTTGTGGCTGAGACTATCCAGCTCAGTAGGGCGTGCATGAAACTCTAGGCTCAAGCTGAAAAAAAATTGAAAAGAACCAACAGTCTTTACTATGAGAAATATGCTAAATTTTCCTCTGACCTTTTCAAAGAGGATAAGGCTTAGAAATTCTCCACTGATACCTCTGCCATCTAGAAACACATGGTTCTTTCAGAGTGTGTGGTCTAGTGTAGAAAATCAGAACAGCTGTCAATTACCATAACAGAGCACACAAGAAACACCTAACAGACTTGGGAAGAAGAGAAAGATTTCTCAGAGAATGCGGTAACAAAGCTGAGAGGGCTCCGCTTCTGTTGGCAGGGCAATGACCAGGAACAGGATAAGGGAGGCTCCAGCAGGCAGTCGGCCAAGAGAAGGCCCATCCTTTCCATGTGTCATGCTACCATCTACAAAGTCAATGTTTGAGAAGTACACAAATGAGTTACAACAATCACACACACTCAAAATCCCACAAAACATTTTAAACAAAGTTCATAGCTTTGTCTTTGGTCACATTCATAGGAATCCTGTGGCTCATGAGGCCTTAAGGGTCACATATTAGACATACCTGGCTATATGAAAAAGCCAGAAAGAACTCAGGAAATCAAGCTGGAGAGATGGTCAGCAGGTAAAGGTGCTTGTCACCAAGCCTTACAACCTGAGTTGAATACTTGGAACCCACATGGCAGAAAAGAAGGAACCAACTCTTTAGTTGTCCTCTGTCTCTATACCCCACTCCCCCACAAAAACCAGATACCCAGTAAATAAAATAAACAAATATTAAAAAAAAAAACCTCAGGAAGTCAATTTTAATCTGGCTCGAATGTAGTGTCACAGATAGTAAATGTTTAAAAACTATGTAATTCATCACTGTAAAAGAGTAAACATGACTCTAAAACATTTACTTCAGCTAAAGGAAAGGAGTTCACTGGGAAAGTACAGAACAGTGCCACAGCAAGCAAATAAGAAAGCATTTCTAATTATTCAGAAAAGAGGAGACAGTGACCAAAATTGGAGAAAAAAAGGAATGGAGCTTAATCAATGGCTGCAGAAGAGTTAGAAGACAGCCTTTTCTCTAGACTCAAAAGGTACAGGAAAAAGGCAGTAAATTCCTTTTCATAGTCTACTGTGTTTCCTTTGTGACATGGGAATGGGGAGAACATCCGAAAGGTCCAAAGCTTTAGAATAATCTGAACTCTGGCTGTGCTATTGAAACTCACTTCTGTCTCTCAGAGTGACAATCTAAGCCAAATAGCTGATGAGAACTCCCAGAGAAAGCACCCAAGAAGAGAGCCCGTAACTCAAACCTAAGTAGTATCAGAACTGTGGTAAAACACAAAGAAGCAAATTCAAAGTCAGATGCATAGTGCACTGGCCACAGTCACAGAAATCAAATGATGCATCAACACTTTCACAGTGGACAAAACTAAAGGCATTTCTTCACACGGGCACTTAAAAAGTGTTGAGAAGGGGGCTGCAGTGCTGTCCAAGTTTAGTACAATCCTTCTGCCTCTAAATAATGTACAAATAAATTTAAGAACTGACTGTAATTCTGTATTTCAATCAGATGATATCCAAAAAATACAGTCTAGTTACAACTGATGCCCCATAGGATGAAATGCTACGTATGCTCTGTTTAACTTGGTTTTTCACATATGTATGTATGTATGCTCTAAAATATTACCAGATTGTAGAGCACCTGGAACCTGATGTGAGGAGGGTATGGTTGGCTACAGAGAAAAACTCATGTTCTGCAGCACAGCAGGGTTAACTATGGTTGACCCAGAAGGTACATATTTCAAAATAGTAGAAACTTTATGTTCCCAACACAAACAAATGGCAAGTACTTGAAGTGATGTAACAATTACTCTAATCTGATCATTACATAATGTACGTATGTTCAGAAATAGTGTACTGAATCCTTAAGTACAGAATCACATGTTAGCTGAAAAAAAAAGGCAACACTCCAGCTCTGATGACCATCAGTCTGACTCTCACTTCTTCCCTCATTACTAGTTGTCAGAATAAACTTTTCCCTTGAAAAGTCTAGATATAAAACTGTGCTCCGTATTTTGAGAATCTAGTCAACAAATAGTGCATTACAAAAATAAAAATGTAGGAAAAGTGAAAATTAGCAAGGGGAGAGAAGAGAGGGGGAGGGAAAAGGAAAATGGAAAAAGGAAGAGCTTGGGAGGCTTCTGGGTTGGTGCTACATCTTAAATCACACCGGAAGAAATATTTGGCCATTTGGGACCTTTCCAGGCTTTGACATATGTGTCTCTTCATATGAGAGGGAGGGCGGGAGGCATTAGGCCACAGAACTGTTAAGAACATAGTAAAGAAGCAAAACTAATGGGAATGACAAGGAGAAAAGATTCATCTTCACAATGACACCACAAAGCATCACTAGATAACCTTAGCAATGACCCTAAACTAAGTAAAGTTACATTATACTTAGGTCAACAACACTTAATATTACAGCAGAGAATCACTTTTAAAAAGACACCCACGTTAGTTTAAAATTTTTAAATGTTAGTAACAATTCATTACCTATAATGACTTGTCAGCAGCACATTCCCTTCCAACAAATCCTATACTTAAGACAGCTACTTCCTTCCACTCATTCATCTTTGCACCTAATGACTGGTACTCTACATCTCTCCCATTGAGCTCAGAAGATAAAAGTCAGTCTTCCCTGGTGACCTCTGACTTTAATAGCATTCTTTGCAAACTAACCAAATCCTGTTTGAAGCACTTTGGCAGACACATTCTCATCTGAGATCATGAAAGCAATTCGTTCAGTAAATCAAGTATATTGCCTACTTAGAGTGCTGATTCTCTTAAGAGATAAAAAAACAAACAAAAAACCAGGTAATTATGTCTATAATTACAGGCTTAACAAAACAGAACTGAATACCCAAGATCTGCTCTACAATAGTTCTCAACCTAAAATATCCGAGGTCCACAGAGTCACTGTATAATGGGACTAAGGGTAGCTAAGACTAGAAATCAGAACATTGAATGTGAATCAGATGAAGTATTGCGTACTTGTAATCCCAGCAACTAGGAGGAAAAGGGAGAAGGATCAGGAGTGTGAGGTCATCTTCAGCAACACAGTATTTCGGAGACCAGCCTGTTACCAGACTCTGCCTCCCTTCCCTCCTCCCCAAAAAGAGGAGCACAGAGACCTGATCCCATCTTGACCACTACTTTATGATACTTTGTGTTTGCAGAACTAGAGGAATGGAACCCGGGACTTCACACATAGGGAAGAGTGCTACCAGTGGGCTAAACCCCTAACCCTGGTAATGAAGCTCTACTCTGTTGTCTGTGCAATGCTCAGGTAATAATCACCTTAGACATCATTTGCCAAAAAACTTCACTGGAAAAGATTCCATTTAGAAGTTTCATTTGAAAATTTATTTTCTAGTGATTATCTTTTGAATTGGAAGAAAAGCTTGAGACATCAAAGCCAGAGTCTGAAATCTTCCTTACCTGCAATCCTTCCTTAACTAAAGTAAGAACTTCAACAACAGGATCTACTACTCAATTTCTGATTCAAATTAGAAAAAGATCTATCCCAAACAGGAAGCACCACCACAGCTAGGCAAATGATCTCAGCTAGAGGCCACAGTCACTAAGTATTTCTACCTTTAAGAGAAATCTATCAACCGTGATGATCAGAGGCTTTGGGAGAATGTATTTCTTTTGGCACTCTTTACCAAACTCCTGAGAGCTTATCTACTAAAATCAGAATCTCATCAGAGAAGAATTCCTTTCTGGCCACCTGCTCAGTTAGGAAACCGAGCTCTTCAACTGTGTGAGAAAAGAAAAGCAAAAGTACAACATGGGCAACTGAGCTGATGAAGACGGTGTCTGGAAGGGCCACATGGAAGCACCCCAAATACGCAGACTTCCCTGTGCGGTCACCTAATTTACCGTGAATTAGGTCTGAAGATAAGCCTCCACAGCATCTTCTGAGACACTTACGAGTGATGAGATGATCTTCTATAACATTCTTGCAAACAGATTAAAAGTTAAATGCCAAGAAAGAAGGCTGCACAGTATATCATTACTGTCAGCTTAGAAGAAAGTTTTAACTAGAACAGACAGAGTCAGAGCCTCTTGGCTCTAAACAAAACAATATGCATATCTGGTATTTTCTTTAAATTATTTATTTATTTATTTTATGTTATGAGTGTTTTTGCCTGCATGTAAGTGCACTCATGGGTGCAATGCCCACGGAGGTCAGAAAAGAGCATTGGATCTCCCAAAATTGGAGTTACAGGAGGTTGTGCCGCCACATGAGTGCTGAGAACTGAACCGGTGTTCTCTGCAAGAACAGCCAGTGCTCTTAATCACCGAGCCATCTCTCCAGGCCCATAATATTTTCTATTAATACATTAATTTTTTAAGATAGGGACTAGATACACACACACACACACACACACACACACACACAAATCTGACCTCCAGTATCTACCAAATGAGAAACTAAATTACAGTTATGTACCATCACACCTGGCTTTAATAATCTGCCTTTTACACTGACATCAAGAAGTACTGCTTGCTCCTTTCTGATAGAGCATTTGTATCTACTAGAGGCAATGCTTGCTTCCCAGCTTCAAAGGGAATCTGGAGAACTTTTCTAACATGGAAGAGAAACAATATCTGAAAGGCTATGTATTCAAAAAGGTAATAACCTACTGGCATCAATTTCAAACTGCTATAAATTCACTTGAGATCTGAAAACACTTGACAGCTATAATGATGCTATTTTTAGCAATGATTTTTCTTTAAGTTAGCATTATATCCAGTCATCTCTGAGCTCTTGATAAAAAACCTGGGAATATAGAGGAAAAGAAATTATTCCCAACGCAATCAAACACTCTCTATTTTCCTGAAATTACTTCTAATCAAGATGCTAATTTTAATTTTGATACTCCTTTTCTACTTTGGTTCCCCCAATTTGCTTCCTTAAAAAAAAAAAAAAAGGGCTGGAGAGACAGCTCGGTGCTAGAGCACTTACCATGTGCAAGGCCATGGTTTTGATCCCTAGCAATGCAAGCAAAAAGTAAAAATAAATAAATACATAAACTAACAATGAAGAGTCAAGCAGGGTCATCCTCTCAAGATCTGGAACATGGCAAAAGAAGAAAAGGGAAAGGGCAAGAGTGGTGAATTCTTTCAACTAGAGTCATTCAGTGAAGTTTTAACATTGCTATCACTGTGAAATAAACAGCATCCAGTTTCCAAAGGACTCTATGCATATTTCCTGAGAAACTACAAAATCACCCACAACAAACATGGAGTACAACATGCTAAAAAGGCAGAACCACAATCTGGATGATTATTTTACGAGCTGCGCATCACCCTTCTAAATCATCATGAGCTTTTTTGTTTTGTTTTTTTAAAGATGACATGACAGTGAATTACTATTTTTCAGGATCAATAACCAGTCAAAACCTTAGGGAATATCTCTTTTAAGATAGAAACAACAAAAACAGGGGGAGGGAAAGCCACTAAGTGTCATTTCAAGGGACTGGGGATATAGCTCAGCAATACGGCATGTGCCTGGCATTCATTGGGCTTAGTTCAAAAGAAAAAAAAGCTCTATAAATTTCACACTTGCTTAAGCTGAACATGGTGACACATGTCTGCTGTCCCACATTCTCAGGAAACTGCATGAGAAAAATCACTAGAGTCCACAACTTAAGACCAATCTGGGCAATAGAGGAAGACCCCATTTCAAAAATAAGGAAATAAGTAAAATATCCTATTTTTGAGGTTTTCTATTTTTCCAAATTATATAGTATGGTTCCTTGTACCTGCCGGTGAAAAATGTTACTTTTGAAAACTGGTATTACATATAAACAGAAATAGTTATTGACTTTTGGGGGTTGTTTTTTGAGACACGGTCTCCCTATGTCACCCTGGCTACCCCCCACCTCAGCCTCTCCAGTGCTGGGACTATGTAGATGTGCCACCATACCCAGTTCACCTTATCGCTAATTTAAAGTTTTTATTTACGCATTTATATTTTACAGAATGTTCAGATAAAATTTTCTCTTAAATTCAATACTAAAATTGATTTTAAAAGGAAATAAAATTTTTTTCAGAAGAGACCTATGCTGAAAGGCCACAGTACTACCAGGTAAAAGTCCTGAGGATCGAAGTGTGGCACAAAGACCACGGCCTGCAGCCCAGATCTCGGGGATCATCAAGCACCTACCTCAATAGAAGCATTAGAAATGAATCTCAAAATGCGCACTTTTACATAACCACTATAATTTGGTTGTGGTAGTAGTTCACTTATAAAAGTAAAAGGAACTAATTTAAATTTATTGTTATCCACTAAAACATTTTTAATAAGTATTTTATAGCTCCTTTCAGGATTATGGAGAACTCTCATTCATTTGTAACTTTTCAGAATACTTTAAACTAAGTCTAGGCAAAATTGTGAGAACTTTTGATACAGAATTCTTTATTTACAAAAGTACCTTTGTAGCAAAGGTTGAGAACTGGTAGCTGCTGTTAGCAAGGGTTGTAACCATCTACACCACATACACAGAACATACTAACTCTTGGTAATGTGCAATCTGACATGGAGCTATCACAGTGTGAACAGCATTATTTCTCTATGGTAACAATGGCAGTGCATCAGACACATTCTTAGATCAAAAATTTTAGCTGGAGGTTATATAAATAAAAATAATGTCTAGCTTCAGACTTCTAGTATCTGAATGATGTCCATATACTTACTGTTCAACTATATTTGAAAGGCACAGACACTACAAATCTCTACAACTACACACTAAAGTGTGTTATGATAACTCAAGAGCTTTCCATTTTACACATGAATATAAGACCGTTTTCACCTGCCCTTGCTAATTTGGATACAGAGACACTAGAACTAGAAAATCCATACTGTCATGGAGAAGAATGAGGTTCAAATTCCAGTCTTTCCTGTTTAACAGTTTTTAAAAAGTGAAAAGGTCGTTAGGTTAAATCTGAAATCATAGCTAAAGTGTTAATTTCCCCTCTAATGAAAATACTAAGAACAGACATTCATGATTAAATACGGAAAAGCTGGGGAGATAACAAAGCAGAAGCCATGGTTACCATATTTACACATACTCTTTGTTGTGTTTCAGTGCCACATGATCTGATTCAAAGTAATAAACATCAGGGTCATCATCTTCCTCTTCTGCAATGTGCTGACTGGCACTCTCTTTGGCAGATGGCAAATGTCCAACATTCATTCTTGCCTCTGAGTGTGGCTTACTTAGTCCTCCGCCTCCATAGTTTGAGGGGTCACGACACAGAGTTTTTTCATTCTGAGAGATTTCAACAGGATCTGTGGGAGACTCACTTACATTATCACTAACAGCTGTATTTGCTTCATTGGGACTAAGATTGCTCTCCTCAAATTGTCCGTTTTCTCTGCAAGGAGAACTGTGTTTAGTGGGGCTACCTCTGGTTGGGGCTGCCCTTCGTGGAGAAGTCCTCAGGGTGTATCGATGCTCTTGAGGTTCTGATAAAGACATCATCTGAGCTGCCGCAGAGTCTAGAACAGATGGCGTTCCTGGTTCTCCAGAGACTGGCATTCTTTCAGCTTCTGTGTCCAGGGCCTGACTGGTGTTCTCATTACACTGGTCTCTGGAGGCACTGCTATCTCCCACCACATCTACTTCCTCCTCAGAATCTCTTAAAGAGGACTGGATTTCAGCAATGGGACCTGAAGCTGGCTGGGCAGTCAGCTGATTAAGGTGTTCCACCGGCAGGTAGGCAGTTACTATTTTGTGATCCTCCAACTTGACCTGCACTTCTGACTTTGTGCAAGGCACGTTATGGTCTATATAACTGTCCTCCTTCCTACTACCAAGGAACATTGAAGTCTGGGTTTCCAAATCCCCATTTCCAGCTAATGACTTTTCCTGCAGCACACAGGAACCAGTGCTATCTTGTTTAGTGTTCCCCTCAGGGTGACAGTCATCACAGTTTGTAACAGCTGAATCACTGTCATCAACACCATTGATAGCCAAATAGCCTGTGATTTCTTCAACTACTGAAGAGTTAAGTGGCCCTTCCTCACTGACATTCACCTTTTTAACTTCCCTTTTCTCACAATCATCCAATATAAGACATCGACAAGCTCGTTTAGTCCCTTCACACTCTGCATCATTGTCCACTACTGTCGTCTGCTCTACCGACTCCTCGTCTGCTCTTAGAGGAGAATCTTCTTCTGAACTGTTTGGTGCTTCAGATCTAAGACAACGTTTAATCCTTTTTAAAATTGGTGACACAGGCTCTGTTTGCCTTCTCTCACAATTCTCTATGGCCTGCCTTTCTATGTTATCCTTTTCTGAAGAAGAAAGTCTTCTTTTCCTAGGGCTTACCCATGATTCTCGAGTACTTTGCTGTTTTAAATCAGAAGCTCTTCCATTATTATTTCCCTTCTGGATTTGCACAGGCTCTGGTCTCTTCTTTGGTGACCTTGATCGTACTTGTGAATGAGAAGAGATTTCTTCTGGGTGAGCAATGCTACGATTCCTTAAAGTTCTACCACAAAAAGATTCATCCAAGCCGTTTAACCCCACTGTTGATCTTGTGACACGAGTAGATCGGGAAGCAGCCATACTATGGCAAATCCCTACCATACGGTCATCATGATCCACTCATTGGGAAACCTTCAAAAACGTAAACAAAATAATGAGAAAAAGGTAATAGTTAATATATCTAAAACAAAAGTATAAAGCTTTAACTTTTTATCCAAGAATAGTCATTATTAATAAATAATGGGACAAAGATTATTTATTAAATTTTCCAATCATGATATTAATGACAGAAAATAATTATATGCCACTTACACAATAGAAACCGATTTTCATGTTTAAGATACCCTCACTCACTGACATCTCATAATTCAGTGACCACCATCATTCCTACTTTACAAATGAGGGGACTGAAGCACAGACAGCTTAAATAATTTGCTGGCAGTTACAAAGCTAGTTCATACAGGACTCTAGAAACCAAGCTCATTTTTGTGTCTGTCTCTCAGATGAGCAAAGTACCCAGAAATGATCTATCTAAAGATCTCATTTTGGTTACTAAAATGACACTCTTGAAACTATTAACAGCTATCTTACAAAAATTATTCCAATCATTCCAATGCTCTTACTTTTAAAATGGTTTAAGGTCAAATTCCTTGGCCACTTGGTATACAAAAATTCTGACCCCAGTAGAATTTGTGTAATTAAATAGGTAGACATAAGTTCCAATACTGGCTTGCACTGGGTAACAGCACAGCAAATCAAACTAGACGGCCATGTCAGCAAATAGAGTACTCTTAAAGAAGACAGGAGAAAACGGGAACAACCCTCCAAAGAAATACTCACTCACACTTAAGAAATGAGAAATAGTCAATACATCACACACACACAGATACACACACACACACACACACACACACACACACACACACACACACACACCCTTTCCTTCTCCTGGGTATAGCATGTGATAACTTTAATTCATGGTTAAGGAAACAAGGGTTTTCTGGTGAGGATGCTTGCTCTTTCTAAAAAATGTAAAGCATATTGGAAAATGTCCTCATTGATCCATTTGGATAAACATTGAAAAATCTAATGATGTTTTTCCAAGACTTCCATGTCATCAAGGAAAACAAAGGACCATTAATATTTGAGGTCCTGTCACCCACCTCCCCTTCTGTTTAAGACATTTTGTCACTTTACTGCTTAACTTCAAATGAGACACAGAGTGGTTACAGAAAGGTCCACGAATGGCTGTAATGCAGTCTCCATGCCACCCTCCTGTCTTCTGTCACCCTTCAACAGTCTCCTCACAGTGAACTCTTCAAATGCCATTTTATCCCCACCCCAAGCAAACCAATTCCATCTCTCCTTGGCCTCAACTGCAAGTATCTAATATTGGAAAGTTGGAACTACAGAAGAACATAGCAAAGTGCAACACACACACAAAATTAAAGGAAACTGCTTCCCTGTTTACAGTTGCTGATAAATTAAAGAGAGAAGAGTACTCTGTAAATCAGGAAAACTGGCTGAACTGAACTTTGTTTCAAAGTATGGCATACTGTTAAGTTTGTAACTAAGGATTTTAAAAAGCATATAAGGCTCAAAAAGATCAGCCCTAGAATTAAAGTACAAGTATGTGTTCTACAGAATTTCATACGAATCAAGGTAACAGTAAGTATGGAGCATACCAATCAGAACTTAGAGATAATTTCTCACAGTAAGCTTCTACTAACTGGAGATTGACTGAAGCACTCTTTGACACGAGATTCACTTCTGCTGATATCCTGTCACTAAGATGACATTTCTGTTTCACTGACAGGAAAAAAACACTGAATGCCCCATAAATTTCCGTTTTCAGTTACAATAAATGTAAGTTAAACTTCAAATGTTTTAAAAGAACATAAACTGAAAAATAACTCAATTTATTTATTTGATGTACTAAATTCTGGGACTCTTGAACTTGAAAGTTAAATATTATATATGTAAGTACGAATAGAAAACTAGTAATAAATTAATTTTATAAAAATGCTATAAGAGCAAATGAAATTTAATTATCTTTCATAATATGTGGTTCAAACACAGTACCAGCAATCTGGCAAGCACTACTTTTAAAAAGCAATGCCAATTAAAGGCATAGAAGCCTCTTAAATGATTTCAATAGCTAGCCTTCCTTAACCACTTTTCTTTCCACACAATCTGAGTAAGAACAAAACTTCTTGCTTTGTAACACAACTTACACAAAAGAGACTACTTTGATATATGCTATTAATTCTGAGGATTACTTTTAAAATGTGTGTATATATACACACATACATCTAAATGAAAATCACTACCAAATACCACCTAGGAAGCCTGTATTGTCTTCATCACTCCAGTCAAAAAACCAAAACACTGATTTGTGTGAAAGATGAAGCTGTCTTTTGTTCCCTAAAAAAGGTTTTAATTCCATTCAGCAACCACAGTAAATCCCAACTATTGGGATGCAATTATGAAGACCCTGTCTTAAGGGAGAACTAATAAACATTTAAAAGCATCAAAAGGAAAACAAAAAACAAAAAACAAAACTATTTTACAACAAAGATCCTCTGGTACTTCAAACTGTTATAATCTGAAAATCACCATCAGAGCATATACTGGAAGCTTGTTAGAACACAGAATGGAAACTGAAATTGTAGCTTGGAGTTCTAGTTACCTGCCTAAGACTTCAGGAGGCCTGGGTTTCATACTCAGAATAGAAGAAAAAGAGGCAAGGAAAAAGAAAGAGATGCGGAACATTAGTCCCTAACACCTGATTCGTATATGTACATATATCTACATATACACTCATATATATACATATATATATATATATATATATATATATATATATATATATATATATAAAATGAAGCAGTCTTTAATCCATTCAGAATGAATTAAATTTCAAACCAAATTAAATACAATATTGTCTTTAATTACTTAGTAAATCCTAATGATTAAAACAAACACTTATAAATAAGGTCATGGTCCTTCTGACTAAAGAAGCATCAAACAACATGTTATAAAATTACCTTGGATGGAATTAACATATTATATACACTTAAAGTTTATTTAAAATTATGAAGGCTAGAGTAAAATAAAATTTGAACAATCTTCCCTCTGCTATTCTTCTTCCTAGCTTTCCTATTTTTGGATAAGCATATATAAAGTATACACATCTTTTGCAAATACTGGATAATTGAGCACAAAGCCAAGAGACCTTAACCTAAAAATGTATGCATTCTTGCCAAGCTTATTAGAAAGCTCTATAGACTAAGGCTGTTGATCTCCTCATTTTGATGAATACAAAGTTACTACCAGTGAAGAGGTGTGGGCAAAGAATTATATTCATGCCAAATATGAAGTTGCTAAGGGAATAGAAATGAACCCATTTACCATTTATCTCAGAAATATCTCTGATTAAAATAGGCACGGTGAAAACCATAACCAGTACCCATTTGGAAACAGAAATTCTATCACTGTAGTTTAGAATTAAGGAAAAGCAAAAGCTAACATATTTATATGGGCAAAACCAAACCAACTAACCAGACTAAAATTTTTCCTGTATGTTACCCACCAGCTAATAAGGAGGAGCACTTTCTAGAATGCAGAAGGAAGAGAGTATGATCCATCACTAGAATTAAACAGATTGTCCTGTATTCCCCATTCCCATAAGTTTTCATCCTATTGAAGAGAATGAGAAGGGCCAGTTAACTAAATCCAGCCTGTCCATTCACATTATGCCCAAACCTCCCCTAAATCCACACGTCCTATCTACGTATTTGACTTACACTGAATTGCCTTCCCCAAAATTTGAATCTATTCTACCCAAAAATATAAAAATTCTGAAGCACCCTCTGAAACATTCTCAGGTGTATTTCAGGTCATAAGTTTCTAGCCCCTGTGGTCTAGGAACTGCATTACAACAAAAAATAATAAAGACTAGGCAGGAAGGTCCCCAGTTCAAACACTGCTGCAGCCATCACCTTTTCTTACAGAAAGGTATCTCAGAAGTGATTCCAAACATTGCCTGTGATCTCTGGCTCCTACTCTATTCACTGAAGGTTTGACAGTTTCTTTGGGGAAGTGAGGAGCTGGCAATCAGCACCAGTATTAACAACAATGTTACTTGTTTACTATCATAATATTTCATTTTATTAAGTGAACAACTTTTAGAAAACTGATCATAATACTTGTATAATTTCAGGTAGAAAAGCCAAAGTAAAGAAAAAAGAGTTAAGAGCAACTGAGAAATGTCACCAGCAAATATGAGCACCTTTTTGGTAGTCTAGAAAAGAGATCATGCACCAGCTTTGCTCACCTCACCATTGGGAGGATGGGGGAGAGTGTTTTGAGACAGGCCTGGCACACACAGTGCAGCAAGGCTGGCCTTATGCTCTCAGCCATTCTCCTGTTCTCAGGGGCTGGGATCACTACCATGTACTGCCTCACCCAACCAAAGAATTCTTTTAAAAGACCAATTATGGGGCTGGAGAGATGGCCACGTGGTTAAAAGCCCTGGTTGCTTTTGCAGAGGACCCAGGTTCAGTTTCCAGCACCCACATGGCACCTAACAAACATCCATAGCTCTAGGTATGGAGGATCCGACATTGCACAACATGAGTACACTCAATACTCTCGTACACATAAACTTTTAAAACGATTTAAAAATCAAAAAGACCAATTATTTCAGCTGTGCAATTGTCACTATGTAGCAGCAGAATGAAACCTGTGAACCTATTTGTCCAATTTATCAAAAGGCCCTTAGTAGTCCTCTTGGAAGTCTGGAAACTCTATTATGCAGTTTTATAAAAAGGTTTCTTCTTTCTCATTAAGAGAGATAGATTTGAGATGAAAGAGGACTGACAAGTAGATATAGATATATTAGATAGCCAAGAAAAATGACAGATGTGAATGAATATACACTTAATACAACAAAGACAGACAAGTCAAGAAATTTCATAATGCCCTTAAATATGTAGGTTAAGGACAGATTTAATAGTTTAGATTTGAGATGCCAAAGTCATTTCAATTATCCTTCTGTTCAGCAAAGAGTGGAAAAATATTTAATCCCCAGCTCATTCCCAGCAGCTCCCTGGTCGCATAAACTGCAAGCCACAGAGAAAGACCTACAAAAATAATATCTCCTCCCACCCAGTAAGACAAATAAAATAAAACTACAGTTGTCTTTCTACTCCAAAACTAAGTAACTCACCTGTACAAGCACAGATCTACCATTGTGGACATTCTCTTTTCCTGATGTCCTGAAGAAGATGGCACTGTGATCTAACAGAGCTTAAGACCAGGTTCCAGGCTCCCAACTTCAGCCATCACAAATATTAGAACCTCTTAAATTCTTCTCTTTAAAATAAATGATAAAAACAAGAGTTAAAGTAAGAACTTTGATACTAACAGTTTATTCCTGTGATAAAGATGAAACAGGTAAAAATAGTCTTCTTCAAAGTACCAGGGATACTGAGCAACTAGAACAGGACTTGTAGAAATCAACAAGAAAATAAAAATAACTTTAAATACACCAAATGTGAATAACAACTTAATTATTAATGAGTCCAAATATAACTCAGTTTTGACCTGGAAACAAAACATGACTTAAAGGATTTGTAGAGAATTTCCCAAATTTTGGACTGTAAGTACATAAAACTAGAGCTTAAACAACAAAAACTACTTTAAAGAATTGACCAAGTATTCTATGTCTATTTTTCAACAGGATAAATACAGTAAAGTTTTTCTAAGTGTATATACTCAGGTATTTTAATTAATCTAGTTACATTTCAGTTCTTAGCATATTACAAATAGTTGCAGTTTCACTATTATGATGCCCTTTTCAGAGAATGTGTAATCTACTTAATTAGGCTATTGGGAGTGCCCATCTGCAAATAATAGTACTAGAAAAAATGACAAGCAGATGATTGTGATGGAAAGTGTCACTTTTTATTATAAGCCTAAAACTAGACATCCCAAAATTGATACTATTTTAAGAAAAGTAAACTAGAGGTGCTATCTAATAAAGATAAAACGATTACTGTTAAAACTGATGATGTACTGATCTACTTAAGTACAGTCAACAGAAACTAAATAAGCGCAATGATTTGACACCTACCATACTTATTTTTAATGCATATAAATAACTTCTTAATGTAAATGTCCTTTTGTAATAAAGTAGAGTTTATTTTTCTCCTTACATGCCCATTCTAATACTCTATAGAATTTTACTCTATTATTTTTATCCTTGAAAATTCTTACTGATTTTCCTATGATAAAGTATAACACAAAGCAGATACATTGCCTAGATATATGATCTCCCCTACATGTTAAAAGTGCTATATTAACATGAAGAAGGAAGCACAGAGAAGCAAGATCCTACAGAAAGTAAACCTGACTGGAAACTGACTCTTACATCAAAGACATCAACTGACCACTTCACTGCCCTCACCTTGAAGTCCACTACAAGCAAAGCAGGGCATTTTCTAGACAGCAGTTAACATCTCAGAAGCCAAGGCCCCAGTCACACTGCTAGATGATTTCAGCAGGGCTCACAAGAGAAACATCATCTACTGCATTTTCCAGTTAAGAATATCTGCCACTGTTCTTTTCACAGAACAGGTTATTTACAGCTGAGTTGTACCAGAATCAAGATAGGCTCCTGGAAACATGTTTCTTAAAACCAGATAAACTGAAAAGAAGCCAGTTACTTCTAACTACACCTCACTCGGTCTTAGAGGATATCACCATCTTTTCTTACCTTTTAAATGTTTCACCTAGTACTTGATTCCCCAACGAATGCATCTATGTGTCATCACTGTCACTGTCCCAGTCACAGTGAGATCTCAGGTAATCACTTATATGACTGTGCTAGCACAACTCGGCATCTGTGAAGGGAAACCACAACAGAGTCACGACAGCTGCATTACTGTTTATAGGTTTGCCAGTAAACACTGCATAAAGCACATTTAGCACACTTCATCTTGCTAATAAAATTCACATACAAGTCCTTATATTTGGCCATGGTACCTGTTAACTTCAACAGTGTTAAGAAGTTAACATTCTTACAAATCTGTGAATACTAATAAAAAATTCTAAATTTAATTATAAATTAAAATTCCTGCAGATCACAAGCTCCTTAGATCACAAATTCCTCTACTGACTACCAATGCAGACACATATCATTTGCTTAAGTCTATAATCACTCAGACATTAACAGGTTAATATTAAGAAGCTAATATATGATACTGAAGCATGAAGACAGCTTAGTGCATGCCATGCCAAGCCTGAGGACCAGAGTTCAATCCCCAGAACCCAAATGTTGTAAGGGTAGAATGACTCCCACAAGGCATCTCTGAGCTCCACATGTATGGCATGGCATGACATGGCATGCAAACACACACACACACACACACACATACACACACACACTCTCTCTAAATAAATGTGAAGAAAGAGTAAAGTGAGGGCTGGGAAGATGGCTCCTTGGTAAAGTGCCTGCCAAAAAATGGAGGACCTCAGTTCAGATCCCCCACATCCCAGGTGTCATAAGGTATGCCTGTAATCTTAGAGCTGGGGGAACAGAGACAAGGGGATCTCTAGGTCTTGCTGACTAGCCAGTCTAGTCAACTGGCAGGGCTCTGGGTTCAGTGAAAGACTATTTCAAAAAATAAGGTGAGATTGATGGAGGAAGATATCCAACATTGACCTCTGGCTTCCACACACACCAGACACAGATACACACATATAACGAAGGGAGAGATTATGAATTTCCCTTAAATATGTCTTTAAAATACTTGATAGGGGCTATAGGTATAGGCTAATAGTACAGCACAAGCCTAGCATGCACAAGTCTAAAACTGATTTCTATTAACACATGAACACATACACAAACACACTTGTTCTTTTAAAGTAATCTTTCAAAAACAAACAAACAAACAAAAACTAGTTGTGGCACATGCCTTTAATCCTAGCACTTGGGAGGCAGAGGCAGGCTGATCTCTGTGAGTCCAAGGCCACCCTGGTCTACTTACTGAGTTTCAGGTCATCCAGGGCTATACAGCTGAGACTCTATCTCAATCAACCAATCAATCAATCATCAATCTCCATCCACAAATCATACCCTGTATGGGCCTAATCAACACAAAGTAAACATAAAACTAGTTATTAAAATAGAGTGAAGTTGAGCATGGTCACACACACCTACAATAACAGCACTCAAGAGTCCAAGGCAGGAAGACACTAAGAGTTCCAAGCCACACAGTCAGACCCTGTCTCAAAATACAACAATAACAAAAATCGAGGGGCTAGGGATACTGTTCAGTGACAGGAAACATGCCTAACATCTACAAAGGACAAACCCCAACACCTCAAAAAAAAAAAAAACACAAACAAACTGAATACAACTGGGCAAACACACTTGCAATTTCTTAAACACACAGTTCTTGCTGATAACATACCTAAAGCATGTATCCACATGATCATCAGAATGACAAAAAAGCATATAAAACTAAGTTACTAGGTTCAGTAGTGAGTACCTGTAGTCTCTGCCACTTGGGAAGCTAAAGTCAGAGGATTGCTTAAACCCTGATAAACACTGCATTTCAACCACCTATCAGTGTGTGTGAATTATGTTTATTATATATATATATATATATATATATACACATATATATATATCAAAGACACCTATAATGGTATTCTAAAATGATTCTGTATAATGTGCCACTCCACATTCCTACAAGAGTAAAAACTCACATGCAAAATACCGTGTTTTATGAATTAATCATAGTTGTTGAATAGGCCAGTGGCACAGCAGTGATCCTAGCACCTCAGAGACAGAGACAGAGGATGAAAAGCTCAAGGTTATCCTGTTACACACGGAGTTCAAATCCAGGCCAAACCACATGACACCTTGTCTCAGAATCAGTAAGAGAATCCCAGCATTCAGAGAGCAGAGGTAGACAGGCAGATCTCTGAGATGGAGGTCAGCCTAATCTACATAGTGATGAGTTCCAGGCTAGCCTGGGGTTCAAGAGAGACTACCTCAAGAAGTAAAACAAAACAAACAATAAAAACAATAAAAGGAAACCAGAAAAGAAAAGAAAAACCAATTTAAGTAAGCCTAAATTTAATGATTATTTTTCTTTTCTTCTAATTCAACCAGCCCAACCCACACATCTACATTTGTGTTCCTCTTTATTTACTACACATGTCAAAGTTGGGCATTCCACAGAAAAAGCTGCATTACTTGCTGGAGTAAACTCTTTTGACTAGAATAAATTGCAACCGTTCTTCTCTCATTTGAATTTATTTTCTTTTATAAACTTAAGTTCTGCAAATTTGAAAAACAGCATCCAAAGGCATTCAGAATAAAAACTATGTAAGTTGTATTCCTAAAGTCTTATTTTCTTTACTCCCCCAAACAAAGCTTTGTTTGTTTTCATGTACTAATAAAATTCACTGACCATTCACGGCATTCAACAGCAAATCTAAAAACCAATCTTCACTGAAAAGAATGATCTTTTCTACCACTTGCTGTCTAACACTGGCACTGTTGTACTAGACTCCAGGATCTCAGATTCATGACACATGAGACCTTCAAAAGACTACAGAAATCTCTTTACAGAATACCAGTCTTGGTCATAAAGAAAAGGGATAAATAACAACACACTAAAGGGAAAATAACCAAAAAGGCTAACCTAGATGTAGCCTGAGTGGCAAGACATTACAGCATTTCTATTATGTCTAGAAGAGCTTAGAAAAACCCAAATGAAAGGATACACATAGACAAATACTTAACATCTGATTCCTTTGTTGTTACAAGTGAAAATATGAAGTATGTACTGCAGAGCATGAAGAAACAGATATATTCAGTCAGTTGTAAGAAATACTGAAATACCAACAGTCAAAGATATAAACACCTTTCCTAGGCAATCTTTCATAGTTAGAAAGAAAGAAAGAAAGAAAGAAAGAAAGAAAGAAAGAAAGAAAGAAAGAAAGAAAGAAAGAAAGAAGGGGGGGAGGGAGGGAGGGAGGGAGGATGAATATTTGGTATAAATAAAGATGAACAAAGGAAAGCCTCATCTCCTAGTCCCTGGAAGTGTTTAGAATCGGGTTCAGCTGGGTGCCTTCTACCAGTACATGAACACAGCTACTTCATAGTCACCAGACAGACAGGAATAGTACCAGATGTGATAGGAGATCAAGTGTGACTTTCTGTCATGAACTCCTAAGTGACTAAAACCAAGTCACTTTACCTATATTCTATTTCTTCATTTGTAAAATATGGACACACTACCTGCTACTATCTCAGAGTTCTTGTGATGTTCAGAAGAGATCATGTCCGTGGGGTACTTTTGGGTTCTTGTTTCTATTCTGGACAAAATCAATTCAGAAATTCAGATTCAACAGGTCTGGACATTCATGAATTACATTCATTGTAATTAAGCACCGCAGGCTATCTCAATGCAGGGCTGTTGCCCAAGAAACACAGTTATATTTTATATACCACTGTTTTTATACTTTATGGTGCTTATAAACTGAGAATGTTATAAAAGAGTATTTTTAAACCACATCTTTAGAAATTCTATAGAATGAAAAGGGGCACAATCACTGTATCAAATACATAGGAGGTTTAGCTATAAACAAGTTACAGTCCATCATTTTAGACACCATGCACTAAGCTGTTCCTCCTAACTAGTTCTCCAATTGTTTTTCACCTCTGTACTGTCACCAGTTATCACCCTTAGGTCTTTATCATTAATTACTTGAATTACTATGGGAGATGAGCCTATGAGCATGTCTGCTGGGAATTATTTTTGATTATGCTGATTAGGTGGGAAGACTCCCACCTCTTGATGGGACCAATCCTAGTTAGGAGACCCTGGGATATGTTAAGAAAAGAGTGCAAGCTGAGCAAAGGCACACACGAATCCACTATTCTCTTCTGCCTAGGGACCTGTCACAGCTGCTCCAAGTCCTGCCATTGTGACTTTTCTGCCCTGATGGAATTAACCTACAACTGTGAGCAAAATAAACCCTTTCTCCTGTAAGCTGCTTCTGTCAGTACTTTATCACAGCACCTGGTAAAGAAACTAACACTATAAACACCGTCTCATCTTCCTTTTGCTTTAAGTCCTGTCCCTTTAAAATGCAGGCTACAAAAAAATAATATGAAACATATTTATCTGACTATGTCTAAAACTCTTCCAAAGGACTTCAATCTCTAACCATGACAGAGTAAAAGGAATGGGGTGCATGCTCTCATATGAGCCTACTAAAACTTGAGCAGAAATGTAAGTGAATTCTTTTTAGACTTTAGAAGCCAGACACTACAGATCAGGTGTCAATGGGCAAAAACAAATAATGGCTGTCTTTTTATTAATTACCCTAGCTTACTGCTTCAAGAGTTTCTAGGTACCAGGCTTGGTGGTCCATGCCTTAAATTCCAGCACTTGGGAAGCAGAGGCAGGAGATCTCTGTGAGTTCAAGGCCAGCTGGGACTACAGGGAAAACCTGTCTCAAAAAACAAAAAAAAAGTGTTTCTAGGCTGCAGAGTAATCACAGAAAAGCTAAATGGTTTAGCTTTTAGAGTTAAGTTTTAGTTTTAGAGTTAAGACGTTAGTGAGGAGTCAGGGGAGGTCATTATGACTATAGAGTCTCCAAACAAAGTACAAGTAGAGAGTCAAAGGTGCATTCCAACCTTAGCAGAGAAGAGACCAGCATCCAAGAGAGATAATCATAAGGAGCATGCAGAAAATGTGTGAAATCACTGAAAAGTAGTATATGACTTCTGGTGTCTACCAGGATCCCAAGTGCATACTTCTCTAATTTCACGCTACTGCATATGAGTACATGTGAATTGGAAAGAAATGCAAAGCAACCATGGCAAAATTATACAATATTTCTGCCACAGAAAAACACAATACATGTAAATTACTATAAATGCACAATAGTGCTATGTAACATAAGCGGTAAAATGATTTTATCATTTATTACTTTGTTTCTCTTCTCTCAACCCCACCAATTTAATTTTTTTTAATATTACCAAACAACATTTTTATGAATTATATAACAAATTTTAGCTGGGCTTGGTGGCCCACACCTTTAATACCAACACATGGGAGGCAGAGGCAGGCAGATTTCTGTGGGTCTGAGGCCAGCCTGGTCTACATAGCAAGTTCTGGGTCAGTTGGGGATACAGGGAGCCCCTGACTCAAAAACACAGAAAAGGAATAACAACTTAAAAATGTCTTACAGATGGGTTGGAAAGATGGCTCAGCAGTTAAGAGCAATGGCTACTCTTGCAGAGAACCCAGGTTCAGTTCCCAGTACCCACACAGCATCTAATGACTGTCTAATTCCATGTATGTGGTGCACTTTACATACATACAGGCGAAACACTTATATACATAAAAATAAGCAATTTTTTTAATTTTAGAAAGAATTAAATGCCCTAACGAAGCATATTACTTTATATACTAAATAAACAAGAACTAGTCTCTCAGAAATCACAACATTTTATTTTTTTACTTTTTGGTCTTTTTGAGACAGGGTGTCCCTGTAGCATCATCTGGCCTGGAACTTGATATGAAGACCAGGCTGGCCTTGTTCTTACAGAGATTCACCTGTCTCTGCCTCCTGAGTACTGAGAGTAAAGCATGCATAAACATGCCCAGTACATTTGGACATTAAAATTTTTCAAATTTATTTTTATATGTATGAGTGCTTGTCTGTATGTATGCAAGTATACCAGTGTCATGCAATGCCTGCAGAGACCAGAAGAGGAAGTCAGATCTGGAGCTGTAGTTACAGAGTTATGAGCCACCGTGTAGGTGCTGGAATCCAAACCTGGGTCCTCTGCAAGAGTAGCTAGTGCTCTTTAACTACTGTGCTATCTCTCCAGCCTCTCTCCCAACATTTCTAACCGTCTCTTCTTGCATACCACAACTCCTACCTTACAGAGGACTAGAAAGAGATTGTATACCTAATTAGCCAGAGTAGAAAATCTCTGAACATAAGACATCAGACATAATGGTCAGAAGGCAAGCCAGGCATGGTGCTGCACACTTGTAATCCCAAAACTGAAGTGTAAGCAAAAGGACTGTTCACAGGGGCTTTCCTGGGCAACACAGTGCTGAGAAGGGCATCACCTCAGAAGCAGGGAAAACCAAGCTGTAGACTGAAACTGTTCATTCTGAGGCAGACATGATTGTACTTGTCTGCAATCCTAGCACGTGAGAGGCAGAGTCAGAATGACCACTGAAAGTTCCAAGTAAGCCAGGGTTACAGAGTTAGACTCTGTCTCAAAAAACCAATAAACAAAACATTCAAATAAAACAAAATAAAAATAAACAGCTTAGGAGTGGGGGAGTGTCTTTAATTCCAACACTAGAAGTAAGTGGATCTCTGTGAATTCCAGACCAGACTGGAATACACAGACCCTGTCTCAAGAAAACAAAAATAAATAAAGAAAAATAAAGAATGCCCTGGTCTTGCAAAGGTAAAAAGTAAGCGTTAAAACTAGTAGCTGGCTAGATGACTCAGCACATAAAAGTGCTTGCCACAAAAGTCCAACCACTTGAGTTCAATTCCTGGAATCTATATAAAAAAAAGATTCAATCCACAGAGTTGTTCTCTGACTGCCACATGCGCATCCACCAACGATACATTTTTAAAAATTAAATTTCTTTATTTTTATTTTATGTGTATGAGTGTTTGGCCTGCACACATGTAAGGGCACCCATGTCATACAATGTCCACACAGGCCAGAAGGGGGCATTTCATCACCTGGAACTGGAACTATAGATGGTTGTTAGCCACTACGTGGGTGCTGGGAATCGAACCCAGCTCCTCAGGAAGAGTAGCTAATGCTCTTAACCACAGAGTCATCTTTCCAGTGCTTATTTAAAATTTTTCTGAAGATATAAAATTATTATTTGTGGCTTCACAAAAACTTAATTTGATCCTACAAAAGTATAAGAATATTTATAGAAAGGAAGTCAGGCGTGGTGGCACACACCTTTAAGCAGAGGCAGAGGCAGGTGGATCTCTGAATTCCAGGCCAGCCTGTTCTACATAGTTCAAAGACCAAAACAAAAGAAAGAATATTTACAGTAAGACTGAGGATTACAGCTCAGTGGTAGCAGATTTCCAAGGCCCTTAGTTGAAAGTCCAACACCTGCTCCTCCAAAGTCTATGTACTATTGGCAAGAATAGAAAGCATCCAGCAACCAAATAAGGTGAACAAAAACTACCAGACTAAAACAGAGCACTACTTGGGGGGGGAGGCGTGTTGTCAATAAATAGCATAAATAGCATGTCATAGCTATTAGACATGAACACAAACTCAGTTACAACATTCTAGACTGTGGAACAACTGATTAAGCCTTAAAGGGAAACAGAGAAGACACTATTTTAAAGCCCAAACTGACAATGTTTGAGATGTAAATATGCAGATTCACCATCACCAACAGACTAGACACTGCAAAGAAATGGAGAATGAAGCAGAAGGTATTGCAGCAGAAGCCACACAAACAGAAAAGCAAGACTGGGGAACTGTGCAAGTGGCCTGCGGAACACCACAAAGAAGCTTCAGAGACCAGCAAACAGAGTTCCCAAAGGACTGGCGAAAAACAGGAAACAAAAATGGTTGACAATGGGCCCTTAAAAGTGCAAATAATGGCAATTATATGATTCACAAAGCAAATCAACAAGAACCATGAAGAAAACTACAGTAAGTCACAGCATAACCTACTTACTCAAATCAGTAAGAGTATTTTTCATATATATATATATATATATATATTTTTTTTAATTTAATGTGTATGAGTGTTTTGCCTGCAAGTATTTAAGTGTATCATGTGCTTGAAATGCCCACAGAGATCAGAAAAGGACATTACATCCCCTGGAACAGAAGACATGGACAACTGAGGTACCATGTAGATGCTAGGAACTGAACCTAGGTCCTCCACAAGAGCATTCAGTGCTCTTAACCACTGAGCCATCTTTCCACAGCCAAAATAAGAGTATTTTTAAAAGCAGACAGAGAAAAATAACACAATACAAATAGGAAAAGAATGACAGTAGACCTCACTGGAAACAATACAAGCCAGAAGATAGTTAAGCATATCTCTAAGGCACCCCGAAATAATCTGCTAACCAAAAATTCAATACCCTATGAGAAAAATCTTTGAAAAATAAAATGATTACTTCCTAACTTAGCCTATAAGCCAGCATTACTGATTCTGAAATCACACATTTTAAGAAAATAAAACATGGATGCAATGTTAGAACCAAATTTTTAGAAAACCAAATCCAACAAGAGGTCCAAATATTTCATGCCCAAACAGTATTGATCACCATAATGTTAAGACTGATTATATAGATACAAATTTGGCTAAATGCAACTCCCAGGCTGTAAAAATAAATTAAGATCATCTATACAAATACAGAAAATGTATTTAGATATAATTCAATGTTGCTTTATAGTAAGAGAAAGCAGATCAGTGGTCATGGGGGATGCAGACAAGGACAGCAGTAAGAGACCAGGAAGGGGATGATGTGGTTCCTGGGATGTTCTCAGTGACAAATCACTAGCCCTGGCCCAGCATGTACAAGGCCATAGGATGGACCTCCAAATGGCGCAAGAAGTGTAAGTACATAATCTTGATTGTACACTATATGCATATAACATAAAAATTAAATTGTGTATTAGACTTCAATAAAGCTATCCTAAAATAAATCCAAGAAAATAAGGCACTTTGACTAATGTTAAATCTAAATATTCTGTGGTGCTGTCTGTCCAGGCCAATGACAGTGGCTACAACTCTCAGGTGAGTGGGTGCCACTTCCACGGAGACGGCTAAGAGGCTCAGCTCCCAGGAGGAAGGTCTTCATCTGACACTCTGCCTGTGCTCATATCCAGGTCTTCTCCCTGAAATTTCTCCACACTTTCACATGTCCCTGTTGGTCTCCAGTGGATGTGAAAGTGACAGTAATGACCTGGACCAGTATTCCACATCTGGACAAACACTACCCAGTGCTCACTCATCTTCCATCCCTTTGCAGGAAATGGCATAAATGAACTGAATAATCACCCTTAACTACCAGGAGGAAAACAACACCCCTGTGAGCGCAGCAGACAGTGGGAGAGGAGGACTCTGACCTTTTTTATTTTTTAATTTCTATTTCATGTGTATGAGTATAATGCTTGCATGTGTGTTAGTGCAGCCACATCATTCAATGCCTGCGAAGGACAAAAGAGGGTGTTCAATCCCCTGGAACTTGAGTTACAGATGATTGTTAGCTGCCATGTGAATGCTGGGATTTGAACCCAGGTCTTTTGTAAGAGCAGGCAGTACTTATAACCACTGAGTCTTCTCTCCAGCACTCTGACCGCATTTTTAAGTTTCCAGGAGTCCTACTTTCTTTGTCTGTAAAGTGACAAGGTTAATTTTTTAAACAAACTTTAATGGTTGGTTTGTAGCATATATTAAGAAAATAAATCCCATCACATATTACAGGTTCCCCCTTGAATCTACCTTTGTCCTCTTTCCACTGCTAATCCCTAAAGGAAACCACTAATTCAACTCTCAACATCAAATTACTATTTTGTCGATTTTTGAATTCTACATAAATAAAACTGTACATCACATATACCGACAACTACATATTTTAACAGGATACAAATTGTACCTGGAGATTCTATCTCTACCTGATTCTGGTCTTCATCTCCCCAGAAGCTAATTGTCTTGGTTTGCTCTGCTACTGTAATAAAATACTCTCGGGGGATAAAGGGTTCACTTTAGATCATAATCAGAAGTTACAGTCAGCACTTCGAGGGCGTCAAGGAGGCAGAAACCTGATGCAGCCAGTCAGACCTCAATCTGGAGCAGTGACTCTCAACTCCCCACTCACAGTTCATAAGGAATCCTGGGCGCAACAGAGGTGGAGCCTCCAGCCTCGGTGGATCAAGGTAATGCCTCAAAGGCACGCCCAAAGGCCAACCTGACCTAGACAATCCTTCATAGATATTCTCATCCCGGGTGAACCTACACTGTTCAAGCTGACAGTTAAAATCAACCACCACACTCACTAAATCTAAACTGCAATCCCTATCAGAGACTCAGGTTTTCAATTACAGCTAAGTATCAGAACCAACTGTGCAGTGAAGAGAGCAGGAGTTTCTAACCCCAGATGTGGAACTCAAAGTGTAACACATCTTTTAATTCTTATAATAAGTACAGCACTATCAAGAAAAGTGCACAGGGCCAGCCGCGTTGGTGCACATCTTTAATCCCAGCACTTGGAAGGCGGAGTTCAAGGCCAGCCTGGTCTACACAGTGAGTTCCAGGCCAGCCAGGACTACTACATAGTGAGATTCAAAAAGTAGATATAATAAGTCTCAAAAATTAGAGTCAGTGTGTGGTGGAACACATCTAATTCTAGATATTCTGCAGAGGCAGCCAGATCTCTGTGAAATCAAGGCCAGCCTAGTCTACCTAGGGAGTTCCAGGGCAGCTGGGACTACAAGGAGATCCTGTCTTAAACAAAAACTCCAAAAAGAGAGCAAGCAAGCAAGAGAATGAATAAATAATGATGGCAGACATCCATAATCCCAAGACTCAGAAATTGAGCTAAAGCAGGAGATTAACAACTTCAAATTCAGCCTGGGTTACATGTCGGGAGCCATTTGACTGCCTTGAACTTTGCCCTAGTTTAGGATCAAGCAGGGATCAGTCTTGCTGTTCCCAGAAGTGCTGCGGGATTAGGGCGTTTTGCTATGTAAATGATTTATTCACCTGAAGGAGAGATTATTTTAGGCCCAAGGCTGAAGATCCTGTAAACCCAAGGCTGAAGATCCTGTAAACCCAAAGCTGAAGATCTTGTAAATCCTTGTAGGGAACCTTGTAGGAAGATATGATTTAATCACCAAGAGGACAGCTTATTTTAAACCCTAGGCTTAGCACTTTTTGTTAAATAGACGTAGGTGTTTTGAATAATCCTGCATATGTAAATGATGGTTGTATTGTTCCTATAAATACACTGAGCAAAATAAAGTCGAGCCCTCCCGAGTGTGTCCCCCCTCCCGCCCCCCCCCCACCTCTATTTCTCATTCTTACAGCTGTCTGAGGTAGGACTCTGTGAACAGAAGCCCTATAATGGGAAAAGGTGGGAATCAGGGAAGAACTGGCCAATGAGGCCGAAGACTATGGGGAATGGGCTATCAGTCATGAAATGAGGCCAAAGACTATGGGGAATGGGCTATCAGTCATGAAGTAAGTGTTCACAGATACCAAACCATGAAGGCAGTTTGGTAGGCTATAACAGAAATCTGATTTGACATTTTATTTACTGCTTAAATGTTATGTATTTGGATGATTTATTCTATTAAAGAATTTTAAAGAATGACAATCTAATACATATTTTTCAAAGATCATTCCAAGTCTAACAGGAAAGGAACACTACAGTACACTGTACAGAATACTGGAGTATAGCTGTACAGTATAACACAGCACAGCACACCACAGCACAGCTGTACAGTATAACACAGCACAGCACAACAGAGTACAGTACACCATAGTAGTACAGCACAACACAGCGCAATACAACATAGGATGGGAGGATAGTTTAAGCAGAAAGATGTCATAATTTGATTCCATCACTTCTATTAACTGGGCCCAAGCATGGTCCTAGCAACGTTTGGGGCTCTGGGAATGCAAAGGGAAACAAAAAACTCAAGCTTTCACAGAGCTTATTCTTCACAGAAGCAAACAAGATACATTTCTACCAAGTACTTTAACTAGATATTGCAGGCACTTTATTATGTGTCAGTTTGAGACAAGTCTCCCTGGGTCACTCAGGCTGGCCTCAAACTGGCTCCTCCTTCCTCAACTTCTGGATTGATGAGATTACAGGATTGATGAGATTATAGGCGTGTCTGACCATGCCCAGCTTCATAAGAAAATAATCTCACTTGTTTTCTCTCAAAAGTTAGCAGTCCTCAGATAAAAAGCCCCACCCCTACCCCAGGCTGTGAATACCTTTACTACTTTTCCTTGTGTTTCCCAGTCTCTGTTCCCTAGGAAGGTATTTTATTCCTTTATTTCTATTCTTAAGTATTTTTTTTTGGTTTCAGCTTGTGCCTAGTCAGGTATTACAGCTTCCTCTAGTCACCCCGAGATGGCACACACCTGCCTATCTATCCTATTGGCACATTCTTGCTTTCTGCTTCAAAGAAACTCAAACAAACTACCCTCAGTCTCCAAACTTTCCACATTCTGCAGTTCAATTCACACTGGATGTTTTATCTCTGAAATTTCTCTACAAAGAGTGCCCTAACATTCCCCATATCCTACTTACCCAAGCAGATCTAATTCTACCCTTTTAATTTCAAAATAATAATTATTAATGTTTCCTAACAGGTATTAAAATGATTAGTATATGAGGGCCTAGGCCAGTGAGATGGCTCAGCAGGTATAGATGCTGCCAGCCTGCTCACCTTTTTTCCTGTATCCCACATAGTGATGGGAGAGAACAAACTTTCCCAATTTGTATGACATTGGCACACGTGGGAAAGGCGCACAAATACAAAAACACAAGTACAAATAAATGTAAAACTTCAAAAAAACAGATTAAGGGCTGGAGAGATGGCTCAGTGGTTAAGAGCACTGGCTACTCTTTCAGAGGACCCACGTTTGATTCCCAGCACCGATCTGGCAGTAAACAACTGCAGTCTGTAACTCCAGTTCAGGGGGGATCTGACACCCTCTTCTGATCTCCATGAGCATTGCATGACACAGATACACTTACATACACAGAAGCAATACATTCATCCATATAAAATAAAATTTAAAAACTATTTAAGGGCATTCTACATCTCATTTAGTACTCATCATAATTACTATCAGAAATCCCAGTTTATTGCTAAGAGAGTGAAAAGTTATTTGACCAAGGTTCAAGATCAGAGAGTGAGTAATCTAAGCCCTAGAGATGAGTTTCATTTTGTGGGGCTGGAGACTGAACTCAGGGTCTCTCAAATGCTAGGCAGGCATTCTATCACATACCTCTTCACCCCTCAGAGATCACACCTTAAGATTAACCATGCCAACATTATTTTTCCCAGTTTTCTTAAGGATCCATGACACTCCCTCACCCTTGTGCCCGTCTCCTTAGGAGAAGATGGTATTTCCTCCCCAAACGTCCAGCAGACTCTATGGAGAGAACCCAGGTTCTCCCTTTTACCACCGTATCCCTAGCACCACATACAGTGCTGGGCACAACTCAGGACTCTACTGATCAACAAAAGAACTGCAACATCCAACAGTTAAGATGTGAAGGGGAGAGAACAGGGTGCATGCCTATCTGTCATCTTAGCACTCCAGAGACTGAGGCAGGATGATTGCAAAGATTCTGAGGCCAGTCTAATCTATACTGGAAGATCCTGCCTTAAAACAACAACAAAAAATCAAGACTGGTGGGATAGTTAAGCAGGTAAAAGGTGCCTACAGCCAAACATGATGACCCAAGTTTGATCCCTGCAAATCCCACAGTGGAAGGAGAGAAATGACTCCTACGAGTGGTTCTCTCACCTCCAAAATCCACAACAGCACCAACATACAAAAAAAATTTTTAACAGTTCTAGAGAAAAATAAAAATAGGAGGGGCATGTTTGATGACAAATACTTTCTAAGAACATGTATTGTCTCAGGTAATATATACACAAATATCCTTTATGTCCTCTCTACTAGTATTTTTATTTTAGTAATGGAAAAACTAAAGCAACTTCACCAAAGGACAGTCAGTGCTCGTTGGTATTAAAGCAGAAATGTGAACCCAGGAACTCTTGCCACTGTAATACATGGGTTGAATGAAGAGGTAAGAGAATAGAGGCTGTAGGATCTACTGTGACTGTGGGGAGGCCTTTTGGCTTTCCTGTTCTTCTACCCCTGTTCATTAAGAGTGGGGTCTAAAGAAAGAGATTGGGGGTTGTCCTCTGGTAAGGAAAATCTTATATACAGGGCTGAAGAGATAGTTCAACAGTTAAGAGTACTGGCTGCTCTTGCAAAGGACCCAGCTTCCAATCCCAGCACCCACATGACGGTTGGTGGGGCGATCCAACACCCTGTTCTGACCTCCATGGGCATTGTATGGCACGGTGCACTTATATGTACACAAGCAATAATACTCATACACATAACAGAAAAATAAATACATCAAAAAAAATTTTTTAAAGAAAATCATATTTCAAACATGACCTCCCTCCAAAATTTTAGAATCAGGTTGGAAAGACAACAAAAGTGTAAAAAGTAGCAACAATAAAATGAAGACCACAGTATTTCTAAAATTCCTTAAGACATAGTAAAATTTTAAATTTTATTAACTTAAGAAATTTTTAAAACAGTGAAAATACATCATGTATTCCTAACAAGAAACACTCATGAGCTGGGGTATACAAAGGCATTTCTTGAGCCCAACGCCCAAGGTTCAGTTTCCAGCAATGGGACAATTTATTTTCTATAATCAAAATTGCATCATCAAGTACACAAAACTCAAAACAAATCAACCCAATCACAACCATTTGCAATAAAATAAGCCAAGCTAGGCACTGCTATTCCCAAGTTCTACCTTTTCTTCGGTATCTCCCAACATAGAGTAACAGATAGCTAACATAGTTATTGAGAAGATTAAACACTACATGTGTTTATACATTAACTCATTCTCATTTTCCCTTCTCAAATCTATCTAATGACTGCACTGTAACAGTGGATTTTTAATAAGTACATAACATAAATGAAAGATTTAATTGAATGTTGCCCATTTCACAGTGATAGAGGGAAGTGTGAAAGGCCATCATGTATGAGGTACCTTAATGACGAATACTTCTAAAGTTCTTCACTAGTTTTCCAAGTTTAAATCAATACTGCTATAGAAGGAAAAAAAAAGAAGCAAAGAAAACTTCTTCAGTTTCCAAAACTTTCTGTGAATACACTGATGCGGTGGTCAGTTTTAACTGTCAACTGACACAATCGGGAATCAACAGGGAAAAGCCTGTTAGCGGAACTGTTTGGACTGAGTTGGCCTGGGAGTGGGGGAGGGGAGGATCTTAGCTGATGTGGGAAGATGAGTGCAGTTTGAGTAGCAATAACTCTTAGGCTTGAGTCCTGGGCTGCATTAGAGAAATTAAGCTGGGTACTGGGCATGCATTCACTCTCTGCTTTGGGACCATGGATGTGACAAGCTGCTTCAAGTTCTTGCACCAACTTTTCCAAGATGATGGACTGTAACCTGGATAAATTGTAATAAGCCACATAAATCCTTTCTCCCTTCAAGTGGGCTATTTTATCACAGAAAGAGAAATGGAACTAGGACATAAATTGGTGCCAAGTAGGGTCATTGCTGTGGAAAAAGTGATCATGTGGCTTTTAAAGCTTTGGAGTCGGGAACTGAGTGTGGAACTCTAGGATGGAAAAGCCATGGGGAAAGCTCAACAGGTCCTTCTCGTGGCAAATGGGAAGAGGGCTGACAGAAACAGACAACAGTGGCCCAAGCTCACCAAGTTTCAGAGGAAAGAGAACTCTCTGAGGAAACAGGGGCCATTAGTATAATATTCTGGTCCAGAATCTGGCTTTATTTTACTCATGTCCTGAAATGGACTCATTTGTTTGGCAAAAAACATTTCAGGGCAGAATGGAATCCAGCTGGTGCTGAAGAAGCAGCAGTAACTGATACAGCAATCAGCACTCCTGAAGTGGAACCTCTGCTTCACTGGTACAATTGGAAGGCGTTTTCACCTTCAGCACACACAACCTCAGGGACTTAGGCTGGCTCCACCCCACACCTGCAGCTGTCCTTGGCAGTATTCCACAGCCTTGGCATCTCCAGTAACCTAGAATCTCCACTGCAATTGTGGATTTACCATCACAGCCACATCCAATGGCATCTTGGAGCCTCTTTGCAGGAACCCCAACCCTGCCACACAGTGCCCGACCTTAGCTGCTTTCCATGACCCCCTCAATCTTGGATCTTTCATGCTTTCAAAGCCAATACCATGTCAATGACACTTACCACATCACCACGTTCTGCTGCCAGCTTGGGATATAGCCTGCTCCCCCTTGGACAGTTGTTAATCAGTTAGCATACGCTAACCCAGAAGATTCCAGGAGAGCTGCTGGTCTTCAGTTCACACTGGAAGTCCAGCACTGGGTCCTAATGTCAGTGAAGGAATGCAGTAGCAGCAGCAGCAGCAGCAGGGTGGATGAACTTGCTAGTACAAGTGAAGGCAAGACAAAAAGCAAAGCTTCCTTATTCCCCCTCTCATCAAGGCTGTCACCTAAAAGTGCCACCCACATTGAGAGTGGACCTTCCCACTTTAAATAATCAAAAACCCGATTTACAAACTTAAAAACTGATTTTTAATCCAACATTTTTTATTGACTGTCTTTTTGAAACAGGGTCTAGCTCTGTAGCACCATCTGGCCTAGAACTTACTATGTACACCAGGCTAGCCTCGATCTCACAGAGATTCACCTGCCTTTGCCTCCCAAGTTGCTGGGATTAGAGTGTATCACCACACTCAGACAAACTTTTCTACTTATTTATAATTTTTACTTTATGAATATATTGCCTGTATGTATGTAAGTGCACCCAATGCCGACATCAGACCCAGAAGAGGGTGGTTGGATCCCCTGGAACTGGAGTAAGGGATGGTTGTTATCCACCATGTGGGTGCAAGGAACCAAACCCCAGTCCTCTGCAAGAGCAGCCAGTGCTCTTAACCCGAGCCATCTCTCCAGCCCTTAATCCAACATTATTTAACTAGTTAAGCAGCAGAGCACAAAATCTTTTTAGAAGCATGGTCTTGTGTAACCCAAACTCAATGGTCCACTCCTTCCTAATCCTCAACCTCTACCCTCCCAAATGCTAGGGTTACAGGCATGTGTCACCATATCTGGCTAACAAGAGTCTTTTAAAATATTTTATGTATATGAGTGTTTTTATGTAAGTGCAGTACAAGCATGTAATGCCTGGAGAGGGTAGAAAGAGGTTTCAGATCCTCCATAACTGGAGTTAGGGATGGTTGTCAGATGCCACATGGGTGCTGGGAACTGAACCTAGGTCCTCTGCAAGAGCAGCAACTGCTCTTAACTACTGAGCCAACTTTCAGCCCCAGCAAGAGCTTTAATCTACCAATGCTGTGTTTTATAATAATAAAGAACTTTCTAGTATCTTTACAACAACTCAAAAGGAGACAGGCTAGCATCATGTTTAATCCCTGTATATGACAACGAACTCAAGGAATGCCTAGGATCCGAGGGCAAACAGCACCAGACTTGGACTTACGTCCAATATCTGGGCCAGACTTTAATCCATTAGACTAGTGCTTCTAGTAATAATTCTATTAGCATTTCAATGAGGAACTTTTTCCAGAAGTAAGGTAACTATGTCTGAGCATGATCCATGCTAAAAACCTCCTTCTAGTGGCTGTCTACATTCAAGTTTTCCAGATTAAAATACAGACTGACCCGAGACTATCAGTGACAACTTTATACCACTGCTCTGAAATTTCTGAGTAAAGCCCAGTGCTGAGCAGAAATCATCTATTTTAAGGTCTGATTCAGTGCCAGATTTCTTGTTTAATGAGTAAGTTCAAACAGAAAACTGGGGATAACTGTTATCCTTCTTTGAAAGTCACTCAGTGCCTCCTGAAAACCCATTACCCTATCTCTACTAACACACAGGGATAGACAGACATCCACTATCTGCACAACATGTGGGGCCTGAACACAAGGCAGAATAATGCCTCAGAATTCCCCATCAGCTACTACTTATCTAGAACAGAAAATTTAAGAAGTCATTCAGTTAACACTGATAAAACTTCATAAGCAGATTTAAGATTGAAATTGGACTCTTTTTTTTTCTCTAGAATCACCTTTACTTTGACTAGATTTAGCTAGATATGCCTCCTCTGCCATTGAAGACACACTGTGAAGATGGTCATGTATGAACCAGGAAGTGCCCTCACCAGAGGCTCAATCTGTCTGTGCCTCAGTGTTGACTTCTCAGCCTACCGTTTTTGCTCTACCAACCTGAAGAGACAAAGGTGACGATAAGATAGGACTAAGTTCCTAGCAGCACACACCATTATTTTACATGGATTTCTACTTGGACACTTTATTTGATGTTGACAAACTCATTAACAATGAACTCACAGCCAACAGCTGTACAACTCCTAAGTGAGTAAAATTCATCTAACATCACGTGGTACACACCTTTAGTACCAGCACTCAGCACTCAAGAGGCAGAGGCAAACAGATCTCTGCTGAATTCAAGGCTAGTCTGGTCTACATAGCAAACTCCAGGCCAACTGGGGCCACAGTAAGACTCTGTCTCAAAAAGAAAAAAAAAATAATAATAATAATCTAACACATGATTTTCATCACAGCCTTTTTGTACTTGGGAACAACAGCCAGCACTTCAGCTCTGTACTTGGGGCCCTTGCTATAAGTATGCAGTTCAAGCAACTGAACCCAGGGCTGTGCTCAGAGATACACACTCAACCTCTAGCAGCCACTTTAAATGGAGAAATTACCTCCAACAAAGTTAAAAATGGGAAAGGCTTGGCACTAAACATGTCTCAAAAAGGCTTTTGTTTAAAGTACAAGAACATGAACAATAAGGCAGAGATTCGCAGAATCACTTTAAGCACAGATGGGTGAGCATACCACACAATTTTAAGTTCACTACTTTGTACGTGTCCAAGAATGACAGGGAAAGCATGAGAGGCATTTGTTTGGGGGTTATAAGTACATTTTAGCAGGTGATGAGTCTGCAGACAGAACCCTCAAATACTGACAAATGTACTTACACTGACTGCACTCTTGAGCTGTATTTCTATTTCTTAACTTCCATTGTGAAGTTCTATCAAGCAATGCCCATTTCAATGTGAGTCACAGCAGTCACACAATCTGTTTAGCAAATAAATCCTTTAAATTACAGGTTATGAGAAAATGTTTACAATTAGGTCTTGTGTTAAGAAAAAAATTAAACCTTTTACTCAGAAAACACACATGAAAAATGCATCCAAGATAACCAAAGATTTCCTGCCTAAGACACTGAAAAGTGCATTGTACCTTTGGCTGATCTAAGCCAGACCTTGTGTTTGTAGTACAAGACCATTAAAACATAATGCAGCATTCTCACAATGAACAGCAATAGCCAACTAAGAGTTTCATTGGTTCAAGTCTCAAGTCAACGCTCCATTCCACGGTGTGGACTACTATTCTGACAGATTCTTCACTTCCTGTTGTGCTCTGGTACCACCAAATCAAAGAAAGTCTACCAGACTTATCAATATTTGATGCTTATTGGTGTGCATGCCCTGCCTCCACACAAATTCAGTCTCTATTCCCTGAACCTTATTTCCAAGTTTTCCTCTAGGTATTCACCACCATAAACATGGACATCAGAGAAAAAAAACATGGAACGGACACATCTGTAGGTCAGATAACAGTATCAATAAGGTCCAACCAAACCTTTGCTACTATCTGTTTCACCTAACTCAAGTATAAGCTCTACTAGGGAGACTATTTACTCTTATACTCTCCAGAGTCCAATTTAGTACTCAACGACTAATAAATGTCACTAAATGTTACATAAAATACAATAATTTCCACATAACCATAAAACAAAGTACAAATACAGCTCAACCCTTCAGCGCCCTGAACCCTACTAGTATGAGCTTTCCCACCTATTTCTATGGCATCGTTTGGGTTTTATGGTTTTTGTTTGCTTTTTCGCTTATTTGGGAATGGGAGCTGCCAGTGATAAGAACTAACCTAGGACCTTGCACATGCCCTCTAACACTGAGCTACGTCACCAACCCTCTACAGGCATTTTAAAAAATCAAAGTTACATGCACACACACACCCTAAGTCACATGATTAGACTTTTTGTTATTGGCCATATACTGATATGACCATACCATTCTGTCAAGACATTTAGACTTCTTCCGATGTTATCTGAAGTCATCTGACAAGCAACCTCGTAAACTACAGAACTGACAGTAACAGTCTGAAGCATCTACATGTTTTTTTTTCCTTTTATAGAAAAACTACTTCTATTTCAAAACTATGTTTTGCCTTCTGTGTAGGATCCCATAGAAGAGAAATAAATAGGACAGTGTGAAGAGTTAATTTACCCTAAACACTTCTACTGGAAGACTTGGCAGAATGTCCCTTTAACTTGTCAACAAAGTGAGGACCAACCTACTTATCCTTGGGCTCAAGGAGCAACTTACTCGCTTTAAGATTTTCCTGGTGTTTTCTGATTAGTGAACTCTGAGCAGGCTGTAGTATATATTATTCTGTACTTCAAAACTGGTAATACAAATGAGTCTGAGTCCTGACTTTCTGTTATACTTTAACATCAATGCTTTGTCTCCACTGGTTCATTTTTAATGTTACCTTTATAATAGTTTTGTCTTTTTTAAAGGTTATTTTATAAGGAACTTGCCAGGGTGTGTCTCATAAAGGTCCCCTAACCTTTGTGTTAAGGACTCAGTCACTACCCAGTGGGCTAGTAAAGGCAGTAAAAGCTTTAGGAAGTAGGATCCTAGGGAAAGAAAGAGAAGTACCTTTGAAGGGAATACCAAGATCGTGGCTTCCTCCTCGTGCTCTCTTTCTGCAGCCTGGCCACATGTGCTAAATAGCTTTGTCCAACACATACTCTGTTCTTGTCACAAGCTCCAAATAACACACCACCATTGTCTAAAACCTCTGAAACCCAGCCATAATAAGGTTTCCCTTCTTTAAGGAAAAAAAAAAGCAGCAGCAGCTGGGTCTGGTGGTGCAGACCTTTAGTCCCTGCACTCAGGAGGCAGAGGCGGATGGATCTCTGTGAGATCAGGGCCAGCCTGTTCTACATAGTGAGTTCCAGGCCAGATGGTGCTACAAGGTCTTAAGGCCAAATAATAATAACAACAACAACATAAAATTTATCCTCTTAACTATTTTTAACTACATAGGTCAGTGGATTCTATGCATGTAACCATCACATCCAGGCATGTCTAGAACTCATACACATTAAACAACAAACAACTCTGCTCCTCCCTATGCCCTGATCTCGAGCAATCTCCATTCAACTTTGTCTACATGATTTTGATTGCTCTGAGTAAACACCTCCAGACACACAGTATTTGTTTCTGTGCTTACTTCATTTTGCATGTCCCATGTTTCCTTCCTTCAAGTTAAAAATATCCCACTAGGCGTCCAAGTCATTTCTTTGACTTTGCCGCTGCCTTTAACAAACATGCTGACAAAAACAATTCAGAGGAGGTTTGTTCAGACCCACAGTTTCGTGCATCACAGGGCACTTTACAGGGCTGGTTACATCACACTGCACCAGTCAGGAAGCAGAGAGTGACGAAAGCCAGTGCTCAACTAGCTTTCTCTTACAAGCAGTCTGGGACCTAGTCCATGGCATGATGCAGTCCACATTTAGGGTGCATCTTCCTATCCTAAATTAGCTAATCTTGACTGGGCAAACTTGATCAATGACACAGACCATCATATCTTTCAGTAACAGTTGTATTCCATATTTCAGCTGTGGAAATAGTTCTGTGATGAACATGGTGTATAAACATTTCTTCAAGGGCTGGAGACATGGCTCAGCAGTTGATAGCTGGCTGCTCTTGCAGAGGACCTATGTTTGGTTCCCAGCACCCACATGGTGGCTAGCAACCTTACTTAACTCCAGTTCCAGAGGGTCTGATGCTCTCTTCTGATCTCTGAGAACATGCACTACATCGATGCACTTACACTTAAACACATAAAAATAAGTAAAAAAATAAATAAAACAAGAAAAACCCCACATTTCTTTAGGACTGCTTTCAATTTTAGGTATGCTTAGATAGGGATGTGCTCTAGATCATTATTTTAGCCCAATTCTAGTACTGGTTCTCTCTACTCTTCACAAGACCAACTCCAAGTTTTCTTTCATTATAGACTGATCTCCACTTCATCAACCTCTAAGTAGAAACAGCTGGTCTACTATGAAAATTCTAAGTAATCCACATATTCTTTACTTACAAAATTTCTCTGGGGAAACGCAAGAACCCAAATTCCATATATACTCTATGTAAATTGAGATTTTTACACAGATACACACACACATACACTCCACATCATGATCATCATCATCTATCCTTTATAAAAATCCCTCAGAAAATGATAGTCAATAGCAGCACAGAAACCGAAAGAGACCTTTTTGTTACGGCCTGAGGTATACCAGTTGACAGCTAACCTGTGACAAAAAGAAATGAAGAGACTGCTCATTGAAATTTCATTTTAAAAAACAAAATAACTCAGCATAAGTACCATATGAATAAGATGATTATGAAATGTCAGGGATAAAACAGGCACACAACTGGCTCAATCAGAAAAGTGCTTGCTACACAAGCAAGAGGACCTAGTCAAGTCCCAGTACTCACATATACCTGAGCACTTGTAATCCCAGCACTGAGCAGGAAGAAAGAAGAGGGGCCCTGAGGCTCGCTGGCCAGTCTGACAGTCTAGTCCAAGTGTAGTCCGACTCCCAGGTTCGGCAAGAGAACCTGTCTCAGAAATTTAATAGATAAGGAGGGGAGTAAATGAAGATGATGGACAGTCAACATGAACCTCTGGCTTCCACACACATGCATGCACACACAAAAAATATTCTCTATGTTGAACCAGTTTAAACAGGTTGTTTTTAAACATCAAGTAAAAAAATAACAAATATGAAAAGGTAAAAAAAAAAAAAAAAAAAAAAAAATCTAAATATACACTGTAGTGATCAGAACTGAAAAAATATTTATCTTGACTCTAGCCACAAGGAAAGTTCAAAACCACAAATTGAAGGACAATCAACAAAATTAACAACCTATGTGAGATTTTTGGGCACCTCTGTAAGCTCCTATCATCTGGTCGCCATGTCTTGGAAAATTAAAGAAATCAAGGACTTTCTGCTCAGTCAGAAGCAAGATGCCAAATCCACCAAGATCAAGAAAAACAATATTGTGAAGTTCAAAGTCCTCTGCAGCAGGTACTTCTACACCTGACAGCTACAGACCAGAAGCAGAGAAACTGAAGCAGTCCCAGTCCCCTGGTTTGACAGTGACGGACCCAGTCCCCTGGTTTGACAGTGACGGAGCTGAAATGAACTTCGCCCCTCAACTGGAGTGTACTGAAAATCCTCAAAAAGGAAAAAAAATAAAAACAACCTAATCTCTCCAAAAATGTGAACATTAAAGGCAGGCATGGTATAACATGTTTTTAATCTCAGTGTTCTGTGCCTGGTCTACATAGTCTATCAGTGCATCATCTACATGGTTCCAGGCCAGCCAGAGCTATGTAGTTAAGACTCTGTCTCAAAAACAAAGAAGAAACAAGAGCCCAAGAGTGCTGGCACCCACCTGGAATCAGGCCCTTCGGTGGAGGGGGAAAGACTAGTCACTTACAGGTTGCCTTACCTGTAGGAAGCCCTGTCTCAAGAGCAACTCTTCAGATTAGAGACTAGAGGCACATGATTATCAAATGCAGAATCCTTGATTTTAAAAGCTATAAATTAGAGAAACTGGCAAAATTATGGAGAGTAAACAAAATACTAGGTAATAATATATTCACACTACATTTCCTGATGTTTTTTACTATTTTATTCATTATTTTTATTTTATGTGTATGAGTGTATCGCCTGCATGTGTGTAAGTACATCCATGTCATCCAAGTCCAAGGAAGTCAGAAGAGGGTGTCAGATCTCCTGGAGTTACAGACAGTTGTTAGCTGTCATGCGGATGCTGGGAATCAAATCTGGGTCTTCTCCAAGAGCAGCCAGTGCTCTGAAATGCTGAGCATCTCTCCAGCCCTGATTTTGCTGATTTTAATGGGACTCAGGAGAACCTTTCTTTGGGACCGTGGTTGCCACCACCCTGGGTTTAATTCAGCTCTCTGGAAACAACTGTTCTGGGTTCTTTGCTCATTTCTCCCTTTTTCCCAGGAAGCATGTATGGTATTCAGACTCTCCTCTTGACACATCAGAAACCTCCCCACACCTCTCTTAAAGCATAAATTTCAGAAGCAAAGCCAACACGGCTGATGTGTTCCAGTCGACACAGGATATCTCTCTTGTAGAAAGAATTCTGTTCCTGTGGGACTTTGTCTGCTTCCTTTTTAGGCAGCTCAGTGTTGGATATCCGGTAACATAAAACAAAATTCCTAAAAGTCTATCAAATCCAGCTCCTTCTTCCAAAATGTAAATTTCTCTTGTCAGTTCTCACACCGTTAAATCTCTCTGCAGCCTTTAACCAAGTCACCCCTCCTTCCTGTCCACTTCAATTTCTTTCTACCACATAAAAAATTTCCCAGATAGCTCCCTCTCTATTTTCTCAGGCACAGTGATGCTTCTGTTCTCTCCAAAAAATATGTGTTCTTTTCTTATCCTCACTGTATAGGTAAATTTACTAACTCTCATCAGATGGTTTTAACCTGTGAAGAGTTTCTATCTCCAGCCTCAATTTCTACCCAAACCTCATTTTCTTTTTTTCTAAAGATTTAAATATTTTCTTAAGGGAGTAGGGGCTGGAGAGCGTGCTCAGTGGTTAAGAGCACTGGCTGCTCTTACAAACGACCCAGGTTTGGTTCCCAGCACTCATGTGGTAGCAATTTCCAGTTCCAAGGGATTCAATGCCCTCTTCTGAACTCCATGGGCATTGCATAACACTGGTACACTTACATGCATGTAGGCAATACACTCATAAACATAAAAATAAATATTTTTAAAAAGGATTTATTGTTATGTTTCATGTATATATGCTACAGGGCAGAGGAGTGCCCTTGGAGGCCAGAAGAAGATCCCAGATCTCCTAGAGTAGTTGTGAGTTGCCTGACATGGTTGGGGGAACCAAACTCAGGCCCTCTGGAAGAGCAGCAAAGACTCTAACCACCTAGCCAATTCTCCAACCTCCAACTTTTTCTTTTTCCTCTTTTTTGGTCTTATTGTGACAGGGTCCATTAAGTTCTAGTCCAGCTGGCCTAGAACTCACTATGTAGACCAGGTTGGCCTTGAACTCACAGAGATCGGTCTGCTTCTGCCTCCTGAGTACTGGGATCAAAGGTGTGAACCACCACACACAGTTCCCAACTCTCTGTCACACTAACAACATTCTGAGCCCTGCTGCCAGATTGCCAATGTTATCCTGTATTCAACAAATACAAATTTCTACTCTTTTTCTTCCTGCCCTTCCCCGAAAGTCACCTGTATCAACAAACAAAGTAATTAAATATCTAATTAATCAAAATAAAAAATATATAGCATCTTAATCCTTTTTCTAATATACAAGCAACAAACCCCACTTACTCTTACCCTCAGAATGTCGACTCTTTCGTCCCACTCAGGTTACTAGCAAAATCAGTCCCCAACACCAGTCCATTTTCTTTTATTCTACTTTTTTTTTTTTAATGTGCATGTGTGTATATCTCTGTGTTATCCCATGTGTGACTGCTCACAGAGCCAGAAGACGGTGTCAGATCCCCTGGAGCTGAAGTTACAGGCAATTGTGAGCTGCCCAATTGCCTGGGAATTGAACAGGGATCCAATGAAAGAGCAGCAAGTGCTCTTAATTGATGAACCATCTCCCCAGTCCCCAATCTTGTCTTTATTTGCTCATGAATATATTTGTCTTCCATAGCCCTGACTTTTTCAAAGCAGCAGCAAGAGAGCAATATAGAAGAAGCAATGGCTTTTTCACAACTTCAATTCCTAGAAAAGTCATTCTTCAAAGCCCAACTCAATAACACACTAGAATTAACTGCTTTCTTCTTGTTCCCATGATGTTTAATTCTTCTGTCATAGAACTTGAGATGTATAGTTTGGTATGTCCATATTCCCTATTTAATTATACACTCTTTAAAGAAACTGTGGCTCAATTTTCATTCTCTTAGAGCTGTGCCTTGAGGACTAGGGATGCCACCCTGTTGATAGAATGCTTGCCCAGCATGCACTAACCCCTGGGCTCAAGCTCCAGTACTGCATAGAATAGGGCCTTAAAGTTGATTAACTGAACAAAATTTTGCTCTTTTCTCTGCCCAAACTCCAAGTTTCTTTTTAAAGTCCCACACTTTTAAGGAGCTCGCACTGCACATTCCCCTAGTTCCACGAAAGTTCCACGAAAGCTGGTTTACTCATTTCCATACCAGCTGAGTTTTCAGAAACTTTAAGTACAACTGCATATTTACCCAAGCACTAATGAAATGATTAAAATGGACAAACACAAATTTTAACTTTTTAGACACTTCTCTCAAGGTCTGACACTTGCTAAATGAGCCCTTGCTAATACTATTTAGAAAGGTTGTTTGGGCTAAAGATACAGCTCAACGGTGCAGCACACACACACCAAGCTCTGGGTTTCAGACCTGGGTAGGAAGAAAGGCAGGAGATAGTGAGGAAGGGAGGAGGGAGCTGTAGGGTTATTTATGTACATTAGTGAATGTTCCTAATGCTAAGGAAGTATGTCTTCTACCTCACTTCTAACAAGGAGACTAAGAAAATGACGTCAAAAGTACTGTTTGTAGAAATAAGATTGTATCTGGTTTCAGTCTTCTGGCACATTGAGTCATCAGAAATTAATAAAAGCTATCAATATCTCTAAGTGCTTTCATTTTCTGTCATCAAAATGATCTATAAACTGTGGCAGTAACCATAAGGTGGATTCCTAAAATCCAATAAGCAAGGAACAATAAAATATGTGAGCTGAACATGGAGACAAGTTTTTCAAGGGGTATCACATGTGAGTTTGATAGTGGGTCCCACTTCCTAACCAAAACTATGATGGAACTCACTATGTAATAGAGGCAATCCTCCTGCCTCAGTCTCCCAAGTGTGGGAAGAACAGGCACAGGCCACCATGCCCAGCTACGTTTCTTCATTGACAGTGTTAATTACTCTAGTTTTTAAACTAAAAACATAAACAGTCTTTTCTAAATGCAAAGTAACTACAGACATGAAGAAACAGGTATTTCATCACTCCAAGTAACTCATGAGACTACGGTATCTAAATACTGGATGAAATCTAGATGTTCTTTATCTAATATAATTTTCTCTTTAAGCACGTTCTGGTTTTTATCCTTTCCCTCCTAGCATGAAAATCATTTCCATGTACTTCAGAGGAATACAAGCAGGGCATAAGTCGTTTTTATTATTTAAGCATCTCCCCACTCCCCAATGAACAAGCAGGCTTCTTAGGAACAAAGTAGCCTGGGGGACTGGAAAGGTGAACACTGGCTGTTCTCTGAGAGGACCTAGGTTTGGTTCTCAGCATCCACATGGCTGCTAACAACCACCCCTAACTCCAGTTTCAGGGGATAGGACGCTTTCTTCTGGTATCCTAAGGCAGTGCACAATACTAATGCACTTAAGATATAGCCAGGAAAAAAAAAAACACCTTATACACATAAAATAAAAATGAACTAACCTGGAGCCAGGAGTTGTGGCATACTGCCTTCTAGACAGCAGAGGCAGCTGGATCTCTGTGAGATTTAGGGTTAAGCTGGTCTACACAGTGAGTTCCAGGCCAGCTGGAGCTACAAAAAAATTAAAATAAAAAAAAAAGAAATTAAAATAAATGAAAACTACTACTTAAAAAAAAAAAGAACTAGTATGTCTTATTGTGCTTAAGCACATCTTTTCAAACCAGAACTCACAGATCTAGCCTCTTCACATTCTGACTGAAGCATAACTTTTTGATTAATCATGAACTATATACCATTAATCACGTAGGTATTTTTGATGTGTTTCTCTTTTGAAATCTAATTTATTCATGACTTTAAAAGTCCTAGTTTCTCTTTCTTTGGATTATTCACATTTTTCTCAACTCATTGTTTTGTGATCTCAGTGACACTCCATTCATAACTAGGGTCATCCACCTACCAGTTCTAACTATGATGCTCTCTATGGCCACCATCAATCTGTTCTGATCTTTCCCTAACCTACCTTTCCAGGAACTCCTTTCTAAAATCAACTCCAAGGTGACAGAGCCACTCCCTATAACTGAAACATTCAGTTTCTAGCTGGGAAGACAGGGAAAGCCTGGGTGTTGGAGTCACACGTCTGATTCACTGTCATAATCTCCTGCACATTCATTTCCACATCAGTAAAGAACCAGTAGCACTTCAGGAGCATTTGTTTTATATGCTCTAAGAGGAACACAATATATTTTTTTTACAATAAGGAAAATAAAGCTTAGAAATTAACCGAAGTGCTTAATCTTACAGAACGAGTACATGCCAGAGCCAGAATTCAAATTCAGATTTCAATGATTCAAGTCCATGTTCTTTATTACACTACCCCTAACCATGATTATACAAGGGGCCCACCTGGCTCCTCCCTGCAACACAGGTTCAATAGCTAATTCCATAGCCCTCAGGGAGAGAATCCACCCTATCCCAGCAACACTCTTCAACGTTTAAATCATCAGCAAAAAAATGAACACTCAGCAAAAGCTCTAGTGATTACTACTAGTATATAGTTTAATTAATCCATGAGTTAAACTCATATTATTCCAAACATACTCTTCAAATATTTCAGTGTTAAAAGAGCCTCCTGCATAGAGAACAAGAGGCTACAAAGTGCTTATCCCTGAACAGGACAGTTATTCCAAACCTCTGACTCCCAAGGTTCGGGGATCATTACAGAAGAGGGGGGCAGAATAATTCTAAGAGCCAGAGGTGGTGAATGACCACAAACAGTCTTCCAGACAGCTGGTCATTTACTCATATGAACTCAGAGCAATGAAAACAGCATGCACAAGTCCTGTGAAAGCTCAGACTGGGTAAAATCCCAGTACATGGGGAAGTGCTAAGAAATCCCAACCCAATCTACAAAAAATTTTGGCTGCTGGGAGGAGAGAAAACAGTTGTTTTGCACGGTTGAGACTCTTGGTGGCCCAGTGAATGCATCCACACTGAAGGACATTGGGGAACCCAAATCATACTCTGCAGCCATCATATATATATATGTACATATATATATAGATATATATATGTGTGTGTGTGTGTGTGTGTGTGTGTGTGGTGTGAATTCATCAAACTGGTCTGGGGCAGTGGGAGTAAGTGAAGAGTGGATCCAAATGCAATCAAACTATATTATATGAAAATCACAAAAAATTCTATTAAAAAATGAAAAAAGAGTCTCTTGCACTGAGGCAGGACAGAAAGACAAGAAGATGGGTTGGAGAGATGGCTCAGTGGTTAAGAGCACTTTCTGCTCTCAGAATCCATATTAGGTGGTTCATGGTCATCTGTAACTCCAATAGTCTTCTGGCCTTCATGGGCACCTAAACATGCATACTCATGCATATACATACACATACATATAAACAAACAAGTATTTTTTTAAAAGAAATAAATTATGAGGACATGAGAGGGAAAGAGCCTCTTGACACTGAAGAAGCAAGAATTCCAGCATAATTAACAATACTTGCTATAGACTCTGCCAACACAGCTAAGATTCCTTTCAAATATAGACATTTATGTTGAAGTCACAATGATCTAAGCTTGAGGTCTGAGTGAATACGACCTTGGGCAGGACCTTATTTCTTCCCCAGAAGTTGGAAGATAATCTCAAACAAAGCTATTTAGTAAGTAAGTAGAGATACCTTTCAGTATTCCTCCCTATTCAGTGAGCTAGACTTACACTATATCAAGTGTAAAATCATACCAGGTGCCCCTCCAGAACCAGTGATAAGACAGCAACTTCAAGTACCGAGAAACCCTGTAATAACAGTGAGTCCACACCCATGCTCTTCTCGGGGCTCTTCTTTCTTCTAAGTGGATCTTCTTCTCCCATCCCTCATGTTTAAGCCTGTATTCAAATACCTTTAAAAAAAAAACCTCCAACTATGCTTTGCAACATAGCTACTTCTGAAATTCTTTTCAGCATAGAAGCCATGAATCCTGGTTTGGCTTGCATGAAGGCCTCTAAAACACTAGAGGAACTCCTCAGGCTGCTAAGCAGAATGGGGGGGGGGGGGGGGGGGTGGGCTATACTGGCTCTATACTTCCAACACTGACAACACAATCACAAATTCCCAGGAGCTTAAGGACAGAAAAGGTCAGGTGGGCTGGGATCACATGTCCACAGTCCCAGCACAGCACATGGAAGCCAGAGGAAGATGACCCTGGGCTATAGGCTCATTTGGGCTCATCACAAAGTAGAGAGATCTGGTCTCAAACAAAACAACTACAAACCAAGCAGGGTGCTGTAGTACATACCCATAATCCAGTACTTGGGAGGCCTAGGCAGAAAGCTTTTTGTATCAAAGCCAGCCTGAAATAAGTAATAAAATCCTGACTCTAAAATAAACAAATCTTTTATGACACAAACATGAGAACCTATGTCTTACAGTTACAAATCAATCAAAATTTTCTTGGTCAAGGTCTATTAAAAGAAAGAAAGTGAGCATGTGGCTAAAGTCAAGGTGAAAAAGTCTCCAACTAGTTCACCAAGAATAGCATTTACAGACCAGGTATGGTACTGCACATCTGTAATCCCAGCATTTAGGAGATGGAGGCAAGATCAGCATCTGGAGTTTAGAGTCCCCCTTAGCTACACAGCGAGGTTCAGCCCAGCCTGAGCACCATGAGAAAAAAGTTGGGTGTGCTGGGGCAAGTTTTCAATCTCAATATCAGAGAGGCAGAAGCAGGTGGATTGCTGTGAATTCAAGGCCAGCCTGGTCTACATAGCAAATACCAAGCCAACTGTGTCCACTGTGAGATCCTGTCTCAAACAAAAAAACTAGCTATTTGGGGCTGGAAGGTGGGCTCAGCAGTTAATATTTCTTGGTGCTGCAGAGGACAGGCATTCAGACTCCAGCACCCTGTAAGGAGGCTTCCAATTGCCTGTAATTCCAGTTCCAATGGATCTGACTCCCTCTTCTGGACCATGTGAGTACTTGCACTTACATGTGCACACATACACACCTATGAATAAAAAGACATTTAGGGGCTGAAGAGGGGGCTCAGTGGTTAAGAACACTTGTTCTTCTGGAGGACTCAGGCTCAATTCCCAGCACCAATATAGAGGCTAACAACTGTCCATAATTAGTTTCAGGGGATCTGACACCCTCTTCTGACCTCTGCAGGCAATGCACACATGCAAAGCACTTACATACATACAAGCAAAACACTCATACACATAAAAACAATAAATAAAATATTAAAGACACTTACAGTCTCCTCAAAGACCAAATGATTATTTATTAGACATTAGGTCAAACCTACTACATATTATTTACCTTCCCAATATGCTTCACAGAACTGGAATTGGAAGCACAATCCATCAAATATACATGCTCTTCTTGAATAGACCATCTATTTTCAATAGCTATATTGTGGCCCAAGCATTCACTTAACTGAAAGTAACCAAAATTCTCTTGGAAAGGAAATTAAGTCTATCATCCAGGCTATTAGACTCACAAGAAAGAAAATTTATGTACAGAAATACAGTAATAAATTTTTTTACTATGACTTTAAAACCAAGAAAGCAAAATGGTAGGAAAATACAAAGGAGTAATTTCCAGGAAGAAAGTTACACTTCATTTTTAATTTTTACTTTTATGTGTATGAGTGTTCTGACTACATGTACATAAATGCACCTGTTTCATGCAATGACCACAGAGGCCAGAAGAGGGAGTCAGGGCCCTGAAACTGGAGTTAGGGACAGTTGTTTGCAGCCACAACCACATGGGTACTAGGATTCAAATCTGGTCCTTGGCAGGAGCAGCCAGTGCTCCTAACCACTAAGCTGTCTCTCCAGCCCCTGTACTTGTATCTGAAGCCAGTCTTGGGGATACTAACTAGGTAAGGGTCTCAGCTGACTCTCAACCAACTATTTTTAGCAGCTTACATTTTGATTTTATAATCCATAGTACTGTCCATGAATATAAAATATTTTGAATACAGAACAGCTTTAACTTAAATTGATGCTCTTCTTGGTGGGATCTCTCACCATTCTTTGTAATAACTGAAAATATTACAAGCTACCATAAAAATTAGCATAGGAATCACTACCTGAGGAATTCCAAGAATGTAAAGCAGGCTACCAAGTAAGGAAAGGTCCAAAAATACACTAACTGGTTAGGAACGTTGGGCTAAAGCTTTCAAAATAAAATTAAGTTGGGGAGCAGCTGAGATACTGCTGTAAGGCATTAAGGACAAAAACTACACTGTTTACTTAAACAGCACTAAAACATAAACATGTTCTATTAGTCTAAAGGCATTTTTTCTGTTGGCCCCTCTTCCTTGAAAACTATGAATGCCACGAGAAAAATGTCTGCATTAAAGTGCTGAGATCCTGAGGAATAAGCAAACTACCGCACTGCTCAGGTTACAAGATGAAGAAACCACAAAGTAGGCGAATTCCACAACCCTGAGTTGAGCAAAGCAACCAAACACAAAGAAGTGCCCATTCTAGGTGCAAAAAGCAAACGACATTACTGTGTGACCCTAGACATCCCATTCTAAAGGCTTCCACAGGGGAGGAAAGGGATGGTAATAGCCAGAGTAAGGGCACGAGAGTTTCTGGGGTTTTGACACATTCTACTTCTTAATCGCTATCTACCAGTGTGTTCACACTGTAAAAATTCACTAAGCTGTATGATGAAGAGAGTTGTATTTACATTTTTTTAGAAACCAAGGGAGAAGTTGGAAAGATGGCTCAGCCATTAAGAGCATTCAGAGCTCTTCCAGGAGCCAGGTTCAGTGCCCAGCACCCAAATCAAGCACTTCACACCACCTGTAACTCCAGCTCAAGAAGCCACTGCAGACACCTGCACACACAGTGCACATAAACTCACACAGACACACAGATAAAAACTTTTAAATCTAAAAATAAATTTAAGAGGAAGGCTACATGAGACCCTGAAAAAAAGGGGGTTTTGCAAAGTTCTTCAATAACTGCTACACAAATCTCATTAAAAAATTCATATTTTCCAAGACAAATATATTAAGAACTCTATAATACGACAAGTGAACTAAAAATATTATTTCACTTTATTTATGAAACACATATGTAATTTTATTTTTCTTTTCAATTCTGTATATTTGTGTATCTGTTAACTATGTATACATGACTGCAGTGCCTGCAGAAACCAGAAGAGGGTGTTGAATCCCTTGGAGCTAGAGTTCCAGGCAGTTATAAGCTGCCCAATGTGGGTGTTGAGAACTGAAATCTGGTCTTCTGTAAGAGCAGTGCATGCTCTTAACCACTGGGCCATGTCTCCAGGCCCCATCAGCTTGTCTTTTTAATGGAGAAGTTTGTAAGAAAAGTAGGATCATGCTAGGGGATTTTGTGGTAGAGTACTTGCCTAGCATGCACAGGGTCCCAAATCTGAGTCTTAGCGCTCCCCAAAGAAAAGAAAGAAAAGGGGGGACAGGAGGATCTATTTTCTTTGAACTTCTAATCCATTACAAGAAATATCTAGCTGTGCAGGTAAAATGACTCAGCAGGTAAAATGGCTCGGCAGGTAAAGGCACTTGCCACCAAAGCCCAACAACCAAAGTTCGCTCCCTGAGAGCCATATGGTGAAAGGAGAGAACCGACTCCCACCTGTGCGCCCTCCCATTACGTGATGTGTGACTGAGTTATCAACTGCTTTGAAGGCTGAGATCTTCTTACATCCAGAGTCTCTGCTATGCTGCAAGTGATGGAGACCACTAGTACTCAACAAATTTGGGTTAAGAACTCTAACTTGGGTCTGAAGAGACAGCTCAGCAGTTAAGAGCACTGGCTGCTCTTGCAGAGAATGAGTTCAATTCCCAGCATCCATATGGTGGCTAACAATCTTCTGTAACTCTATCTAGTTCCAGGGGATCCAACACCCTCTTCTGTTCTCTGTGGGCATTGCATGACACAGGTGCACTTACATACATGTACTTACATACACGCTCATACACATATTTTAGAAAATTAAAATTTTTTAAATACTTGAAAAAAAAACAACTCTAATTTATAAATGCCCTAAGTCTAAAAGTAAAAAAAAAAAAAAAAAAAAAAAGAGAGAGAGACAAGATATAATGCCACACTTCTGTAAACTACCACTTGGGAGGTAAAGGCAGGAGGAAAGTTGCCAGCTATCACCTCAAAACCGGGTCACTAGTATGGTGGTGCATACCTTTAATCCCAGCACTTAGGAGGCAGAGGCATGTGGATCTCTGTGAGATCCAGGTCTGCCTGGTCTACGTAGAGGTCAGTTGGAGCTACAGGGAGACCCTGTGTCAAAAAAAAAAAAAAAAAAAAAGAGGAGGGACCATAGCTTAGTGGCTTAATGCTCACCTAGCATGCATGAGGTCCTAAGTTCAATGCTCAACACAGGTGTGGGGGTAGCAAGGAGAATAACTGACTACTTTGACTTATCATCTACACAAATAAGGAAGACTATGTGAATAGAAAAAGAAAGAGAAAACCCCAGAAAGGTGAGAAACACAGGTCCAAACAAAAGTGCCAAATCAGTAAGGCCAGGTTTATACGACTCTATGACTTCAGCAATATCTTCTTTTAATTATTTTTATTTTATGTGTATGAGTGCATTACCTGCATGTAGGTAGGTACGCCCCTGTCTTGCAATGCCTGAATAGATCAGAAGAGGGTGTCAGATTCCCCTGGAACTGAAGTTATGGATGGTTGTTAGCTACCATGTGGGTGCTGGGAATCAAACCCATGTTTTCTACAAGAGGAGCTAGTGCTCTTAACTGCTAAGCCATCTCTCCAACCCCAGACTTAGGCAATATTTACTAATACACACACACACACACATATATGCATACACCTTTTGTCTAGTATGACAGTGGTTACCATAATATTAACTACGGAGACTTGGACCAGGATGTATTACAACTATATTAAACACTACCAACAACAACAAAACTGAGTTACCCTAAGCTCAGTCTAGCAGCAACTGTTCCTCATAGGCTAATATCAAGCTGAAATTTTACTTGAAATTACTTCTCTTTTATCTGCAACATATTTTCACTGCTATTTCTGGGCAAGTACTTTACTATCATCTTCACAGACAAACCATTCAAGAAATAGTAATATTTATATTCCTCTCTTTTTCTGTGTGTGTCAAAGAAAGAATAAAATTGGTAATCCTGAGGTAAGTGTAAATTCAATAGTACATTATATATTTTACAAAGTTAGAAGATTCAGGAAATTAGCATGGAGTCCGATCCCAAGGGAAAAACAAACAAACACCTGAGAGAAGATGGAGGTTCTGGGCTTTAAAGTCATGCCAAGATATATAGATGGAAGTTAGCCTGGGCTACATAAGATCCTGTCTCAAATGGAGGATGGGTAGGACAGAAAAAATCCAAGAGAAGATAAATCTGTAACACACATTCCCACTATTTCGAACTTCCTAACCACTGACATTTATTAGCTCTCAGTTGATAAAATGGAAAACAAAATTTCTAATGTTTTACTTAATAACAACCATGCAAAAACTCTTCTGCTTTTCTATGAATTTTTTTCAGTGTCTTTTTACCAAGAACCTCAAAATAAACTAATGTCTGTAAAAGACATTTATGATTTCCTAAACCCACCACCAAAAACAGTTTGCATAACAAAAGGTGAAAGAGTAACAAATCTGAGTGGCTCAATCCCACACAGTGGCCTATCAAAGGGCCAATTACTATTACTCTGCTAAACTTGGGCAGACAGCTTTGCAAAGCCACAGCACTCCTGCAGTCTTCTTTTTTCCTGTTTATGAGACAGGGTTTCACTCTGTGACCAGGCTGGCCTGGAACTCACTGATCCTCCTCAATCTCCTGCGTGCTGGGATAACAGGCATAAACCACCAGGTCCAGTTTAATTTTCTACTTCTGAAAATAATAGCCATAAATATTTAACAAGTGGTATTAAGAGAATGACTGCACCTAAGTAAACATCCCACAAAATTTCAACTAAACATCTACTTCAGTGACTAAGTCATTACAAATGCTATCCAGTAATTTTGGAGGTGGTCTGAGAATTGTCTAAAAAATATTTAGACACTGGGAGTAGTGGTACACCCCTGTAATCAGAGCACTCCATGGGCAGAGGCAGAAATACTGCCCCAAGTTCAAAGCCAGCTAAATAGAGCTACATAGTGAGACCCTATCTCGAGAAACCAAAGACCACAGCAAAACAAGGGAAAAAAGCCGGTATACTCCTTCCAACCTGTGGCCAACGCCCTCCAGCATTCTTGCCTTGTCCCCTACCACTGCCCCCTTCCTCTATAGCTTCCATTTTGCTATCAGCTCCATGTCCCATCCATCTCTTCCCCCTCAGTCTACACTCCATGTCCCCGTCCATCTCTTCCCCCTCAGTCTACACTCCATGTCCCCGTCCATCTCTTCCCCCTCAGTCTACACTCCATGTCCCGTCCATCTCTTCCCCCTCAGTCTACACTCCATGTCCCCGTCCATCTCTTCCCCCTCAGTCTACACTCCATGTCCCGTCCATCTCTTCCCCCTCAGTCTACACTCCATGTCCCGTCCATCTCTTCCCCCTCAGTCTACACTCCATGTCCAGTCCATCTCTTCCCCCTCAGTCTACACTCCATGTCCCGTCCATCTCTTCCCCCTCAGTCTACACTCCATGTCCCGTCCATCTCTTCCCCCTCAGTCTACACTCCATGTCCCGTCCATCTCTTTCCCCCTCAGTCTACACTCCATGTCCAGTCCATCTCTTCCCCCTCAGTCTACACTCCATGTCCCGTCCACCTCTTCCCCCTCAGTCTACACTCCATGTCCCATCCATCTCTTCCCCCTCAGTCTACACTCCATGACCCCATCCATCTCTTTCATCTCAGACTCCTCAACACTCACACTCCTGTCTGCACTACTCCAACTAGCATACATAAGCCCGGCTCAAGTCCTACACAATGACTTTTACTGTGACAAGTCTAATAGACAATGCTAAACCAGTGATGCATGCTTGAGGTCCTATCATGTGGGACGCCAAGCCAAGAGGATCATAAAATTTCAGTACTTCCTGGGCTACATTACCCAGTTTCAAAAAAAATTAAAAATAAAATTATACTGCAGGTAAATATTTTTCGGGAAAGTAATGACGAAATAAAGTGACTTAGCAACTTCTGACTTAAGTTGCTGGGTTAACTGTTGGATTCTCTTACCATTCTAGTGGAGTTCACTAAGCTGCAGTCAGAACAACTCTTGAGCTGCCTAATTTAAAACGTCTGGAAAGTGATCTATGTACTTGAGTTTTAAAATAGAACGCATAATATTAAAAAAAAACAAAAATATAAAACTCAAGGATACAACAATTTTATTAAATCTTTGGTTCACAAGTACTGTCTGTGCCAAGCTACCAGCACCCTAGAACATCTCGAATGCAAAGTAACAGCTCCATCACTGGAGGTATTTTCAGTACAAACCACCCAGATATCTCTACTTAAGGAAGTATGCACACAGGAGTCCTGACAATAGGCACATCGCTAAAGTTTTTTTTAATTTAGTAGAAAATCTGTTGTTTGCTAATGCTGTGGTAATTTGTCATTTAAAAAAAAAAAAAAAAAAAGGCCTAAAGCATGGACTGATAACTGCACAGAAAACTGAGTGAGCCGGGAGCACTCTACCTTTCCATAGTAGTGCGGCTACAATACTTTGTAATTGAAAAGAAGACAGCGGGCAGGTGTCAGAGTACTTGCTACTCCATGGTGGGGACCAGAATTTGGATCCCAATATCCTCTTCTAGCAGGTCACAAACGCCCTAACTGCAGCTCCCAAGGACCTTACGCCCTCCTCTGGCCTCCGAGGCACTTGCACACAGTTGTGCACATACAGTGACACAGATACACACCTGTTTTTAAAAATAAATTATGACAGTGGGGTGCGGTGGCACATGCCACTAATCTGACACTGGGAGAGCTGAGCCAAAAGGACGGATGCCAGTTCTGAGTGAGCCAAGGATATCTAACGAGCCCAGACCTGTCTGGCCTACTGAAGACCCTTGTCTCAAAAAAAAAAAAAAAAAAAAAAAAAAAAAGAAAAGGACGAGCGATCAGTGAATTATCTACTTCTAAGTTGTGTAGGTTACCGCTACAAAAACTACCTAAAACAAATACCGCTGAGGACAAAATAGGCATCCAGTAAACTCACTCAGCAAGTACTGGAGAAGTGGAGCGCACTGACTGATTTACAGAAAAATTAGCCAAGTTTCTCAGTAGACTTTTAGTTCGAAATGTCCAGTATTATTTAACACATGTAACCTGAGGCCACCACCGTGAGTATCAAAATAGCAACCTCCCGCTTTAACGCGGCAAAACCCAAAGCCCTGACGGGATTTCGCGTTGATGCGCACGGTTTTACTCCGGCCTCACCACGCCAGGGAGACAGGGGGCTGCCAAGCACTGCCCAAAGTTACTGCACACAGGCCGGAGAGTGGGGCAAAGACGGGCCGACAGCCGACGCCACGCGCGGTAGCGCTGCAGCCGGAAAGGCGGCGGCCGCGGGTCGGCTCCCCGAGGCACCCGGCACAGCCCTGCCGCGGCGGGCGGAGAGGAGCCGGGCGGCGGGCGGCCCGGGACGAGCGCAGCGGCAGGTGGCGGCGCCCGGGACGGGAGGACCGAGCGCGCCGGCGACCCGCAGTCCGTGGCCGGCGGGAGGCGCACGCGGCGGCCCCAGGCCCGTACACGCCCGGCCCAGCCCTGACAACTTGCCTGGTGGAAAAGAGTTGCGGGTCCCCGGCCCCCGGATCCCCGGGCTCCGCCATCCAGGACAACCGCTCTGCCAAGGAGGTCCCGCGAGACTCGCCAGGTCTCGCGATACGAACCCACTGGCCTCTCGCGAGTTTGCTCTAGAACCAACATGGCGGCAAGGGGGATCGGGGCTTCGGGACGTCAGACCGCTGCGTTCACGGACTAGAGGCCCGGGCTCTGCGAGCCGGGGAAAGCCGCTCCCACCCGGCGTCGCTCCGACCTCCGCCGACCCGGCCGCGAGTCACGTGCCCGTCACGTGGGCCGCGCGCGCGCCCCGCGCCTCCCGCCCCTCCCCGCGCGCACCCGGCCCACGTGGGGGCGCCGCCGCCTCAGCCTCCCCCGCCCGGCGCTGGGCAGGAGCTAGGGCTCCGCGCGTCCTCCGCCCCCGCGCCGCGCCGCCTCGCGCCCCCGCTCACCTCCCGCGCGGGGCCAGCGGCCGCTCAAGAAGACGCCGTGCGCGTGGCCGCCCTGGCCCCCGCCGCCCTGGCTCGAGCGCCCGCCGCCAGAGGAAGCTGCCCGGCACCGCGGCGCTTCCAGGTGGATCCCCGCCTCCCGCTCCCGCCACTTCCCGCAGCAGCGCGGCTGCTTCCGGTCCCCTCCTTCCGCTGGCTGGGGCGGGCGCTCACCGCGCCGCCTGCTGGACGCCACGGTCGCTGCAGCGCGCCCGCCCCCGCCGCCGCCCGGCCTCGGAGACGGCCCTGCGGAGCGCCCCGCGCCGCGAGCGGTGCTCTGGGGACGGAGTCCCAGTCCCGGAGCGCGGGATGCGCCCGGCACGCCCGCTTGGCGCCGCACAGCACCGGCCCGGGACACTTTCCCCGCTGTCCAGTACGATGCCGGGCCTCGCGCGCGGCTCGGTCCAAGCAGCACTAGCCGAGTTTTCGCAGGTGCTCTCACCGAGAACGCAGTCTGTAGAGAGCAGGACTTCGTCCGTACCTCGCTCCCACTTGCCCAGAGGTGACGGCTGGTGGGGTGGGGGTCCTGGACCCTGGGTGTGCTCAGCTGGAGGGAGGCTCTGGGTTCAATTCCCAGCACCTTCCTCCAGAAACAGTAATGGGAACGCCGGAAGGTAGAGCCCCTTCAGTGATGGAGCTAAGCTCTTCCTCAGGTGAAATCTGGATCCATCAGCTGTGAAGAACTAACTGTAGCTGTTTTTGCCTGGTCACTTTTCCCCAGGCAGGTGGGGATGGGTTTCTCTTCCCTGCTCTTAAGTTGTCAACAGAAAGGTCTCGTGTTTCAGTTTAGTTCAGCACAAATGTCTGCTCCAGGATAAAGGGTGTCACATGTTTTTATACTGATAAACACATCTGTGAGCTTTAAAAAAAAGACCGGACTCTCCGTTGCCTTACGCTTCTCAGTAGCTGGAAGCCCACACCAGGGCAACCGGCTCCAGTCTTTCACTGAACTGTTCCGTTCTTAGAGCAGACAAGATATAGAAATAACACGTTGTTCCCTTGCCAAATTGTTCCTAATAACCTTAATAACTATGGTTTTTTGGCTATCATGTGCCAAGGGCAATATGGTATCTATGTAGAAAAGATTTTTCCACCCTGTATGTCTCACATCCCACCTTCAGGAATGAAGAACCTAATCTTTGCTGTAGGGAAGTGTGATCCAGGGCCAGCCATTGTCAACCTCCAGGCATGTCCTTATCACAGTACTCATGTTTCCAAGGACAATGACCAGAGTAACTGGTGAAGGCCCAGGCATCTCATCCCAGCTTGCACCAACCCTGAAGGATAGTCTGCATAACCTGCAGGACCAGCTGAGGCGCTCTACGGAGACCTCTCCCTCTGCCAGCTCAGCTTCTCTTTCTGCTCCAAGTGATGAACGCAAGAGCATTCCATGGTAAATCCCCTGCACAATAGTATATAAGCATCTGTTTCCAGAGGAGCCTAAACTGTGACCTTGTTCACGTTTATCTCATGATAAAACTGATGTTATAATTTGGAATTTAAGATGACAAGTTCCCATAATCCAGGCTGACCTACAACTCTGTATGGACCCTTGAACTCCTGTTCCTTTACCTCACAAATGTTACAATTACAGGCTACAGAGCAAGTTTCAGGTCATCCTCGAGTACATGAAGTCCTGTCTCAAAAAAAGGAAGAGAGGAAAGGAAGGATTAAGAAATGAGTCTTCTGAGGCTTAAGTGATTCTACAGCACTGTTACCATTGGTCCAAACACTGCAGATTCAGAAACATCCCCCAATTCTATTTACAAGTTGAAGGAATTCTTAGGTTTCTCAAAAGGAATGCTAGTGGTTAACCCACTGATATTAGTACCCTTATGATCTAGTCATCTCTCAGTAGCACCCTTTGGTGCTTCGACATGGGCCTTTAGAGAGCATACTTCATATGCAAGCCATAACAGGAGTGTAGTTAAAATACAAGACCTTGTCTTTAGTTATTGGCATTTAAAAAAAAAAAAAAAAAAAAAAAGGAGTGCTAAAATTAGAGTGTCGCCATTCTGTAACCCATAATGAGATAGTTTTAAATTATCTATTGAAGGTAACTAATAACTATCAGGTGAGGGGCCTGGATATTGCTCAGTGATAGGACACTTAGCATATACAAGGCTTTGGGCTCAATTAACAACACATGCACAAAAAAAAAAAAAAAAAAAAAAAAAAAAACAAAAATTAGTTGGTAAGTTGGCCAAAGTTAGGACTTCACCACTGAAGTCCTTCACCAGCTGAACCACTGTGACTCCATCCTCGTACATTAAAAGAGTAACAGCTAGGCACTGTCCCCTCCCTCTTCCTTGCTTTACCAGGCTAGTCAAACAGCTACACTTACATTGGGACACATGACTAGAGCCTTCCTGTTGACTATTAGCTGAGATGCCAATGGATAGCTCACAAGACTTTCCCAATGACTTCATCCACAGGGCCTTTGTCCAGTCAGATGCCTCATCAGCCACACTGAGAAAGTGAATATAAATGCAAGCTCATAAATGGTTAGGACTGGAATTGCCAGTGTCATTTGCTGTCTCATGTGGAAAGAACTACAGAAAGTAAACAGGAGGCAGAGATCATAGTCATGGGGAGAGAAAAGACTCGCAAGACATCATTTGGCACCTCAGCCAGTAGTGAACATGAAGCCCCCAGCCATAGCAGCACAGCCAGTCGACCTGCTGGGGCAGCCTCATGAGACCACCAAGACAGCCCACAGAACTGGGAAAATAAAGTCACTGCTTCATGGTAATAGAAGTGGGAGATGCTCTGTTACACTAGAAGAGTACCTTGGGCCTAAGGGACATCATGACTTCATGTCAGAGAACTGTACCTACACAGTATTCATAGAGTTCATGCACACAGGTCAGGTCTGCAGCAGAATTCCACATGGTCAAGATAAATAACTGAAGGGATTTAAACCCAAAGGACTTGTCTAATAGGTCTGCATCTAGATAACTCCTATCATAAATCATTATGACTCCGTAATTCTGCCCAGCTTGTACACTCCTGACATAAACCATCAAGGTCATCAGATGCATTGGTATCTGAACTTTCTAGATTGCTGACAGTAGAAAAGCACAATACAACTAACTATGCAACTGGCAGGGCATAGGCCAAAAACAGGAAGGAGGATATTGCACACTTACAATATATTTTGTGAATCATAAAACATTTACAGCAGCCCAAAGAAGATGATAATTTTGTAGGTAAGTGGGGCAAAGAACTTTCCAAGGCTTTGAAGAGAGTTAAGTGACAAGAATTGTTGTTCCAAGTGTAAGCTATCTGACTATAGTAGACAGAATTAATTGTGCTAATTGCCTTGCCTTTTGCCATGTGACTTTGCAGGTTTTTCTCACAGAAAGTAGATCCTAGCACTGAGGCTGAGGTAGGTGGATTGCTGTGAGTTCAAAGGCAGCCTGGCCTACAGAGTATAATCTATTCTTCTCTCCTTACTGTAAGCTCATCTGTTAACTTTGGTGAATAAAATGTTAGAAAATGTAACGAATGGCTTCACTGGAAGATGATTTGCTTCTCTGATGGGATAGATGCTGAAGGATACCTTGGTCCAGTCATTTCAGTGAAAATCACCCCAGATCAGCCAAATCCAACAGAAGCTAGTAAGTCCAGAGGACAGCAGCTCTATCAGTTAATTCAGTAAGACAGATCCAGACCAAACCCTATAAACTTGTGAATTAAGTATTCTTGTCCACCACTGAGGTTTAGCAAAAAGTAACTGATAAGCTGGCCCTAAAGCCCATACATGAGTAAATATATCCAGCAAAGTTAAGCAACTGGGACTACAGATTAGGAAACATTAAGCTAGTGAAATATACTTGAGAATCATTTTTAAAGTGATAGTTAGGCCAGGCATGGTAACGCACACCTTTAACCACAGCACTCTGGAGGTAGAGGCAGGTGGATCTCTGTGAATTCAAGGTCAGCCTGGTCTACATGGAGGGTTCCAGGAAAGCCAGTGCTACATAGTGAGACCCTTTCTTCAAAGAAGGAGAAAAAAAAAAAAAAGGGTGATAGTTGAGATTCAGTGAATGAACTTAAAGACACAGGAGCTGGAGAGATGGCTCAGCAGTTAGAGCACATACTGCTTTTACAGAGGACCAGAGTTTGGTTCCTAGCACCCAGACTAGGAGGCTTCAACTGCCTATAATTCTAGCTCCAAAAGATCCCACACCTCTAGCTTCAGCGGGCACTTGTACTTACATGCACATATCACACACAGATTCACACACAAACACATAATTTAAAACAAATCTTAAGATAAAGTGACAGATGTTAATGCTCGGTGCTCAAATGAAAGAAAAAAGCTGGAATGAGCATCACAGACTTGAGGGAAATTACCATGCTGCCATTGAGATCACTGCATTTGTTTTTTCTTGGTTTTTTGAAGTGGGCACTTACTCTATAGTAGACTAGCCTCCAGCTCACAGCAGCCTTCCCTCCTCAGGTTCCTGAGTCTTGTATCAGGTGTGACTTGTGACGTCTAAGAGAAGCACATTCTGGATGCAGACATCTGGGTTTCAGTTCTGACATTGAATGCTTACCTCAAAAGTGTCACTCTGTAGCTACTTTTACTAAGTCCTGCTCCCTCTCATTTCTTATTGGAGGGAAGGAGTTGCTGAGAGTGGGCCTAGGGTTTAAGTGCATCAAAGTATACACTGTACCACTGACTACCCTCTTGTTTTTATTCACCCATGTTCTGTTCCAGCACTCTGTTTTTGGATTTTGGAGATAGTATTACTGGTAGCATAGGCTGGCATTAACCTTATGAGTCCCACTCTGCAAGAAGGATCTATTTTTATTACATTTATTATTTATCTGGTGGGTTTTTTATTGTTGTTTTTTTTTTTTTTTTTTGGAGACAGAGTCTTGTTAATGTAGCCTAGGCTGACCTCAAGCTTACAGTGAACTTCCTGCTTCAGCCTCCTGAGCACATGGTGGGTCTCACATGCACTCCTAATGCCATCTTGTGTTTGCTTCCTGGAAAACTCAGCCTGTAACGTTCTTTGACAAATGAAGAGAGCTGGAGATGCAAGAACTTACACATTGTTCTGAGTCGGGGCTGGAAAGACGGCGTAGCTGTACTCTGAATTCAGGCACAGTCATGACATGCCCAACTAACCACCTTTATATTAAAACCAGTGTACCCTCAATACATGTAGGCTCTATCCTTTTTGTGTATTAGGTCTAGTTTTACTTACATGCATGTGTGTCTCTATGTCTGTGTGAAAGTCTGCCATTGGTAGAGGAGGATCTTCAGAAGCCAGAAGAGGATGTCAGATCCTCTGGAGCTATAGCTACAGGTGATTGTTAGCCAACCCACATGGGTGTCAGGGACCGAACTAGCATCCTCTAGAATACCAGTAAGTACTCTTGACCCTAAACCCTCTTACTACCCTGTGATTAGTTTGCCTACTTCTCAGCTTAAGTACGCCTCATTCCTACCAGTGCTAGGGATGACCTCAGTGCATGCTAGGTAAGCACCCTCCAACTAAGCTACAGCCTCCCCGCCCCAATCCCCGCCTTTCTTTAACTTTGAGATAGTGTCTCACTGTTGTTCAGGCTATCCTGAAATTTACTCTGTAGCCCAGGCTGTCCTTGAACTATGTTCCTCCTTTCTCAGCCCCCTACTAGCTAAGATTAGAGGCCTACACCATTAGGTCCAGCTCAGTATCTTCGAAAGAAAATTATCCTTGGCTTGGAGTTTAGCTGCATGGTAGTCCTTGCTTAGCATACTTGGGAGTCCTGGATTCACTGAAAAATGGAATAAAGAAAATAATCCATAAAGAAACTGTTAATTTTATCCTATACCTAAGACTAACTTTCAGCCAAGATTACTACACTTTAAAATATTTTGGCAATTATGACATTATGTTAGGAGTATTCTTAACATGTATCTCAACATACTACTTACAGCATATCATAGCCAGTTTCAAGGGAAATCACTGGGCAGTAATATAGCATAGTAAGTGAGAGTATTGGCAATCTGGTTGGCTATTCATATACTTGAATTAGAATCCCCTATCTGCTGCTTCACTGCATGACCTCCAGGTAAGCTAACTGACCTAAGTCACTGTGGTGACTTACACGTTTGAACTCTTGGTCCCAGCTGGTAGCACTGTTTGGGAAGGTTGTGGAACCTTTAGAAGGTAGAGCCTTGATAGAATAAATGAGCCACCAAGGAAAGGCCGTGAGATCTCATAGCCTGGACCACTCTCTGTCATTTCTGGTTTCCTGAATATGGATGCCTGCTTCTGCCACCATGTTTTCCCAGCCATGATATATAGTGTATCCCTCTGAACTATCCCTCGGAACTATAAGCCAGGGTCTGTTATCACAGCGACAAGGAACTAAGATAGTCATATAGGGCCATGATGAAGATTAACAAAGTGCTTAAGTACAATGACTGAGAAGTATCAGAGTCCAATAAATGATAAGTGCTATTAAGAACAAACCTTCCAGGGTCCAGGTGTGGTAGTGCACGCCTTGAATCCCAGCACTCAGGAGGCAGGGCAGGTAGATCTCTGAGATTAAGGTCAGCCTGGTCTGCAAAGAGAGCTGCAGGCCAACTGAAAACACTGTCTCAAAAACTCACGCACACACATACACACACAAAACGTTCAAACCATTTCAACTAACTACTGATTGTCATTCGTCAAAATTATCATGCATTCTGGTGATACAGAGACAGATCACAAGTACTCAGTGTTTGAGAAGTACAATGTAATAATGAAAAAGAAAACTTTTTATGATTCAAATATATGAATAGAAATGTGCTAATAAAAGCAGAATCAATTTTAAAATATATGGATGGGTCTTATTTGTTGTTGTTTTCAGACACAGTATTGTTACATAGCCTGGCCTGATTCAAACTCAAAATACTCCAGCCTGAGCCTCTGGGGCACTGATATATAGGTGTGAACCACCATGCCCATCCCTAAATGGTTGCTTAATGAACCTGTTATTTCATTAAACATCAGAAAGAACATTAGTCAAAAACTTTTTAGTTGCATACTTTAGAATAAGATACAATGAGATGCATTAATAACAACAAACATTGTGCCTTCACTTTTAAAGTATATCAAATAAATTCAACATTCAGGTTACACATTTTAGAATTATTTTTATTGAACTAATTTTAACATTGTATTAGATGGTGCAGCTACCCCACACTGAAACAAAGCCATCATGAATGCTATTCAACATCCTCAGTGTAATTCGGTATGTTTTGTACTTGTAATATAGTTAAACTTTTGACATTACATAATCAAGCAAACAGAAGTGCATACTATAGTATTCAAAAAACATTTTATGCATTTCATTAAAAAATCATTTTGCAAGTGGTTTCAGCATTATTAACAATCTCATTTGACACATTCCACACTTCATGCTCTCAAAACAAAATGTGGCCTAAAACTAACTCTTAAGGGTTTTTTTAGTCACTGACTGACATTAATGAATACTACTCAGACTACAGAATTAAAGTTTATCATTTTACATTATAAGCTACAATAAGTTACTACTGTCATGGTGACAAATTTCACTCAAACTAAATACATCCTGATACATTCAAAACGGGTATTTTGTAAATTTTAATATGCTAGTTTATATGCTGCAGTGCAAAAGAAGTAACACCCTAATATTTCCTGAGCTTTAGGAAATTAACAACTTTCTGAGCACTACTCTCAATTTAAAGTAGGCTTCTTACTATGCCAAGCCATGTCAAAACTATACAATTAAATTAGACTTCTCAGAATTGAAAAGATTGGTTACGGTGGTTTTGACTAATGAAAGCTTTCAAAGCAAAAGTATTTACAATGATACAAACAATATTATGGACCTGTCTAGTACACAAAGATCAGAGATAATCCTAATTACCAACTGATCACAACTATCCCTTTTCTTTCGAAAACATTACACTGAAAGATATTACAGTAAGTAATTTAGCATTAAATATATCAACCTTTATTACACATTTCAACATATTCTTCCATAATGCCCAGTAAGAAGGAATAACTGTGATTAAAGATGAAAAAAATCAAAAAAATAAAAATGCTTTCAGGAATGTTTCTGAATGTGTACATATCAAGGGAAGTGAGAATGATTTCTCAAAAGAACTCTCTATACTCTCAAAATTATAAAGATCGAGTTTCTACTTCAATCTTTTCTCCGGCTTGCAGCACATCAGGGTCAACATGGACAACAGGAGGTCGTAAGATAACTTCAGGCCCTCCTCCATAGATAGACTGCAGGAAATTCCAAGTTTCTTCAGAAATCTGACCAGAGTCTGCTCCTAAAATTACGTGTATGTAGAAAGAATAATGTTTACCAACATGTGTTTTTGTATCATATAGCTTTCATGGTACACCCACCAGTGCAAATCCTCTAGGGATGATTGAGAACTTCTGAAATAGGAATCTTCATATTATCAGCTTCATGTTATAAGCTGTGTATGGTCTGATTTTAAGTTACTAGATGTTTTTCGCTTGCTCCTAACAAGAGCCCTAAAACTTTCCCTCAAATAAAAGTTAAACACAAACTTCTTTCCACTATTTGTCATACTCAGCCTATTACATTCTTATGCTAGGTTACTAAAAAGAATCACTAAGTAAAGGTTTCAGTATTAATCAAGACATGATGGTGCATGCCTATAATCCCAGCACTTGGGAAGTAGGGGGTGTTCTCAACTACATATCAAATTTGAGCCAGCCCGGGCAGTTCCTGATACTGTGTATCAGGAAAAAATATTGTGTGTGTTTGCGTGTTAATCAGACTTACCTTGCCTTAGCATCACATTACCACACTTAGTAACTGCAATTTTAGTGTTGTCGATAGGACCTGGAGGATCTATGTCAAGACGAAAAAGAATTACAAAATTTTCAAAGAAATATAGCACAGAACTACATAAGTTTGTACCTGAAATAACTGAGTTACTAATATGTAATCATATTGGTTATTTTTTAGCCAAATATTATAATCCATTCTTAATGTCTTCTCCTTGGCTTTTAGTCTTATTTGCCCCAAAATAGAACCAGAAAATAAGATGAGAGGGGGCTCTCTTAGCACCATTGAAAGTCTAATATTATTTCTTAATTACTCATTTTGGGAATGGAGATCAAAATGAACTTTTGTAGCATTAAAAGAACAAGTACTTTATAATTTTAAAAAATTATATGATTCTCAGTTTCAGATTTCTGTTAAATTGAAAGCAAGGATTATAAAATAATTATTACAATACATCCTTTTAGGGAACAAAAAGGCTTTTTTTTTTCCTTAACCATAAAAGTATAGTACTTGTTCATTCTCGAAAGCTCTGAAACAGGCACAAGGAAGAAAAATTATTAAAGCATATTACAGAAAGGTAGCTAGAATGTTTTAATATCTTTGGGATCTTTTGTATTTGCACAATACATTGTTTAAATAAGGACTAAGAAGAACAAAGTACAGTGGTATTTGTGTGTATGTATATGTATAAAAATGCCATAATGCTCATTATTTTGTATGCAAACTTAAACTTTAAAAAGGGGTTCAAACTATGCTGCAATCAATTCAACATGTCAAGAAGATCTTACTTTCAAATTATTAAGTAATTATTTTTAAAGTCCACAGTCTATTCCACTATAGTGGATAAACCCTAATTTATCCACTATTCTACTATTGTAGGGTATTTAAAGTTTTTTCATACTAAAATTGGATTTATTTTTATTTTTTACTTGTGTGGTACAAATGTACTGGTGCCTCTGGAGGCCAGAAGAAGGTGTCAAAATTCCATGGGGCTGCAGATGCAGAAGGTTGTAAGCTACCCAGTATGAATGCTAGACCCTGGCTCAGGTCCTCCAGAGGAGCAGCAGGCACTGGACTGCTGAACCATCTCCAGCACTCTATAAAGACAACTTTTGTTCAGTTCTCTTAATCTTGTCATGAACATGGCATCATTCTTAGATTTACAGCAATAAGACTATAAACTAGAACGTAAGATCCATTCACTGGTGTGATCTCAAGTACATACAAATACAAAATATTGGTCAAGTGAATAAACAAAAGTTTGCTAAGAATCTTGCAGCTAACCACTTACCTCCATCTTTCCCCTTCACAAAACTCTCCCACTCTCTAAACCACTGCATACTGATACAGTAGAACGTGGCTGGAGAACCCTCCTCCTGAAATGCTCTGTTGAGCTACAGAAAGGACAGAAGAAAAGTCAGGCACCTAATATCTGGGGATTTTTTGTTTTTTCATTTTTGAAATGTGGTCTCACTGTGTTACCCCTGGCTGACCTGGAGCTGGGTATACAGACCAGGCTGGTCTCACAGAGTTCTACTTGCCTCTTCCAGATTAAAGACACGCACCACCATACCCAGCTTCTGGAACTTGCTTCGTAGCTGAACAATAAAGTCATTCTTCAACATCTAATAAGACACTTTCACATACATACATGTGGTACCACTAAGAAGGGAATTGCTGCTGTTATCTCCATATTAAGAGCCATAATATCATAAACAGTTCCAAATTATGTCTCAAAAATAGAACATACAAAAAAGGAGCATAAAGACTGGGATAAAGATGGTTAAAGCAGATTATAAACATATATATAGCAATAAATGCTATATATATTTATTAAAAATCTCTACCACTGCCAACAGTTAAGGAAAACTAATATAGAAAAAGAAGTGAAAGAAACAGAGCCTCAAAAGAAGAAAAAGGTCTGGGAGATGGCCAGCAGTTAAGAGCACTGGCTGCTCTTGCAGAGGACCGGGCAGCCACATGGCAACATACAGTTGTACATACTGCCAGGGAACTGGTATCTTCTGGCTTCCACGAGTATTACATGCATTAGGTGTACTTATGTACATAAATAATTTTTTAAAAAGAATAAAGGATATTTGGAATTTGTCTAGCTCCAGTAGTATTTCATATTGGATAATAAAACATCTATGATATACACTAGATAATGAACAGACAAACCAAATTCAGGTTGCCCCTTTTTTGAGACAGGGTTTCCCTGTAGCCATAGCTGGTCTGGAACTTGCTATGTAGACCAGACTGGCCTCAATCTCAGAGATCTACCTGCCTCTGCCTCCGGAGTACTAGGGGTGGGAAGGAGAGAGAGAGAAAAAGAGAAAGAGAAAGAAAGAGAGAGAGAGAGAGTACATACATCATATGAGCATGCATGCCAAAGCAAGCATGTAGAGCTCAGAGGACGACTTGAAAGGGTCAGTTCTTTCACCATGTGAGACCTGAGATCATCAGGCTTGGCTGCAAGCACCTTCACCTACAGAGCCATCTCACCAGCCCCATTTCTAATCTAATCAAAATTCTGTCGCCTTAAAGGGATAGAGTATGAGGTGGGTATGATCCAAAACTGTATTCATGTATGAAACAACCAAAGAACATATAATACTAATAGAAAAAAACACTTGATCATCCACAAAGATTCCTACCTAGGACCTTCTTACTAGATAAGCACTCTACCACTGAGCTATATCCCCAGTGCTAAAGATTTTTTTTAAGAATGTTTTGTACCCCACATTGGCCTCAATGTCACTAGCAAACAAGGATGACCTTAAACTTCTGATCTTCTTACTTTCCACCTCCCAAATAACTTGCATGTACTGCTGGCCTAGAATTCACTATGTAGGCCAAGCTGGCCTTGGATCTCAGAGCAATCTGCCTGCCTCTGCTTCTTGAGTGCTGAGCTTAAAGATGTACTCCACAACACCTGCCCTCCTCATACTGTTTTTGGTATCTTTACTCCTCCCTGTCCACGGCCTTTTTTTTTTTTTAAGGGTGTGATTGAGACAGGGTATCATGTAGCCCAGGGCAACTTCAAATTCCTGATAGTCCTGCTTCAGCCTTCCAAGTGCTAGGATTACAGGCATGAGTGACCACATCCAGATGTTCATGACCTTTTAATACATATTTATCAAATGTAACCACTTTGAGGCCAAGAATCTTTCTGGGACACAAAATAGCTACTTACACAGGAACCATGAAAGGATGTGAAAAACTCTGGGTCTATGTGTGATGGTTCTAAAAATTAAAGAGCTGGGTGTGGAGATGTGTAATCAGTACTTTAAGAATTGGAGACAGAAAGTTCAGAGGTTCAAGGCCAGGGTACATGAAAATCTGTCTCAAAAAAAAAAGAAAGAAAGAAAAGAAATCAAGGCAGACCAGCAACATGGCTCAGTGGATAAAGGCATTTACAACCAAGCCTGAAGACCCAAATTCAATCCCAGGACCCACACAGCAGAAGGAGAGGAAAAGCCCTCCAGATGTGCAGAATGCCAAGCCCTCATTGGTGTCTGCCACTCCCAAACCCCAAGGTTACTTCCTCTGCGTTTTGGTGTGGTTCCTCAAACTGACCCTACCTGCTCCACTATTATCTAAGCATATGTATCTTCAGATCTTTATTAACTGTATCTTCTTAAAAATATATTCAAATCTGTCACTGACTTTAAAATTGGAGTAACTTCTGTGTGCTTACTGGGACTGTGTCTACCTTCCTAATCCACAGTGTCTCAGTACTACTATTCCTGCATTCATAAAATGTCTCATCCACTGCCCTAGTATTCCACCCACATTGTTGCTGCCCATGGAATTAATTTTACACACAAGCAGTGAAGACATGAGTTCACATCCAAAACGTTCGTTTTCCCTACCAGGTGCTTGACCTAAAGCTGCTGGTCTGTCAGTGACCCCACTTTTGCCCCTGGAGGCAACAACTGGTAGACTTGGGATTGTTCTATATGTGATCTATGCCCCAAACTAGAAATCAGTAATTTGTTTTTCCTACAACCAGAATTTATGAGGCTAGAAAGCAAATAAAAGAAGAAAAAGCCCATCTCATCTCTGACTATCAACACATACTCAGAACTTTGGCCTAGTAGTACTTCAGGGGATTTAGTTCTCAAAGGTAAACAATAGTTTACTGGACTGGCAGCAGAGACAGACTCTTGACTTTACTGAGTTTTCCATGTCACTGACCCAAACAGTGGGTTCATGGTATTGGCTAGAATGATTAAGCTCAGTTATAAAGAGGAAACTAAAGCTGGGCATGGTGACACACACCTTTAATCCCAGCTCTTCCTGAGTTAAGGCCAGCCCAGTCTACAAAGCAAGTTCCAGGACAGCTGGGGCTAGAGGGAAGTGGGAGACTCTGTCTCAAAAAGACGAGGAAAAAGAGAAAGAAAGAGAGAAAGAGAGAGAGACAGAGAGAGAGAAAGGGAGGGGGGGAGAATGAATTACACCTAGAAAACAAGAGGCTCAGCCTGACTGCTGGCACACCCTTAGTCTCTACACTCAGGAGGCAGAGCCAGGCAGGTGGATCTTTGTGAGTTCAAAGCCAGCCTAATCTACAAGCTACATAATGAAACCCTATCTAAAAAAATAAATAAAAATCAAAAATCAAGGATTATACCCATTCTACCAGTTGAGTTATAGAATATTATTAGAATTAATGCCCACAAATTTGGTCCCTGAAAAGGGAAATTCTTTCTCACAGTTCTGGAGACCAGAAATCCAAAATCAAAGTGTTGGCAAAACTGCCTCCTGGAGAAGCTCCGGGAGATTCCACTTCTTACTGTTTCTAAGAGTTGCCTATGTCACTTCCATCTATATTTCCATCCTGCTGTATCTTCTCACTATCTGTTTCTTGAAAGGGATGCTTACTGGATTAGGTCTACACAAGACAACTTAGGATGATTTCATCCCAAAATCACATGCAAAGATTCTTTCCAAGGTCATATTTTTCAATAAAGTCAGTTTGCAAAAGGTACAGCATAGAACCATCAACTACAATTCAGTCAACTGCAGGCATTTAGTGTTTTCTTAACTTTTAACCAGCGATTAAAACAGACTACAGAAATCTAATAGAGCTAAGACTACTGTGCCCTTCAACAGTGATGTTGCAGGTTACTTTAACAGATAAACAGTCACAGCCACCTGCAGCCCAAACAGCCTACCGATAGAAAACACTAATCTGGAAACATAACTGTCCATCTCTCTAAGATTTCTTGTCATGGCTGACACAAAAAATGTCTTGTCAATCCACACAAACAAAAATGGCACACACAAGAATGTAATTCACTGCAATTACAGTGAGCTGACTCAGGTCAATCATGCAGCCAGGCCACTGAAATCTACCCCAGCTCTCCCTCCAGTCACTTTATGGCAGAATGAAGTTCCTTCACTGTCACGCCTTCTCTGTCTCAAATCTTTACAGTTTGGAAAGTAAGACTTCTTTTACCCGAATAAAAATTTCCAATTCCATCTTTCTTCGTTTTTCAATTTTCTCTGCCTCAATCTGGCAAGTGTGACAAATGTACAGATGGTTGACAGCTGGTCCTCCTCCATACCTGAAGCATGAAATATCACAATAAAAATCACAACCATCTCAGAGAAAGCTAATGTTCCAGGAAATTTTTTCTAGCCTTTTAATCATTGTCTAAATTCACAGTTAAGAATAAATCCAATAGGAAAATTCTCAAACTAGTATTCAAAAAAATGGTATAAAACTTGATTTGATGTGTATTAGGGTAAACAACATTATCAATGCATCACCTAAGCTGCTTTATCTACATCTCAACTTCTCCTTATAGCTACCTTCCACAAGATACTGGCAGTGTTTCAGAACTTAACACAAAATCTATGAATCTCAGCTATATTAAGTAAAATACAGTCAGAATCAAGTTTAAGCAAAGGAAGTTAGGACCAAACCAAGAGCTTACTCAAGTTAATAAAGCAGTCTTCTCCCTATTCAACAAAACAGCACTTAACAAATGCATCTTTAGTATTTAACTAAGAAAAACATACTTAGGGAAATTCCATCATAAAATGATTAGAAATAAAGTTAAAAACTTTAACACTGAGGCATGAGGAATGAGAATACTCAATTTTGGTAGTGAAAACCTATGTCAAATTTTAGTATTGGGAAAACTGGGGAGATGTGACATCCTTCACATAAGGTTCTTAAAGGTCACAAATAAACATATACGAAAGTTCCAATGATTTAAGCCAGAGTCCCACTAACTAGAAAGTCTTCCTACCCATATAATGAAAAATGAAAGAAAAGGGAACATTGTACATAAACACCATACAACACACTGACTCTCTGTGATTTAACACCACACCCCTATAACTAATTTGTTTTCATAATATCATACTGTTGGATTTCAAAAACAAACCTGCTATATAGGTTATCCCAAATGTTCTGAGGCAGCATCAAAACTAAGTCTTCAATATAACTAGCTTTTCGTGGTGGAACACCTAAAAAACATATTTAACAGGTTTGTTTAATTTTTCATTCCTCAGTTTCTTTATATTGCTTTCAGAGGTTAATTGTCAAAGTGCTAGAGACTAAGCTAAGAACTTACTCAAGCTAAGAAAGCAGTCTACCACCAGGCATGGTGGAGCATGCCTTTAATCCCAGCACTCAGGAGGCAGGCAGATCTCTGTGAGTTCAAGGCCAATCTGATTTACACAGTGAGTGCCAAACAGTTGGGGCTACAGAGAAACTTTGTCTCAAACATCTTGAAATGCACATTCAAAATTTTAAAATTTACTTTGGAGGCTCTGGGGTTTGAAGTTAGGACCCTGTAAAAACCAATCACTGAACTATATCACTAGATCCAGAAATATCTACAGTTCAGGATTCTATAACCAGTATATACAGGGTATTCCTATTCTTTGTGGTTTCATTATAAAAATAATTAAAAACAGCAAGCCTCCAATCATAAAATTCAAAGTGCCCACACAAACATCTTACTTATTATGGCAAGAAAAAACACTGCCATAGCCAATCAATCACAAAGGCACAGCTACATTGAACAATATGAAGCTTCCTTTAAAATCCCAAATACATCTCCATAATGTATACAGCAAGTTATTCATGAAGACAAAGGGTGAAAACTACAAATACAAATGGAAGCTGAGGTCTCCAGCGTAGGAGTAGCCCTCAGCTAAGAAAAGGGATGTGGACAGAAAACTTGCTAGACTCTAATTAGCTACGTATGTGACACTACCATGAAATTAAAAGTTTTCACCACAGAAATAAAGCCTTTTGTCCCCTATCCCTCTAGCACAGGGTTTCAAACTGGACCAATTTCTGATATCTTATGAAATCAAATGCATTCGGCTACAGATGGAGACATGGGCAAAGAGTATAAGAGGAAATTCTTGGCTCTTGCCTAATTTTCAAATTAACAGCAACCCTCTACCACTACTTTGCATACCAGGATTTCTTACCTCCATGAATACAGAGAAAGTCATTATTTGAAATAGGGCCAGGTTCAGCAAAGGTCTTAAATTTATTTAACCACTGTCGAGAAATATAAAACTGAAGAAGGCTAGGTTCCATTATGTTCAACAAGTTCGATATCCTTCGCCTCTCCTTTTGTGCCTCTTCACTACTCTTCCTGTTCAGAACAATGACCCAGTAAATGTGATGCGTATTTTACTACATTAGACAAATAAAACAGGCTGACTTTTCCTTATTAGATTAGCATGCATACTGCTACATGGATCTTCTTGGGCATTTCAAGAAAAATATTCCTTTTCCACCTCTCAGTACATTATTCATTACTCTAAGAGTAATACTGAATTTTAATTACTGCTGTCCACATAGCCACCACTGGCACAAGACAGACATTTAATGTTTGCTAATAAGATCAAGTTCCTCTTTCAGTAGCTAGCACTTTTTTTCATAAGATGCTGAAAGATCAAATATTTTTTACAGTAATAGCTTCTTTACTATTGGAACTTTTAGAGAGAAATTTAGTTCCAACTGTGACTACCTACTTTTTTTTTTTTTTAATTAAACTAATCCTGGGCTGGTGAAATAGTTTAGCTGGTAAGGATGCTTGCCACCAAGCCCGATGTCCCAAGTTCGTTCTCCAGAACCCATATGATGGAAGGAGAGAACCAATTCCTGAAAGTTGTTCTCTGACACACATAAATAACAAATAAATCATTAAATCAGTAATGTTAAATATATATGACTTAAAAAACAAAACAAAAACCCCAATCTTTCTATAAAAATAAATCCCTCTGCCCTTCTATGAATTTATTGAATTTTACGAACAAAGGCTCATTCTGTAGACAGCTTGTTCCTTTATTTTACTCTCATGAGAGTAAACAACTTCTAATCTTCACTCAGAAATCCATATGAAAGTCTTAGAGTACTAAAACCTACAGAGAGGTTCTTTCATAGTCACAGTGACACAGCTGTCTCCATTACCTGTAGAAGAGAACATAAGCCTCGGCGTTCTGTACAGTTGATTCTAAAACTTCAGTGACACTCTGATCGTCAAATTCATACCACAGGTTGTTTAAGTTGTTTCTGCAGTAGGCTATGTAGTGTCCACCTGTATTCAGGGAAAGGACTCATTACAGCACTATATAAAACCTGAAGATAGTTTTTTTTTGTTTGTTTTTGAGACAGGGTCTCCCTATAGTCCTGGAACTCACTATAAAGACCAGGTTGGACTCAATCTCACAAAGATCTGCCTGCCTCTGCCTCTTGAGTGCTGAGATTAAAAGTATGCACCTTTTTGTATCCCCAGAACTTGCAAAGCAGCCTAAACATATCAAAAGCAGCAATCTTTTAGAACTTTTTTTTTTTTTTTTCAGTCTGTATTCTCAGTATCACCATTTAAAGAATCACAGAAACTTTAATCTTACATTCTTGTTTTTAGATGTAGTCAGACTGGTCTTGAACTTACAATCCTACTGCCTCAGCTTCCCAAGTGCTAATAACTCAAGTGTGTTCCAACACACCCACGTTAGAAAATGTAGTCTTGCAAACCTAGTATAAAAGCAGCCTGTTCCAGGCAGGGATCAACTCAAGCACATACTTTGTACTTACTACTCGCAGTCCCATGATGACAAATGACTGACAGAAGATCGTAAGTCACAATCTGAGCAGGACTGTCCTTTGCCAGAAACGGCTGAAGGTCTAGTCCTTCTAGTGGAAATGAAACATGGGTGCTGATTTTGGTGGAAAACATCAGCTCGTGTCTGAATCTTTTAAGGTGAATACATAAAATCTAAAAGACAGTAAAATTCAAAATCATCATTAGAAAGGATGAAAAACATTCTAAATGGTACAAATTAGAACACTAAGGTTTATATTTTATAAGTAAGAAAATGAAATTCAATCAAAATAAAATAGTTATTTAAGTTTATCTTAAAATATTTAGTTCTGTTTCACATTCTAGATAAAAGAGTCTATGAAGTATTTGTACTGAGTGGAAAGATTAAATATAAACACAATTATACCCTGACTCCAGAGATAATTTTAAGATACTTTATTTTATTATTTTGATTTTACTTTACATATTAGCATACTGGCTGCATGTATATAAGTGCACCCAAGTCGTGCAATACCTACAAAGGTTAGAGGAGGACAGTTGTGAGCCACCATGTGGGTGCTAGGAACCAAATCCAGGTCCTCTGCAAGAGCAGCCAGTGCTCTTAACTGCTAAGTCATCTCTCCAGCCCCTCCAGAGACATTCAAAATGTATAAACAGTGAAGTATGGCCCTTTCTAATCTTTCTAATTTTACACTTTATACCTGGCAAGATTGCACAGTGTTTGAGGACATGTTCAACATGGCACACTGTTAACATATTCTGGTATTTAACCCACTTTATTAAAAACGAATGTTAACCTTTTTAGCCCTAGTCTCCCATGCCCACCTCGCTAAGGATTTCTTCTCTCATTACTCCCCTTTCATGTCACTGCAGTCTGTCTCCCTCCCTTGAACCATTCCCCAGGGCCTTATTACTATCCTGACTTCTAATTTCAATTGAAGCACACCTATATAAAATGGGACACATGTATCACAACCTCTCTTCCCAAGGCTCAGGGATCTTTGTAGGAGAAGAAAGACTGTAAGAACCAGAGGTGATAGATGAATACCACAAAGCCATGTTGTCTGGACACCTCAAGATTATTACACATATGAATCCACAGCATTTGTGAGACCATGCACAGGACCTGGGCAAGCCCAAGCCAGACAAAATCCAGCATGGATAAAGAAGATAAGCAAGGAGCCCTAGCCCTAGCTGGGGATCTATTAGAAACTGATAGTTTCTGGAAGAAGGGGAGTCTATTTTATTTACTGGTATGATGTTTGGTAGACTGACCAGATTCCAAGAGAGATACCTACTCCCTGGACCATTTGAGGAACACAGATTAGACTTGATAGCCTTAAAAAAAGAAAAATAATCATAGAGGTCACGAAGTCTGTAAGGGGGAGGGTAGTAAAGTGGGAGTAGAGATGGAGGGTCTTAATTCTTAATGTGACCGATATATTGTATGGAATTCTCAAAGGAACAATAAAAAGGTTTTCTAAAAAAAATGAATGCTAAAGATAGCACAACAAATGATACAATCACTTCATGCTTTAAGAGATATAACAGAATGCACTGTAATACATCACCACATTGAAAAATGAGTCACAGTGAAGTCCATACCTCAGGAAACTTTTGTACTTTACAAAACTTTACTCCATTTCTCAACCTAAGGATGAAAAAGAAAAGCTAATGAAATCTACAAAAAATTTAGTATATTTAAGTGGATTCATAAAAGACTTTTAGAAAATATCACAATAAAAGGTATCAGAGTAGCAATATTCCTTACTGAGTCATATTACATATTCATATGTTAAATATCCTAGCAACCAAAATATCCCTTACTGTGAAATAATTTACAACAAGATATTATTAATAAAAATTTAGGAAATTGTGTAATGATGTGATTTTAAAAATTTAGGGATGGATATGTGGCTTAGTTAGTAGAATAAGGGATCACTAGCATACACAAAACACCGAATTTAATCACCAGCACCACACAAATCAAGCATACTGGCACATGCTTATAATCCCTACACTAGGGAGGTAGAGGAAAAAAGATCAGAAAGTAAAGGTCATCCTCAAGTACATAGCAAGTTCAAGGCCAGGCTAGGTAACATGCGATCCTGCTTAAAAAAATAAAAGAACATAAACAAATGGCCAGTCTCTACACTTTTACAGAATACAAATTTTAACTAAAACTACATACAGCAAAATCCCAGTTTAACAAAATTAGTAGCTCAGATTCATATAATAAAATATTAAAACTTTATTCTTTTTATTTATTTTGCTTTTGAGACAGGGTCCTGCTACGTAGCCCAGGCTGGGCTCAAATTCATGATCCTCCTCCTCAGAGTTGGAATTACAGATATGTGCCATCAAACCTTGTTTGAAACTATTCTTTTTCCCCGCCTTTTTTTTTCTTAGACAGACTCTATATGTAGCCCTGGTTGGTCATCTGGAACTCACTGTATAAACCAGGCTGGCCTCAAATTCATAAGGATCCACCTGCCTCTGCTTCCAAAGTTATTAGGATTAAAAGCATGCACCATCATATCCATCCTGAAACTTTTATTATTCTTAAATGTGGGAGAAAACTTGATCTAAACAGTGATTATTATTAATAATGAATATTACTGTAACCTGACAGAGCCCCACTGGAATTCGGGGTAGACATGGGGTCTCTCCCCTCCTCACTCTTCTCTTGTCGCAGTCTATTTGGCTTCACAAGGATATGCCCTCTCCAGACTCACCAGGGCTTTACAACAAACTGACAAAAACTCTTTCCACAAGGGGAAGAAAGTTTTTTTACCTTTACCGACCAAACAGTGCCCCATTCCTTTCTGTCATAAAAAGCTGAAGATCAAAATTTCTTTGTGGTTACTGCCACCGGCGAAAAGTCTATATTAAGATTCTAGTTTTTAAGAATTCATTATTTTTCCACTACAGAGATTCAAAAGTTTTCCAGTTCCTTCTACATCCAAAATATTTGTTTTTATTGAATCTCTAACTTCATTTTTCTAACTTACCACCAGTTTTTGATGTTGTTGTTTTGTTGTCCTTTCTAGAAACAAGGTCTTAGTATGTAGCCATGGCTAACCTGAAACTCTCTACGTCGACCAGGCTGGCATCGAACTCAGTCTTCCTCTTCAGTGCTAGGATTAAAAGTGTGTGCCACCACCTCTGGTCTACCAAGAGGTTTTGAAAACTTAAAAAAAAATTATTACAAGGCAGAAAAGGAAGTTGGTAGTAACCATCCTGTTCCACCATCATAATAGCAAACAATACCAAAGCTGGGAGAACCCTCTGAATGTGCCATAGATCTGCACCCTTAACTTCCTGAATATGGCAATCTAGAAGAGAATGCCACTTTGTTTTAGAATATACTTAATGCAAACTCACATATTTGTTTGATCTCTCAAAATACAGTGTTTGGTTAACATCTTACTATATCAGCCCATTAAACTTTTACCTCAAACATATTTTATAAAATAATTGGTCTCACTGGGCATGGTGGCACACGCCTTTAATCCTGGCACTTGAGAGACAGAGCCGGGTGGATCTCTGTGAGTTCAAGGCTAGCCTGCTCTCCATACTGAGTTCCAGGCCAGCTGGGGCTACAGGGAGACCCTGTCTCAAAAAAACAAAGAAATAAAAATTAAAAATTAATCAGTCTCTTTCTTATTACTGGGAGGTTTTCTAGTCTATAATTTCCAAATAGTATCAAATGTAATTCCATGTGCCCATTTCAAATAACCAAGAAAAATACAAAGTATGAAATTAAGTATCAGTTTACTCACTTTTTGCATTTTTCACAACTGTACATATTGTCACCTACAAACAGAGGAGATCTAGTCATTCATTTCAAATCAGCAGCACACACTTTGCTTCTGGTTTGCAATTCTAAGACTGGCCCAATGCTATCATCACAGCACAGTCAAATAGTCTCAGCTCATATTTATTCTCCCTAAAACATTCATCATCCCCTCAACTTTTGATCTTGAAAGACTAACTCAAGTAACAATTTATTTATAGAAGAAAATTCACTGGTACCCTATTTCCAAGCTAGATGCTGGACACACAAGAGTGTAGAATTTTCAATGAAATGGAGGACATAAAGACAACTCAAGATATACTATAACACCATTATCTTTGCCGAGTTCTTCCTTCTTTGAATCACAGAACACAGAACAAAAAGTGTCACCTTGTATTATAGGAATCTATATGAATTCCTTCAGGATATGACGTTTTTCATTGTTATTTCCATTGCCATGGAAGATAACTCAACTATGCCAACAGGCAACTACTTTTACATTGCCCCAAACTAAGCATTAGATTCACCTACAACATAGATATGTTCAGCATTTCTTACCTTTTAGCTCATCTCTGGCGAAGAAGGCAGCAAGACAATCTTGCAAGGTTACTACTGGACCCCAAAACCAGCTAGGGACACATGAGACAACAAACCTGAAACATCATTGACAGAAGAAAAAAGAAGTGTTCTGCTAGTACAGCAGAAGCAGCAAAGTCATGTCAGTCAAAATGAAGAAAATCAATACATACCTCTTGACATACTCCATGAAAAAAGCTATCCAGCCCTGTGGAGCATATGCCTCGCCACAAGATCCTGCTTTGACTATAGAAGTTGGGTGACTTGAGGAATGCAGCTTAGCAAGGTCTTCCTTGCCGGGGATTGGCAAGGACAGATCTTGAAAGGTCTCGAGGGTTACAGACACCTAAAATTGTTTTTTGTTTTAAAAATGGGATGAAAATAATCCAGCACAAATATTCACAAGATTAGACTTTTCCAAAGATCAAAGCAAGTTACAATAAGCAAATACAAATAAGAAACAAACTGCTTTCATAATAATGCAAATAGCAAAAAAAGAGAACCACTGTTTTGTACCAGGTGTTCTTCCAAGTTTAATCCACATATAAGCACTTCTATGACTTAGACATGTTGTAGCATTGAGAAGTACAATGAAACTAGTCAGCCAACTGCTGAAGCTCAAAGTCCAGACTCTGAGTGTGTGTGGGTGTATGTGTGTGGGGGGGTGAGTGGGTGTGTCTGTCTGTGTGTGTCTGTCTGTCTGTGTCTGTGTCTGTGCTAGATCTCATTATGTATTTTGTTTTCCAGGCTGGTTTCACACTGGTACTGAAGTTAATTCCCTCATCATAGCCTCTCAAATACATGGGATGGTAAACTGATGACAGTTTTTAAACGCTATTTAAGAGATAGTAAGGGGAATGCCAAACTTTGCAGTCCCCAGCACCTACAATGGAGATGTGTAATAAGAAAATCACTGCTTCAGGGGTTCCATGGAGTATATTTAACACAAACTAAGACAGCTACAATGTCTTAGATGTCATAATCTTACTATAGGACTATCATATGCAGTCTGTTCTTTACTAGAATTTTATACACAACAATGTAGTTGAAAACATTTCTGAATAATATACAATCTGTTTTAAAATGACCCACTGAATGCCCTTATATTTCACTTGACACTATTAACTGAAAATTTAGTTCTCTTGTTTCGGAGACATTATCTAAATTCATTAATTACATTCATTTCTGACTAAAGTAAAACCATTCTTTAAAAAAAGCTAAGAAATTTTGAAGAATTTAGGAATTACTCAAAAACCTCATGATAATTTCAATTTATGTTTGAAACAAGTCCTCATGACAGGATTTTGTTTGGTTGGGTTTTCTGCTACTGAATATCAATTTAACATTATTTTTTAATTCGAGCACTTTTCTCAAGGCAAAACCATTTGCAAGTCACAACCAAATATAAGAGACTATTTACTGTCCTTTGTGAATAGCAACAGTTTTCCAGCACACTAATTTCAGCAGCCTTGGGAGAGTATGCATGTGTTAACAATCCTTGTTGCTAGGCAACTTCTCACGTGTGTAAGGACCCAGAATAGATGAAGAATCGACCATCCTTTAATAAGGACGCTGCTATCACTTCTACTCTACATCCAAAATCAATTTACAGTTGAAGAAAACACAAGAAATTTATGCACGATCTGCAGCAGCCACAAACCATTAAGAATTTCATATCCTTTCAGGCTTTTAAATAACATTAACAGAAATTGTCTGTAGGTTTATGATGGTTCCTTCATACTCACCCTATCACACGTCAAACACTGTACTGAACTAATGATTGTTCCATCAAATATGTCTGAAATAACACTTCTGTACTTCTTGTGCTGCTTCTTCCTTTTTGGAGATGTACACTGAGCTAGGATTAAAAGACAAGCATAGAATTGGTTATAAAGAATAAAAAGAATCAAGTTAGTTTCTTAAATATTTTTCTCTAAAATCTTTTTCGTATTCTTTGAAGTTTTTGGTTTTGCTTTGATTTTTTGTTTTGTTTTGTTGTTGTTTGAGACTGGGTCTCCCTATAGCCCCAAAAGGCCTAGAATTTCCTATGTGGACTAGGCTGCCATCAAATTCACAGAGATCCACCTTCTTCTGCCTCCTGAGTGCTGAGATTAAAGGCATGTACCACAATGCCCAGCCTGGGTTTTTTGATTTTTTTTTTTTTCCCCAGACAGAATCTCCTGTAGTCCATGCTGGCTTCCAACTCACTGTAAATGGGAACTAGCTTTGAATTCCTGATCTTCTTGCCTCCATCTCCCTAATACAGTGGGGTTACAGGCATGTGCTACCACACCTCGTTTTTTCTAGTCATTTTTTAAAAATAATTTATGTGTATATATGTATATCTGAGTGTGTGTACATATATGCTGGTACCCACTGAGGACGTCAAATCCCCAAAAGCCGGAATTACTGGCAGTTGCAAGTCTCCTGACATGGGTGGTGGGAACCAAACTATGATTCCCTTGCAAGAGCTGCAGGTGCTCCTAAGTGCTGAGCAATGCACCCCTCTAGAATCTTTTGATAATAAAAATTACTATACTCAGCCAGCAAGAAGGCTCAGCAGGTAGAAGTGCTTGCTACCAAGTCTGATAACCTGAGTCTGATCCCCAGGACCCCAATGGTAGAAGGAGAGAACAAACTCCCTCTGAGTTGCACCCATGTACAACATATGAGTAACAAATGAGTAAATAAATGCAATTTAAATTCTTTTAGTAGGCTAGAGAGATGACTCAGTGATTGAGAGCACTCTGGCTGATCTTGCCCTAGACCCAGGTTCGTTTCCCAGTACCCACATGGCAGCTAACAACCATTAGGATCTCCAATTCCAGGATCTGCTGCCCTCTTGTGGCCTCCACAGGCATTGTAGACACCGGTGTACTTACATATATGCATGCAAAACATTCATACACATAAAAACAAAGAAATCAAAAAATTTTAATTACTATACTGAAAAATTTTTAAATACCTTTCAAGACCATTACTTTAAACAGTCATATCAGACTAGGTTTAAGTTGGTTTTAAAATATTTTGGGGCCCATAGATATACAGGAAAATGAAATGAATTTAAATTAGTTTAACATTCTAATCATCTGCTCCATATGCAAAATGAAGAATTAGCCTCATCATTGGATTAATAATGAAGTTAGAAAGGGCAGGATGGAGAGCTAAATTTGAAGTTGGAGGATTCATCTCTACATTTTTACTTAAGAGAAATTATGACTGTACTTGTTTTTGCTGCCAAGAAAGGCTCTGTGCAAAGCAAGGTGCTATTACTAAAGTCTTTTTAATATATGTACTTCTGGATACAGGTTTTTGTCAACTTGTAAATATTTTTTCCAAATCTTATCCTGTGTTCTCTTCACAAGGTCCTTTGCCAATAATGTTTAGTTCTTTTATAGATGACCTTTTTGTTTATAGTATTCATGTGTATGGGCTGTGCAAATGCCATGCCAAGTGTATGGTAGTCAGAGGACACGGTTGTGAAGTCCGTTCTTTATTATGGTTCTGGGGATCAAACTCTGGTCCACAGGCTTATACAGCAAGTGTTTTTATCCATAGCCATTGCACTGACTTGTGTTTTTAATGTCTTTCACAAAGTCTTTAAAGGAGCTAAAGAGGTGACTCAGTAGTTAAGAGCACTGGATGCTATTACAGAGCACCTCATTTCAATTTCCAGCACCTACATGGCCATCTAACAACCAATCATAACTCCAGTCTCTGTTATCCAATGCCTTCTTCTGACCTCCATGGACATTGCATGACATGGGTGCACTTACACACATATAGGCAATATATTCATATACATAAAATAATAAAATATTTTTAAATGTTTTTTTTAAAAAGAATAAAATGAACATAAAACACAGGAAACCCAATTCTTGGTCCTTATCCTTGACCAAGAAAAACTTAAGAGTATACAAAAGCCTATACATGAATGTTTATTCAAAATTGACAGAAACTATAAATAATTAAAAACTCCTTTAATGAGTGAATAAACAGTGGTTAGTGATATAACTGAAATATAACTGAGTAATGAAATCAAACTACTCAGATATGCAATAAAGCAATTCATTTTCAAATTTATTATTCTAATTGAAAGAAGTCTGTTTCAGAAGTCTACGCCCTATAATTTATAGGGCACCTGGAGAAAGGTCAAACAGGAGCAACAGTGCAGTGTGTCAGACCTTTGGTACTGGAGGACAATCTGATCACAAACCGAATGAAAGACTCTTCTAAGTGTTAAAACTGTTAAATACTGTGTTTGTGATAACCAATACATGCCGTGTGCTTTAAAACCCATAAAAGTTCTAAAAAGTGAATCAAACAATACCAAAAAATTTACAAGCGGAGCAGCACAGACACAAAAAATTCTTATCATGGTTGTGTAATTCTCTATTAATTCCAAAAAATAAAATAATATTTCCAGGGCTGGAGAGCTGGCTCAGCAGTTAAGAGCACTAGCTACACTTGAGGACCCAAGTTTGATTCCCAGCACCCACATGGCAGCTAACAACTATCTGTAACCCCAGGTCCAGGGGATTCAACACCCTCTTCTGTCTTTCATGGACACTGCACAACACAGGTGCACTTACATACATGCAGGCATAACACTTATACGCATAAAATAAAAATAATTTTAAATAATGCTTCCTGACACTTTATCAAATATCACAATCAGCAGTATAAACTAAGACTTAAAACGGAAGAATCTAAATGAGGGGATTCTTTTCTTTTACCTTTTTTGTGGGGTGGTGCCAATCCTGGCCACAAACTGCCTGATTTAGGAGGGCTTGCTGATAAACGTGGATTAACACTTTCATTTGATGGAAGTATCTGTGGTGTAGACAGGTCATTCAAATGGACATCAGTGATGTATTCTGTAACATTTAAATTTTATTATTACCTTGAATTAAAATTATTATATAAAAATATTAAGCAAAGTTATTCCATGTGGTCAAAAATGTTAATGTAAAGACCCTAATTTGATACGCTGAAGGCAGTACATGTTAACAAATGCCAAGTGAGACAAAGATAGTCAAAGTTCTCGCTGAGTGAGTAGTGACAATACAAAGCAAAGTTAACAGGGAGTAGTGAGCCACCTGACATGGGTGTTGGGAACATGGGTTCTTTGGAAGAGCACTACATGCTCTTAACTGCTGAGCCATTTCTCTAACAACTAACTTACTTTATTTATTTATTTAAAGATTTTTACAGTACTGGGAAGGATCCATATTTATTTATTTTATTTTATTATTTAAAGTTTTTTGCAACGCTGGGAAGGATCCCAACCTCAAGAACACTAGGCTGGTGCTCTACCACTGAGCGACACCACTTTGGGAATTTTAAGTGGAAGAAAAAGATTATTGACTTAAATTAATTGTAAATCAAAGTCAAACATGAAATCTGAGCACTTAGGAGCTGGAGAGATGGTTTAGCTGTTAAGAGCACTTACTGCTCTTGCAGAGGACCCACGTTCAAGTCCCAGCATCTATATAACAGCTCATAACACCTCTAACTCTAGTTCAAGGGATCTGACACCCTCTTCTGGCCTCTGCAAGCTCCTCTACAGGTGTGGTACATATAATCTCCTTCAGGAAAATAGACATATGCAAAAAATACATCTAAAAAAGAAAATCCAAGCATAAATTAATGTTCATTCTTACTATAATAAAAATGAGATATGTCTCTTAAATAGGAAATGTCTTTTCAGAACTAAATTGTAGGGTGAATTAAGAAAGCATAAATTCGGTTAGAGATGGTTTAGCAGTTAAGAGCACATACTGCTCTTCTAGAACATCTGAGTTCAATCCCACAACCACATTCAGTGGTTCAAAACCACCTGTAACTCTAGATCCTGGGAGATTCTATGCCTCTGCCTACCACCAGCACCTGTACTCACATGCACATACCCACACATATACAAATAATTAAAAATAAAAATAGGAAGGTAGAGCGATGGCTCAGCAGTTAAGAATACTAGCTACTCTTGCAGAGGGCAGGTTTCTGCTGCTAACACCTACAAGGCGGCTAACAAGCCCAGGTAACTCCAGTTCCAAGGTATCCAAAGCCCTCTTCCAGCTTCCCTGGGCACTACACGACACAGTTACATTGTATATATGCAGGCAAAATATTCATACACACAAAATAAAAATAAATCAAAATTCTGTTAATTGAAAGAAACTGATGAGGCTGAAGAAATGGCTCAGTGATTAAGAGAACTGGCTGCTCTTGCAGAGGAGCTGGGATCTGTTCGCAACACCCACATGGCGACTAAGAACTGTTTGTAACTCAAATTCCAGGGAATCTGACATCCTCTCCTGACCTCTGTGGGCACTGCACAAAATTGGTGCACTTACATGCAGGCATTACACTCATACACACAAAATAAAAATAAATAAATGTTTTTGAATTGCCAAGCATGGTGGTACATGCCTTTAACCTCAGCACCCAGGCAGCAAAGGCAGGTAGATCTCTGTGAGATTGAAGCCAGCCTGCTCTACATAGTGAGTTCCAGGCCAGTTGGGACTTCAGGGAGACCCTGTATCAAAAAAAACAAAACAAGGACTGAAGAAATGGCTCAGCAGCAGTTAAAAGCACTGGCTGTGGTTTGATTCCCAGCACCCACATGGCAGCTAACAATGTCCATAACTCCAGTGCCAGTGGATCTGACATCTTCTGACCTCCATGGGCCTTGCACAACACAGGTGCAGTTACATACATGTAGGTAATACAGTCATATACATAAAATAAAAACATTTTTAAAAAACCAAATTAAAAAAAATATTTTAAAAAAGAAATCATAAATCTCACGAATGCTATCTTGACAGTCTGTTGTTTGCCTCCTAACACCTAACATGGCTTCAAAGGCAAGGGACTGTGTTCAGTGACTATGCAAATGAAAAGAGAGGAAAAAAAGAACTGTTGATTAAAGTATCAACAGTGACTAATAAGACTGTATAACACTGGGGTGAAAGCCTCACTCTCTGTAGAAGGCACCCAATGGTTTCAGGGGTTCAAAAGTGTTTCCTGTAAATGGACAGACAGTAAATACTTTAGGTTTTATACACTATATGATGATTTTGGTCCAATTTAAAACTTAAGAAAGCTCAGTCCTGTTTTACTTTATTATCTAGTTACTATGCATTAAAAACAAACACACAGGAGAGGGGAGTAGAAGGGGACGAGAAGTGTCATACTGCTCTTCCAGAGGACCTGAGTTCGATTCCCAGCACCCACATCAGGTAACTCACAACTGTCCAGGGGATCTGATACCTCTGGCCTCCTCAGGCATGCACATACCCACAATTTAAAATAATAAAAATAAATCTTAAAAAAAAAAAAGACAAACACATGAACAAGCACTCAAAGACTAGCACATCCCTGAATCTTTCTTCCTCTGGCTTCTGATAATGAAGTACAGAGAGAAGGCAGGGCATCTTTCAAACTGATGTTTTATGTATTCACTGATAAAATAACGCATATACAAGATGTGATAAAAGAGCTTAAGCGCTCCTGGTTTTCCTGACTAGAAGGCACATAGACAGTGTTACAGTAAACCACAAAACTTTCTACGGCTAAGGAAATATTATTCTTTAAGAGGGAACTTTGGATTACTCATTGAAATACTTAAAATTGTTCAGTAGCTTTCTTATGTAATTACAGGTATAAACTTTTTATTTACTTTTTGGCCCTGGAAATCATATAATTTGATATTCTAATGATCTAATTTTATAGAATTTAGAGAAGTTAATACCACATTATGCCAAATAAGTTAACTCTGAAGAAATAAATACAATATGCAAAGCTTTAATTCAAGTATCTCCATCTGGCTATTTGCCCTTTTTTCAAGGAATACTGACCAATATAATATAATGTACTAGAACAGAGCTCATTTACATATCTGATGTGTCTACAGTGACAGTCATTGGAATCTAATAAGTATATGTGATTTTAAAAACTTGAGTGATTTTATTTTTCCTCAGGATCAAGAAAATTTGCTCGAAATAAAAGGGACAGTCCAAAGGAGCCTAATTTTCTAGACCATTATATAACTACATAAAAGAATTCTGACGAGTGCTTGGTTCAAAAAAAGGATAACTTCTTACATAATTTCTTACATAAATAATCCATAAAATTACATTATTTTAGTTTTATAATTTTATGACTTTAATTGAACATTCCTATAGCACTAATCTATAAATATACTAATTAAAAGTTCCAAAAGTAGGCCAGACACGGTTACACATGCCTTTAATTCCAGCATTTGAAAAATAGGCATATCTGTTAAATTTGAACCCATCCAGGTCTACATAGTGAGTTCTACACCAACAGGTTTGTATGCCTTCAAAGAAGAAATTTCCAAAAGTCATTATTAGTTAAGTACTCAGCATCTACAAATAAAACAAATGATCATTTTCATAACTGAATTATCATCACCTGAAGTTCTGCCATGTATTTGCACTTTGACCGTCTCCTGGTTGTTCAAGACAACTGTTTCACACACAGAGTCTCTGTCTTTATCCAGTTCTTCAGAATTTGCCTTATTGATCCTATTGTACATCTTCTCTTTTTGCCAATCTTTTGACATCTCTGAGTTGTTCTCATCATCCTGAATTAGCATTGTGGTTTCATTGTTATCTTCAGAGAAGCCTCTGGAGCCATTTTCATTCTCCGCTTTATCACTGCTGCTACAAGACTCACAGGACTGAAAATCTGCATCTGACTGACTCTTTTCTTCTTCCATCGTCTCCTCAGAAGCTATTGTTTGAGGATCCTCCTCTATCTCCATGACTTGCTCTTTTAATTCTTCATGAAGCAGATCCATCAAACATCGAAGGAATTCTTGGGCATCCTAGCATACCAACAAAACCATGTTACCAGTCTAGAAATACGTATGAGAACCAAAAGGAGAAGACAAACTGATTTGTATACAGTATTAACCAGATTCCAGTTTATAAAACCCTAAACCATGAGGCACAGAGAGCTACCAGTTTGTAAACCACAATGTACCAGAAGGCTGGGATACAATAAATTCCAAAAGTTATACAAATAAAACAACACTTTTTAATAAAACTAGATGTTAGTTTTTAATAGAGCTGTTCTTAATACACTGAATAACAGAAAATAACAATTTTCCTCAAATGATAATCAGAAATCAGCAGTATGTCTTAAAACCAAACACTATGTAAGTTTGGTTTAAGTTATAGCTTTTTCCATCCATGAACTGTGTCTCCAAAAAAAATTCTTGATCTATCTGAAGAGCTTATTGGAAATACAAATTCCTAGGCTGGAAAGATAGTTCAGTGGGTAAAAGCATTTGCCTTGCAAGCCAGACAATCTTAGTTCAATCCCTAGAAACCACTGTGGAAGAAAAACAACTGCACAAAGTTGCCCCTCTGACCTCTACACAGGCAAATGTATGCACCCCCACACACACACACCACAAAGCTCCTGGGCCCCAAATCACAGCACTAAATTATCCCTGGAGAGCCAGGAATTTCTATGGGAATAGATAATAGGGAAAAGGGATTGGTTTGAAAAATGAGAAATGTGAGAGGACCAGACACAAATACTCAAGAGACCACATAAAACTAAAGTAATGGGAATGCCCTGAGTCTCTCAGAAAGCACACAGAAGCTAGAAGGTACAAAGCAATGGTAGAACACTGGCCTCACATACAATGGCATGGCATCTCTTTTCTGGATCCAAAGCAATGCAATAAATAAATGAATAGCCAGGCACAGTGGGGCACACCTGCATCCTAATACATGGGAGGTAGAAGGAGGAGGATCAGGATTTGAAGGTCAAGGCTACATAATGTCCTGTCTCAAAGCCAAAAACAAAGGCACAAAGGCCATGATCAAGACAGGTAAGTGGAGAAATACAAATGCATAACTGCACTTTCTATTTATTAAAGATTAATAAAGCAGGGCGGGAGAGATAAGATGGTTTAGCAGTTAAAAATACTGGTGCTCTTGCAGAAGACTTGGGTTTGATTCCCAGAACCTCTTTTTTAAATTAGCCCACCTTTGACAGCTAAGATGTTTGGCAGCTAAGAACTGTCTGTAACTCCAGTTCCAGGGGATCTGACACCTCCTTCTGACCTCTGTGGGCACTGCCCAACATGGGTGCACTTATATACATGCAAATAGTACACTCATACACATTTAAAAAAAAAAGATTAATAAAGCAATAACCAACCTGCTGAGAATATCCTCGAAATGTTGGATTTACAGTTTTAATTCCTTGAAACAGATTAGTAGGCACAACAGACCCTGGCCTGAAAAAGGAACAGTTTTAAGTAGAAATTTTTGTAATTTTAACTTTTTGAGAATTACAATGAATTTTTATTACTCTTTCCTCTCCCACTTAAATGATCATGCTGCAGATGTACAGTATAGTTTTTCAAAGACCCAAGTTCGTGATCAGCTCTAAAATAAGATTAACATAGTACAGCAAAGAATTATTATATGAACAATAAACTTTAGACCCAAATAAATGCAAGCAGGTAAATAATCATAAAGCTATTTAGAGTCTGACTGTAGCAGCATGAGAAGCCTTTCCTGCACCCCTTTCAGTAGCAGAAGCAGTTCATAGACTGCTAAATGACGACACATGGTGTCTCAAATCCCTCCTTCACATTGTTTCAGCCTTATAAATAGGTCTGGATTCTTTTTATACTTTACTACTGATTTTAAACATAACAAAGATATATATATTTAAGTACGTACCTGCTCTTGTGCCATAATTCTGTCATAAGTTTGAGATAACTTTTACAAATAGCTGGTTTCTTATCTGTTCTAGCTAGTCCTCCACAATCAAGAAAAAACTGCGTCAAAGGTGGGCTAATTTAAAAAAGAGAAAAATGTTTCAATAGAATCAAAGCTGAATTCTAGCAAGTTCTAGTTGTCCAATGTAGTCATAGCTCACATATCGCTCTCTATCTGCTCTGCCCCTTCTACAGTTTCTCCCTCAGTCTACCTTCTATACTTTAATATTCATTCTTCCTATCCTTGAGGAGTTCAACCAATCAGATTTGCCCCCACTAAATCAAGAGTTCTCCATGCTGCCAGATCCACATAACACCTATCAGTGACTATCCCTCCCCTTCCTCCATCCCTGCTTTTTTTTAGGACAGTGTCTCACTACATGCAGAACAACCTGGCTTCAAATTTAAAGAGATCCTGCTTGCCTCTATCTTCTGAGTGCTGGGATAAAAGGCACATACTACCACACCTGGCCTATCCCCTCTTTTTATAAGTTTTACTTTTTTAGTCTTGAAATTAGACATGGTAGGCACATCTAAAAAATTCCAGCACTAAGGAAACACTGGCAGGAGGATCACCAAGAGTTCAAGACTAGCCTGGGCTACACATCAAATATCTTATCAGAAGGGAGAGAAGGCAGGAGGGACAAAGAGAGACACAAAGAGAGGGAAGACAGAGAGGGGAAAGAAAGAAAAGAGGAAGAAAGGGGGAAGGGAGGGAGGGAAGGAAGGAAGTGGGCAGGGAAGGGAGGAGGGAAGCCTGTTATGCAGCCCAGGCTGGCCTCAAACTCATGATCCTCCTGCCTCAGCAACTCCTGAATACAGGAGTTACAAGCATGTACCACCATGCTCAGTCACCTGCATTCTTGACAAATCCCAGCCTATGCACTTTTCTACTTCCTATTTCCCTCCTAGACAACTCTTCTTCCCATATTGTTCTTCTTGTTCTTAAGCATCAAAATACAGCGTTTCTCAGGGCTGTGATTCTGACTTTTCTTCTCTTCCAAATACACTCTTTCTTGAGTCATCTTAAATTCCCACCTACAAACCAATGATGGCCAAATCTGTATAACCTCAGCCACCTTATCTAAATTGTATTTATATGAAATGCCCAAACAGTTATGGCATTTTAAACTTACCATGTTCAAAATTTCACTTTCAAGTGAATCTGCTCTTCTATCTCTATATCTAAAAAACTTTTATCATTATTGCATGTGCACATGCATGAATGTGTGTGTAAAGAAGGCAGGGAAGCATGTGTGGAGGTCAGAGCTTACTCCTTCCATCTTTATGTGGGTTCCAGGGTTTGAATTGACAACACCAGGACTGTACAGGCAAACACCTCTACCTGCTGAGCCGTCTTGCTGGCCCATCATCTATATTTTAATATGTAGTACTGATATATGTTAAGTAACCTGAAGTTAGCAACTTATAATACAGTATTATCTTTTATGAAGTTTGATTACCTTGAGGCACTTTGATCAATCTTCTTAGTTCTAGGAAATTGATTCAGGAAGGACCAAGTAATCCCTGCCAATACACTAACCATTTATGAAGGTGCTTGAAAAGCCACAAACCACCCACACAAACCCTGCAACTTTACTGTCCTATTTCTCCAATGAAATCAAAAAAGTTACAAAGTAAATTTATGGAAACAGTATTGTACAGTAACCAAAACAAAGGATCTAAAAGAGGCTGGGAGTACAGAATAGTGACAGAGCACTTCCTAGCAGGCACAAGTCCCTGGACTCCATCCTTAGAACCACAGAAACTTTAAAAAATAATAATAAAGTAACAAACATAAACACAAGAATTTCATCTTCAGAATTCTTCTGTAATACTTATTAGCTACTAACCTTGGAAAAGTTAAACTTCTCTACTTAGTTTTTTTCTTTCTTTCTTTCTTTCTTTCATTCATTCATTTCTTGAGACAGAGTCTCATTCTGTTGCCAGGCTGGTCTTGAACTTGCAACCCTCCTGCCTCCACCTGCCTCCACCTCCAAGTGTTCAGATTAGAGGCATGAACTATCATGCCTGCTTTCTGTTTCACTTTCCTATGGGTATAAAATAATAGAACTGTGCGGCATGGTGTGGCACATGCCTGTAATCTCAGAAGTCAAGAAGCTGAAGCAGAAAGATGCTATTCAAGGCCAGTCTGGACTACACACGAGACCCTGAATCAAGAAAACAAACACTTAAACATGAAATAAAATAGCACAGCATTAGCTCCCTCATCATGACTGTATTATTAAGCTTCAAATCTCCATCCATTATCCATTTACTCTCACCAGATCCTGGCAAGCACTCATTCTCCTTAAAAATGTCTGTCTCCAAGTCAAGTGCTCTAAGACCCAGCAAAGAATGGTTATTTCTTCTGTAAATTACTGCAATAGTCTCCTAGTTTTCCAAATTACATTCTATTTCTCCAATAATTTGTTGTTCACATGTCAAGGAGTGGGCTTTTTAAAACAGATGGGATTAAATCACTAATTTGCTGTAAAAGAACTTCAGTGGTCTCTTACTACATAAAAGATCTAATTTTAATGTGGACAGTATGACTGGATCCATGTAATCATGTCCATGATTATTATGTGACTATCACACATATTTTTTTCCAGGTCCTCAGAGAGTCAAACTTAAACTTTTGCAAGATTGCCTACAAAATCAAAATTATAATCTTTCTGTCAACCCCAAAATCAGTAATTCTGAATTCTAGTCCTGACTCCATATGTCTAAACTGAAAAGTAACATCTACCTGATCTATGTGCCACAATTAAGGGGGGAGTATGAATGAGAGTCAAGGGATTCCACCAAGAGAAGAAAACAGAATATTTTCATAGAATATCTAAACTAAAAGTAACCTAAGGATTTAATTAAGTTCAAGCTCTTATTTTAAATATATAAACAAACAATTTTCCTGGGACTGAAGAAAAGCCCAATGGTTTAGGGCATTTGCTGCTCTTGCAGAGGAGCAGGGCTCAGTTCCCAGCACCCATATGGTGGTTCAGAACATCTGTAACTCCACTTCCAGGGGAGCTGAAACCCTCTTTTGACTTCAAGGGAATCAGGCACACACATACTCATGGTACACATACATACAACATACATACATGAAGGTAAAACATTCAGATATATTGAATACCAATAAATCTTTTGAAAATTTTTTTTACCAGGGGTATAGTTCAGTGAGTGGGCAAGCACTTGCCTAGCAGATTTGAGTCCTGGCTTTGCACCCCAGCACTGCAAAAAAGCAAAGCAAATACTCTGTGCAAGGGCATAAACTACCTGAAATCTACGCCAGAACCTCCAGTCTTGGAACACCACAGGTGTGAACGAGGTGTGTTTGTGAATGTCTATAATCCCAGTACTTGAAAGTACAAGGAGGACAATCAGAAATTCAGTAATCCTCAGTTATATGGTTCCAGGCCAGCCTGGGACACATAAGAGTCTCTCAAAAGAAAAATTAACAAAAATCTTATAGACATACACACAGAACCCTACTGGGACTATACTGGGCTGTGTCCTAACCCAAATTCTCACCTTCTCTACTTTAGAAGTTAGTTAACTACTGCAATAGAATGATTCTCTGTTCTAACATTGACCTTTAAACCCATATAAACAAAACCAAAAATTTTCTACTTACCAATTGGAAAGAGCCTGCAGAGCTGCATTCATATAACAGGTATTTCCAATATTTTTCAAACCTGTAAGGCCTATTAAGAACAAATATAGGTTAAGTCATCACTCAACAAAACATAAATGACTCAGATTTCTGGGTATTGATTGAGTACAACTATTTCAAAAATTAAAACTTATAGAAATGAGCAGTAGGACTTTTTCAGTAACGGAGCACATGCATAGTATGCATGTAACCATGGACTCAATGCTGCTGGGGTTGGAATGAAACAAGGGAAGTTTGAAAGTTTCAACTCTTATTTTTTCAAATCCAGGGTCAAATCTAGAGCCTGGAGAGAAGAAGGTAAGTGCTCTACTACTGGCTAAACTCCTAGCCTGGAAATTTAAACTTTTAAGAATCTTTAAAACATGCCTGGATTAACACTTGTGGATAAATAACCTAATAATAACAAATAATAAATAACAAACTAATAATGTGGCTAAATCACTGTACTAAAACATGGAACTATTATCAAGTAGTTATATATCCTCCTTACTAATAGTAAACTTACCCTAAAGTGTTAATTCCCAATAATTATTTTACTGTGTACACCTAGTGTCAATTATACAGCAGAAAACTTAAAGTTTATATTACGACTTTTGGGCCCTAAAAACTTCTTTTTTGTGTGTGTAGTGGGGAGTAAGAGATTGCAGCTGAGGTGGACCTGCCATGTCTGGCTTTCCCTTTAGAAATCTTGCTAAACTGATACCTCAGTATCATCCCCACCAACCTCTTATCACTGACAGGTAAAGTTTAGAATGTAAAAAGAGGTTACACGCAAAAGGATCTCAAAAGCCAAGTTTAACAAAATGTCGTAAGGCTCAGCTGCAGCAGATTAAGTCCAGTTTTGACAGACTAATATCAGACAAACCAAGTCTGCATCACCGCACATACAATTTTAGGAAACATTTATCCATTTTTAAAATGATCATCTCTAGTTTCATTTATCTCCAATCACACAGCTTTCCGACGAGATGGGCCGTGCACAACAGGAGTGTCTGCACTGGAGGGTCACTCTACCTCTTGCCTTAAGTTCATCTTCTTCTTCTACTTCTATATCCAGATCATCAAATGCAGCAACCAGAGGAGTTTTCAATGTCACATTACTAGGTATTTTGAAATCCTTAACAAAAAGATAGTATATTTGAGTAAATCCTTATAATAAAAAAAAAAAAACACTTTAACTTATGTAATATTTACCCTATAATGATTATTCAAAGACATATAACAACAGAAGCCTGGCCAGACATGGTAGCACATGCTTGTAATCCCAGCACTCAGGAAGTAGAGGCAAAAGGACCAGTTCAAGGCCTGTCCTACCTGATAACAGTTCAAGGCCAGCCTGGGCTACTTGTGACTCTGTCTTTTTTGAGTAAAAACATTGTAACAAAAAGAGAACCCTAAAAATTTGTGGCATTAGCAATTATTGTAAAATTTTCCTTTATAGTCTTAGGAAACAGCATCTATATTAATGAATCACATTACTATCTTAGCTTTATTAATTCATGTACATGCATCAAAGACTTTTTTTAAAAAGATTCTTTTTATTTTTTATTATCTGTATGTATGTGATTTGTGCACATGAGTGCAGGTGCCTGCGGAGGCCAGAGAAGTCAGAACCCCAGGAGGCCAGAGCTGGAGTTATAGGTAGTTTTGAACAGCCTGGTGTAGATCTAGGGACTCTTAAACATTAAGCTGTCTCTGTAGTGTCCCAAAACCCATTTTCATAATGGATTTTTCCAAATTTAAAATACAACTAACTTTATCTAACTTAGTGGCTTCACATTTCAGCTTATTAAAAAAAAAAAAAAAAAAAAAAAAAGCTGTTCTACACTCTTTCAGATCTCTATAGCTTCCTAGAAGGGAAAGCTTTTTATGTCACACATCAACTTATTCATAGATTCCACAATCCCCCCAATATTTAGCACTGCACTTACTTTGCACTCTCCTATCCACACTAAGTGCTCCAAAACTTCTTTAGAGAATTAAGTGATCAATCTCTAACAAACCTACTCATGTTTTTTAAGTCTCTTGATCGGAAGGGGATAGAAAAATCTTTAAGACTGATGCTAAGTTTTAGGGTCTTCTACTTGGTTTTCAATATTAGTCAAATGTTTACAGTAAAATAATGTCAGTGCAGAGGGGACAGGACAGGAAAAGGGGAACTTTTTAGTACCTGCAGTGCCCTCCCAAAGGAGGCCTACCCCTTCCTACACTCAGATATGTCAGGGAAAAAAAAAAAAAGGAAACACTATTTACAACAAAACTTTATGGAAACCTGCTACTTTGTAAGCTAACTAAAAATATAATTTCGAGGCTGGAGAGTTAGCTAAGCACTTAAGAGCATTTTCAGCCCTCACAGAGAACCTGGTTCGGTTTCCAGCACCTACATGGCAACTAATAACCACCTGGAACTCCAGATCCAGAGAATTCAATACTTTCTTCTGGCTTCTCAGGGCACTGGGTACACATGTGATATACATACACATTTAAAGGTAAAACATTCATGTGCATAAAATAAAAAATAATTATATATATATATATATATATATATACACACACACACACACACACATTATAAACGTGTATGAGTGTTTTGTCAACATATAAGAGCACTACATGTATGCAGAGGCCAGAAGAGGGCATCATATCCCCTAGAACTGGAGTATGGACAGTTAGCTGTCATATGGGTGGTAGGAACCAAACCCTAGTCCCCCCCTGCAAACAGCAAGTACTCTTAACTGCTGAGTCATCTCCAGATTCCATATCATTGTTTTTAAGGCATTTGAACACAGGTACCTTGTGGACAATGCTTCCCACAAGGGAAAGGTTATTTAATGAAGATCTCAGTAACAAATGCAGAATACCTCTTTAAACCTTTTCATAAAGAGCTTTTAAAATTCAGTAGGGAAATTGGAGCGACTGTTCAGCAGTTAAGAGCACTGGATGCTCTTGCAGAGAACAAGAGTTTGATTCCTAAGTACCTAAGGTGGCAGCTAACAACCAACCGTAACTCTAGTTCCAGGGGATATGATGCCCTCTTCTGGCCACAGATACATACATGCAAAAGACTCATACACATGAAATAAAAATAAATTAAAAAAGTTTTTAATTCTTTAGGTACTTTTCCATTTTCAATCCCACCACTACCTATTATTCTACACTACTCAAGAACAAAGCAAGGCATGTGCACCTTGGTTTTTAAAGCACAGGTAAGGTACACAGGCTTGCTTTTTACATTTCAACCACATGACAGATTCTAAAATTATTACCTAAATGTTTATTATCTAAACTAAAGGCACCTAGGTTACCTGGACACTGTTTTCTTGTGTCTGTTGAGGTTGTCTGACATGCGACAATGAAGAAGTTCCTAATTTTCTATCCAAAAATACTTCTTTGCTGCAAGCATAACACCATACTCGAAGAGTGGTGAGGTTCACAGTTAGATAATGCTTTGTCTCCTATACAGTTTCATAGGAGAGGGAAAAAGGAAACCACAATTAGATACATTTGAAAATGTTTCTTCAAAGGATCACGTAATGAACCACAAATCATTTATAAACAACATACTCAAAAGAGTAAATCTAGAGCACACACACAAATCGAAAACATTCCTTAGATTAACTGCTAAAGGACTGTATACAGTAACAATATCTAACCTACTCTAGAAATTATTCTATTGCCCATTTCCCCTCACTATTCATAAACAAAGAACATTCAAAAGTCTAAGAGTCCTCCACTCTGCAGTTAGCAAACAAATAGATAGAGAGGTAATAAGGCAGTGTGGTGACAAGCCTATAATCTCGGGATCTAGGAGTCAGGCCAAGAGTGCCATGAGGTTTGATCAAAGTTAGCCTCCACTACACAGTGAAATCAACGCCAGCCTGGGCTACGTAATACTTTGATTAAAAATGAAATCTAGGATAAAAGAACTACAAAAAAAAAATACTTGAATTGGAATAAAACACATCTCAAGCAATAGGAAAGATAAGATCTTGGATAAAGAAATCTATAGCCTTTTTCAATGAAAGCAACACATGAAAACTGAGCCCTGCAGAAAGAAATACATAAAATAAATACACAGTTTTCTTGATTTTTGTTTTCCTTTCATGTGTAAGAGTGGCACATCTAGTACCATTCCAGATGCACAAAGTAGTAGTAAGTTGTGTACAATGATGCCTTAGAGCCTCAAACATTTGGGCTTAATTAATCCCCTCGAGGATTAATTAACAGAGACATAAACAGGCATCTTAAAATATCATTCATGTGAGAAACCTACAGTTTAGAAAGGGAGATCTACCTAATACCAATACAAGATTCAGGTCAGAGTAACATGGAAAGCACCAAACAACCAGAGCAATGTAGAAAGGGTACTCCAGTCAGAATGATGTACAGACCAAGGACTGTGATATGAGCTGAAACACAAGTTAGCTATGCTGTCACAAACCTAAGCATTGTCCTGGCAACTGATGGGCAAAAGCACTTACAGCTCAAGCTTGATGACCCGAGTCTGATTCCTGGAAACCACAGTGGATGGAAAAAAACTTAACTCCCCAAAACTGACACTGAACTCCACATATGCTATGACACACATGCACCCACACTCACACAAAATAACAATAAATAATTAAATTTAAAAAGAAACAAATAGAATCCGAAGCATTATTCTGACTTCAACCTCCATAATCTAATGCCCTAATATCGCCTCCACAACGAGAACACAGCTTCTTACGTCAGTTCTGTTATAAAAGACAGCCATGATCTAATACTAATCCGTTTAGCAACTCCTTTCCTACCCTTCACTGAGAGTAAGTACAGTTTTAACCCATAAATATTTTTAAAAACTCAAGATTCTAGGCTGGTATGGTGTCACACATCTGCAATCCCAATATGCGGAAGGCAGAGGGAGGAGACTTCAAGTTCCAGCCTGGCCAGGCTACTCAAGGAGATCAAATCTCAAAAATAAAGCATTAATAATGTAATGTTATATTGATTCTCCCTTTCCATCAAGCTCTTTTCTGAAAATTATTTTGCAAAGCTAGGAGTGTAGCTCAGTGACATAGCAAATGCTTAGCATATGCAAGGCCTTGGGTTCAATCCCAAGCACCAAATGTTGTGCATTATATAATTATATACATACCTGAGAATGTATGGTGCTATGATCTACTTGTGATTCACCACAGCCAACATAGGAACATCTATTCTATAAATGATTACACAAGGAGAGTAGTTTACAATGTATGCATAAATTCATAATAGCATTATAACCATATTTATGCCTGTTTCATTATGTTTTAACTCAGTGACTGAATTACTAAATATAATAGTTAGATAGTTAGATAATTTAACTAAAGGTACCAAGCATAAAGACTAGAATAAATATTTCTATGATGAAAGTTATAGCACTTCCAACAAAAAGCAAGCATAAAAATATCTCAGCGTGGTTTACTAAATGTTCTATAAGAATGCTTAAGTTGGGGGCTGGAGAGATGGATCAGCAGTTAAAACTACCGGCTGGTCTTGCAGAAGACCCAGGTTCAAATCCCAGCACCCACATGGCAGCTAACAACAGTCTCTAATTCCAATTTCAAGGGATCCAATGCCCTCTCTGTTCTCTGAGGGCACTGCAGGACACAAGTATACCTATATAAATGCAGGCATAACCCTTATACACATAAAATAAAAATAAATTAAAAAAAGAACACAAGTTAAAATCCAAAGTTTGAACTTTAATGTTTTAAGATTTATGATATTTATAAAATTCTTTCAAGTATCAAAAACATTATCATTACTTATAAATGTATAATAACAAATTTTTCAAATATAGATCAATAGATAGATACCTCCAGGCAAGCCCAAAGATTTGGTCCTCTGACTTTACAGTCCTGACAAGTACCCTAGGAAAGGAAAAATAAGAGACATTTGCTGTATTGGCACAGTCAACTATATACAAGTCACTAATAACACATGAATAGCATATTAATTTTTTAAATGTATTGAAGAGAAAAGTGAATATGACTTTTTAAGGAGAATTAACCTATAACTTACATGAGATTTTTGTATCAAATCCTCTTTTGTTATTTCACCAACTGAATCCAAATGTGGACAATGATTTCGAAAAGTCGTCATTTTGTTAGAATTTTTTCTTGTTTTCCAAGGCTGTCCAAATAAGGCAATCAATACCTACAGGGAAATTTAAAAATGTTAACATGATGAAAGTGATTAAAACAAATGATTGTGAAAGGAGTACACAAACTTTTCCTGTGTGCTGGATAGCTTTAGTGTCAACTTGACACACCAGGGTTGAGAGAACCGCAATTGGAGAGCTGCCTTCATTGGACTGGCCCATGGTCATGTCTGTGGGGTATTTTCTTGATCGTTGAATGTTGTGGAGGGCCCAGCCCACTGTGGGTAGTGCCACCCCTGGGCAGGTTGTTCTGTATTATGAAAGAAAGCAGACTGAGCATGGGCCAGGGGAGCAAACCAGTAAGCAGCATTCTTCCATGGCCTGTGCTTCAGCTTCTGCCTCCAGGTTCCTGCCCTGAGTTCCTACCTTGGGCTCCCTCCTTTAATGAACTGTGATCAGGAGATGTAGATAAAAAACCTTTCCTCCCCAAGCTGGTACTATCAGAGTGTTCTGTCACAGTAATAGAAGCAAACTAAGACACCCTGAAAAGAAAAAAATGGGTTTTTAGGTTTATTTAGGTTAGTTTTATCTTTTTAAGATTTTTTTAACTTTAATTTTTTTTTTTTATTTTATGTGTATCAGTTTGTTACCTACATATATGTAAGTGCATTCATGTTGTGCCTGCAGAGGTTAGCAGAGGGTTATCAGATCCCCTGGAACTGGAGTTATGAACAGTTGTTAGCTGCCATGTGGGTTCTGTGATTCAAACCCAAGTCTTCTGCAAGAGCAGCCAGTGCTCTTAACTTTATTTATTTTTGAGACAGGGTCCCTCTATAGCCCCAGCTGACCTGTAACTCTCTATGTAGACTAGGCTGGCTTTGAACTCAAGATATCCACCTGCCTCTGCTTCCCTACTGTTGAGATTAAAGGTGTGCATCACCAAGCTTGGCCTTATTTTTATTATGTGTATATAGAGGGATTATGCAGGTGTAAGTGCAGAAGAGGATATCCAGTTCCCTGAGTTGCAGTTATAGGCAGTTGTGAGCTGCCTGGCATGAGTGTTTGGAATTAAACTTGGATCCTCTGCAAAAACAGTAAGCTTTCTTACTTTCTTAACCACTGAGCCATTTCTCCATGCTCTTTTCTCATGGGGGGGGGTTGTTTGTTTATTTATTACATTTATTTATTTATTTATTGGGTTCATTCATTGCTGAGAGGGGTACAAGTGCCACAGTGTGAGTATAGAGATCATCAGACATTTGTGGGAATTGATCCTCTCCTACCATGTGGGTCTCTGGGCTAGAACTCAGGTAGTCAGGCTTGGTGGCAAACACTTTCACCTGTTGAGCTATCTCACTGGCCCAGTTAGTTTTATTTGAAGCAAATGTCAAACTAGAATTTTGTTCTTTTTTAAAAAATATTTATTTTTATTTTAAATGTATGAATATTTTGCCTGCATGTATGTATATGTACCACATGAGTGCCTGGTACCCATAGAGGCCATAAGAAGGTGTCAGATACCCAGAACTCAAGTTACAGGCAGTTATAAGCTACCTGATGTGGGTGCTGGGAATTGAACCTACAAAAGCAACAAGTATTTTAAAACACTGAGCCACCTCTGCAGCTCCCATATTAGAACCTTCTTTTAAAAAATATTTCATTTTTCATTTTTATTTTATGCATATGAGCATATTGCCTGCGTGATAAGTAAGTGCACCGAAGTTGTACAATGACCACGGACATCAGAAGATCCCCTAGAGACATCCCCTAGAACTGGAGTTACAGACTGTTGTGAGCTGCCATGTGGGTGCTGGAAACCAGACATCTGCAAGAGCCAGTGCTCTTAATCACTGAGCCATCTCGCCAGCCCCTCTTTCATAGTTTTTAAATTATTAAGTCACATAAATCTATGTAACAGTTTATACTGAATCAATACCCTGCTACCCTATGGCCTATGTATGCCTTTTTAATTTATTAAAAGAAACTTGCTGAAATAGTAACATGCAAACATATTTTATGTTGCTACTTTAAGATAAGGTTTTACTATGCAGTCCAGACTGGCTCTGAACACTGTGATTCTCCTACCTCAGTCTGCTGAGTGCTAGGACATTACAGACCATTGTCACCATAGTCTGGCTTTGTGAACACATTTTTTAAAGTAAAAACTGATGAAAATCAAAGCAAATATCAATGCATTATTAATGTAGCAATGCACAAAACAGATCATTAAGGGGCCAAGGAGACAGCTCAGTGGGTAAATGCCAAACCTGACAACCCAAGTTTGGTCCCCAGAAGCCACATAAAAATGCTGAATGTGGTAGCGTGCATCTGTGATCCCAATACTCCTAAGGAAGACAGGTGGCAGAAACAGAATCACCTGAATGCTTGCAGCCAGCTAGCCTGGAGTACCAGGTTCAGCAGCAGAAACAAGAGATCACCACTTCAACAAAGTAGAACTGACTCCCAGACGTTGTCCTTTAACCTCGATACAAACATACACATGATAGACAACCTTGAAATGTTTAAAACTATATTAAGTAAACCCTACTGTAGATTTTCAGAGCACAAAGTTAAATTTAAGTACTTGTTAATGTTCTCTATCCTTACTTATGTCTGAGAAAGTTTGACACTCTTTCTCATCCATTTCTCATCTCTTATCTGCTTTTTTGCACCCAAGTACATTTACCACCAGTCAAAAGGGAATGGGTTCAAATTCACCCTCTCACCTTAAATAACTAAAACAATAGACAATATATATATATATATATATATATATATATATATATATATATATATATATAAAACAATGGGTTTTAGGCACCAGACAACATTACCAGTACATAATACTGAACCAAATAGAATGAAAATGATGTAAGCCCTATGACTGCTCCACATCAGCCTGCAGAAAATGTCTGGGCCTCACAGCAGTATGAGTAAAGCTAAAACAGAATGGGGCAGTCTCAGGGTTGAAGAGACAGTACAGAACTTGGGGGAAGGGGAGAGTGGTTAGCACTCAGAGTGGAGAAGTCAGGAAGAAAGAACACAGACAGTAAGCAAGTTCTGGAAAGCTGCAAGGGGCTACCATCACACATTCAGCTGAGCACTAGGGAGTGCATACCAGGGATTGAGGCAAGACAGGGAGACCCACAGGTTACAATGAAGAGGAACATTCTTAAAGTTTTATACAAGGCTGTTTATGCTCCCCCCACCCAGTTGAAAGACTTGACAACACAGGAGGAACAGAGCATTCAGAAGGGCACTGCCCAAGTAAGGGGGAATAAACATTAACCTTACACTAAAAGTTTGTTACTGCCTTATAAAAGCTAAAAAAGTCTTTTATAAAAATCAACTGAGAGGCTGGAGAAATGTCTCTACAGATGACTCCAGTTTGTTTCCCAGTACCTATGTTGGGCAGCTCACAACTGCCTCTAACTTCTGGTTCCAGGGAATCTGGTACCCTCTTCTGGCCTTCACAGGCACCTGCTTGCAAATGGTGCAAATACACCCTCAGGCACACACATACACATAAAAAATAAGTATCTTTTAAAAAACTGTGAAAGGTCGGCCATAGTGGCTCATGACTAATCTCAGCACTTAGGAGGCAGAGGCAGATAGATCTCTGTGAGTTAGAGGCTAGCTTAGTCTACATAGAGAGTTCCAGACCAGCCATGACTAATAGTAAAATCCTATCTCAAAAAAAGAAAAGGGGGGGAGACACCCAGAATTAAAAGATGACAGAATAAAGCCTATACATGTAGAAAAGAGACACTTTGGGAAGTGGAGGAGAGGGGAAGTAAAGACCGAAAAAAAAAATTTAGGGCTGGAGCTGTAGCTCAGTGGTAGAACACATGCCTTGCATGCTTAACACCCTAAGTTCAATCCCCAGTACTGCCAACAACAACAACAAAAAAAAAATTGGGTGGATGAAATTTAAAAAATAAACAATGTCAAATACACACACACACACACACACACACACACACACACTATGTATATGGCAAAAGAAGCTATCTAAATTAAAGCATGAACGCTGAGCAACTGGGAGAGGAAGATGATCAAATCTGGTAAACTCACACACAAATACTATTCAGCTACAAGTGAAATCCCCGACATTTGAGGTTACATTATGTTAAGTCAAACAGGCACAGAAAGATGAGTTCTGCATAATCTCACACGGAATCTAAAAAGAATTCTTTCTAAACTGAGAATAGAAGGTGCTTATGGGGTGACGTGATGATGTGTACTAAGTCATAGGTAGAAGTGAGAAGCTCTGACGTACTATTAGGCTACATGTTAACTACTACTAATAATACTATACTGTGTGTTTCAAAAAGCTAGGACTTTGAAAGTTTTCACCATAAAGAAATAGTAAATGTTTCAGGAGATACACTGTATTTAACATGATTTAAACATGTATATGTACACTGAATGTTACATGGTACCACATTAATACTTTAGAAAATTTGTATCAGAAAAATAATTTTTATTTAATAAAAAAACTACAAAGCTACAGATACAACTAACCACAAGTACATTAAAAACAAACTACTTTAAATTATTAATAAAGCTTTAAAGCAGTTAAAAAAATGTAATGTACAGGAACAAAAAATGACAACAGAGTTCTCACTAGAAATAATATAACCCAGATAATAATGATGCCAAAAAAAAAAAAAACAAAAAACCTAAGAATTCCATTCATACCTAGTACCTACAAAAATGAAATGAAGATCCCTGGGGCTTACTGGCCACCAAGTGCAGCCAATCAGTGAGTTCCAGGCTCAGTGATAGGCCCTATCTGAAAAAAAAAATAAACAGGTATGGTGTTAGAGTGATGGCTCAGCAGTTAAGAGCATTTGCTGCTCTTGCAGAGAACCTAAATTGGGCTCCCAGTGTAAGGTGGTTCATAATCATCTATAACTCCAACTCCAACTCCAAGTGATCTGATGTCATCTTCTTGCTTCTGAGGGCACTAGGCATGCACATAGTGCACATACATATAGGCAGACAGTCATATACATTAAAAATATATATTAAAATAAATAAGGTAGAAGATACCCAACATCGACCTCTGGTTTCCATGCATATACACATGCACACACAAAAGGCATCTTGGTAAATAGAACTTTATACGGGTTGGGTTTTTGTTTGTTCCTTTGGTATTAGAGAACCCAAGGCTTTGCACATGCTAACCAAGTGCTCTACTAATGACCTGTAACCCTAGCCTGCAAGGGTTGGCTCTTAAAAAAAGAAAGTTTTGCAAGATGATTTTCCAAAAAGGCTATAATAACTATTGTACTAACAACATAAGAGAATACCAATTTCTGTAACACACCATTTTCTCTCCTAGCAAAAGGTGCTACTTTTAGAAAAATTCCTATTTATTTTTACTTTATGTGTATGAATGTTTTTCTGCACATAATTGCACCCATGAGTACAATACCCTCAGATCTCAAAAGAGAGCATCGAGGAGTTATGTTGGTTAGCCACCAGTTGGGTGCTGGGAATCGAACCCTGGTCCTCTGCAAGAGCAGTCAGTGCTCTTACCACTGAACCATCTCTCCAGTCCCATTATTTGTTTTCTTGATGAAAGCCATTCTGATTGTTAGAATCTCAAAGCAGTTTTAATTTGCATTTCCCTGAGAATTCAGAAACTGATGCTGAACATGTTTTCAAATATTTATTGGTCATTTGTATTTCTTTTGATAACTGTCTATTGATTTGCCCACTGACTGATTATATGATTTGGGGGGTGTTTAATTCTAGGGTTCTTTGTAAATTCTAGAATTAATCCTGTCAGATGTACAGTTGACAAAGACTTTCTCTCTTCCCATAGGCTGTCTATTCACTCTTTAAGTTCCTACTCAAAACAGCATGGACGTTTGTGATCATTTCCCTCTACCTTTATGTAGAGATTTTTTTAAGTGTTTATAGTGGGGGGGGGTATATGTGTGTTGATGGGTGTGGGTGTATTTGTGGGTGTGTGCTTGGGGGTGGATGGGGTGGGTGTGGGGGAGGTGCACACCCATGTATGCAGAGAATAGGGCACTGGATTCCCTGCAGCTGGAGTTACAGGCAGTTGTAAGTTGTTTGATGTCAGTGGTGAGAGCTGCTCCTCTGGAAGAGCAGCCTATGGTCTTAGGCACCGAGCCCACTCTCCAGCCCCTGAGGTATTTTACAAAAATGGTCTTGAACATTACACTGTCAAGACTCTGGTGGCTTGCTACATTTCTTGCTTCACTTGTTGTTACACTGTTACCTGATCTGGCAAGCAGCAATCAAGACTAGTGGGTCAAAAGATGTCACTAGTCTGTTTCATCATACTAATGTCCTAATGGATAATTTTATATTTATAAATTTTGTATTTCTACACATTACACCGGTTGTTTTAGTGGCATTTTTTTAATGAGATAAAAGCATGTGTTGCACAGGATTCATGGAATACCATCTTCGTGATAGAGAGCGTTTTCATTATGATCAAGTGTTCTTAACTGGAAACCCATCTATTACACTGCCTTTTTCAAAGACGAATCCTAAATCATCTTTTCAGTGCTTCCCCAAGGGAACTTGTTAATTCAAATTTTTACTTCTTGGGTAAGTTTTACTCATTTTTGCACACATCTATAGTGACAACTACACAGGAAGCTGAGGCAGGAATGCTGCTTGAACCCAGGAGTTCAGAGCTAGCCTGGGCAACAAGGCCAGATTCAGCACAATAAACAAATAAGATAAGAAGTTGTTTAAACTCAGCACTTGGGAGGCAAAGGCAGGCATATCTCTGTGAGTTTGAGGCCAGCCTATTCTACAAAGTGAGTCCAGGCCAAAGAGGGCTACATTGTGAGATCCTGTTTCAAAAACAAACAAGTTAAGAAAGCTAGGCATGGTCGTACGTGTCTGTAACTCCATCGCTGAGGAGATGGTAGTAGGACTGGGAGTTCAGGACCAGCCTGGGAAGCACAGCAAGACTTTATCTCAGATAGAAAAGAAAGGTAGAGAAAAGGAAAGAAACAAGAAGGAAACAAAAATGAACTACACATCTCTAAGTACAACTCTTGCTCAGTCAGCAAAGTGGAAACGTTCTCACTGCTGTCTAAACGGCTCTGACTGTTGACTCAGAGAAAGGAGTAGAGTCAGGACTGGAAAGGGGTGCCAAAATGGAGTTTCCCTTTTAAATTTTAAAGTAAAAAAAAACAACTGAGACTAAAATACATGCTCTTGTTCTGCCATAGTTTTCCCAGTATCTAAATAATTTACTGTGAATCAGTGCATGTAAACACATGCTCCTAAACTGTACCAAGGCTACACAGTATTCCCGATAATTAAATATTCCACCAGCAAAATAGAAGGTTCTTGGTATTCTGGTTCCCTAGTTTTAGTAAGCTTATTCTGTAAGGAAACAAAATGATCCTTTTATTTGACAAATATTTATTGGTTTGGGAGTATTCAGATGCACAAACAAGTAAGTTCTTTAGTTCAATTTCTTCCCAGATACACACCAGAGGATAGAAGGCATGTCGGCTTTCACTCCGCTCTCATGGTGTAATTGGGGAGATGGGAATCAGTGAACATGAAGCCCAGACCACAGAAGTAGACCCCCCAAAACTCAAGACTCTAGAAGCATGTAGCTAAACTGGGAATCACCAAGGGAGCACAAGAAAACTCAGAAGTTGAAGAGACGACTTAGCAGTTAAAGAGTCCTGGCTGATCTTACAAAGGACCTGGGTTTGATTCCCAGCACCCACATGGTAGCTAACAACCATCTGTAACTACATTTCCAGGGGAACTGATACCCTCTTCTAATCTCCAAGAGCATTGCACAACATACATACATACATACAGGCAATACACTCACATTCATAAAAATAATAAAATATTTTAGGACTATAAAAAAAATAAAGAAAACTCAGTACTAGCATAGAATGAGGGCTTTCTATAATGTGGCTGGCCTTGAATTGTTCTTGCTTCTGCAGACTTTTCCCTGTCTATACCCTGACTGGACTATTTGAAGTTCTCAGTCATATGATGATAGTAACACCATCGGTATCCACTGTGGTACAATGTGCAGCAGTGGGAACAAATACGTGTCTGAACTAAAGTCCACTCAAAACTACTTCCAAACACACAACCTAACTGGAGGGAATATTTCAGTGGTACAATCTCCAAGGTTCAGGATTGAAATCCTAATGCATCACCCCTAATTCGTCTCCATAATAGATGATGATCATGTATTTAAGTTTGTGTGTTGTCATGCACTCATTGCACAGGCACACGACTGTTTTGCCTGTGTGTATATAAGTGCACCAAGGGCCCGCATGCTCATTGAGGCCAGTGGAGGGCATTGGATCTTCTGGAACTAGAGTTGTGAGCCACTACATGGGTGCTGGGAAGCAAACCTGGGTCCTCTGCAAGAGCAGCCAGTACTCTTAACTGCTGAGCCATATTTCCAGCCCTCTCCCCCAATTTTTCATCATAAGTTTTGAGGGTCAAACTTAGGTCCTCATGCAAGGCAAACACTTAACAAACTGGGCTATCATCCCAACTCTCTTTCTTTGAGGGGTGGTTAAGACAGGGTCTCCCTGTAGTCCCAGCTGGTCTGGCACTCACAATGTAAACTATGCTGGCCTCAATCTCATAGAGACCTACCTGCTTCTGCCTCTCAAGTGCTGGCTTAAAGTGTGCACCACCACACCCAGCAACCCTCAAATGTTGATACTAGCAAAAACATGGGACCCCAAGATTGGGGTTATACACAGTATATTGCAACCTGCTAAAAACTTCTTAATATTGAGAAATTACCTGCATTCAATTGCCTAGTTTATTCCAAAAAGCAAAGCTATTCAAAAAAGATGATGCTTACAAAGACTAGAAGAATAGCTCACCAGTAGAGCATCCAGCATGCATGAGACTAGGATTTCAAAAGCAAGAAAACAAACTGCCAGCATGGCATAGTGGTGCATGCCTGTAATCTCAGCTATGTAGAAGGCTGAGGAAGGAGGACCAAGCTCAAGGCCAGCCTGAGCTGCTTTGGTAGATTCTTTCTCAGCAAGTAAAAAGAGGGTGGTTGGAGATACTGCTCAATAGTATAGCACTGCCTTGGTTCAATCCTTAGCACAAAAAAATGCTAGTACGAATCCTAAAAACTATAGAAAAGTGCTCCTCTAGAAAGCCTTACCAAAAAAAAATAAAATAAAAATCTAAAAACTGAGATGGAGAGATGGCTCAGCAGTTAAGAACACTGACTGCTCTTGCAGAGGACCCAGGTTCAATTCCCAGCACCCACATGGCTGCTAATAACCATTTGTAACTCCAGTTCTAAGGGATCTGATTCCCTCCTCTGACTTCCACCGGCATTGCATGGCACTTTAATACACTCATATACATAAAACTAATAAATATTGTTTTAAATCTGAAAATTGTACCTTACAAGAGAGTAAAGAGTAAAGTTTCTGAACCTACTGGTTTCAAATCCTGTCTCCTGGGTTTGTGACCATGGATAAATTATATCTCTATAACTTGGCTCCCTAATCTAAAAAACTGAGAAAATTACAAAGATCTACTTCATGCAGTCTTAGGAGGATTGTATCTGTACGTAACATACATAACAAAGTGCTGAGAAAGGAGTGATGCAGCATATACTCAATAGATGTCAATTACTATGAGCAGCAAGTGGAAGCAGAAATGCTCACACAGCCACAGAAGTTGTTAATACACGTATTCCAAGTATTTGAACACATCAGCAGAATAAGTGGGATCCTCTCTTTTCTGTGTAACCTGAGGATGTTATCACAGAAAATGGGAGCTGGAGTCATAGCTCAGACGTTAGGAGCACTGGCTGCTCTTACAGAGGACCTGTGCCCTCTCTAAGCACCCAGCACCCAGGTAACAACTAACAACTGACCATAACTCCAGTTCCACAGAATCCGATGTCCTCTTCTGGTCTCTGCAGGCATTGCAACGCACATGGTGTACTTATATATGTACACACAAAACACTCATAAAATAAAAATAATTTTTTCTTAAATTTTCTAAAGAGTAGAAAAATCCAGCCAGTAGTGAGAATTTGGATCCAAAGATATTACAGAGAAGCAAGTGGTTCTCTGTTACACAGGTTTGAGAACTGTCTTTAAGTATTTCAAAAGACAGTACTTTTTGCACTAAAATCTCAAAATTAAGATTCTGTGATTACAGAAAATCTGACTTGTCAGTCAATAGTGTCAATGAAACTATAGTGCCACCAATTCAACAAGTCCAACTGAAAGTTCTGGGTTCAATATTGGCTTCAGAACTTTTTTTTAAACAGCTGGGTATAATTCATGGCTATGATCCTAGGATTCCAGAGGCAACAGAAGGAGAATCTCTGCAAGCTGAAGGCCAGTATGATCTATACAATGAGTTCCAGGTCAGCCAGGGCTACAGAGTGAGTCTGTCTCAAAAAAGAATTTTAAGGGGGAGGCAGGGGCTCGAGAGATGGTTCATCAGTTAAGAACATGGGCTGTTCTTGCAAAGGACCTAGGTTCAATTCCCAGCCCCTATATGGCTACTAACAACCATCCATAACTTCATTCCACAGGATCTGACACCCTCTTCTGACCTCCCAAGGGCAATGCATACATGTGGTACACTTACATACCTGTAGGCAAAACACTCATAAACATAAGATAAAAATAAGTCAAAAAATTCTAATTAGCCAGGCATCATGGTGCATGCCTTTAATACCAGCACTCAGGGGAGGCAGAGTCAGGAGGATCTCTGTGAGTTCAAGACCAGCCTGGTCTACACAGCAAGTTCCAGACCAACTGGGACTATAGGGAGACCCGGTCTCAAAAAGACCAAAAAAAATAAATAATTTAATTTAAAAAAGATTTTTAAGATCCTATTTAGTAGCAAAAATGTAATTTGATTATAAAGCTATGTGGACTTTTTTCTATATTTATAATGGAAGAAATCCACTACCCAACAAAGGCTAGCCAAAACATCAACTGATTGAAGTTTCAATGAAGAATACAGTAACATGCAGAAAAAATTATTACATTCAACCTAGGTTTCAACCTACAAAACCTGCTTTAAAGAATTGTTTCTTGAGCTAGAGACATGGTGCAAAGAGTAAAGGTGCCTGCTGCCAAGCCTGATAATCTGAGTTCAATCCTTGGGGCTCACATGGTAGAAGGAAAAAGTCAATGCCTAAAATATTGTCCTCCGACCTCCACATATGTACCATGCATGGCACATGTATACCCCCCCACACACATACACACAAAAAAATAAATTGTAAAAAAAAATTCTTAAATGTTTCCTGGGGCTAAAGAAATGGCTTACTGATTAAGAGCACATACTACTTTTCTAAAGAACTAGAGTTTGGTTCCCAGCACCCATGTCAAGGGGCTCAAAACCTCTTGTAACTCCAGTTCCAGGGGCATCTGATACTTCTGGCCTCTACAGGCACCTGTACTCCTGTACACAGACACATATATATACATAATTAAAAGTAAAAAATAAAGCCTGGCAAGGTGGTACATGCCTTTAATCTCAGCACTTGAGAAGCAGAGGCAGACTGATCTCTGTGAGCTCAAGGCCTAGTCCACATAGTGAGATGCAGGCCAGCCATCCATGGCTAGACAGTGAGATCCTGTCTCAAAAAAACTAAATTAATTCTTTGAAATTTTTTCAAATAAAAAACTGTTTCTTATTCTTTACACAAATATTCTATTGAGCAAATTCTTTCACATCTCTGTGAAGACTGGAAGATCTCACAAGCAGTCCTAAAATCATCTAGTCATCCTTAACTTTGAATCAAACCACAACTTATATAAAGAAATTTAATAAAAATCTTTTATGTCTCTCTGTCTAGAAAACCTATCAAGTTGGAAAATCTACTTAGAGCATAAGTCTATTAAGAACTGTCTCCTACTGTTACAGAAATCCACAAGTGGTCAATAAATGACTGAGGGGTACCCAGACCCAACTGATTCATCCACAATGCAACACCTACACAAAAAAGGAGGCAGTTAGATTGTAAGAGTCAGAGGGCCAGGACACTACCTACAAAACATTGTCTTCCAGACATGACTGGGATGCCTTACCCATGAAATTTCAACAGTATACTTGCATAAATAAGACCTGCATAATGACAACAGCAGTTGACAGGCTTGCCTGGGGGGAGGAAACTTCACAAGGTCCCACCCCTAGATGAAGAGGCACTGAATGGATGCTGAGAAGGAGAAATCAGTTCAACCCTGATAGATTATCCAATCCTAAATGCTCAGCCCTAGACCCACGCACATGAGCAACGCTAGATGGGACTCAGGAGGTTGTGTATATATACACAGATATGTATATGTATGTGAAAATAATTAAAGAAAAGGTCATGAACTGGAGAGTTGGGGGGGGAGAGATGAGTTAGAGGAGGAAGAGGGGAAGAAATGAGATACATATAGTACTCATGTATGAAATTCTCAGAAAATGAACATTTTAAATTTAAAAAAGAGCACAGTCTCCTATATGATCTGAAATTGAATCTCTTTAATTTTTAAATTTATTTTTATGTGTATGACTGTTTTGCCTGCATGTATGTAGGTGTACCTATGTCACATAATGCCAGCATGGGCAAGAAGAGGGCATTGGATCCCTTGGAACTGGAGTTACAAATGATTGTTAACCACTATGTGGGTGCTGGGACTGAACCAGGGTCCCCTAGAAGAATAGCCAGTACTCTTTAACTGCTGAGTCATTTCTCCAGTCCCCTGGAATCTATTCTTAACACCTCCACAATTAATCAGCTTAAAAAGCCCACCTCTAAAACACCAACTCCCACTCCAAATAAAATCTTTTGAGATTTCTCAATATAAAATGGCATTTCCTACAAGGAAAAAAAAAATTTACCCATGAGAAAAAAATCCACATAGTAAGTGGTGAGACATGGTCAGTGTTAGTTGAAGTAACTGTGAGAAACACTAGAGAGAATGTGAATTAATTAACAAGTAGTAAAGGTCTAAGGAGAGGCTCAAGTCATCTGAGGGGAATTTCCACCTTACACCTCACTCCAAGCAAGATCAAGGACAGTCACTGGCCCAGCATGAGTGGCCTAGCACATGCCTATAATCCCGGCACTATGGGCCTAGAGGCTTGAGAACTGCCTCAAGTTCAAAGACAGTCTGGCCTACATAGTGAGTTCCAGGCCAGCCAGGGGTATATAATGAAACTCTTGTCTCAAAACAAAAAAGAACACTCATTAAACATACTTACCTAGAGTATGTGGCTCAGTGGTTCTGTGTCTGCTCAGCATACATGTGACCCTAGGTTTCTTCCCCAGTGTCTTTCTCTCTCTGTCTCTCTCTCTCTCTCTCTCTCTCTCTCTCTCTCTCTCTCTCTCTCTCTCACACACACACACACACAAACACATAAGAAAAAAAATCCTTATACAGACACAGATTAAAAAACAAATGCAATACCTTATTCAGAGTGCAGCCACTATAAAAAAAAAATGACTGATCCTCTTTCTTCACTGGATTATAACATGAGTGATCATAAAGGAGTAAAACACTGTCAGACATATTAGCAGACACTTGTAATCCCACCCTTTAAAGACTGGTAGCTTAAGGTCACTCTGGCTATATAGAGAGACTCTGGCTTAAAAAAAAAAAAAAAACAGAACAAAACAGCAAACAGGATTTTAGTCATCTGAATAATGCTGCCACCAAAACTATTAAAAATTCCTCCTTCAGATGCTGGAGAGATGGCTCAAGGGTTAAGAGCACTCACTGCTCTTGCAGAGCTCTTGCAGAGGTCTGGGCTCAGATCCCAGCACTCACATGGTGGCTTGCAACCACCTGTAACTCCAGTTTGAAGGTATCCAACATCCTCTTTTTCATGTATGCAGTGCACATACATACACTCAGGGGCACACTCATGTACATACAACTTTTTAAAAAATTCCTAGCAGGGCTAGAGAAATGACTCAGAAGTTAAGAACACTGGCTATTCTTCCAGAAGACCCAGATTCGAATCCCAGCTCCCACATGGTGGTTAGCAATCATCCATAACCTCAGTTCCGGGGGATCACTGCCCTCTTCTGTCCTTCTTGGGCATTGCATGATATACAGGTGCACTTATGCACACCACACACTACAGGCATAACACTCATACACATCAAATAAATAAATAAATAAATAAATAAATAATAAATAAATAACTTCTAGCCAGCCAGGCATGGTGGTACATGCCTTCAATACTAGGGAGGCAAAGTCAGGAGGATCTCTGTGGGATCCAGGCCAATCTGGTCTATATAGCAAGTTCCAGATCAACTGGGGCTACTGGAAAACTCTGTCTCAAAACAAAACAAAACAAAACAAAAATTTCTCCTTCAGGATTTCATCAACATTTAAAAATTGTAGAAAAAGGTCTCTCACTGCAATTCATATTCAGTCCCACATCTTCACTGTACTACTGTATTTCAGGGTGGTGCTGAGCCCTGAAAACAGAGACTAATTGTTCAAAGAAGTCTGGGCCAGGCACTAACTAAGTCAGTGGGACTGGCAGTACCATTCAAATCTCATCCTGCCATGGTCTTTAAATGGCCTGTCAATCTATACTCTATTGTTGGCTCTACTACCCTCAACTTCCCGAAATAACAAACCTGAAAGTCAAGTGACCTATTAACCATTCTCTATCACCTGATATCTTTAACCTCAACACCATCTTAGATTCCCTCCTCACTTTCTATCAATTGCCAAATTCTGTGTTTTTTACGACTTCTCAGCTCATGATTCTTCTAAGTCACGTCTGGACTGGTAAACAAGAATGCCTGTCAAAAGCGGCTACCTTGCCACCATATCCTTCGAACCCACCTCTATTTTTATGTAAAAATGTATGTACAGCCTCCAGGCACACTGACAGCATCTACCTCAATACTTGTCTCTCCTAAGTTCTCTAGCACCTCAGGAACTTCCCTAGCCTTAAGAAGGGCAGCACAGACGATCAGAGAACACTTCAGACCCAATCAGAATTGGTAAGGGCAGGAGTAAATAGGAAAACACTATGCCTCAGTTGTACTAGAAGGATAATTCAAAGACAAGTACACATTTTTTTTGCTTGTCTTTTTGAGATAGGGTCTCCCTATAGCCACAGCTGGCCTGGAACTCACTATGTAGATCCACCTGCCTCTGCCTCCTGAGTGCTGGGACTAAAGGGGAACACCACCACGCCCAGTAGGTACACACAAATCTTTACAGCCCTTGGTAGAGCATCCATTATTGGTTATTCTACTCACTTTCTTACCAATGTCTTCTGGAATGTCGCCTGTACCCATATTGTTATCTCAAGGTCTAAATTCAAGACACACTGAAGAGAAGTCTCAGAAATTACCTGTTTACTACGTTACACAAAATCACAAGGAACCTCACCAACATGTACAACTAACTAATCATGTTCTTTTTAAACTTTGATGCTGTCAAGATTAAGTTTCACGTAACTCTGCCAAGCAATCTTCCCATCTTTATTGTCTCCCTATGAATGCTCTCTATGCAGGGATGAGAAGAGTGTGTAATGTCTCCCTCAGCTGTACTTCAAGGACCTTTCTTATTATTTATTTACTTATTATGAAGCAAAGTTGGTATTTATTAATAGGTTTTAATATATATTTAAGACAAGACATTAATAAAGGGGAGAGGGGCATGTAAGAGGATAGTAGTGTACCCTAGGGCTTCTCAGGAGAGTGTCCCCCAAAGGATTTGTATAATACCCATAAAGCACTGTACTCATGTAAAAAATTATCCTCCCTGCTAGGATTGATGGTGCAAGCCTGTAATCCCAGCTATTCAGGAAGTGGAGGCAGGAGGATCAGAAGTTCAAGGGCAGCCTCAGCTATATAGCAAGTTTCCCCCTTGGCTACATAAGACCAAATAATCAAAAAAGAAAACAGCTCAAGACTACAGAGTAAGTTCAAGGTCAAGCTGGGCAACTTGATCAGTATGTTTCAAAACAAAAAGCAAAGGGGTTGCAAAATACAGCTCAGTGTCAGATGCTTCCTTAATATGCGCAAGATCCCAGGTTCAAACCACAATAAAACCTCTGTTCAACCACAAGATTTTCAAGAAAAGATGTTGTATCCTTTTCATTTTCTTTTGGGGAACCGAGGGCCTTATGCACGCTAAGCGCTCTACCACTTAGCTATATCCCCAGCCCTACTCTTTTTATTTTGGGGGCCTTGCCCTCAATAGACTCACATGTGCCTTCTTAGAGAGTTAAACTAACTGTATTCACTTCAAATCCTTTGTAGCTAAAATCTCAAGCAGATTCTGAAAGTCTTAACTACATTAATGGAATAGATCTGCAACGAGGCACAGTAGCTCACATCTTTAGTGCTAGTTATTTAGGAGATCAGGGCAGGAAAACAGCACAAGCTGCAAGTCAGTCTGGGTAACAAAGTAGAGCCTAGACTCAAGAGGGAGAGAGAGAGAGAGAAAGTTAATGATCTCTTTGTTGCCTTTTTAAAAAATCCTATTTTCTCCCTTAACAAGTCTTTCTGATGGAGAGGGTGGCTCGGGGGTTAAGAGCACTGGTAGCTTTTGTAGAGCTTAGGTTCAATTCTCAGCACCCACAAGGCAGCTAACAACCATCCATGGCTCCAGTTCCAGGGGAATTCGATACCCTCTTCTGACCTCCACAGGCACTGCATGACATGGGTGCACTTACATACATGCAGGCAATATACTCATACACATAAAATGCAAAAAAAAAAAAAAAATATATATATATATACGTATATATATATATATATATATATACATATATACGTATATATACACACACACACACACACACACACTTTCTGAATTAAGACTGGGTGTGATGACACAAACCTTTAATTCTAGCACTTGGGAGGCAGAAGCAGGTGGATCTCTCTGTGAGTTCAAGACCAGCCTAGTCTATATAATGGACTCTAGACCAGCCAGGTTACATGGGTAGACCCTGTCTCAAAAAAAAAGAACAAAGGATCTTTCCACATTTTATATTATTTTCTTGTTGGGCACAGTGCCTTGGCAGGGTGGTATACGCCATAATCCCAGCACTTGGGAGATGGAAGCAGAAGGGTCAAGAGTTTATGGTCAACCTCAAGTGCAAAGCAAGTTCAAAGCCAACCTGTCTCAAAAAACTTAGTAATTTTTTAAGAGTGTAAACTGTAGGGGCTGGAGAGATGGCTCAGAGGTTAAGAGCACTGGCTGCTCTTGCAGAGCTTGGGGTTTGGTTCCCAGTGCCCACATGGCTGCTAACAACTGTCTATAACTCCAGTTCCAGGAAATCTAACAACCTCTGCTGGCTGCCTCAGCATGACATACGTATGCTTACATATTATAGACAGACAAAACTCTCATACAAAAAAAAAAAAAAAAGTGTAGCGTGTTCTATACTGTAAATCACAATCCTCTAATCTTAATCTAACTGAATTACAATTTCAATCAAAAGCTGCTTTGGCAATATTGTTTCAGGCTTTAAGGAAATTCCCATCCTTACACAATCTTGAAACCTTTCTGACATGGAGAAAGGTTATTGGCATTCCTCAGAGGATTGGCATGAATATCAAATGAGATTTTGTAAGTGAAAGGTCACTGAGACGCCCAACAGCAATACAAAACTGTAGGCATTATCTCTTTAAATTTTTCAAATCGTCTATTTATTGCAGTCATGTTAAAAAGAATTGTTTATTGATAGGTTACAGGAGCTAAAAAAGAAAAAAGAAATTGAAAGTTGGCAATAAACTAGATCAAAACATGCACTCTTACACAAAATACCCCTTTTGTGCACAGCAAATCAAATATATTTTGCAGGAATATTTCTGTGGTGTTTATGTTTTCCATCTCGCCAAAGTAAATGAAATAACATAAAACTGTCAGCATAGTGTAAGTTACTTAAAAACCCAGCACTATCTTTCAATAAGATTATTTATCCCTATTTATATTAGCAGTATGAATTCACTACCAAGATTTATATGAGCTTGAACTCAAACAGCCTGTTGCAATCATCTGATTTGATCTGACCTTTCCAGAAGACACAATTATGCCCTCAACCACGGACGGAACTAGGGATGGTCTCATTCTTCTGTTTTTAGTATTTCCTTGTTTTGAGATAGCAGCTCATGTAGCCCAGGATAGTCTTGAATGCCTTGTCCTCTTGTCTCCACCTCTGAAAAGCTGGCATTTCCAGGCCTGAGCTACCACACCTGACTCATTACCTTTGTAAGAGGTTTTCCTTAAAGGAGAAACGGTCAGATCCAATGAAAAACATGCAGCTTCACATAGTGACACCCACTGATAATCCTAGCCTTCCCTACATAGTGGGGTCGAGGCAAGCTTGGGATACATGAGACTGTCTACAAACAAATAAATAGGAAAGAAAATTCTAGAATTCTTCATTAAGCATGAAGTCTAGAGATTCGTCTGCTAAAATTCATCCTCAGCCTAGACTCTGCTCCAGCCAGGATTTCGGCCGCTGGCTCCACGTCGCTGGCCTCACACTGACTGCAGGAGAACGTAAACCCTAACAAGACTCAGGCTGGGTGCACGCCGCCGACCACCACCGTCGCACGGCCCTACGGGTCAGCCCTGAGCACTCAGATGAACGACGCGCTCCGGGCTCAGAGATGGGGACCACACAGCGTGGAACCCGGGTCCTAACAAAAGCTGCGGCGGACAGAGGCCGCTCGCCCACCCGACGCAGCCCCAACGTCGGGGGCCTGCGGCAGGCCCGATGACACTGAGTAACGGGAGGCCGGGCTCCGTCAGCGCCGCCGGCCGGGCCAGGCCGCCGCCGCGCACCCGCCCGCGCTCACCTCCGCCCGCGGCCCCGCGCTCTTCTCTCCCGGCCGCCGCCCCGCGCGCTCCCGCCCGCGGCCCCGCGCTCTCCTCTCCGGGTCGCCGGCCCCTGCGCTCAGCCGGGCAGGGCCGGAAAACGGCTCCGCAGCGCGGCCAGCGGACCGCCCCCGACCGCCCAACCCCGCACTTCCTCGGCCGCCGCCGCTCCTTCCGGTGTGACCGGCCGCGGCGGGCGGCTGGGGGCGGGGCTTCGCAGTGACCACGCCCCGGGGCGGGGCTCCGGCCAGGCCGCAATTCGGCCGGCCCCGGAGCTCGAGCTGACGTGTGCACCGCGTTGGGGGCATTTTTGGACGGGCTTTCCCCACCCTCTGCAGTCCCAGGACGACGTGGGAAGGTCTTGTCTCGGTGCATTGCAGCGTCTGCAGGACTGATGGCCCCTGGGAGGCCTCGCCTTCGCAGCCGGAGTGGCTCGCTCTTGAAATTCCAGCAGTTGAGTGGCTGGGGCGGGAGGAATGCAGCGACCTACCTCAGTTCTATTCCCTGATCCTTACCTTTCTTCTTAAGACCTAGATTCTCTGGAAGCGATTATACTCTCCTTATCCTCACAAGCAAAGAAGAAATTAATCGCTACCATTTTCCACTAGGTCAAAATCAAGAAACTCCAATGAAATATTATTGAAACCTTACTTAATGCCTGGAGCATAGGAAAAGACTTCTAATTGTATGACTGTTAAAATTCACTAGATTGGGCTGCAGAGATGGCCTGGCAGTTAAGCGCACTGGCTGCTCCCTGCAGAGAATTGGGTTCTATTCCTGGCAGCCTTACGATAGCTAACAGCAGCCCATAACTACGGTTCCAAGGAAATTCCATGCCCTCTTCGGGCCTCTGCAAGCATTGCATAACACGGGTGCACTTGCTTGCATACATGCAGACAAAACATACACAACAAATAAAAATGAATTAAAAATTTTTTTAATTACTGGATTAATTTTAGGATATGTGAATAAAAGTTACTAAACTGAAAAAGAACTTAGCAGCTATGCATGGAGGTACACACCTGTAATCCCAGCACTTAGGAGACTGGCGAGATTTCAAGACCAAGGCCAGCATGCATTACAAAGTGAAACATGTATCCAAAAAGATGGAATTTGCATTTTTAAAATATTTTATTTATTATTTTTATTTTATCTATATGAATATATTGCCCACATGTGTGGAGCAATGCCCAGAGACATCAGAAGAGAGTATAGAATCCCCTAGAAATGGAGTTACAGATGGTTGTTAGCCTCCATGTGGGTGCAGGGAATTGAACCGGGTCCTCTGCAAGAGCAGCCAGTGCTCTTAACCACTGAACCATCTCTCCAGCCCCCAGAATTTGCATTTTCTATCTAATTACCTCCAACTCTTTTGTTTCTGTGTGGGAGCATGTATCCAAGTGTTGTACAAAATGTTCAGTCTCCATCAGGATCAGGTTCAAACCAGAGGAGCTTCTACTTTCCCTCAAGATGGAAAACGAAGACATTAACCATGGTGCACCATGCTATGAAGAGCTAGACCATGAGGCCTTAGTTTGCAGCATGAATGTAACAGAGGGAATGGACTCTTCCCCTTCTGGAGGGTTCAGATGGAGGCCATTCCTTCATTTTCAACCTATTTCAAAATATTGCACATAACCGACCATGATGGAACACAACTTTAAATCCAGCACTCAAGAGGCAGAGGCAGGTGGAGCTCTGTGAGACTGGGTCAGCCTGGTCTACATAGTGAGTTTCAGGCAAGCTGGGACTACAGGGAGACCCTGTCTCAAAACAACAACAAAAAAACAATCACAATATTGCACTTTTATGCATCAACGATGTGGTTGTTTTTTGTTCTGATGAACATCGTCTAAATGTTTTAAATGCTTATATAGTAATCCTCTATACTGAGATACCAAAAAGATTATGAAAAAATCATTTGTTCCATAGTCCCTTGTGACAAAGTGCATATGAACTCACTGGCATGAGTTTTTTTGGTTTTTTTTTTGTTTTTTTTTTTTCTGTTTTATGAGTATATGGATGTATGCCCTCAGGGGTCAAAAGAGGGCATCAGATACCCTGGAACTGGAGTTATGGATGGTTGTTAGCTGCCGTGCAGGTGCTGGAAATCAAACCTGGGTCCTGTGGAAGAGCAGCCAGTGCCCTTAACCACTGAGCTATCTGTCCAGTGTCCCTGACATGAGTTTTACAGGTTGAGTTGGGAAAAGAAAGTCAATCTAAAATCTAAATTTTCTGGTGTTTCCTGTGATGACAAGTGTCTGTTTAATGTCTAAAGCATGGGAAGAGACTCTCCTTCTAATTACAAGGGGCAGTCACCATTATGCTTGGTAATAAGATTTTTAATTTTTATTGCATAAATTTTCCCAGGAAGGCCATTTCACCTCACCCCAGACTGAGGGGATAACAACAGACCAAAGAAACAATTCCACTGGAGTACAACTTGGTAAACCAGTGAGTTAAATTGGGGTTACCTACACATGCACTGGCAACTTAAGTGCAGCTACACCACCAATGAGTCCCTTATATCCCCCCAGCAAGTGTTAACCATTTATTTAGCCTCAGAGATAGGCAGGGCCCTTGAACTGCTATTCCAGTGCCTCCACCTCCCAAGGACTGGGATTACGGGCATGAGTCATTATGCTGGGCTCAGAGACACTCTTAGAGGCGCTCTCAATCTCCTCCTTGCTAACTTCTGTGTAGATAATCCCTGTCTATTTTCTCCAAGTATCTATATTTTTCTTTCTAAATATTTATCTAAAAACCTATTTTATTTTTATTTATGTCCATGTATCCATGCTTACTTGTCAGTATGTGCACCACTTGTGTGCATACCTGTAAAGACCAGTAGAGGGCAACTGATTCCCTGGAACTGGAATTACTGGTGGTGGTGGGAGCTGGAAACCAAATCTGGGTCTTCTGCAAGAGAAGCAAATTTCAGCCATCTCTCCAGCCCCTGTTTGTTTCTTTTTAAGAAACATTTTTTGGGATTGAGCACAGTGGCAAAGGCAGGTGTATCTCTGTGAGATCGAGACCAGCCTGGTCTATGTAGTGAGTTCCAGGCTAGCTGGGGCTACAGTGAAACATGTTCTCAAAAAAAAAAAAAAAAAAAAGATTTTTATTTATGTATGTGCATGTGTGTGTGTTTACGTGTACATGAACGCAGAGGCCACTAGAGGGCATCAGATCCCTTGGTCTGTAGTAATAGGAGATTATGAACTGCCCGATGTCTGTGCTAGAAACTAAATTCAGGTCCTCTGCAGGAACAGTACATGCCATTAACCACTGAGTGATCTCTCCAGGTCTGACATTACACAGACTTTTCTGAGTACCTAGTACAATGTTTATCAGGACATGACTCCTTTTACTTTTTTGTATGTATATGTGTATGTGTGCTGTGCATTTGTGTGTATGTTTTCTCGTGTGTGGGGGAGTACATTTGTGTACAAATGAACATGTACATGTGTGAACATGCATGTGGAAGCCAGACCTTATACACTGAGGCAAGGTCTCAACCACTAACTCTATTGAGAATTAAACTGCTGTGTATTTAGGCAAAAAATTTTAAGTAGATATGTTTTTAGAATACTTTTTATTGGGTATTTCATAGGAATGGAATCTCTGAGTCATGTGGTAATTCTTTGTGCAATTCTTTGAGGAAGTGAGTTTGCACTATTTGGATATGTGTATGGGCACTGTATCATGAAGAGTAAGATGTTGTAAACTATGTTTTAGAATGATAGTTTGGGTTCTCAGTACCTGGGTGGCTTAATTCTAATGTATAGAGGGGCCCTGCAAAACACCGAGTGGTTGGTGAGAAATAGACAGTAGAGAGCAGACTGAGGAAGTAGAAAAGGCCTTACTGCTTGCTGGGCATGGTGGTTCACGTCTTGAATACCAGCTCATCTGCCCCTGTGACTTTAAGGCCAGCCTCATGTACATAGTTCCAGGCTAGCCAGGGCTACATAATAAGATCATGTTTCCAAAAACACGTGACCTTACAAAACTGGGTTCTTGAGGTCTCAAGTCCTCTGTTAGTTCCGTGCTAGCCCTTACCTAGTCCTGAGACTTTGGTACTGCTATTCCCTCTGTCTCCCATGTAGCTAAAGAAAAGTTTAGAAAACACAAAGGTTTGTTTGTTTTTCCTTTGATAGAAATGGTAACATTTGCCTTCATTTTTCTTTCCTAAGGGCTTTTTTCTGGTTAAGATTTATTTCATTTGTGTGTATATGTGTGTGTGTGTGTGTGTGTGTGTGTGTGTGAGCCCAGGTGTGTTCAGGTGCCCACAGAGGCCAGAAAAGGGTGTCAGAACCCCTGGAGCTGGAGAGAGGGGCAGTTGTGTACTATGTGACATGGAGGCTGGAAACCAAACTCTGGTCCTCTATAACAGCAGCAAATACTCCTAACCACTGAGCCCCCTGTCTGGCCTCCTTCTGCTCTCATGTTTTTAAGCTATTCTTAAAGATTGTGTTGACTTTTCACCATAAATATGCTCTGTAACTGAAATTCCAGTGTGTCTGTGTGTCTCTCTGGTTTTATTTGGTTGGCTTTTTTTTTTTTTTTTTTTAAGGTAAAGTCTCACTCTAGTCCTGAATGGCCTGGAACTCACTAGGTGGACTAAACTAGCTTTAAACTTGCAGTGATCCTGTTGTCTCTGCCTCCCAAGTGCTGGGACTCCACGTGGAGCCACTGCACCTGCTAAACTGAGGTTTGATGGACTATTTCAGTCACATCTCACAAGGTCTACAGAGGAAACAGCATCTTGGGTTTGTTTCTTTTTCCTGCCCCACTCCCATTATTTTACTATGTGTTAATCTAAGAGCAGTGACTAAGCTAAGTGCTCATAATTAGCCACTGTTGCCATTCTTAGTTTGCCTAATTCCGTGGGAAACAGAAAAAAAGGTAAAGAGGAATTGAAGTCAATAATAAGTGCACCGTTCATACGGGTCCGTTTGTCATGCTCTTAACCTCACTCCTTTGAGCACTGAGGGTCTATCCTAGCTGTGTTTGTTGGTCCCGGGGATTGAAAGAGGAACCTCGTGCATGTTCAGTACGAGCACTACCAATAACCTACATTCCCAGCTCAGAAGTTCTAAATTTGGTACCCACGATTGGTTTCCAGGCTTTGAAACGGTGTGTGTGTGTGTGTGTGTGTGTGTGTGTGTGTGTGTGTGTGTACGCACACACACACATTTATTTCCTTTACTAATGTATGGGCATGTCTAATTCCATTTTTATAAAAGTCCTGACGTTTTTAACTAGATTTTCAGAACGGTTCAACACCTCCTAAAAGGTTACCAGCTACCGTATTACCTACAGACAGGTTTGCAAAAGGCACCTCATCTAGAGAGGCGGAAGGCGCTGCCCTCAACAAACATGGCGGGAGCGGCTTCGCGCGTAGCCCCTCTACTTTCTCTACCTTGGTGTCCTGACCCCGGAAGGACTCCGCCTCCCGCAGCCTGCGGCGGCTCTGCGCTGCGGCGGCTCTGCGCTGCGGCGGGAGGCCGGGCGGAGCCCAGCGCAGGTGCGGGTGGTGCGGGGCCGGGCGTGCGGGGACTCGGCCCGGATCCGGGAGCGGGGTCGCCACGGAGGGGGCCCCGTGGTGCGGGGTGAGAGGGGTGAGGGCGGGAGAGGACCGTGCGGAGGGAGCGCTGCTGAGCAGGGAGCGGGATGGGGTTGGGTGAGGAGGTGGAGGGGCGATGAGGTTGGGGAGATGGGGTGAGGGGGTTTGGGGATGATGCGGTTTCGGAGTGATGGGGTTTGAGGGTGATGGGTTGCGGAGTGACGGGGTTGCGGGGTGAGGAGATGGAGGGGTGACGGGGTTGCGGGGCGAGGAGGTTATGGAGTGAGGAGGTTGCAAGGTGATGTTACGGGGTGAGGAGGTTATGGGGTGAGAAGGTTGCAAGGTGATGTTATGGGGTTGCGGGGTGAGGAGGTTGTGGGGTTGCGGGGTGAGGAGGTTATGGGGTGACGGGGTTGCTGGGTGAGGAGTTTATGGGGTGACGGGGTTGCGGGGTGAGGAGGTTATGGGGTGACAGGGTTGTGGGGTGAGGAGGTTGTGGGGTGACGGGGTTGCGGAGTGAGGTTTCAGGGTGAGGAGCCCAGGGCTTAGGAGGTGGTCAGCTCCTGGGTGGTTAGGGTGCGGAAGGCTCCACAGAGAAGGCCTGGAGGATGGGAGTGGCCTCTGTCTCTGCTGAACAATATCCCTGAGCATCTGCTTCTGGTTGGGAGACGCCCAGGGATGTTTTTAATTGTTTTTATTTCAGACAGAGTCTCACATTGTAGCCCAAGCAGACCTGGAACTCACTATGAAGACCACACTGGCCTTGAACTTTCGGTAATCCTCCTGCCTCAGCTTCCCAAATGGTGAGATTACACACACCTCTTACAAGCCTAGTTATCCTTTAGTGTCAGTAACTATTTATTTATATATTTTTGTTTGTTTGTTGAGACAGCAGCTCCCTGTAGCTCCAATTGGCCTGGAACTTGCTATGTGGACCAGGCTGGCCTTGATTTCAGAGATCCACCTGCCTCTGCCTCCTGACTTGAGTTTAAAGTCATGTGCCACCATGCCTGGCCCTTATATATTTAATTTTTATGTATATGAGTGTTTTGCCTGCATGTGTGTGAGTGCTGGTGTGTGTAGCGCTGGTGGAGGACAGAAGAGGGCATGGAACCCTCTAGCTGGAGTTACAGGCAGTTGTGAGCCACCAGATGTGGGTGTAGGGAATTGAACTCAGGTCCTCTGGAAGAACAGCAAATGTTCTTAACAGACGAGCCATCCTCTAGCTCTGCACTATATATTTCTTACTTATGAACGCATTACTGAAACACATATCTGATTTTTACTGTATTTGCAACTGGATACACTAATAAATGAGCTTTTAGTTCTGTAACCGTCAACCCCCACCCCCATTTTGTGTGTGTATGTGTATACAATGTGCATGTGTATGTATGCATGTTTTCAGTGCTCATGCCTGTGGAGGCCTGAGATTGATGTTGGGAATCATCCTTGTTTCATTGAGGCAAGGTATTTTAATCAACCAGAGCTCCCAGACTTGGCTAGCCAGCCAGCTTGCTCTTGACTCCTCATTCCGAGGCTGGACTTGCAGGCAGGTCCCCAAGGTCACCCAGGGTTTATGTGGGTTCTTCAGTCCTCACGTTTGCATGATGAGGGCTTTAACCACTGAGCCATCTCCTCAACCTGTGTCTTTAATGAAAGGTCTACTGACATCTACCTTTTAAAGTATCTGACTTTTTGTGTTTGGGTATAGTGACCAGTGCCTGTAGTTCCAGTAGTTTAGAGCCCAACTGTAGTACACCAACCTGGGCATTATAGGTACATCTCATTTCTAAAATAAAGTTTTGACTTTCTTTGGTTTCAAGAAAAATAACGTGCTGAAACTGTCGGAGGCTGCGGTGTGATGGCTCTTTGGGTAAAGGAGCTTGCCCACAATGCTAACTACCTGGGGTACCCATGTGGTGCAAAGAGAGAACTACTTCTCATGAGTTGTAATAAGATTTCCGCATATAGCACATGTATACACATAATAAATAGATAAATACATTCATAAACATAAAGCAGTGTCAAAATTACATAGTATATACTTGACACGTTTTGAATGTCATTAAAAATGAAATAGTGTGAGTTCTAAGTTTAGCCACTGAATTCTGAGGTCCTTTCTATACCCAAGAGTCTATACTAAATTCCACTCAGCCCTTCCCCTTTGTTGTTATGTAAAGAAAATCAGAAGTCGATTTTTAAATGACTGTCTAAAAGGAGATATGCGTTAACAGAAGAGCAGCTGGTCAGGTTTGTTCTCCTTCGTTCTGTCCCTGGTAGATCCTGCAGTTTTCTAAGGAAAGTTTGTGACTTGAATTTGAACCTTAATTCTGACCCATTTTCACACTCTTGGGCTTTTGGTTAAGATGAATGTCAATCTAGCTCATGCTCTCCTTTGCTGCTTTGGTAAATAATAAATAGTCTTAGCTCGGTTGCAATGTCACGCATGAATAATTACAAAAAAGCTGACAGAATTTACATTTTTAAAATGTTTTATTACATTTATTTATTTATTTATTTATAATAACGGGTAGGGTCAGGAATGCCACAACACACTTCTTTGTGGGCGTCAGAGGATAACTTCCTGGAGTCCATGCTCTCTTTCCACCACAGACCCCAGAAATTGCATTCAGGTCATCACACTTGGCAGCACTCACCTTTACTGTTTGAGCCATCTCACAAGCCTGGAGTTTAACTTTTAATTTGTATTTCTCCTTGGTAAAGCAACCAGAAATCCCTGTGGCTGATAAGTTTTTATGTTTCATTGAATTAAGATTGGAAGGAGTCATGTCAGAAGAAACAGTCCTCGAATCACAGTTCTCCTTGAAGACAGCAGCCCTAAGAGTGTTTGATCGCCCTCTGTCTTGGTACTATTCTCTTTCCCAGGTAAACACAAGAAGTGAATGTGAATTTGAGTGATGTTTCTATTGCTCAGTATATTTTCTTTGTGGTATTTATTTCACTGAGCTGCTTTGTTTTTGTAGTGCTGGGGATTGAACCCACAATTTGCTAAGCAGGTGTTCTTCACTACACTACGTTCCTAGACCCTGATGTTTTCACAAGGCACAAAATGTTTAATAAAGTAGTTAAAAACCTACATATTTATTTACTTCACATGTTTTTGTTGTTCTTACAATATTTGTAATTCATAAAAAGAAACCGTATTTAAAGTTCTACTTTCTTATCAGGTGAAATTACACAGTCCATTTTAATAATTCTCTGTGAATTATATTATTCCACTATTTTGATCCTTCTAAATATATTGTTTGAAAAGTACATAAAATTAACCATTTTGACTATTTTAAGTAGGCAGTTCAGTTGTATAATTAACATCAGTTCATTATTGGTTAATGACATTAACATTGGTGTATAACTAAACTCCAGAACATTTTCACTGTGTGTAACTTGAACACATTTGGGCTTGATGGTGCATGCCTGTAATGTCATCGGGAGAGTCAGAAGTTCAAGACTAGCCTCAGCTACAGATCAGCTTCAAGGCCAGTCTTAGTTACATGAAGCCCTGTCTCAAAAATCCAAAGGAACAAAAACAAAACAAAACAATCAAGCTCTACAACCATTTGCCAACAATTGCCCATATCTTCTCTTCAGTGCCTAGCTCTACCACTCTGTTTCCTGTCTGGGAATTTCACTTGGTCCCTCACAAGTGCGCTCATACAGACTTATCTTTTTGTAACTGTTGAATTTTACTTAGCATCATGTCCTCAAGGTGTATCCATGTGGTAGCACATACCTGAATTTCCTTTTGAGGATGGAATCACTACTCCTTTGTGTGCTTATACAAAATTTTGCTTGTGTTTCCATCTGCCTGTGGACACGGGTGGCTTCCATGTTTCAGCATTATGAACAATGCTGCTATGAACATGGATGGATGGTCTCTTCAAGATTCTGCTTTCATTCCATCCTAGTGGCTGAATGGGTGGAATTCCAGCACTCCAGAGGCAGAGACAAGGTGACCACAAGTTAAGGACAGCCTAGGCTACAGAGTGAAACCCTGTTTCAAAAAAACAAAAAGAAATGGGGAGATGGCTCTGTAGATAAAGTGCTTGCCATTACAAAATAAGGACCTGAGTTCAGTCCCCAGAATCAATGTTTAAAAAATTTTGGGCACAGTAGTGAGCAACCCCTTGATGCATGTCTTTAAACCCTGCATGCCTGGCCAATCAGTCTGGCTCAATTGGTGAGCTCCAGGCTTGGTGAGAGACCATTTCAAAAAATAATTCGGAGAGTGATTAAGGAAGACACCTGATAATGATTCCTGGTCTCTGCAATGCATTTACACCCATAGACACAGACATGACCACTCATATACACACACATCAAAACGGAAACAGAAAGAAGACCCTCTTCCAGTTCTTTTGGATGTAAGTGAGAAGTGAGATTACTGGATCATATGGTAATTCTGTTTAACTTTCTTTGTCTGTTTTCCAGTCTGTGTCTTTGGGGTCATGTCTTAGACAATATTACCAAAGCCAACATTGGGAACCTTGTTAAGGTTTCTGGTCATTTCCTTACATCGTTGTATTTTGGGCCAATTGTTGTATATGGGTTCTAGTAAATGTCCAGTTTCATTCTTTTTGTTTGCTTTTTGGTTTTTGAGATAGGGTCTCAAAATTTTGGATATAACTGAGCCCCAGCTGGTCTGGAACTTGGTATGTATATCAGGCTGGCCTAGATCCCATAGAGATCTGCCTGCCTCTGTCTCCTGAGTGCTGGGACTAAAGGCATGTGACACTGGGTTCAGCCATTTTCATCAATGCATTTAATTTTCAGTTTGGGGATTTTTCAGTTGTACTTGTTACTGGTTGTACTTTACCCTGCTGTGGTCAGAGAAGATATTTTGTATGATATCTGTGTTTTAAAGTCTATTGAGTTGTAATATGTGATCCAGTTATGTGGTCTGTCAGGAAGATGATCACGTGCTCTTAGGAAGACCATATGCTGCTATGGGTATGTGTCTGCCGGGATCTGCTTGGTTTATGGTAGCAAGTCCTTCATTGAGCCACTTACCTACCTGTGATGCGAGGGTTTCTGCAGGCTGCAGTGGCTCTAGAGCTGTCTGTTTCTCTCCTCAGCTCGTCAGCTCTGCTCATACACTCTGATGGCCTGCTACATGTGTGCATATTGATTAGTGTATCGAATCTGAGGTGTGTCTTAGTATTCAGTCTTCTACTGCTGATTGTATTTCCTCATCCCTCTTTTGTCTATTTTTCTCCTCAGCCTCTGGTGACCACCATTTTTCTCTTAACTCTGTGAAATCTTTTTTTTTTTTTTTTTCAGATTCTATAGATGAGTGCAATCATGGGTATTGGTCCTTCCATGCCTGGCTTATTTTACTTAATGTAATCAGTTCTCTCCAGTGCCATCCATGTCTAAATGGCAGTGTTTCACTCACTTTATGACTAGAAATTATTTCATCGTGAATTTGCACCATATCTTCTTTATCCATTCTTCAGTTTGCTGGATGCACTTAGGCCGTCTCAGCTCTCATTTACTGTGCCTAGTCTTACAGTAAACACGTCAGTGCAGATGTCTATTACTGTAGTTATTTTCTTTGGCTGTATATCTGCAGTGGGATTACAGGTCATATGGTAGCTTTATTTAAAGATAATTCTTTTAGAGCCAGCATCTCGTGTATCCCAGGGTGGCCTGGCACATGCTATCCATGTCTCCAGGACCAACCTTGGGCTCCTGGTCTTCATGTCTGTACTTCTCAAGTTCTGGGATTCCAGGTGTGTGCGACCACGTCCAGTTTTATTTTTAATTGCTTGGGAACCCTTCATAACTGCTTTCTGATGTAGCTATACTAATCCAGGTCTCATCAGAAGTGTGCACGGTTCTCTTCTCTCCACGTCCTTGCCAGAATTTGTTATCGTCTTTCTTCCTGATAGTCATTTTCATTTGAGTGACATAATCTGACACTATTTGTGGGTGGAGATTGAAGTTAGGCAAGTACTTACTACCAACCTATAATTTCGAACTCTGGTTGTGTTTGCTTTGCATTTCCCCAGTGATTAACAGTACTGAGTATTTCTTCATCCATGTTACTGGCCACGTGTGTGTCTTTGAGGAATGTATATTTAGGTCTGTCTTTTGCTCCTTCTCCTGTCTTTTTCCCTTCTCCCTTCGGGTTTTGTTCTGTTTTGGGTTTTTTTTGGCACACAGTCTCACATGGCTGAGAATGACCTTGAACTCATCCAGCCTCCACCTTCCCAGTGCTGAGGTAACAGATGTGTGCCACCACACCTGTCTTTGTCTTTCAGTCTTTAAAACTTAGTTGAGATTTCCTTTGGGGGCAGTCATGTGATCTGAGCCAGAGAATGTTGCATGCATAAGAAAAACATGTTTTGTTGTCAGATGGGATGACTGTTAGGTCCACTTGGTACAGGATAAAATTGATCTCTTTCCTAATTTTCTGTCTGAATTGTTTGGGTTCAAGAAAAGTTGGGAATTTGATATATCTGGAATTAATTTATTGTCATAAAGTTGGCAGTGACTTTTCAGCTCTATTCTAATCTTCATGTTAGAGTTTCTCAGAAACATATTCTCTGATGTTGGTACCTAGTCCCTGTACAACTGAGTACATTGCACTGTTGTATTTTTCTTTCCCTCCATGTCTGTACTCCTGGTTATCACACTGCTCCAGGGAAGCACCATCTGTGACCTTTATATATCTGTTTCCAGATCCGAGTTAGGCATATTGAAAAGAACACAGGTTATGATTCACAGCACAGTCCTGATACTCTGTGAGATCCATCTCTCTATCCCTCCTTCCTTGATTTGTTTTCTTTCCTTCCCTCTGCCCCTCCTTTTTATTTATTTTTCGTCCCTCCTTCCTTGTTTTTTGTTTTGAGGCAGGGTCTCCCTTTGTAGTCCAGTCTCGTCTGGAACTCACTGTGTACCGCCTTCACTGGCCTCAAACTCACAGCTGTCTGCCTACTCCAGGCCACAAGTGCCTGGCATCATTTAATTTTGTTTTTTTTTTTTTAAACATGGTCTTGCTGTATATCCCAGGCTGGCCTAAAACTTGCTCTGTAGATTAGGCTGGTGTTGAATTTATGATCCTTCTGCCTCAGTCTCCCAAGTTCTGGAATTACAGGTGTAACCCCCCATACTCAACTTGTAAGGGTCTAAGAAATACTTGTTGATTAATTTATGAATAAAATGGCTAGTTCATATGATGTTTAGAAATAAATTTCTATTTGCTTAAAATGCCAGATTTAAAAATTCACGGTTTGACTTAATCATGCTTATAATTTAAAATCTTGTTGTTATTCAGAGAGAAGATGATAATACATTAAGTTTTTTTTCAAAACAAATAGACTAGCTGAAAGTAAAATAATAGTCTCTTCACAATATGTATAAATAAGATTAAGTTTTGTCCTTATGCTTGTACTTTTAATGAACAAATACAAGATTTTATTTTTCAAACCTATATCTTTTCCAGATCAAATTTTCACCAATAGCTAAAAAGTTGTTTGTGGCAACTGCTGTGAGTGCTATATCTGTAATTTTTCTGGCCCATCATTTTAAAAGAAGACGTGGGAAAAAGAAAGGAAAAATATTACCATGGGAACCAGAGCATCTTTTACTTGAATATACTAAAAGAGCAGCGTCAGATAAAGGTGTGTGGAAAAGCCGGGTGAAATAAAAACCTGGCTTGATTTCTCAGTATTTTATTTACGTTACAGTTTGTGGTTTATGTGTCCAGCTCACGTAATGAGTTCCTGTTTGTTATTTTCTGGGATTTTATTTGTCTCAGATAAGCACTCCATTGTTTGCTTTATTTAACTTCTACAGCAGTTCTATGATCTGTGCGTACATCTGTATGGACTTCCCATTTCATGTATTAAAAATGGAAAGTATAAATAAGTTACCCAGGGTCATAAACTCACATGTGCCAGGATGACACCAGGAGAGCTGTAACCGCTACGCCGAGAAAAACAGACCTGCCACCTGCTCCACTAGACCAGTGTATAGGTGGATGCAGGAGGCAGAAGTGACCAGTGTAGGTGAGCTGTGGGGTCATTCGGGAGAAGAAGTGCTTGTGTTTTGTCACATGTACAACTTGAATGTTCATAGTTGCCAATATTTTTCATACTGATTACATACAACAAGCTTTTAAAACTGTCTGGAGTAATTAACTGAATGTTCTACTTTCTGTTGCAAAAGCAGGTGGTTGCAGTGTTAAAAATATTGAATTGTGTGGTTAAATGTGAAAGTACACTTTAGTAAAATGTTTTAAGAATGGGAAGTCTGAGTAGACACAGACTTGAAATTTGACCTGGAGGTGGTTACTGGGTCACTGATGCTTTTGGTATTTGTTTAACAGGTTCAAGTTGCTCCAGTAGTAGACAGAATTTGACGTTATCATTGAGTTCCACCAAAGACAAAGGATCTCAGTCTTGTAACTACGCAAATGGAGGACTTTTCAGTAAATACTCAGGTTCTGCCCAGAGCTTGGCCTCTGTAAGAGACAACAATTTGTTATTGTTTTTCTTACGTTCATTTAAATATCTCTTACTACTTACGTATCACATCTGCTGCTCTTAGTACAGAAAAACCCTTAAACAATATGGTTGGGCTCTCTCCTCTTCCTGTTGGCTTCAGGTTTCACTGAGTCAGTGCTAGGTCTATTGGGTCCTCTAGAATAGCTTTGATGTGCAAGTGCTGCTTCAACAGTAGATATAGGACTACTTTGTCCTAGGTCATAGCCTTTGTCCTTGTCTGTGTAGTGGCTCATGTCCATAAAACCAGCATTTGGGAGAGTGGGTCTCATTATGTCACTCAGCTGCCCTGGACTCCTGGGCTCAAGTGTTCTGTTGCCTCAGCCTCTTGAGTAGCCAAGGCTACTATTCATAGTGTGTCATGATGCCCAGCAAAAATAAACTAAATTTTGAAGACCTCTGCCAAGGTAGGGACATCTAGATTGGAGGCCTGTAGATTCTCAGTTCTGTGAAACAGCAGGATAATGAAGGTTACGCCTCTTCTCTAATCTAGGCTTCTTTTTTATTTTATTTTATTTATTTTTTAAATTGACATAGTCTTTATTTTTCTTGAAACAAAAGGTGTTGTTAAATTAGTGGTTTGTACCATGATTAGTCCTAGAATCAAGGAAACAAATAAAAATCAAGTTTGTGTTACAAATAGAAGACAGCTTCATTCATACACGACAGTGGTAGATTTACAGAAATTTATCATACTCATTCACACAGGGCTTACACTACATATTAAAAAACAGAATGTTATAAGGTATTCATCACAAATGCAACTAGAAATACATAATTATAAAAAATGGCTTCATCTAATATTTATTATGCCAAAGACGAATTTTTTTCTTTTCATTGAATTTTTGCAAATGTCATACAGTATTTTGATCATATTTAGATCCCCTCTACTTACTGCCCATGCCCAATTTCATGTGCTCCATTTTTGTACATATGGAGAAACAGACAGAGAGACAGACAGTCAAGTTGGTGTTCCCAAATGCCCTTCAGTGTGGGTCCACCCGCTGGAGCCAGTTTAACTAGAAAGTCTCCCCTTTAAAAGAGACTGACTCTCCCCCTCCTAGTAGACATTGGTTGCCAGTAGTTCCTCAGGTCGGGTTGAGGTTTCTTATTCACGTCCCCATGTCAACGCTGGGAGTTTGTCTGGCTCGAGATTATGTGGGACCTGTTCGTGCTGTCACCCGTGCTGTGGGTTCATGAGAGTAACTGTCACCGTCTGGAAAACCCTTGTTTCCCTGTGGCCATCCAGCTCCTCTGGCTTTACAGTCTTTCTGCCCCTCTTCTGCAGCGTTCCCAGAGCCTTGGGAGTCAGAAGCTTGATACAGATTTCCAACTCAGGGCTAATCACTCTGCAGTCTCTAGTTATCTGCACAGTGGTCACTTGTGGGTCTCTGTGTTAATCACCATATCTGCTGTGTAAGGAACTTCTCTGCTGAGAATAAATGCGTGTTTTGCTTGCATATATGTAAATGTACTTCGTGTGCCCATAGAGACCAGAAGAGGGCATCGGATCCCCTGGAACTACAGTTATGGATGACGGTTAGCTGCTGAGTGGGTGCTGGGAACCGAACCTGAGTCTTCTGCAAGGAGCAGCTGGTGCTCTTAACTGCTGAGCCATCTCTCTAGTCCCATAAACCAGAATTCTTTATCAACAGAGGTATTTCTTCAATGAGAACTTAAAGCTGCTCTTAACCAAAGCAGATGCATAAACAGAACCCAGGGGCACTGGGAAAGATGAGCGTGAGAGTGATTCCATAGTTTTTTAGTTTGAGAAATTATGGGAATGGAAGTACTATTACTGATCTTGGAAGAAGGAAGAATTTTTACTGTGGAAAGATGCTGAATTCCACCCGTGATACCAGTTTCTGATGCCAGCAGAAAAGCCAAGTAGAGTCACCAATAGGCAGATGAAAATTTGGGTCTCAGTCTCTGTAGAGGACAGAGTTAGAATCAGGGATCTGAGTTGTCTGCATGGAGTGGCTGGCATAGAGGCTTTAAGTGATGGGAGGGGACACGAGCAATGGCAGTGTGTGTCTCCATGTGTTTGCCATTGTCAGATTGTAAAAGGACAGTAGTTATCTTACAGTTGGCCTAGATAAAAGTTGTATGTATTTAATGAATTGAAGATTTATAAAATAGCCACCTGACTTTTGTGTGTGTAACTGGTTTATGTTCAAAATATTGTTCCACTTACGTATTTTTTAGCAAACAGGATCAGGACATCTAGAGTCGCATGAGTCCTAAGTTTGAATATAATCAGAATCACTTCTTTAGGTAGACATCACTTGGACTCTAGCTTACGCAATTTAAATAAACAGCAAGTGACTATGAAATAGTGCAGCAGGCTGGGAATGCAGCGTGCTCCTGGAGGAGAGTCCTCCTGGATGAGAGTGCTCCTGGAGCATACATGGAGCCCTGGTGCATGTGTCTGTAATCCCAGCACTTAGGACATAGAGGTAGAAAGCTAAGAAATTCCCGGCCATCCTTGGCTATGAGTAAGTCAGAGGTCAGCCTGGGCTACAGAAGACTGTCTAAAAAAAAAAAAGAAAAAAAGAAAAGAAAATCTATTATCCCAAAGATTTTTAATTAACTTCTGTCAATCTTAATTTCAGGTCCAGAGTGTTAATTCTTGCCATAGCTGTGCTTGCGGCAATTCTAATTCCTGGGACAAAGCAGACGATGAAGACATTAAACTTGTTAATATTCCTGTGACCACTCCTGAGAACTTATACTTGATGGGTAGGAATAGCACTTCAAAGTTTTACGAAACTGTCTGCAGATATAATTTAGACAGAGAAGTGAACTGGGGCAGGGCAGAGAACTCGACACACAAAGCCCGCCTGGCATGTTTGATACTCAGTTTGTTCTTAGCACTATGAAGAAAAAGACAAAAACAGTGATTTCTTCTAAGAGAGAATCAACTATAATTTTAAACTGTTCTTAGATCTGTAGTCTAGCCTGTATAACATAAACCAGTTGTGTGGGTTTCTTGAAAGTGATGTAACAGATTACCATAAACATGGAGGCTTCCAACAACAGGAACTTCGTTCAGCTCTGGAGGCCAGAAGTCCCAAATCATCATTACTGACTGAAGGCAAGGTATCAGTTCAGCCATGGTTTTGTCTTTTTTGTGGTTTTTTTTTTTTTGGAAAGGATCTCCTGGTAGCCCAAGCTGGCCTGGAACTCATTGGCTTCCATCCCACAGAGAGCCACCTGGCTCTGCCTCCTGAACGCTGGGATTAAAAGTGTGATCTCCATGCCTGGCTTTCAGCCACATTTCTTTTGGAGGCCTACATGAAAATGTCAGCCTTCCCTTTCCAAGCTCCAGTGAATGCCAGCATCCCTGGCCTTGATACCACATCACTCTCATCTCTGCAAGGCTCTTTGTCACGTTCTCCTCTGTGGGTAGCAAGTCTGTCTGGACCTTCCCCTTGTAATGATAGAAAGCAGTCTCCAGTTAGCATCCTAATCTTAATCACATCAGCATGAGGGAACCTAGGTTCCAGGAACCAGGACCTGATGTTTCGGGTACCATTATTCAGCCTGATGAACCTACCAGCCCTCCTCTGTTGATCAGTAAGCTTGTCAGAATCTGCTTTACGTAATCTCTTGTAGCCATCATTGTATTCTATATCCAGAAAAATCATTGCAATAGGAAGAAAACCTGTGTTTCCTGTCTGAATACCCCACTTGGCTTCACCACAACACGGAGTCTGGGGTGCTGACTGGCTTTCAAGGACCAGGGTACCTGGCGTGAACTGGGCCACGCAGGGGCTGCTCTTCTCGCTCTGGGCTACATTCCCTTCAGTAAAAGTACAGGCCATATAGAAAATCAAACCAGAGACCCTTGATACCGCCCAGCCAATGAGCTGACTGGGCAGAGGGCTTCCCCTCTGAGTGTCTTTCTACACTGGGTCAGTCAGGCTGCATCATCTCCTGTAGTTACTTCTTGGGATTAAGGAAGAATAGGTTTTTTGCTTTTTTAAAAAGATTTATTCATTCTTATTTTATGTGTGTGTGTGTGTTGCCTGCATTTGTGTAAGTGTACCACCACACCTAGCTTATAGTTGTCTTTTAATAGATAAAATCAAATAGGTATTGTCTTTTAATATTTTTATTATTATTATGTATGAGTGTATTCCTGTATGTATGTAAGTGCACCTGTGTCAGGCAGTGCCCATGGAGCTTCAAAGAGGCCATTGGATTCTCTGGAACTGGAATTACAATTGCATGTTAAATGCCTAGTTTTTCTTTAAGGAAGAAAGTCAAAATTTCATTCTTCGCTACAGAAAATCAAAAAGGAAAGGTCTTTCTACAATGAGTATTTTAGTTGTTTAGGGTTCTATATTCTATCGATAATTAAAAAGTATCATCAGGAGAGGGATTATTTACCTAACAGATTCTAAAAGCATCTTTAGAATGACTTGCTTGGATTTTTAAATAGCTTTTTTTTTTTCCTTTGAATAGGGATCTCTTGAAGGCCAGCCTAGCCTAGAACTCACTATGCAGCAAAAGATGACCTTGAATTCCTAAGCTTCTAGGCTCAACCTCCCCCCTGTCTTTCTTTTATAAGTTGCCAAAACAAAATACTTGACAAAGGCCACTGGACAGAGAGGGCTTGTTTCTGTTATAGTTTCAGGACCTGTAGTTCAGCATGGTAGGGAAGACCACCACAAGAACATGCGGGCAGCTGTTGCGTGGCAGTCACACTGTGTCAGCAGTCAGGAAACAGAGCATGAGTAAGAAGTGGGGCTGAGCTGTAAAACCTCATGCCCTGCCCCCAGTGACCCCCTCCTCCAGGGAGGCTCTACCTCCTGAAGGTTCTATAACCTTCCCAAACAGCAGCACCAGCTGGGGACCAAGTGCTCAAACACAGGAGCCTGTGAGGACAGTTCATGCTCCAACCACAGCATTACACCACTGGCTTCCATAGGCTTACAGACTTTGCCTGATGCAAAATTCATTCAGTTCAACTTCAAAAGTCCCCATGGTAATGGGGCTGGAGAGATGGCTCAGGGGTTAAGAGCACTGGCTGCTCTTGCAGAAGATTCAAGTTCCATTCCCAGCACCCACACAGCGGCTAACAACTGTCCTTAACTCCGGTTCCTGGGGATCAAATGCACTCTTCTGACCTTGTGGGCATTGTATGACACAGGTACACCTACATACATGCAGGCAATACACTCATACACATAAAATAAAAATATTTTTTTGCTGGGTGTGATGGTGCATGTCTTTAATCCCAGCACTCAGGAGGCAGAGGCAGGTGGATCTCTGAGTTCAAGGCCAGCCTGGTCTACATAATAACTTCCAGGCCAGCTGGGGCTACAAGGAGATCCTGTCTCAAAAAAACAAATATGTACATATATCCCCATAGTCTCTAACAGTTTCAACATTGTTCAAAAATCCAAAGTCTTTTCTGAAATTGAAAGCAAACTCTTAATTTGATCTCTCATAAAATTAAAAAAAAATTTTAAAAACCCCACATACTTCCAACTTATAATGATAGAGAGTAAACATTCTCTTCTCAAGGGGCAGAATGGGAATATAGTGAGAAAATATTGGACTAAAGCAAGATCAAAGTGTGGCAGGGTAAACACCAAATCCCACGCTCCATGTCCAGCATGTGGGGCTCAGATTGCAATCAAGTCAGGTCCAAAAGAATTCGGTAACCCCACCTCTCCAGCTTTGGCTCCTGCAGCATACATGGCCTCTTTCTTATCCTGGCTCCACTCACTGTATGCAGCCCTCCTTTGCCAGCTTCCCACAGTTCTGGCATCCCAACCCAGGCTTCCCCTTTCTAGCTTCACGCAGTGACCTCTCAAGCCCTTGCAGGACTCCAACCCTGCCATACATGGTTTGCTTTCTGACTCTTCAGAACTGCAGAACAGAATCCATGACCTCACTCCTCCACCTTTTCTGCCTCCAAAGGCCGCAGCACATGGTTGTCACTGCAAGTTCTGCTGCTACCTCTGTATGGAGCCTGGCCCCACACCTCTGCTGTAGCCTGTGTGCTGATTTTGGGGGGGAACTTCCCTAGGCAGTTTCTGAGAGTGGGGGACTTTGGTGTTCTAAATTCAGACTCTTTCCTTTCAAGTGAGTTTGCTCTCTGGCACTTTGCTACTGCCCAGAGCAGAGCAGAAGCCTTCTCTGTATTGGTGCTGCTCTTTTAACTGTCACAGCCACATGCTGTCTGAAACTTGAAGCTTGCCTACTCACCTTTGCTCAGCAAACTTCTCATTTTTCCTATCTTTTTGCTCTCAGTGCATCTGAATAAGAGTACTACAGGTAGCCATGTTGCAGAAGCAGTGCTATGCTGTCTTGAAACTTTTTCTCCTAAAGACACCACTCCATCTCATTCTAATTCAGCATCAGGCAAGCTCTCAGGAAGAGGGCAGAATGTGATGGGATTCTCTGTCAGAATGTGCCCTGAATGGCTTTTATCCCAGGTTCCCGTACAGTCCTTGGATCCCTCTGAAAGTTCATGAGCCGGGCCTCTCTTTACTGTGTTTCTTTCTGCATGTGGCCTTCCAAACTTCCACCAGGATGGCCCGTTGGGCTCTGCTTAGAGATTTTAGGGCTTCTCTAGCTAGCATTCAGTTATAAACACATTCCTCCTGCACTGCAAGCCTACAAACTGCACAGTCACGTCTGTCATAGCAATGGCCTCTCTGTACGCAGCCCCCCTTCCATTTTCTGTCTTCGTTACTTTACAAATTGCTGCAACAAAAAATTCCTAGTCAAAGCAGCTTAAGAGAGGAAGAGCTTATTCCTACTTAGAATCCAGGGGTCCCGCCCACTGGCAAAGAAGGCCTGGGCAGGAGAAGCAGCAGTCAGTCACGTCACATCGCATCAGCAGGTGGGAAGCGGGAAGCGAGAGTGTGAACAGGGCTATAAAGCCTCACAGCTCACTTCCAGTTGACCCACTCCTGTTCTTAGGTGAGGCTCCACCCAAAGGTCCCACAACCTTCCCGAACAGTGCAGCCAGCTGGGGCCGTGTTCCAACTCCTGAGCCTGTGGGGACATTCAGATCAAAAGAGGTATATACCACCATGCACAGCTTGAAGCAGCTTCTAAGGGAAAAGCTGAAATTAGAATTTGGTTTTGTTTGACATACAAACTTGTTTTTAACTTTTTTCTCACTTGGAAGAAGAAGTGCGTATTATCTTTTCCATCAAAAAGGCCTTCTGGCAGCAGGGATATAACATTCATGCTCAGATGTCACGAAGTCTTTATGAATTCCTTTCATGTCTTGCATATTTAAACTGTAGCACACCAGTTTATCCATCCAAATCAGTAAATTGAGACAACAATGGTTCAGGACACCATTTGGGAGGAAAAAAGATTTTAAAGTCTTCATTTTGAATTTCTGTTCCCTTTTCTCTGTTTACTGCCTCCTACTGAGCATTTAAAAACCTGTTCTTAATAATTTTTCTATCTGGCTATCAGTTTTCTTCTTAATTTAGGGGGAATATTTTGAAACAGTAGTGTGACTATAAAAATTAACCTTTAATGATGATGATGAATAAATGATGGTTTTGAAAAATTCTGGGCATCATTGTGCATTTGAGTGATGTTATTTAAAAGAAAAGAAAGCCATTTATGGTTTGTTTATAGAATTGTGGGCTCAGATTGTTCTGGAAAATTAAGATTCCTATGAAATGTAAATATGAAATTCCTGTTAGAGTATACCTCTGTGATGACAACAAGAAAACATTTCAGAGCACAGACTGTTTTATTCTGGCATTGGTTTTGCTCATTCACAATCATTCTCTCTTTCATTTTTAGGTATGGAGCTGTTTGAAGAGGCCTTGCGTCGATGGGAGCAAGCGCTGACCTTTCGCAGCAGGCAGGCTGAAGATGAAGCCTGCAGCTCCATCAAACTGGGAGCTGGAGATGCCATTGCAGAGGAGAGTGTAGATGTAAGGAGACCTGTCATAGAGTTGGCTTCAGAATGCTGGAACGATCACAGTGTTTTAATGATGATGCAGTACAGGTTCTTTCTGCAGCAGTTAATAGAAGTTTGTTTTTCCTCACTTTGAACTATGAGATACTTCTCATTGGACATTTTCTTTTCAAATCTTCAGTCCTGGATTTCCTGTACTATGTAAAAGCAAAGGATTTGCTTCAAAGACTTTTTGAAAAGTCTGATTTGTGCTTTTGGATTTAAGTCTTACTGTTTTCATAAAAACACAAGGAGTAGAACTGTGTCCTTTTTGATTATTTAGGTAGATTAGTACTTTTCAGGCTTGAATTTTTGTTTTTATCTTTTTGAGACAGGGACTCCCTATATCCCCAACTGGCCCCCTGGACTACTCACTATGTAGACCAGGTTGGCCTTGAACTCACAGAGTTCAATGGTGTCTGCCTGCCTAGAGCTTGGACTAAAGGCATGTGCCACCACACCCAGCCTCAGACTTGAACATATGTAAGAACCAACTAGAGTATCTGTTAAAGTAAGTTTCGGACTCCTTGCCTTGGGTTCTCGTTCAGTAGGAGTGGAGTGGGTTATGAGAATGGACCCCTTGCCTGGGTCTCTCGTTCAGTCGGAGTGGAGTGGGTTATGAGAATGGCTTTTTTTTTTCCATTCATTCATTCTTTTTTTTTTCTTCTTTTGTATGTAATTTGAAGTAATTTGCTCGCCTAGAAATTGCTCTGTAGATCAGGCTGGCCCCAGACTTGGAGCAGTCCCCCTCCCTCTCCGTCCCAAGTGCTGGGATTATAGGTGTAGGCAATTACACATGGCAAAGATTGCATTTCTGTGTATTTAGTTTTAAGTTTATGGGTGTGTGTGTGTATGTGCCACGTGTGTGCAGGTGCCCACAGGGCCAGAAGAGGGTGTCAGATCACCTGGAGCTGGAGTTACTGATGGCTGTCAGCCACCATATGGGTACTGGAAGCCAAACCTTCCTCCTCTGCAAGAGCAGCCAGTGCTCTTAACCACTGAGCCATCTCTTCAACCCTAGAATTGCATTTCTATTAAGGTCTCGGGTGATAGTGGTGTTCCTGATGGAGAACTTTGAGAACCTCTGATTTGCTGCTCTACCTTACTTTTACAGATAATGAACAGAGATAATGGTGTCAAAGACACAGCTAGAATCCAGTCCTCACAACTTCTATGTAGTATAGTACTCTTTCTGTTGGCTAACAGTGATTTGCATGTCCTCCTCTTTAAACTTTCTGTGTTCCGAATTTTGGCATTAGAATGTAATACTTGCTGTATGTACTTTTCTGTGTGCAGGATATTATTAGTACTGACTTCATCCATAAACTTGAAGCTCTGCTGCAGAGAGCCTATCGTCTCCAAGAAGAGTTTGAAGCTACGCTTGGGGGATCTGACCCTAATTCCCTCGCAAATGATACTGGTAAGATAGATATATTTTGTGTGGTTTATGAAACCCATGATTTTTTTTTCTTTTGTATTATTGAGGTAATTTGCTTTATTATCTTATATACTAAGTTAAAAATGTTTTATGAAGTATCCAAGAGGAAAAGTGTTCTGTTATATTTACTTTTTTTCCTTTTCAAGTATATTTAATGCCATCATTGTGACAATACTTTGAAAATACACCCTGAAGGTCTGGAGAGATGGCTCAGTTAAGAGCACTGGCTGCTCTTCCACAGAACTTAGGTTCAGTTTCCAGCACCCACATGGCACCTAACAACCATCCTTGACTCCAGTTCTTGATGGCAGGGGCAAGGGCGTAGTTTATAACATACATTTTTGTGTGTGTATGCATGTGGGTGCACTTGTGTGGGTGTTGTGCACACGTGTATGCGTGCTGTGCATATGGAGGCCAGAGGACAACTTAAGGCATTGTTCTTCAGGTGCCCACCTTTTTTTTCATTTGAGACAGGGTGTCTTCATTGTCCTGTAGCTCACCTAGTAAATGAGGCTGGCTGGGCACGAGGCTCCAGGGACCTCCCATCTGCCTCTCCAGCACTAGGATTACAACTGTACACTACTACATCCAGCTTTTTTTTTTTTTTCATGTGGGTTCGGATAATTTAACTCAGGTCCTCACGTTTTCAAGGCAAGTACTTTAACTACTGAGTCATTGCCCTGGCCCTATGTCATACATTTAAAATGCTTTAGTAATTATATTTCTTACTCTAATTACAAAATCACTTTTGAGATAAGTAGTATAAACATTATTGGAGTTCATCTCTTCCATTTCCTGACTTGTGTTTTAGTTTGGGGGATTTTTGAAATGGTGATTTATCTGTGTAGCCCAGGCTGGCTCCTGATCCTCTTATCTCTGTGTGTGGAATCCCAGGCATGCACCACCTTACTCTGTTTCTGTTTAATTTACTTAATTTTGAAGAAAAGAGCTGCACATACTTTCTAAATGAGATCCTGGAAAGAAGGAATGATTAACATTGCTGCCTTCTACAAATTCCCCTTAAGACTGAACTAAGACAAAATGATGTTACCTTTTTTAAAGTAATTTAAGTTAGGGCCCTACCACGTTGCCTCCTAGTCCCGGCTACCTTGAGAGACTGAGGGAGAGGGTTGCTTGTGTCATTGACAGTGACTGCTGCGTGCTTGTGACCTCGTGAGGCTCTTGGTGAGCACTCCGTGCTTCCTGCTTTCTGCTCTGGGTCAGGTGCCATTCTGAGTGAAAATTGTCATGCTTGTTCCTCACAACAGACTGGATGTGGTAGTACCCTCAGCTCTGAAGAGGCTGAGGCAGGAGGGTCGTGAAACCAAGGCCAGCTTGGTCTATGTAATGAGTTTGTGGTCAACAACCTGGATGTGCTGTAGTAAGACCCTATCTCATAAAAAAGAAAAGAACCCTAGTGATAGCTTTGATGAGGTGGCCCTCCTTGGTCTTCAGAGCAGGAAAGCAGAGAGGGAAGAGCGGAAGCCACACTCCTAATCCCTATGCTATAGTGCCTAACCGTTCAGAGGACTGGACAATGTCTTTGAAAAGGAGTGTTAACTATGAACAGAGTATGTCTAAAGAAAAAAATTGACTGTAGTTACTGTAAAGCTGGAGCAGGTTGCCACCCCGGAACCCCCACGCTTCGAAAGTCAGAAGACCTTTTCTGGGGTGGTGTGCTTTGTGGGGCTTCCTTCGTTTTTCCTGTTCTACTGCTCGAGACTGAACCAGGTTTGTCCATATTGGGCACATGCTGTGCCACTGGACTGCATGCCCAGCCTTTCTTAACGTGATGTGCATTCATGTATGTGTGTGTGTTTGTAGGTTTGTACACTTGTGTGTACATGTCTGTGGAGGACTGAAGTCAGCTTCTGGTGTCTTCCTTGGTTGCCCTCTACTGTATTTTTGGAAACATAGTCTCTGACTAGAGCTTACCAGTTGCCTGTGCTGGCTTGCAGTGCATTCTGAAGGTCTGTCTCTCTCGCCACCCCGCCCCCCTTCAAGTGATGGGGTCACAGACACGGTTACCACACCTGGCCTTTATGTGCATCCTGGAGACCCAAGCTTAGGCCCTCATGCTCACGCAGCAAGCACTTTACTCACCGAGTCGTCCCCTCCCCCAACCCTCTTCTTTTCTTTATAAAGCTTTTCTTCCTCCAAACTTATGTGGTGACATAAAGTTAACTTTCTTTATCCCCTCTGGGTTCTGGAGTATACTTCACACATTCTGTAAAAAGAATTTTTTGTTTTCTATCTTGAGACCGGGTCTCGATAGTCTGAAACGCACTGTGTAGACAAGGTTGAAGTGATCCTCCTGCCTTGATCCATCCTTGATCCCCTGTGTTCTGGGGTTACAGGTATTGTACTACCTGGCTTGTGGAAAGAATTGATCCAGGTTTAATCTAAGAACAGCAGAAGGAAGCTGCTTTGCTTGTCCTGAGGTAGACTGTGGCAGGAGAACTCAGTCTAGTATTTTAAGACCCTCCACCCTCACTGTTGCCTTTGACCTCCATCTCTTAGTGGTTGAAAAAACATACCAGGGATTCACAGTGCCTAGAGCCAATACTCCAGCATTACTATGTATTATCTGCATGCTTATATGGTTCCGCATCTATGAAATGGACACATAGTGTCCAGACTTTATATAAGCTTCAAGGCTCAAGCAAAATGGCATATGTGAAGTTCTAGGACAGAGTAACATTGATCACATTGGAAGTTGGAACTTTTATGGGACCCTCTTCGGAAGATCATCATTTTACCTTTAGAATCTTTGGCTGAGGTTAGTTGGTTGGTCACTTTGCTTGCTTGGTTTCAGGTTTTGGGTTTTTTTTTTTTTTTTGAGACAGGGTCTCTCTATAGCCCCAGATGGCCTAGAACTTGTTATATAGACCAGACTGGCTTTGATCTCACAGAGATCTGCTTGCCTCTGCCTCCCTCCCAAGTTCTGGGATTTAAAGGCGTGAACCCCATCCCCAAGTTTGTGTGTGTAAGGAAAGAAAGGATTCCTGCAAGTTCCCTGAGCTCTTGTTTTAAAAAAAGAACTATGACATTTTGCAAAGTTTCAGAGATGTGAGATGATGGTGTGTGTGTGTGTGTGTGTGTGTGTGTGTGTGTGTGTGTGTGTATGTGATGCTTGGAAATCAAACCAAGGGCCTTGTACTTGCTAGAACGCTACTATACCATTGAATTACAGCCCCAGACCCACGAACAAATCCTAAATCTTTTCAACACTCAAACATACACACACATACACACACACACACACAATTATGTAGGCATAAAAGATGTGTTTTAGCTTGATTGTGGTGAGTATTTCACAATGTATGCATATATCAAAACATAGTTTGAGACATTAAAATACACATAAATTTATATGCTAATAATATCTCAAATTTGTTGAGGAAAGACTTAATTACTTTTCTTTGTTGCCCTGATACTCACCCTGACAAAAGCAACTTGAAGGAGGGAAGGAGGGTTTGTTTCACTCACACTTTGAGGGTGTCACCTGTGCTGATGGGAAGGTGTGGCAGCAGAGGCCCTCAGGGTGTGAGCACGCTGCAGCTGTGTCTGCGAGCAGAAAAATGCATATGTGTTCAGCTCATCTGGAACTATTGGAATGGTGCTGCTAGTGTCTCTGGTGGAGCTTCCCAACTATTTAACCAGCCTAGAAACTCCCTCACAGACACATTCAAAGGTGTGTCTCCTAGGTGACTCTAGGTCCTGTCAGGGTGACAGAATTAACCATCACAAGACAGTTACTTGTGTCCAGTTCAGCATATTCCAGTCTCACGTGTTTTTCAGCTTGGTCTTGAAGACGTAAATGTAAGTGTATTCATCTGCTTGTGACTCGGGGAGGTGTACACTCCTGTGAGCGGAGGTTATCAGACGGTGATGTCATTGGGAGCTAATGCTGGGCAGAGCTTCCAGGTAGACACCTGCCGAGTGCTCGTCTCATCGCAATTTGTGCTCACTCACAGTCATCTCAGATTTGGAGAGCACGCGTGCCATGTTTTATTGGCTCTAGGAGGACCTCAATAAAGCCTTTTGCACTGATTTAGAATTTAGGGTTTAAACAGGGACTGTGCTTAGTTGCATATGTGTGCTATCTGTAGAAAAGTTATATGCCAACTTAACATTGTGAATAAGACTGCGTAAATCCTCTTAGCGCAATTACTGTAGCATATTTACAGCTTCTTTTTAGATAGCAATGTGTTTATTAAGACATGCTACTTTTCGTTTTTTTCCTGAGACAAGCTTCATGTACCACTTTACTCTTGACTTGACCTGTAGGTTCTGGGTTCTACTCTTGATGTTACAGGGGTTGATCACAAACAGGAAATTTGAATCTCTAGTAATGTAAAAGTGCTTGTGAGCAGACTTAGCATTGAGTGTGCTGTTGAAATCACTAGAGGGCGGCACATCTTATCTCCAGCTAGCTGACTGATGACTCATAAATGCTATTCTCTGCTGCCTGTGGCACTGGGAGTTAATTTTAGGTCGGCACTTCTGGCACATTTTGTATACACCTGCTATTGTAACTCAGTGATAAAGAGCTTGAAAGTCATTTACAGAAGACTTGAATAACATCAGTGTGAATTTCTATTACTGTGTGAGTTCTTCTACCTCATAGTATCCAGATACTTGGGGTCATGTTTATTTATAGTTTCTGTTTTTTAGATTATTAACAATGATAATCTTGTAATTATAAAAAAATTATTTTGAGACAAGGTTTCTATGTATATTCAGTGCCAGCTTTGAACTCACTTGTAACTCAGGCTGGCTTCTAATTCACAATCCTCCTGCCTCAGCCTTCCAAGTGCTCTGATTACAGGTGTGTTCCAAAACGCCTGGCTAGTTAAAGATTTATTTTTATTTATGTGTCTATGACTCATGGAGGCCAAAGAGGGGATGTTACAAGCAATTGTAAGCCTCTCGACATGATTGCTGGGAAGCAAACTCTGATACTCTGGAAAAACAGAAAGTGATCTTAACTGCTGAGCTATCTCTCCAGCCTTATTACATTTTTCTTTTTGGTCTTTTTGAGACAGGGTCTCCCTGTAGCCCCAGCTTACCTGAATTCACTATGTAGACCAGGCTGGCCTTGATTTTAGAGATCCCCATGCCCCTGAGTGCTGGGATTGAAGGCGTGGACCATCACATCTGGTTCCCTATTATAATTTTTGATGGCTCAGTCAGCCAAAAACCTTCCAGTATAGTTTTTAATTTTCATTTCTTTATTTTTCTTTATGTGTATAAGTGCTTTGTTTACATGTATGTAAATATGCCACATAAAAATTCTTAACATCCTTACCCAGCCAACTCTTGAGAGTCCCTGCCTGTTTTACAATTTCAGCAATACATGCAGCTCAGGAGAGTGAGGTCTGCACAAAAGTCATAGACTTGCACGCTCAGACCTTGCTCAGAGCTCAGGGCACAGCAGAGGCTGGGCAGTAAATAGTCATCGTATCCTGTTTTCCTCTAGTGACAATCCAGCTCTTGATATTAGCCAACTTACACTTCTTACAGGAAAGTGCAACTTAAGATATAATCAAATAAGGATGTTTTGTAGGACAGACCTCAGTTTGGATCCCTGGCACCCGTGTAAAAGTTGGGTGCTCTGGGAGTAGAGAAAGGCAGATCTCTGAAGCTCATTGACCGGCCAGCCTAGCTGAATCAGTGGGCTCCAGTGAGAGACTGACTCTAGAAACAAGATGCCCTCTCAGGCTCAGGAAACATTGCAGAAAGAATGTCAGAGCTGGAGGAGAACTGAGAAAAGCTGTCCTCAGGGCCTAGACAGTCACTGCAAACATGATCTCACAGCAGCTGCACTGTGCACTGGGCCTGTCCGAGGCTGGGCCTGCCAATAGCCAGTCATGGGTCTGAGAGGGCTTGAGAGGCCCTACCCTCCCTGCTGAACTCTGAGTAGCTGGTGGGTTCTGAGGGTAGTACATTCATCGTCTTTAGTTGCATGCAAAATGGTGAGTCCACCAGTCTCCAACCCGTGGCCACACAGATGGCCCTGGTTCAAGTCAGTAGATGGTCACAAAACAACAAGGCAGGAATATGGGTAAGGTGTCTATAAAGAGAAGAGAGGAGGAGGGGCTAGAGGGTGATAAGGAAGGCGGGCAGTGAGGTTTTAGAAGACCCCTTGTACTCTGGCCTCCGCACACAAGCGCCTACATATGTGTCACATATATACATGCATGTAAACACATACACTTGAAAACTAAATGCATGGGAACGTTATAATGTATTTCAACCCCTTGCTTGTTCCTCTGATAAATAACTTTGTCTGCTTTCCTCAGTGCCATTGATTACTTTTGGCTCTTTTCAATTCCTGATAATGTCATATCAGTTAAGTGTAGATAGTAAGTGTATTACAATCACCTTTACAACCATGCATGGTGGCACATGCCTATAATCCCAGAATTATGGAGGCAGAGGCAGGAAGATCAAAAGTTGCAGGCAGGCCAGCCTGGGCTACTTAGGAAAACGTTCTCAAAAGTAAATAAAACATCTTTGCTCTCAAACAGCATAGATTGCTGAGCTTTGATCCAAACCTACTGTAGTAAAGCTTTGGAGCCGAGAATAAGAAATGTGTTTCATAGCTCAGCAGGTGACTCTTAGATGCATTGGGTGGGAGAGAGTTGGGTAGATAGATGGTGACGTTAAGGTTTTCTGGCCAGGTGTGGTGGCTCATGGCCTTTGATCTCAGCACTCAGAAAGCAGAGGCAGGTAGATCTCTCTGAATTTGAGGTCCACAGGATCTACATAGCAACTTCCAAGCTATCCAGGGCTATGTAGTAAGACCCGGTTTCACGAAACAAAGCTTTTCTGCAAGTAGTGGAAGTAAATTGGCCTTATAATTTCAATTTACTTTTATAAGACAAAAACCTTAGCCAACTGAGTTCATTTTAACTGTATTTTATTACTATCATGTGTCAGGGGGCATTGGTTGTGTAGTGAGTGCAGAGCTGGAGGTACAGGCTGCTGTGAGCTGCCCAGCATGGGTGCTGGGAGTTGGACCCAGGTCCTCTGAAGAATACTGTGCACTCTTAACCACTGAACCATCTCTCTAGTCCCCCTTTAGATTATTTTTAAACACAGAACATAGATCTTTATTGTTAGTAAAGTAGAACATTAGCTAGAGCTAATTTTTCTAAAGGGGTATATATTATAGTTACAATAAATTAAGATATTGAATTACAGGCTGGAGAGATGCTTAGCAGTTAAGAGCACTGACTGCTCTTGCAGAGGACCTGAGTTTGGATCTCAGCACCCATGTTGGGCAACTCACACCCTCCTGTAACTCCAACTTCAGGGGATTTGATGGTCTTTTCTAGTCTGTGTAGGCAATTTTACTCTTGTACACATACATCCACACAGACATGCACATACACATAATTAAAATAATAAAATAAGTTAAAAAAAAAGATACCAAATTACTAAATGTGACTACATAATTCTAGTGCTGCTGACAGTAAATGTGTTTCTCAATATAAAAATTTGAAGTTTTTTGCTGTATCTCTTGGCAATGTTTCTTTTGGAGTGATATAATCCCAGCTAGCCTGAAACTTACTATGTAGACCAGGCTGGCCTTGATCTCACAGAGATCTGCCTGCCTCTGCCTCCTGAGTGCTGGGATTAAAAGCGTACCACTGTGCCTGACCCTTGGTAATGCATTTAATGGTTATAGTGGCGTTTTGTTTCTAATCTTCAAAATTACATTTAGTGTGTGTGTGCGTGTGTGTGCACGTGCATGTGTATAAGCACACACATGCCACAGAGTGTGTTTGGAAGACAGAGGACAAATTTTTGGGAATCAGTTCTTTCCTCCCTCTCTGTGGGTTCCAAGTTGGACTCAGGTTGGCAGACTCAGCAGCAGGCACCCTTATCCAGTGAGCCTTCTAGGCCGGTTCCATGTTTTGTTCTTAATTCCTGGACCTAACCACAGGATGGTACTCACTTGTAATTCCAGCTCCCATGGAGGCTGAGGAAGGGGCCTTGTGAATTCATGGAGCAACAAAATGAGAAACAATTGCAACAAAGAAAGGTTCCTCTACTTTTCATCCTGCACAAAGGGAAAGCTTAAGCATAAAGTGTGTGGAATGTTATTAGAGTATATTAGGTACTAGACCTTTGTTGTTTCTACCTAAGGGTTTTAAGTGGTGAATTCTGTTATTGAAGAGGTAGTTGAAGGACCCTGTGAATCATTTCCTTAACCTTTTCCGAAAGTACTTATTTTGGTGTTTTATTATAAATCTGTTCTTTTTTATTTTTAAATGTATATTTAAAAAATTTTTATGTGTATGACTGTATTGCCTGCATATGTGTAAGTGCATTTGTGTCATGCAGTGCCCATGAAGGTCAGAAGAGGGTGTTGAATTCCCCTGCAATTGGAGTTACAGATGGTTGTTAACTGCCATGTGGGTGCTGGGAATCGAACACGGGTCCTCTGCAAGAGTAGCCAGTGCTCTTAACCACTGAGCCACTTCTTTAGCCCCTGTCAATCTGTTCTTAAGCTTATGTACATAACGCTACTGTCTACATTTTTCCATGTTATTTTGTTTGGTTTTTGAAATGGTGACATCATGTAGCCCAGGTTGACCCTGGACTCCTGATTTGTGCTTTAGCTAGCTCCAGTAGATGTAATCAGTTATTCGGGTAGCTACAGCCTCTCAGTGTGGTGTTAATCACATAAACACTGCTAAGGCAAATACATTAGTAGCTAAAAAGTCAATTTGGAGTGGCGCAGAGAGTAAGGGAGCTTGCTGCCCAGTCTGACTGATGGCCTGCGTTTGACTCCCCAGAACGAATGTGGTGGAAGGGGAGAATTGACTCCACAAATTATCCTTTGACTTCCACACACAATGACATGTGCAGTTATGTACACAATCACACAATAATAAATAAATGCTTAAAAAGAAAGTAAATGTTTGTGTGGTGGTGCAGCCTTTAATCCCAGCATGCAGGAAGCAGCAGCAGCCAGACCTCTGTCAGATCGAAGCTAGCGTGGTCTACACAGTCAGCCCCAGGCTGAAAAGAAAAGTAAATGTCTTATGAAGCAACTAGGAGGAATGTGGCCACTGTGTTCTTGGTCCTGGCTCAGCCTGAAGCGCCCTGCAGAGCTGTGGAGTGTACTGCTCTCCTCCCGCTCGTCTGCTCCTTCCCACATCTGACTGAAAGCTGCCAGTTGAAGGGCCCAAGATAAGAACTTGAAATAAACAGATCTGGTTTGGGACATGAGTTCATTCTTGGCTTATCTGCTGCTATTCCTGAAGATTTGTCGAGTTCATTTGGAGACCCAAATACCACAAAGACAAACAATATGCAGTAGTATTTTTGTGTGTATGTGATTATATTTTTCCTTAATGAAGAATCTTTTAATTATGCAAATGACTGCTAGATTCAGAAGTACTGTTTTGAGTCTATGTAGACTAAGTATGTAACTTCATACCTCTCCACTGTGCAATGAGAGTATGTTTTAGGTCCTCCAATAAATTGAAATTTTTGTTATCCTCATTATTTTAATAGAGATTACTTTTTATTTAGTCACGATTGTGAAACTGGTAGAATGTGAGATTAAAACCCGACACCAAAGAATGATACACACTTTAGAAAGGAGACAGGAGACTTCTGTTACCATCTTGTATGTAGTTTTTGCTACATATTGGTTCTACTGGGTATGTGTCATTTCATGCTTAGTAGATAGTTTTAGTACATGTTTACTTTTTCAGTAATGGTTTATTTTTAGGAGTGATTTGAATTGTGGGCTTTAGTTGTAGGCTCAGATCTGTAACTATACAGACTGTGAGTTGCATAAAATATTCAGGAATTAATTTTCTCTTTTTTACTCTTTTGGTTCTGGGAGTCAAATGCTGTGCGTTGTGTGTGTTAGCCAGGTGCTCTGCCCTTGAGCCATCTTCCAGCCCAAGATGTTCTTTACTTTCTTTGGTTAAAGAATTTGGGTAGGACCAAATTGCTGAATTTAATGCTAGTTTAAAAATAAACCTGATTCACAACAGATGGAGCTTGCTCTTAGTGTGAGGGACATTCTTTAGTTGATATGCCTTACATGGATAAGGTTCAAGCTTATTAATCTATACTTTAGTTTCCTTTTAAAATTAATTAAGCTTCAAATTTTCTATGCTAATTTTTTTTGTAAATAGTATATATTTGCAATAGCAATGTTAGCAAACAGCTCTGAAGCCATAAGCATGATAAATGTTGCTTTTTTGGCTGAAGCAAAGGACTCTGAGATTCTTTTATACTGATGTGTAGGAACAAACTTAGACCTTAAAAACAAACCAGGAATTTTAATAGCTTAAAAGCATTGCAATAAAATATGTATGCCTTAGATAGTAGGCCTCTGCATAATCTGTTTTTCAAACAAAATGAACTCTCAGGTCTTAGATCTAGAATATGTATTTGGCAAATATTTTTCTCTTTCTTTTGTGTTTCTGTTGTTGTTTTTTATGAGATATGTGTCTCACTACATAGAGAAGTCTTAAAGTTAAGAGCCGAGTCTAGACAGGATGACCCAGTGGGTAGTCACTTGCCTCCAAGACTGATGACCTGGGTTTAATCAACGGAGCCCTGGTGGTAGAGAGAACCGAACCCCTCAGATTGTCCTCCGGCACGCACCCAGACTCACATACAAACGCAGCGAATAAGTGTAGGAAAAGGCAAGATCTACTCAGGAGACAGAGGCAGGCAGATCTCTGTCATTCAGAGCCTGTCTGGTGGGCATAGTGAGTTTCAGGCCAGCCAGGGCTATATAGTGAGAACCTCTTTCAAACAAATACACAAGCAAAAAGGCAAGATCCTTCAGCCTCTGCTTTCTGTGTCTTGGGGTTACTGGGGTTACCTGGGGTTACCACCACACTTAGCCTAAACATTTACTTTCTTAGTGGATGTCAAACATGCCATAAAGATGTCAGGGAAAAATGAAGACATTACTATAGTTCTTAGGTAACTAGAGTCAAGTGTTAAAAAAATTACAAATTATATAGTACAGTGGAAAAAGCCCATACTACCATGTTTGTTAAGTGCTTGGAAACACTGAAGAACAAGCCTATGAACATTCTGTGGGATACTTAAGAGAAGGCTTCGTGGAAGGAGTGACACTTGAAGACAGGCCGTCACCCACGCAGGAAGACCACTGAGAAGAGGACATTCCTAGCAGGGAGAAGAACAGGAGTCTAGATAGAGAAGAGAATGAGTTCAGGCAACGACAAGCTCTTTGATCTGTGGAAGGCGAATCTAGAAAGGTGGACCAGAGAAATCATGGAGGTTCTTACTTAGTTCCCTTAGGCAAAGAGAATCACTAAAAGTTACAAGTTACAGTCAAGTTTGTGTGTTCCAAGGAGATTCTGGAAGGGTAGGTGATACAATTTCAGTATTTTATCCATTTTTGTTGTGGCTCCATGTTTTGAGTCAGTGAGACTTCCTCTAAGGGAAAATAAAGTTTTTATTTTCTAGCCTAGTACTAAGTACACAAATTTCTCTGGCAGAGAACAGGAGATGCTGTAAAGTGGGATCTCCTAGCCACTGGAGAGATGTTATTCTGCTTTGGTACATAGCCAGACAGAACATTTAGAAATATTGAATGAGCTTGGCTGCAAGGGGAAATTCCTCAGCCTCTCGTCTTTGTCAAATAGCCCAGGGTGACCCTCTGAGACTAAGTCCTCTTCCTTTCCTGCAGAATCACGATGACAGGGAGATAAAATCCCTGAGGGTTTATTTTTAGGGAGTGATATGAACTTCGGGCTTAAGTTGTGGACTCAGTTCTCTAAATAATACAGAGTGCAAACTGCCCAGCACTTGAGAAATGTGGTGATTTCCTCTCCTGTGTGAGGCTCATAATCGTAATCTCAGGGGGCGGAATACTGCCGCCAAATGAATCTGAACTGGGGTTATTTCTGCAAGTCAGCATGGTCATGAAAGACCACTGCAGTGATAGTGCTGGGGTCCTAGAAAAAAGGGGGATACTTGATGCCTATTTTGCCTTTTAATCCAGATCACGTCTTCAAGCTGTGACCTCTGTGTCCTGGACTTTATTAGGCCATATAAGGCCTTTCTTTGTGTTATTAGGAAAGGGCTCAGATAAGCTTATGAGTCTCCCTCCAGAAGGAGGTTGGCCTAGTGTTTGGACTAGTTTAATGTCCTCACTAGTCCTTTTGACCAGGGACCTTTGTATAGTATATAGACCAGTTATATCTAATGGCTATTAAAGTCTCTATAACTGCAAACAACCTTTTTTAAAAATATTTTTATTATTTTATATGATGAGTGTATTGCCTGAATGTATGTAAGAGTACCTGTGTCATGCAGTACCCAAGGAGGTCAGAAGAGGGTGTCAGATCCCCCTGGAACTGGATGGTTGTTAGACACCATGTGGGTGCTGGGAATCAAACCCAGGTCCTCGGGAAGAGCAACTAATGTTCTTAACTGCTGAGCCATCTCTCCACTCCTGCAAACCTGCAAATCTTAATTACATCTTGTTCTAATCATTTTTTCTTAAAAAGGGGTGATAATGGTGTGACCCAAAATGTGAGTGGCGCCTTCTTTTTGCTTGTGCTACCCGGTTTATATTTGCAGCAGAATTTCCCAGTTAGGAATCACAGTTGTTCTGTTGGCCTGCTGTGGCTCGTGAATATTTTGGTAAACAGGGAAACGCAGGTGCAGCTATAGTTGCAGACTGTTTTGTGCATGTGTTGTCACCTTGTGTTGGTGAAACTAGAGGAGTCAGAACACATTAAGAACTCTTCAGTTCTCTTTTGGGTCAGTGAATCTTGGTGCTGCCCTTTGCAATACTGAGGCCCATTGCAGGTAAAGCAAGAAAATAAAATACCTTATAACTTAGTTCTTTCCCTTTCTGAATTGTTTTTAATTTTTACATTTAACTTTCTTCTTTCAAACTGTGTTCTTTAGCATCTTAAAACAGGCCAGCAAAAAGATTATTCACGATGTGCATAGACAGATCGTCTTACAAAGTACATAAAAGAGGAGCAGTACTTTCCTAGACTATTGGTAATTTGCACAACTTAGACTGTTTGCAGAATACTTGCTGGCAGCAAGAGCTTTCCCATTTCTATAAAACCATGGAAAAGATAGGTTTCCAAGTCATAGTTAAGCTGGTAAAACTCATCTGAGCACTAGCTGTGGACATGTGGACATAGAAATCAGATGACAGTGAGACACTGGGCAGGCCTCTTCTTGCTAGTGTTTAAAGCCTACAGTGGACAGCCTGGATATAAAAGAAGAGAGGCATCTTTGGAATCTCCACCAGAGTCTGCAGAGGCGAAAATAGACCCAGTGCCTTCTCAGTAACAGAAATAGAATGTGCCTAGGGACAGCCAAATTGAGACCCAGAAAACCCACTGGGCTTGGTCTGAGGAAGTAAAGCCAGGCCTGGAGGTCTAAGGTCCAAGGCTGAAGTAACTTCTGGTTTTCTCCTTTTTAGAAACTTCTAAAGCAAATCCTTCTTTGGAAAAAATTTAGTAATATATGAATTATTAGGTTGTGAAAGAAGGAGGAAGGCTTGAATCCAGTCAGATTTTTGGCCTAAAAAATGTCAACTGAGTTAAAATTAAACACTACGGTTTCAGTGCTCTTCCAAAGAGCACTCTTAGTGTCTCTGTGTGAACCTCTAGCAGTTACGGGGGTAACTGGTAAAAAAGGGTTGAAAATTTTTAGATTTGCTTATTTTTAAAGATTACCAGTTAACCAACCAAGAGAAAAAGCTGCTTCGCTGAGAACTGATGTGGTAACTGGTAATTTATAGAATGCCATTAACATACATCATTTGCAGAACATTTTAGAAACATCTAAGGTTATTTTCATTCATTAAATGGCAAAAACTGTATATTTCAGATTTATAGAATAGTATCATAAGTAAATTTATCACAGTTAATTTAGGTCTCAGTACAAGAAACCCCAGAAACTTAACAGGGTCTGACGGCAAGTCTCATTATAGACAAAATGACCAAATGAAATCACTGTTAGGCTCTTTCCCCAGGGTTTTCATGTCCTGGGGATTATCAGTTTATAACAATAGATGAATAATGTTAGTTTATATCAACCAGCATTTAAGTATTTGTAATGTTCTTACTATTTTCAAGAACTGTATAAATCATTAGGAAAAAAAAAGAAGAAAAAATACCTCACACTAAAGTTACTAGGCGAATAAGTTATTTTTGTGTGTGATATGTTTAGCAATAGTTGCAGAAAAGTATAGTTTACTAAATGGTGAACAATTACCTTAAGTAACAGTGTAAATTGCTAACTTTGGATGTTTATATCTTAACACTTGATGCTCCCGTGATTCTGAGGTAGACTTTATTTCCAGTTTCACATGCGATCATTCAGGAGCGAAGAAGCCTTCCCAAGGCTGCACAGCTTAAATAAGTAACAGAGTTGGAATTTCAACCCAAGCTTTGAACTCATGACTTTAACTCTTTGCTTCATCGCTTTACATAGTAGATTATTTGAGAGGATGTTTGTTAGGGGTAGGACTTGGGTGGAACTGTAAGAATATGTGTTCCTTTGGAACTGCAGCCCTCTCCTGTGAGATGGAGCTGTGGTCCACTCCCATGTACCTGGAGCTGTGTCCCCAACCCTGAGGAGGCACGGTTTCACATTCCTCTGGTGGTGGGCTGATGGTGGGCAGATTGGAGCATGGAGGACTTCCGATGTTGGGCAGCAGTTTAGGCCTTCCCTAAGTGGGCCTCCCCCAAGTCATTCCGGGTTATGCATGGCAGTAGCTTTGCTTTGTATTGTCTTATGTTGGGGGCAGGGGAGGTTTCTAGTCTTGGGACTGAATCTCTAGAATGGACTTCCCGCTTCCCTTGATGACCAGCTGCCGTCTTGACTCCACGCATGGTCCTGAGCACCCAGGCCTTGATGCTGGATCTTTCCCATTCCCAGACACAAGGTTCCCCACCGTTTTTCTACGGCCCCTGTGAACCTTCACCTGTGCCCTGTAGGAAATGTAAATCACCTCATTGAACTTCTAGAGATAGAACTCACAATCTGGGAAGTCAAAAATAACTACAAAGTTTAAAATGAATGTGTGCCCAGGTGGCAGCATCGAGGAGCAGGAGTGGAGAGTAGCTGCGGGACCTACGCCGCAGCCCGACGCCGCAGCCCCGGCCTGTGGAGAGAGTGCGCTGGGCACGTGGAGCTCAGCGGCGCGGGGCTCAGCGGTAGCAGTCATTTCGTGTTCCCTTTGTTCTAAGCCTGCTACCTCTACAAATGTCCCATTAAGCAACTCCGAAGTCAGTGCCGCTGCCCTCTCTTTATCTGGGTGCTGAAGGAGTCAGTCTAGGACCAGAATAGAGACTGGGGCTGGCTGACCCCAGCGCCCAGGCTTTTACCTACTGTGCAACTAGTGACTAGTGGAAGGTGGTGAGTGAGTGTGTTGCAGGAGACTTTTTAAGTAATTAATGGAAAATACCAGTGGATAGGTAATGTGGACAGTGATTACAGAAAGCTTAGAAAGCCAGAAGAGATATTTGATTAGAAATATTAGGAATATTAGGCTTTTGTTTGGTTTTGTTATATGTCCAATAAGGCATGTATTGTACATAGTAGGCTAGTCCCATTTAACAGTTACATGTGTCAAGTAAATATTCTGTGGCAGCCCTTACCAGAACGCTTGGGCATATAGTAGTCATTCAGAACTGTGAGCTGTCTGAGGCTTCTGAAAGTACTTCTAATCTCTTTGTGCTGTTGATAAGATAAAAAGGAGGTGGGCATCATGTGGCATTCACACATGTAATCTCAGTCCTTGAAAAGCTGAGGCAGGATTATTGAAAGTTCCAGGATAGCCTCATCTCCATAGTGAGTTAGAAGCCAGCCTGAGCTACAGAGCAAGACTCTGTTCTATTCAATAGAAATATGAGCCACAAATATAATTTTAAAAATTTGAATAACCACATTAAAACCTATAAAGACAAAAGTGAAATTAATTTTAATGTACTTCTTTCTTATGCCTAGTATATATTAGGTACTGAGTCTTCAAAATCCATTGTGCACTTTACACTTGGCTTATCCCAAGTGCTGAGTGGACACCTAGTGCACACATGATGCAGTACTGGACACCACAGCTCCATGGTTCTGTGGTGTGGGGTCTGGATTTTAATTTCTCCATTGTTACCTTTGTACACTAGTTGCTTAACTTATCTGTGCCTCAGCTTTCTGGAACACAAAATGAGAATAGCAATAGTTTCTACCTCAGAGTAATTGTGAAATTAGCTGAGGTGCTATATGAAAGCACTTAAATTGACATCTGGAGGATAGTACACGAAAAATAATTTCACATTTCCTGTGTTGTCCCTACATACTGTGCCTTCTCCTTCCTAAGGCTGTTTCCTCTTCTTTACCTAGGCAGTCCCATCAAAGTGGGACTGTTTTACATTCCCCTGTATGTTTTACATCCCATGTAACACCATACAGCACTACTAAATAGCCGAGCTAAACTAGGAGGAAGAGGTCAGGTGGTGTTCGCCGGTGGGATGCCCTCCACACTGCTGTTGGGGGATGGTGCGCAGAGGTTATTTCCTGTCGGCTTGTTTATTTAACAGACTCATCAGGCATTTTGGCTTTTTCATTTAGCTTTATTCTAGATGCCTCCGCAGCTGTGGAATGAAGTTCATGTCTAAGGAACTGACAGCTTATTGGCAACACTGAAATACTTAAAACATTCCTTGTTTCTCCCATCTTTGAAATGTCCACTCTCAGCCATTTGGGTCCAAAATATAGACTCCACATTATTTTATTTTCTTTACCTGTATTTAAGCCCGTGGGATGCCCAGCCTTTTGACATTATGATATGATATTTTCTCCTACAAATGGATTAGACCACATTCAGAACTCTTCCAAGAGGCATGTGACCCACAGGAGAAAGTGCCAACCAAAAAAAGTACAGTGATGTATCACACAGGCCATGGAGCTGTCAGGTAGAGAAAAACAGAACATGGCCACCTCCCCAGGTCTCTTCTCAGTCCGTACCCTTCCCACACACCCACAGAACTGACCACTGTCTTCCTGTTCCTGCAATAGCTTTTAGCTTTTCATTGTAATCTACATACCTGAAATAAGGAGCGTTGTTCAGTATAGTTCCTTTTGTCTGGTTTTAAGCTTGTTGTTGTTTTGAGACAGGACTTTATGTAGATCAGACTAGCACCAAACTTGCTGTATAGCTGAGTATGACCTTGAAATTCTGATCCCGGTGCCTCTGCTTCCCAAATGCTGGGAATACTGGATGTGCCATCACTCCCTGCTGTTTTTGTGCTTTATGTGAATGAATTCATATGTATAGTTATTCATTCATTATATTGTGAGATTTATTCATGTTCTTTCAAGTGGCAGCAAATTTATTCTCTGTCTTGTATAGTATTTAGTTTTGTAAATATACTCATTTTTGTATTTATTGGTTTTTATTTTTGAGTGTTTTGCATGCGTGTATGTAAGCATACCGTAACATGCGTACAGTGCTTGTGAAGGCCAGAAGAGGGCGTTAGATTCCCTGGATCTGGAGTTAAGGACAACTGTTATCTGCCGTGTAGGTGCAGGAAACTGACCCCAGGCCCTTTGCAAGAGCATGCAATGCTCTTAACTGCTGACCATCTCCAGCCTTACAGTCTCAAACTTTTGGAGTCAGTGCCAGACATTCCAACAGTTCTGTCGTTGCTCCCAGCACTGTGCATTAAACTTTCCATTTCTGCACAGCATTGAAAATTTACCATTTTCTCAATGTTAGCCATTCTGGCAGTTATGCAGTGATATTGTACTTTTACCTTTAGCTTTTCTCTTCTAAGAAGAATTTAGTAAGCAGCTTCTGAAACTCCTGACCAAGACAAAGACTCTGTTTTCACGTTTGTGTTCTTCTTGTCTTTTGATAGCACAATCAAGACCTGCAACTCTTTTGAAAGAATATGTAAATTTTAATTGACTGCCTCTTTCTTTCTACTTTTTATTGGCTCATTCAAAAAACAGATGTGTTCTTTCTTTTCATCATTAAGCTGCCATCCAGGAATCCTAACAACCACTGGGCTGAACTTAATGAGTAAATCTTTCTAGTTCTTCTGGAACTCAGCCAGTTTTGTTAGGTCTCTTTCTTTATTTAAATAAAGTACACATGTAGTAACTGATCTAGATGGCATTGAACAGCTGGCCACTGTCACCTGAAGGGAAGCAGACCTAACAGCTCTTGAAGAGACTGAAATGTGAGGTGAGATGGATGTTTCTGTTATTCTCCAATGACCACAAAAGGCAGGCGGAGCCAAGAGTCACCAGATTGTAAATTTCACCCTGCTTTAACAATGCCATTACTGGGTTTGGAAAGATGGCTCAGTGGTTAAGAGCACTGGCTACTCTTGCAGAGGACCTCAGTTCAGTTCCCAGCAACCAAATGGCAACTAACAACCGTCTGTAACTCCAGTTCCAGGGATCCAATGCCTTCTGACCTCTGCAGGCATTGCACAACTTGGGTGCATTTACAAACATGTAGGCAATATGCTCGTAAACATAAAATAACAATAATAAATAAAAATATGTAAAAATAAATAACATGCCATTGCATAGTAAAAATTGTATTGCGACTTCTTTTTTATATTGACAGTACTAACAACGGAGAATAATTTAAAAGGTAAAGCTATAAGTGCTGATTGAATCGTATAAATAATCTCAAAGTGTCTGCGTGCACTTTTGAAGTTTTTATGTGCTGAAATGAGAATTACAGGAATTTTCCCCATAACTAATGTCCAAAGATACCAGGTGCCACTTACGTAGCTGTTTATAAAAGTGTAAAACAATTATTTTACTTTTTAGTTTGATAGAATACTGTAAATTTCTGGGGTATTGCTGTTTCCTTTGCTTTGATTCTTTGGCGATGCTGGGGATAGAACTTAGGGCCTTGTGTCTGCTGCACAAGTGCTCAACCCCTGAGCTATATTCCCCAGCCTAATACTTTTTAAATGGAATAGGTTTTTCTCAGTGTACCTTCAGACTTTATTCTATCAGTAGTCCTTTAGCATAAGGAGGACTGTCATTTGTATTGTTGTTATTTGGTATTGAGATGGCATCTAGCTAAGCTGCCCGTATTGGCTTTAAAGTGATGGCTTTAAATGGTCTTCGTGTCTCCTTGAATAACTGGAATTTACACCCTGTGTCCACATTTCAGGTTTAGTAGGAGTTTAAATTGAAAAGTTGGGTGCTTTCAAAGGACTGATACAAGGGGCTGGAGAGATGGCTCAGTGGTTAAGAACACGGGCTGCACTTGCAAAGAACATGGGTTTGATTCCCAGCACCCACATTGTGGCTAACAACTGTCCATAATTCCAGTTCCAGGGGGTCCAGTGCTTTCTTCTGACTTCCATGGGATTGCACTGGAGAGGTGTACTAACACACATGCAGGCAGTACACTCATACAAAGCAAAATAATAATATAATAATAATAATAATTTTTTAAAGTATCGATACAGGTCTAATCTGAAATAAGTATAATTAAATTTAGAAGGTAAGTGAATAAATATAGACTCCGGGAAGTGGTAGGGTCCAATTCCACTAAAAATGAAGTGGGGCTATTCTGCTGCCCATGCGTTTTTTTGTGTTTAGAATACTTACTAGTGAATTTGCATTTTTTCTCCTCTTTTGCTTAGAACTTAGAATATAATTGGTTGGATGACTTTTGAATTTAAACTAAATTAATGGTTTGATTTTCTTAAAAAAATCTTTAATTACCTGTAGAATTACAAATAAGTTTTTATCCAAATTTGCATAAATGAAAGCCAAGAAAACTGATGTTACGGATGGTTGTTAGCCACTATGTGGGTGCTGGGAACCAAACCTGGGTCTTCTGTAAAAGCAGCTAGTGTTCTTAACTGCCGAGCCATCTCTCCAGCCCTGGCTATTGAGTTTTTTAAAGTAGGCCTTAGAGTTTGAACAATATTCAAATAACTGGGTTATTTTAATTGATCAGCTTACCATAAGCAACTAGCCAGAAATTTTATGTTAATAATTGTTTAATTTTAATGACTCTTCCAGTTTTCCATTTAGTTAAGACTATTTGTAAATAAATTGTTTTGTTTTAAACTTGTTTCAATACATCAGATTTTACTGAGAATGGTAGGTAATTTAACTATGGTTGTTACATCCTTAAAAGTTCTTTTAATATAAAATTAAGTTCAATTTTGGGGGCTGTAGATATGACTCAGCAGTAAGACTATGCACTGCTCTTGCAGAGGATCCAAGTTTGGTTCCCAGTACTCACATTAGGTGCCTCACATCTCCATGGGACCCCATGCCCTCTTCTGGCCCCAGCAAGCACATACACTCAGGTGTACATACACACATACACATATACATAATAAAAAAGACAAAATAGATACATTTTACAGATTATTTTATTTATTGTTTTTATGTGTATGAGTGTATTGCCTGCATGTATGTAAGTGCATCCTTGTTGTGCAGTGCCCTCAGAGGTCAGAAGAGGGACTTGGACCCCCTGGAACTGGAGTTACAGATGGTTGTTGGGAACCAAAGCCTGTATCCTCTGGAAGAACAGCCAGTGCTCTATACCACTGAACCATCTCTCTAGCCCCTGATCTCTTTTTAAATTGAAACATGAAGTCTGCTCTTTATACTACTTTCTCTTGTGAGAGACAGTTTGTCAGTTAGCAATGGAAGCACTAAGAATTTTGTGGATTACATCCCAAGAATTTGTTACTGTTTTCCCATAGGTCCTCCCGTAGGTCCTCCATAGATCCTCCCTGTCTAAATAAAGATGGAGAGGAAGGAATACTGTGGAAAGTGAAGATGGCAGACAAAGAATAACCGTTTTTCACTTTTCACCCTTTGTACTTTTAAGATAAAGACACAGATGTGAGCCTGAAGGGAAGTACGGATGACTTCGGCTTTCGAGACTCCTCGAATGTAGAGTCAACAGATTTCTTTGCTTCAGCAGCAGAGGTAAGACAAGTATGCTCATAAGAGAATCTCTGTCTTTTTGGGGCAGAGTGCCATTTTGCCCTTGCCAGTTCAGTACAGTTACCATTTTATTTTTTTCTTTTATTTGAGATAGGGTCTTGCTGTGTGGTCTATGCTGCCCTGGAACTCATGATCCTCTGTCCTCATCCTTCCAAATGCTGGAATTACAGGAATGTAGCACTGTAACTAACATTTAAATTTTCTTTCTAATACAGAACTTTAAAAATCATGTCTTGAGCTCGGTGTGGTGCAGCATGCCCGAGGTCCTGGGTCTGGCCTCCCACTGCCGGGAAATGCAGTCTTCACTGGACTCACTTCGATTTGTTGTTAAATTGCAAAGGCTCTGTGCATCTTTAAAGATTCCCATAGATAGAAAATGCATGAATATATACAGGAAGGAGTCAATATTTAAGAAATATCTTGGGACTGGAGAGACGGCTCGGCAGTTAGGAGCACTGATTGCTCTTGCAGAGGGCCCAGGTTCCATACCCAGCACCCACATGGCAGCTAACAACCGTCCATAACTCCAGTTCCAGGGGATCTGATGCCCTTCTCTGATCACCTGATCTTTTTTTTTTAATTAAAATTTTTTATTTTATTTTATATATAAATGTATAGCCTGCATTGTAAATGTACCCATGACATGCAGTACCTATGGAGGTCAGAGAAGGCATCCGATCCCTTGGAACTGGAATTACAGACAGTTGTTTGCCACCATGTGGGTGCTGAGAAATCAAACCCGGGTCCTCTACAAGAGCAGCCAGTGCTCTTAACTGCCATCTCTCCAGCCCTTCAGGCCTAATCTTGTTGAGGGTCTGTAGTGGGTAACCACAGCTGCTCTGATTAAGATGCTAATGGATGTTCTGCCCAAAGATAAGCGTTCACAGTTGTCAGCTATAAATAATTTGTACTATAGGCTTAGCATCCCCAAGTTTGAGGTCTGTAGTGTAGTGATTTTTTTTCATATTTGGAAATATTTGCATAGTAATGACATATCTGGGAATGGAATCCAAGTTAGAAATAAATTCATTTATCTTTTTCATATAACGTGAAGTAATTTACCAGATTTTTGGTATACTTGCTTTGCAACCCATGCACGGTAAGGTATGGGATTTTCCACTTGAGGCATTATATCTGCACACAGGTTTCAGATTTTGCACCACTCTGGGTTTGGGATTTTCAGATTATGATATGCCTGTATGGTAAATGCTAATCTATATTAACTGATAATAGATACTAACAAATTTCTATTTCTAAGCCTAAAAGTTGCTACAATGTTGAGATCAGAACTAACCTAATTCTTCTGTATGGTCAAATTTAGTGTCCTAAATAATGCTGTCCGTGAAATCCAATGAAACGTTAAGTCTTTCCAAAGCTTCATGGTTTCCAAAAGATTTTTCTGTGGTTTCAGAGCCCATCATCCCTCAATCCTTTTCAGTCATTACCTGTTGGGATCGTGACATTGTTGTGGCTTCAGTCATGTTGACCAGTTTCCAGGAGAGTACAGCTCATGTTAGGAACCATGGAGTGAGGGCCAAAACCAGCAGGGACATGCATGGTCCTTTGCAGCCCATTCCACAACATTCTGAATTTAAGCCTTTCTGTCAAATATCTTTATGGCAGTTTTAGTCTTGAGCTGTGACCTCTAATTCTTTTCGGGGCTTATGACAATTTCATATAACCCTTGTGGTTGTCTTAGTTCTACCATACCTTTGGAGAGGTTTAAATTCCCCATTACCTCTAGAAAGCTGTCACTGGTTTGAACTGCATTTTTGCAGTTTCTTCATATTTTCAGAGGAAATCATGCTGTATTTTCAACTGAAGACTCTGTCTCATAATATCTCCACCAACAGTGGTGACCAGGGTCCCTGAAGCAGACCCCTCTTTGTCTAGTGTTGGACTAATGGACGTGAATTTCAGAGACAGTCAGAACTTTGCAAACAGAGGAAGCCAGGCAGGAGGGACCTTGTTTGTGCACAGGTGTAGCCATTCATCCAGGGAGGAGAGTTTTGGTCCATAGACCAGCCAACGTGACTGAAGACACAACAATGTCACAATCCCAGAAGGTAATGACTGAAAAGGATTGAAGGACGATGGGCTCTGCAACCAGAGAAAAATTTTTTGGAAACCAAGCAGTTTTGGAAAGACTCAGCGTTTCACTGGGTTTCATGATGGCATTGTTTAGGACACTAAATTTGACCATACAGAAGAATCAGGTTAATTCTGATCTCAACATTGTAGCAACTTTTAGACTTAGATGAAAAGGCTTAATCCACTGTGACCTCTGTTTTGGTACCAGACACTTAGACCTCCACACTTTCAGGAATGAATTCTGTCCTTTTTCCATTCCCAAGTGCCCGTGGGGCCAGCCTGCTGCCAGCCCTCCTGTCCCCAAACTGCAGCTAGTGGCACTGTGTGGCCAGCCTCGCATTGTTGTCTTTTTCTCCTTCCTTGTGATTTCCTGGCTTGTCTTTCCTCCTTCCTGGAGGCTGCCAGCCTGGGGTCCATATCCACCTTTGCCTCTCGGTCTTGGAAGTACAGGCCCTGGTCCTGTGCAGCCAAGGGCTGGCGAACCACCCCAGCATGGCTACCAACCCTCTCCGATGTCCTGGCTCAGAGTCCCTCCCTCAGCCCTCTACTTGCTTGAGCGGTGGTAAACAGTGTCAGAGTTTTTACCCCTAAAGTTTTCCCATGCTGTTTTTTAAGGTGTCAGGCTCCTTTTATCTACAAATTCTTTGTGTTTAGCATAATTTATTTTTCTTAATTTTTATGAAGGGAAATGTTCCTTGTCACCAAGAATATACAATCTCAGATATGTTATCTCCTTACACTCTGGGTAGGGGCCTCTGACTTAGTCTACATCTTTATTTTTGGGGGAATGCGGGGCATAGGTATGTGCTCACACTAACGTGGGAGGTCAGAGGACCACTTGAGGGAGTTGGTTTTCTCCTTCAACCATGTGGGTTCTGGGGCTAGAACTCAGTCCATCAGGACTGGCAGCAAGTGCCTTTGCCCCAAACCATCTCTCCGACCTTGATCTCTGTATTTATATTAGCCTAAATAATGCTGGTGCTGAGATATAACGCAGTTTGATGATGGAGAGTACAGGGTGTTGCTGGGGCTGCAACTCGGTAAGTGCTGCTGCCCTCGAAGACCCGAGTTCCATCTCCAGCACCAGCACACAGAGCCAGGCATGGGGTGGCACCTGTAATCCCAGAGTTCTTTACGGAGTCACGAGGCCCTGGGAGGCCTGTTGATCAGCCACACTTGTCGAATCAGCAAACTCTAGGTTCATTGGGTGATCCTGTCTCAAACAGTCTGACAGTTCCTCAAAAAGTAAAACACAGAGTTTCCATTGGACCCATTTATTTTCATGTACCAGGAGAGATGAAAACATGTGTCTGTAGTACTGTAGGAAATCTTGTGCACAAATATTCATAGCAGCCTAATCAAGCTGGGCAAAAAATGGAGAAACCCGATGTCCATTGCTGAGGATAAACAAGATGAGGAATGTTCACCAGTGGAGTGGGTTTCTCTTTAATATTTACTGTGTTATTTTTATTTTATGTGTATCTATGAATGCCTACATAGATGTATGTGTTTCAAGTGTGTGCCTGGTACCCATGGACACCAGATGAGAGCATTGGATCCTCAGGAACTGGAGTATAGACAGTTGTGAGCCCCCTGATGTGGATGCTAGGTATTGAACCCAGGTCCTCTGCAAGAGCAGCCAGTGCCCTTAGTCACTGAGCCGTCTCCCCAGCCCCCATCACTGGAGTACTATTAAGCTGTAAAAATGAGTAAACTGCTGATGTGTGGTACATATGGATAAACTTTATTCATTCATTTACTTATTTATTTGGGCTTCAAGACAGGATCTCCCTGTAACCACAGCTGGCCTGGATCTCACATGTAGAACAGGCTGGCCTCAATCTCAAAGATCCCTCTGCAACTGTTTCCCAAGTGCTGGGATTAAAGGCTTGTGCTGGCTCATGGGTGAACTTAAAAGTATACTAAGTGAAAAGCCACACATAGAAAGCCACATACTGCTTGGTTCCATTTATATGATGTTTTCTGAGTAGGAAGCAATGGTTTCCAAGTCATGGTTTCCAGGAGCCACAGGAAGGGGAATTGGGAGTTGCTAGTAATGGGAAGGGGGCTTCTTGGCAGAGTGACAAAAAAGTTTTTGAAAGTATTGGTTGTGTAACTCTGTGCCTGTTTCCCAAACCAACAAGTTGTAGACTTTCGAAGGGCCAATGTTATGGTGTGTGAAATACATTTCAGTAAAACATTATTTTGATAAGTTCAGGGCTGGGGATATAGCTCAGTTTCCTAGATACACAAGGTCCTAGGTTCTGTCCTCACAGCACCATGAAAAAAATATAGTATCCCATTAAATAGTGTCCCATTAAATAGATTACTTAGTATTGAAAAAAAAATTTACTCTGGAGGACTTTTGTTTCGTTGGCCCCTCTGCAGTGCTTGCAGTTACGTTGATGAACTGCCAGGAGACTGGAATTCTGTTTACAAAGTTGTTAGGCTCTCTTTGCAGAGTCAGGACATTATCTCCAGTTATACAGAGCTTATCAGAGCTGCAGATACGGCAGTTCCCCAGGACAGCAAATTGAATTTATTTCCATGTCTTTATAGGTTTTGCCTCATGAGTTTGAAGTATTCTTTGGATGATAAAAATCCTCTTCCTTTAATTCTTCCTCCTCATGGGTATAAGTAGTTGGATTCAACGTGAACTGAGCTTCTTATATTTTATTCTTTTTAACAACTGAATTTTTTTTACTTTATTTTTAATTATGTGTATATGTGTGTGTGTATGTGTGGGTGTGTGCACACGAGTGCAGGTGCCCACAAAGGCCAGAGGCTTTGGATTCCCTGGAGCTGGAGTTATAGGCAGCTGTGAGCCTCTTGGTATGGGTGCTAGTAATCAAGCTTGGGTCCTCTGCAAGAGCACCAAGCATGCTTAGCCCTAAGCCATCTCTCCAGCCCACAGCTGAACTTTTTGTTGTTTACATTTTGTTTACTTGTTCATGTTAGTCCAGACCTGCCTTAAACTTACTGACTGAATTTTTGAAGTAAAATGAATTTCGTTTTTATCTATTAAATGTTAGTGATTTTTTTAATGGTTTAATCACATTTAACATGTTGGATAATAGGAAAAACTAGTGTTTTTATAGTTTTTCTTCTTAGATGTGTGTACTCTCCTTTATGTTATTCTTAGCTTGCAGAACACAAAGAAGTCCGGCCTACCTACAGCCTGGAGTCTTTTTGTCGCTGCCCTTTTTATGAAGAAGCTATGCATTTAGTTGAAGAAGGAAAAATTTACTCCAGAGTACTGAGGTATCATTCCAGTTTTGCTTATGGTTATGAAAAATATTAAGGTGCTGTTGCTATGTCTGTGTGAGAGTTACTAAATTATGCGAATATAGGAAAAAATGCAGTTTGGGTCCAAATAATTTTTTTTTCCTGTTCTGGCAGTATGGAGGGGACATATGTTTTATGTTAAGGTCCTGTGGTTAAGCCTTGGTCAAGCCAGGTTTGTAGTAGGCTTGATTTTGAATGAAACTTAATAATTAACTCTCTGCCCTTTGTTATACAGAACTGAAATATTGGAGTGCCTGGGAGACAGTGATTTTCTTGCCAAACTTCACTGCATTCGACAGGCTTTTCAGGTACTTTTTATACCATCATGTGGTGCCCCTGTGGGGCGCAGTGACAGGCTTTTCAGGTAGTTTTTATACCGTCATGTGATGCCCCTGTGGGACTCAGTGCCAGTGCCTGGACAGCTCCTTCTGTTCATAATCCTGGCTGCTAAGGGCAGAAGTCAGCTTTAGTCATTCAACCTCCACTGCTTTGACTCTGCTTGCCGTTGTCTGTTCCCCAGCTTTCCAGTCTCCCACACTTCACCTAAGCAGGATACTGTGATCGTGCAAGTGTGCAGAAATACCTGCTTCAGAATAACCATTATGCTAGGCATGGTAGGGCACATCTTTAGTCCCAGCACTTGGGAGGCAGAGGCAGGCGGATCTCTGTAAGTTCAAGGCCAGCCTGGTCTATGTAGTGAGTTCTAAGCAGCTGGAGCTACAAGGAGGCCCTGTCTCAGAAAGACAGAAAACAAACAAACAAAAAACCCCTCTGTTATTATCAGTATCTTAGGTTCAGGTTTTAAGTTTTTGAATCAGCAACGAAAGCCACTGATTTCCTAAAAAGAAATAAGGTCAATTAATAGGAAATTGTCTTTATTTTCATATGTTTTGAGACTATACAAAATTTTCCTTAGATTTTTAAAATTGCCTTAAACAGAATTTAAATTCAAATTTATCTCTGTTTAATCTATTTATTTATTTATTTTATATATGTACGAGTATTTTACCTGCATTTATGTATGTGCATGCAGTGCCAGTAGAGTCCAGAATAAGGCATGAGACTCCTGGAACTGGAGTTACGGAGGTTATTAGCTGCCATGTGGGTGCCGGGGAGCTGAACCGGGTCCTCTGCAAGAGGGCTCTCCAGCCCCTCTTTAATCTTTTTGATCATTGGGTTTAAGAGCTTTTTTATTTTAGTGGATTTGGACTTTGTGTCTAGTGTTGACAGAGCACCACATGCAGTATGTTAATTGTTTGGGGTTATCCATGTGTCCATATGCTATAAAGTTAGGTGCCATTCAAATCCATTTCACTTTGGGACTGAATATGTTTTTTCAGGTGATTCTTTCAGAAGCAGCAAACAGGATATTCCTTGCTGAAAGTGGAAGGAAGATTTTATCAGCTTTAATTGTGAAAGCAAGAAAGGTAACATTATTTAATAGTTCTAATTGAAGACTAAATACTAAACTACAGAGGGCTGCTGAGACGGCTCATTAGGCAAATGTGCTTGTCACCAAGCCTGACAACCTGAGTTTGATCCCGGAACTCTCAAGGCAGAAGAGGAGAATTGATCTCTGTGGCTATCCTCTAAAACTACATGCAGGTTGTGGCACATGCGCCCCACCTACAGAATTAATCATTAAATTTAAAGAAAAAACAAACAAAGATTAAAGTCCATTACAATTTTAATAGGGGGAAAAGTCTTTGTAATTAGCTGCAAAGGTCCACCAAAGAACATTGATTTCCCCCCCCACCCCCCGCTTTTTTTTAATAGACAGAGTCTATGTAGCTCTGGTTGGCCTGGAACTTATTTTGAAGATCGGGCTAAACTGAGATTTCGGTGATTCTCCCGCTCTACCTCCCGAGTGCTGGGGTTGCAGCTTTGGACCACCATATCTAGCTCAAAGCACTATACTGGCATTCTCATTCTTGGCTTCTGTAAAATAGAATTACAGAGTAGTAAATGAAGGGATGGGAATATAGAGTGCTTGCCTACTGTGTACAAAGCCCAGGGTTAACCAGTGCCGTTTAACCAAGTGTAGTGTTGCACACCTGTAATCCTAGAGCTTGGAAGGAAGGTGAACATAGTTCAAGGCCAGCCTGGGATACATGTGACCCTTTCTCAAAAAAAAAAGTAAATGATTTGGCATGCCTTGAAAGTTTTCTAGATAACTAAAATGCCAACCTTCTTGAAACTAACTTATTTTATAGGCTTAAATCTTGTTCTAAAGTTGAGTTGAGACTGAAGTATGTTTTCTTCTGCAGAATCCAAAGAAATTTGAAGATGTTTTTGATGAAATGATCTATTTTTTAGAACAGACTGATCACTGGGATAGCACTGAAATGGAACTTGCTGCTAGAGGGGTAAATTCACATGTTACATAATCTTTATTCCTGTTATTTGCATCTGTTTACATGATTGCTTCTTTGTGTTAAGTGAGAGTAAATCCAAATATTCAGTGGTAGGCGCTATCTATTTCTGACAGTCATAAACAGTGGAAACTGTACTCTTTATACACTGGGTCAGTGGTAAAGAAATGGCGTTTTCTCTGTTCACTTCCTCCTTCCATCTAAAAGTAAACTGGTAGGCCCTCGCAAGGCAGTAATGGTACCTGAGCAAGGGCAGTTTTAGATGAACATGGCTGCTCAGGAGAGTCAAGAAGTGGGCCTGTCACAGAACTGAACGAATAAATGGACCAAGAAAAATCAGAGACAGATTCTCCCTGTCACAGAAGGGGGTATAAAAAGTTAGAACTGAAATTGGAACTGTATATGTGAATACATAGATTCTAATAAAAGAGTTGTAGAAACAATACAGACACAGAGCTTGGACACATGTGAACGTACTTCCTAGCTCTGGCCATGACAGGCTGTAGGAGCAGCAACAGGACCAACAAAGTCATCCCCAGCACACAGGGCTTGGCTTCTGACTGAAAGGAGGTCAGCCTCCTTGGAGGGTGGCTGCCTCTAGCACTGGGCAGGAAGCCTCTTGCTATAGTAGAGAACACAGAACGAGCCTACAGGGTTCTCAGACATTTTAGCAGAGGGAGCGGCAGGTGCACATCCACAGAGCAGCTTCGTTCTTCTCAGGTGCGCCCTCATCAGTGCATGGGTCAGTGGGAACCTGAGGCTCATCCTGCACCTTCCCTGCTCTTCACCCACCTGCTCATACTCATCTCTAAATCTGGCCAGTTTGAATTCCTACTGGCACCGCGTGCACATACATTTCTTCAGCCTCTCTGTCCTGGGGCCTCTCTCCTCGACTACATCTCGATGGCCGTTTGCCTAATCTTCCTCGTGTCTTTGTATTCTGACTCCCTGCCCACCACACTCCTCTCTGTAGCCCTCTGATCCTTTCCCATTCCACCCTCTACCCTTCTGATAAGATTATCTTGTTATGAGATGGGGTCTCATGTAGCCCAGGCTAACTTCAGTTCCTGATCCTCCTGCCTCTCCCTCCCAAGTCCTAAGATTATAGACATAGGTCACCATGCCTGACTTTCCAAAATTTTCTTTAAAATCTTCAATCTGATTGTGTATGTCCTGTCACTGCACCCTGTCCCAGTCCCAGATACCATGAGGCTAAACCGAGAGCCCTTCGCCGCTGTTGTAGGCTCTCTGTACCTTATTGTGCGTATTAGAGGTCGTAGGTCGTCATCGGGTGTCTGTGAGAGACTCTAAGTTTCTGATTTGCATACTGTAGAAGTCTTTTCAGCTGGTGCAGCGTGTGGTACAAGGTCGTGCTTGTGAATGATAAACCCAGAGGTTCATGAGTGATGGGCCAGACATGCAGACTTGGGGTCACCAGGCAGCAAAGCAGAGCAGGCCCTACCCACGCTCCAGAACTGGGACTCAGGCCTTCCTGAGTAGTAAGGAAGGAGTGGTCCCCACGGAGCTGCAGCTTCTGCTGGTTTCTGTGCATGCTCCTCTCTCTGTCGAGGCGTCATCTGAACAATTCAAAACCTTACTGCTGTGAAGTACAGATCTTTCTTCTCGCTCTAATAGTAATTTCTATCTTAACAATTTAATGCAGGTGAAAAACCTAAATTTTTATGATGTGGTTCTGGATTTTATATTAATGGATTCCTTTGAAGATTTAGAAAACCCACCCACATCCATACAGAATGTAGTGAATAATCGCTGGCTGAACTCTTCCTTCAAAGAAACTGTAAGTAGGTTTTACCTTTCTTAGCCACTCAGATTCGATGAAAGATTCCCAGGAGAAATGACTGATAGAAGTTGAGTGACTTCTGTGCACAGTGGCATCGCCTTTAGTTTGAGTACTCCAGAGACAGAGGCAGGTAGAGCTCTGTGAGATCGAGGCCAGCCTGGTCTATACACTGAGTTCCAGGCCGCCTATGCTGCAGGAAGACTCTGTTTCAAAACAAAACCACAAAAAAATTTCCATAGATATCTGCCTGTGGAGTGACGAGTTGGGAAACAGCCTGTCCTGGGGTTAGACATGTAACATGTAACACTGCCAGATGAAATTCCCCTTTGAAGCTGTGCTTACCCACAAGGAATGTGACCTATCATGCTTCATGGTAAAGCCTAAATGCCTTTGAAATGGGTTCCAGTTGGGACTTTCCCAATTATTTTGGAGTTTCCTGATTTAAAAAAAAAAAAAAAACTTTTTGATTGATTTATATTATTTTATGTGTATAAGCATATTGTTTTCATGGATCTAAGTGCTGTACCCAGTTGTGCAGTGTCCACAGAGATCAGAAGAGGGTGTCAGGTTCCCAGGAACCTGAGTTATAGATGGTTGTTAGCTGCCATGTGGGTGCTAGGAATCAAATCTGGGTCTTCTGCAAGAGCAGCCAGTGCTCATCTGCTGAGCCATGTCTCCATCCCATCTTCCTGATACTTTACAGCATTTTAAAGTAAAGTCTACTTTTATAGGTGTACCTATCTACATACAAACAATATACTCAGATGCATAAAATTTAAATGATAAATAAAATATTTTTTTAAATGAAGTCTTTCTTTGTTGATGTTTATTATCAATACAAGGAGCCTGGGCTAGTTCTTACTATTAATACTTTTAATTTTTAGGCCCATAAACTTTGAATTCTTAAAAAAAAACAGTCTCTAAATGTAAACATGGACATTAGATATAAATTGAATCCTTGCTTTTCTCTTCTGCATCTCTAGGCTGTGGCTTCAAGTTGTTGGTCGGTGCTGAAGCAGAAGAGGCAGCAGATGAAGGTAAATTGATCATGCCCTTGGTTCCTGTCTTGCTACGTTTTCATTTGCTGTAAAAAAAAACACCTGAAACTGCATGGTTTCTATGGAAAGAGCTGATTCGGTCCACATTCTGAGGGCGCCTCGGGTGCTTCGTGCTGTTTCCACATGTGCGGAAGGGCAAGCAGGCCTGCGTGAGAGGGGCGGAAGGAAGCCTCGCTTCCTGCCTCTGTGTCCGCACAGTGGCTACTTCCACCTGGCCACAGGCACGGCTTACTAGTTGAGAGTGGCACTAACTACCCCCGAGGGCCCCACAGCCATGACCAGAATTCCGTCTTCTCCATCTTCTAGTTCAGCCCTTCACCAGGCATGCTGGTGGTAACATATGTGCACTTTGAGGTGAGACCTCGGTTCAAATGCCACTTGCCAACCATGTAACCTTGGATAGTGTTCTGGTTTGCCTTTCATTGCTATGACCGAACACTCTGACCAGTGCAGACTTGGGGAGGAAAGGCTTTATCTCATGTCTCTTGGTCACAGTCGAGGGAGCCCAAGGTAGGAACTCAGGGCAGCTGCATGAATGAAATAATACAAGACCTGCACAAGCCTAAGCCAGACAAACCCAGCATGTATGGGGAGGTGGCAAGAAGCCCCAACCCTAACTGAGGAGCTGCTGGCAGCTGAGAGCTACTGGGAAACATTTTTATTGATCCTTTGAGAATTCCATCTAATGTATTTTGATCATAATCAGACTGCCTCCCCCACCTCTGGCATACCTTACCATTCCCCCACCCAATTTCATGTCCTCTATTATTTTTTAAAGGCCTATCAAGTCCGAGTATGGGTCCATCCCCTGGAGGCTGGTCCACCTATCTGATATCACCCGGTTAAGGAAACCTGACTCTTCTCCCAGCTGCTCTGTTGTGTCCAGAAAACATAGTTTCCTTGTATTCATCAACCACCCCTGGCTCTTACAATCTTTCTGTCTCCTCTTCTCTAATCCCTGAGCCTTGGGAGGAGAGGGTGTGATATAGATGTCCCATTTAATGTCAAGCACTCTGTAGTCTCTTATTTTCTGTACATTGACCAGTTGTGGTTCTTTGTGTTAATGGCCGTCTGCTGCAAGACGAAATTCAGTACGCTATGGGTATAATAGTAAGTCATTAGGGTTGATTTAATACTATGTGCGTTTAGCAGAATGTTAGCAGTAGGTTCTCCCCTATGGCCTGTGACCGACCCCAGGTTCTTGTCCCTGATAACAATGCCAGGTATGGACTCAATTTTGTGAAGTAGGTCTTAAATCCAATCAGAAAGTGGTTGGTTGTTCCTATAACATTTAAGCCACTACTGCACTAGTGGGTATATCTGCCAGTCATTGGAGCCTGCAGGATCCACATCTGGCTAAGGGTAATGATTCCTTTTCTCTTCTGGTAGCATACATAGCACCTTCCAGTACTATGAAAGCCAGCCAGTAGACATAAGATTTCGAGGTCAATGTCAGCTTGATTTTTTTTTCCATGTTTGTTTTATGACTCATATATGTAGTATCTTCAACAATAGGGTAACCAAGAGCAACTGGAATAGCCAGTATTGTTTGAAGGTCCTTGGGCTGTCCCCCGCCCCCGGCACGTAACTCCACAAGAGTCCATTCTTAGCATTGGACTTTTCATTTACTAGCCTATGGTATCTGATAGGGGCATTGTTCTTTTATAGGGTAACTCTAGTTAAAGATTTTTATGTTGTGTATGAGTGTGTTTAGGAAACGTCTATACTAGTACGTTTCCACATGACTTCTCAAAAGGCTGCAGCGTCAGCTCTCCTTCCCTATGCCCCCTCTTCTACCCGCCCCCCATTTCCCACCCATTTAACCCTTCCTATCCCATCACTCCCCTCCCCTGTTTGCAACCCTGCATTCTCTGTCCCCTCCCACGAAGCCCCTCCCCCTGCTCCCTACTAGTTCCCTGACCTCTGTGGATTTCCCAGCTAAAAGGTATCTAAAGATTCAAAGCTAGCGTTCACTTAAAAGAAAGTACAAGGGATGCTCTTTCTGGGTCTGGGTTACCTTACTGAGTCTGGGTAAATGCCCAGAAGTTGGGTCATGAGGTAGATCTATCTCCAAGCTGCTTCCGTGGCTGTGCCCGCTCACACTGCCACCAGCAGTGATTCAGTGTTCTCCTCCCCCACATTCTCACCAGTGTTTGTCACTGTTTTCCTTGCGGATTTCAGCCATTCCGACTGGGATAAGATGAAATCTCAAAGTAGTTTTAATTTGCATTTCCCAATGGCTAAGGAGGTTGAACATTTAAAAAATATTTCTCAGCCATCTGCATTTCATCTTTTGAGAACTCTCTGTTCAGTTCCTTGCATCAGTTCTACACTGGGTTGTTTGTTTTTCTCTGCCTCCTTTTATCCCCAGCTAGCCTGGAACTTGCTGTGTAGATGAGACTGGCCTCAATCTCAGAGATCTGCCTGACTCTGCCTCCTGAGTGCTAGAATTAAAGGCATGTGCCACTATGCCCAGCTCTATGTTTAGTTTTTTTGAGTTCTTCGTTTATTTTTTTAATGTTTTTGTTGTTGTTATTAGTGTTTGTGTGTGATGGTGCTTGAGTGGCAGTCAGAGAACAACTTTCTAGAGTCAGTTCTCCCTTTCCATCTATGAGTGGGTTCTAGGGATTGAATGCAGGTTATTAGGCTTACATAATCTGGTGGCAGGTATGTATGTAATGAACTGAGCCATTTCATGGGCTCTAAAAGACAAGTTCTTGAGGCACAGTTATCCCCAGTGCCTTATAACACCCAGGATGCCTTTTAATGAAGGAAATTCAGTTACCAATGAGCTTAAAGACTTTCCCCAAATACAAATATATATATATATATATATATATGTATACATATATATATATATACACACACATATCAGTATTTCTTGTTTGTATAACAATTCCATTGTATTTATCCTTAGTTTCTTTTTTTTCTTTTTTTATTGAATTTTGAAGATTTCATACAGTATCTTCATCCTACTTAGATCCCCTTCCATATCTGCACTCCCTCTTACTACCGACCTCACTAAATTTCCTGTACTCTCATATAATATATATGTATGCTAGCAAGTCAAATTTGTGTCCTTAAATGCCCTTTGATGTGGATTCATTCACTGGAGCCAGGTCAACCTACCAAGAGTCTTCCCCCTTAAATGAGACTGAATGTCTCTTTCCCAGCAGCTGTCCATTGCCAATAGTTCCTCAGGTAGGTTTGGGTTTCTTAGCCACATCCCCATGTCTGTGCTGGGATTTTGTCTGGCTCAAGCCTAGGTGGGACTTGTCCATGCTGTCACCATTGCTGTGAGTTATGAGTAGCTGACAACTGTCTAGAAACTCTACTTCCTTGAGTTTATCTGCTGCTGTGCCTGCACAGCCCTGGATCCGAGTCTCTGCGAGGGACGTCGAGGTTGAAGAGAAGAGTATACACACACACACACAGGGTACAAAATGGCGACGTGCCTTTACTTGTGAAGCAATCCTATATATATATACATCTCTCTTCCGTCAAAGGTTCATACCAAGTTTTATCTTACCGGAACATCTTATACCAGGAACTTGGTCAGTTACAGGTCCCATGGCTCAGCCGGAAGGGGAAACGGAGACATGCTATTAGGACAAACCGCACTTTCCGCCCAACATGTTGACACGGATATTAACTTGAGGCAATTAGCAAAGGGACTCTTCCCCATATTAGTGGGGCAGGAGTTTTTAGCGTACCTTTACTGTTTGTCAAGGAGGGGGTTGTGCTGGGAGGCCTTATTCCCCACAATCTGCCTCATCTGACTCTTAGAATCTTTACACTGCACTCCTTCTCAATGGTCCCTGAGCCTCGGGAGGTAGAAGTTTGATATCCGTGTCCTCTTCAGAGATAAGCAGTCTGCAGCCTCTTATTCTTTGCACATTGGCCAGTTGTGGTTCCCTGTGTTAATCACCATGTGATATATAAGGAAGCCTCAATCAAAGCAGGTCTGGGAAAGCTCCAGATCTGGAGGTTCAGGACCTTAACAGAGAAGACACCAGTTATTTTGTTGGTGGTGGTGGTGGGAAGGGTTTGTGGTTTTTTGTTTTTGTTTTTGTTGTTGTTTGTCTTTTTTGAGCAGAGTCCCTGTAGCCCAATTGGCCTGGAACTCGCTGTGTAGACCAGGCTGGTCTTGAACTCACAGAGACCCACCTGTGTCTTGCTTCCCAAGTGCTGCAAGTAAAGGCTTGCACCACCATACCCAGTGGACACCGGTATCTCTTGAGAGCCAGAGCCACACAATTAAATTTATGTATGTATGTATGTATGTTTTTTTTGAGACAGGGTCTGTATAGCCCTGCCTGGCCTGGAACTCACTATGTAGATGAGACTAGCCTCAAACTCACAGAGATCCATTTGCTTCTGCCTCCCAAGTACTGATTTTAAAGATGTGCATCCTCATGCCCAGCTATAAATTTAATTTTTAAAATTATGTCTTAATTTTATTGTATGTGTATGAGTGTTTTCCCTGCGTGTAAGTGCATCACACGTATGTAATGCATGTGGATGTCAGAAGAGGGTGTCAGAGCCTCTGGAACTGGAGTTGTATGTGGCTGATAGCTATCATGTGATACCGGTACTGAATTCAGATTCTCCGCAAGAGCAGACGGTGCTATTAACCACTCCGTCTCTCCAGCCTCAAATTTAATTTTTTTAAGGTTTTATTTTCAATCATGTGTGTATGTGTGTGTCTGTGTGTAGTAGATATATGAAACATCCCAAAGAGGTCAGAGGCATTGGGTCCCCTAGGAACTGGAGTTATAGGTAGTTGTGAGCCTATAACATGGCCACTGAGAATTGGGTCCTCTGGAAGAACAGCAAGTGCTCTTAACCATTGAGCCAACTCTTCCACCCAGCACACCATTAAATTTAATACTATTGACTTTCTTAACTAAAGGTTAGGATTCTAGTAAGATTAATTTTAGGCTTCCTTCCTCCCTGTTAAGGGTCTCTTACATCACAGGTTGGCATTCAACTCTCCATGTTGCCAGGGATGACCTTAAACTCCTGATCCTCCTGCCTCCTCTTCCCAAGTCCTGGGATTACAGGAGTACTCCACCATACCTGGTTTATGCGATGCTGGGGCTCAAACCCAGGGCTTTGTCCAGACTAGGCAAGCATTCTACTAACAAACCCTAATGTTTAATCATTTTAAACATTTTAGTCTTTTTCATCACTACAACTGAATAAGGCATTTAAATAAAGAAATCCATGGTAGTCCAGAGTCCTAAAAATTATGTGGCTAAGGAACACTGCACTGTTTTTGTGAGTGCTTTGCTGCAGAGTGGTATGATTGCTTAGGGAGTCCAGGTGCAGCATTCTTAACTTAAAATCCAAACCCAAAGCCCTCTGAAGTCTAACCCTTTTTGAGAGCTGACATAACACAAGTGGAAACTTTGACACCTCTCTTCATGTCAAAGGGTAAACAAACCAAAAGTACTGTGTAAAATTCATCCATCAAGTTGTATGTATAAGATATGAAACATAAATGAATTTCCTAGTTACAAGATTCCTTATTATGTTTATGCAAATATTCTAAAACTTAGAGAGTCTGAAATTTTCTGACTAAAACGTTTTGGATAGAGGAGGCTCAAAACATATTTTATTAGGTGAGTGTCTTTTAGAAAGTGCTTCTTGTCTGGCACTGTTGGCCAGATATGATCCTGCAGAGAAACACTCTGACTCTCAGTTACTTTTAATTTTATTACTTTCTCAATGGGCTGTCTCATGGTGGAACCTTGGTCTTCTCCCAAAGATTGCTAGCCATATAACGGGGAGCAGTTTTAGTTTCACTACCAGAGAAAGTTAAGTACAAGAAGATAAAAATAGCTTGATTCTCTTTTATTTCCCACCAGATCTCGGATGGATTTTTCGCCCACTTTTATGCCATTTGTGAGCACATAAGCCCTGTCTTAGCCTGGGGCTTCTTGGGCCCTAGAAATTCTCTCTACGACTTATGTTGCTTCTTTAAGGTATGATCAACCATTGAATCATTTTTTAAAAATAAATAAAACAAGTTTTTTTTGCTTTTGTAGAAGAATATTTTTAAAAATAATGTTATAAAAGTCACCTGAATTCTGGGTCTTAATGCCACTATTCAGTTGTTGGCATTTGATAATACTAGTGCTAATATAATAGGCCAGTTCCATAGAGAGTTGCGCTGTTGTACAATAGATTTTACAGTCCATTGACTTTATCATATTTTTCCATTATGTTCCTGGATAATGTAAATTCACATGTTACAGTGGTACTTGTGAAACACTATAAGAATATCTGTGTTTATCGTACGTGTCATAATACAGAACTCAGTTCTGTATGTGGTAATGTAAGTGTTAGAATCCAGACTGTAAGATGGGAGTTTGAAGTTGTATCATCTTGTCAGAAGGTTGTGTTTGCCAAAATCCTAGTTAGAGCTCACTGCAGAATGTTCTGGAAAGCTTCTCTACTCAACAGTCTTAAGGTGGCTGAGTTTCAAGGGGCAAACAAACTTTGAGTATGAATGTGTTTACACTTATTTTATGTATATGAGCATATTACCTGCAGGTGTAAAGTGCATCTGTGTCATACAGTGCCCATGGAGATCAGAAAGGGGAGTCAGATCCCCTGGCACTGGAGTTTGGATGGCTGTTAGCTGCCATGTGGGTGCTGGGAATTGAACCTGGGTCCTGTCTAAGAGCAATCAGTGCTCCTAACTGCTAATCTCTCCAGCCTAGCCATTCATTTTTCCCATTATTTCATAGTAGCTGAGGTTTAGCACTTAACAGAATCCAATTTACTTAAAATGTTTCAGTGTACTAATTTATTGAAGTGAAATACTCTTCAAGATCTTCTGCAGAATATAGAGGAAAAACTTTTCTTGTCTCTTTTATACTGAAAATATGCATTTAAAACTGGTTAAGTGTGTTGAAAACAGTTTGTTCTTGTGTGCTAAAGCAGTGCGGTGCTCAGGGTGGCCCTTAAGGGAAGGCAGACTAGCTCCTCATCAGGATGCTTTGGGCACTTCCTGCAGGTTCTCTCTAATGATTGCAGGCCAGCCCTGTGTAGTGAATGGGCAGTATTCCCTCTCACTTTCAGATGTAGAAAAAAACAACAGCTCACCAGGTTAAATAACTTGTTCCAGGTCTTTCCCATGAGATATGAAACCTGCCTGGGAACTAAGGTGTCTGATCATGCCCGTTCAAGTAGTAGTAACTCCTAGGTTTAATAAAATCGTGATCTAATAAATGCCAATTTGTTGTGTCTTTATTTTCCAGAATCAGGTTCTTTTCTTTCTCAAAGACATTTTTGACTTTGAGAAGGTACGCTATTCAAGTATAGAGACTTTGGCTGAAGACCTCATGCACCTGCTCATCCGTCGTACTGAACTGTTAATTGCCTATCTTGGAGCAGATGCCCTAAGGCACACCGGGACGTGTACTACTAGTCACGGTCATATCATGTCCGCTGGGCTGTTGGAAGCCAAAGTACAATAAAGATTGTCAGAATAGCTGGTTTGAGAGTGCTTTAAATATTTTAAGGAAAATTACAAAATCAGCAGAATTGGCGAACATGAACTCAGGAAAGGAAAAAGAAAGTCTTGTGCATACTGATGCAGTAACTGTGATCGAATCCCTGTGTAATGTGTCCAGAGCAACTTTCAGTTGTAATAATTTAAGTTGTGAAATGTTCTGTGTTTTGTGACTGCTGGGTGCATTGAAGCCAGTACTTCGGAGTTGATTTATTATCTTCACCCTGTCAGAAATGTCCAGTATCATTCCTGATGTGTTTTGATGCTTTGCACCTTGGGAATGCACTAGCTGAGGTCTTTGTGGCTCACATATATGAGGGTATATGACTCCGGTGTCAACATACTTAACTTTGCCTGGAAATGTGTTCTTAGCTGTAAAGATACTCATTTATTTAACCAGACTTAGGCAATAGCGATGTTTAACCTGTGCTGCTTCCCTTACTGCTTGTACATTTGCTATGTGTTTGAATCAAAGAAACTGTAATCACAGAGTATTGGTGTACAACATGGAAATGAACTGACACCGAGTTACGCCTTTACGTAGGAGAAACTGTAGTTCCACAGCATAGTAGTTAGTCCTATAAGTTACAACAGCTCGAAGTACTTCATATCTTTTTATAAATTCGATCATTTTCTCTTGAATATTAATTTTTATTTTTATTTATTTATTTTTAGTCTTTTTGAGATAGGGTCTCCCTGTAGCCCCAGCTGACCTGGAACTCACAGAGATCCACCTGCTTCTGCCTTCCCAGTGCTGGGATTAAAGATGTGTGCCACCCCACCTGGCAAATGAATACTAATTTTAAAAATAAAATTTATTTACCAAGAAAGATAGTTAAAATTTACCCTTTTTAATGTAGTTTTGAGGCTGGCTCCCAGCATCTAGTGGTGTTAAGTTTGATACAGTAAAATAACTTCTCCTTTCTCTCCACAAAACAGGCTTTTAGTTCCTCTTGTACACTGGACATTTGTCGTATTATACCCACATTTTTAAAATATTTATACTTTAAAGCTTAGATTTGAAAGAATGCTTCCTCTCAGATTTAGAACCAACATATCTGTAATAATTTGGAAGTATATTTTATGTCCTTTATGATAAGAGCAAGCAGGTTCTTATAGTGAGGTTTTTCTTCAGAGTGTATTAGACTTTTCGGAGCTTCATTAATTTTGTTTTAAGATCATATGCCAGTGGCTATTAAGTCTTTCAGTGGATTAGGTTTGTCGATATTTGCTCCTAAAGTGGGCTATATTAATTTTAGGACTGAGTTATAAAGAAGGATCTGAAATGCATTGTTTAAAGTGCTTTTTTTAGATTAAAGTGCCTAGATTCAGATTAATGGATAGAAAATAAAAAGTGAAAAGAAGCTTAATTTTTTAAGATTCTAAATGTATGTGTCCATCACAATTATGTAAATTAATTAAAAATATGAAGTTTAGAATCATGTAGCTCTCCGTGTGCTACGTAGGTTATCAGGAATGTGCAGTGAGCACATCTGTTGGAGTTTACGCCACCATCAGTTTTTCATTTACTTTGATTATTGCCATTCATGATTCTTACTGATGAATGATTAGAAGTCCCAGAATTCACGATGTAGTGTTTTCATTTTCACATGTGGCATTTTACCTTGTTGAGATCTCACTACCAGGAGTGACACGCATGTACGTGTGCATACACACTCCTGTTACCATGTGAGTGAGACTGCTACGGATATTTATTCATTGGAGAGCTAAGTGTTTTATGCTATGGTTTTATAAACAGAGCTGTAGGTAAATGTAATTACTTTCTTATTTGAGAAAGAGACTGTTTGAGATCCCTGTTGAAGGGTTGCACTGTATAATGATGCGTTACCAGGGAGAGGACTCCAGGGGATACACTTCGTCAGATAGGATGAGTGGCTTTCCAAAAAAGGGTTTGATTTTCCTCCCTTTTTACATTTCAACTAAAATATTAATTGCCCATCTTTAGGGAAGGGTTGCCTTTTTAAATTCAGTGCTTCAATTTGATTAGTTTCTGGTGAGTTCAGTAGCTAGAACACTAGCAAGATGCTTTCTTTGTGGCCTTTCACCAAGAAATAAGAATGACCAAATAGAATTTCAGGGCAGTAACTGTAAGAGAAAAATCGTTTTGGGGAGGGAGGGGCTGGGGGAACAGGGGAAAGAAACAACTTTTTAAAAAACGGAATTATCTTCCTAAAAAGAACATTCCTGACTGCAGAAAATACTTACAGTACACATTCCAGTTTTCATTCGCCTTAAAATCCATCAGAAAAGCAGTGCTTTAGAAAAGAAGACAGGGACAAAGGATTGAATTAGTCTAGACTCTGCTAGGGATGAAGAAGAAAAGCTGGCTAAGCCTTCCTCATGGCGGTGGGACAGAAACTTGCCGTGCCGTGGAGAGGCTGCCGTGCCCCCGCGTGTGAGTTGTAGAGATAACCCTGAGAAAATGGCCTTTTCCACTCTTCTGGAAGAAAAAAGACAAACCTTCAGTTGATGTTGATTTGATATTTTTCCTGTTTTCTACTTTTTTGCTTTCTCTTTGTTCTTGCACAACTGACAAAATAGTTATTTCTTCCCAAAGGTTAACACTGTGTTTACTAAATGACAATGGAACTGTCTTTTTTTAAAAGCCAAGTTTTCCACAGTGTTAAAGTCAACTCTGAAGAACTTTCTTTCTCATGATGTAACACTATTGGCCTCCATTTATTGTAATTCTATTAACTTGTTGCGTTAACTGACTATAAAAAGTATTTACAAAGGTCTCCTTGCCGTAGGATTTTTCTGCGTCATTATTTGCATTGCAGAGGCCTCGCGGTGCCCGCTCCTCTGAACCTAGGACCCGGGAATGCCAAAGTAAAGGTAACAGTGACGGTCAGCCTATGTCTCTGCGGCCTTTCATGATCAGTACCTGTAAGTTATGTTTATAACTCAGATGTTCTATTTTAATATGAACATGTACTCAGAAATTAATTGGGCTGTAATTTCCAAGTGACTATGAGAATTCGGCTAAATTAAAATCTTTTGTTTTTTTAAACAAATATGTATGTGAGATGTAAGAGCATGAATAATCTGTGATAAATGGAAATAAGGAAATACTGTTCCTAATTATTATTCTGGAATTACTTTGTTTTAGAACAACCATGTTTTAGCTCACTTGACTGACAGCAGCAAGTGCATTCGCTTCTTCAGTGGAAGAGTCGACCGGACACATCCCTGTGAAAGTCACGCACAACAGCCTCCGCAGCCAGCAGCACGGGAATGCAGATGCCTGTCTAGCACTGAAGTGGCAGGCGTGCGGGTGATGAGTTGGGTGTTTAAACAGTGTTTGCATATGACCACGAGATACAGTTGTCTCCATAGCCCCTGTCCTCTGAGAGCTCTCCACACACACAAGACCACTTGTGTAGGCGTACTGAGTACAGACAAGTCTAGAAGCATTGAAATCAAATGGGAATTGTCAAGTATCTTTATGTACTGACGTGGAGATAAAGATAGCATTGTGATGAGGAAGGTTCAAGCATTCATGTGATTTGTTTGTTAGTTTCTTTGGTTGGTTTGGTGTTTGATTTGGTTTTCTTTTTTGGTTGTTTGTTTGTTTGGTTTTGGTTTTTTTGAGGCAGTCTCCCTGTAGCCTCTGCTGGCCTGGAACTCAGTCGGTAGACCAGGCTGGTCTCAATCTAACAGAGGTCTGCCTGCTTCTGCATGTGAGTGAAGGCGTGTGCCACCATACCTGGCGTGTCCGTACTTTAATTAAGCTGTTTCAGTGAATCAGGCCACCCTACACAGTATGCCTTCATGAGGGAGTATCCGTGAGTCTGTCCCACCTCACAGGTGTCTTGTGTTGCTTTTCCAGTGAGCCATTCTGAGAGGACACGTGCCTCCTTTCTGATCACTTCCTAGGTGGGGTTCAGAAAATACTGAGTTAAGGGGACAGATGCTGCTGGACATGAAAATAGCACCCTTAGCTTGAGACTTTTAATAATGGATTTGTTTTGGAATAAAGGTTATGTAGATAAATTCAGTTACATTTTTATTGTTGAATGTGTACATATACATATATGTTTAGTGCTGGAGACTGAACCTGGCCAGGGCTTTATACATGCTAGGCAAGTGCTCACCCAGCTCCTATTGTAAAGTGTTTTGTTTTTCTGATACAGCGCAGACTGGCCTTGAACTACCAGTGCTGGACTTAAGGGCCTGTACTATCAATCCTGGTTTGTTTTACATTTTAAATCTATGAGCTGGAGAGTATTATTTAGTAAGCGAGTCACACAAGCATGAGTTGGCTCCTCTGTGTCTGGGAAATGGAGTTGAGGGGCGTGGGACCTAGGCTGGCACCCAGGGTGGCCTTCCTGTTCTGTGTCATTACCTGACTAGCTCTTGCATGTCTCTGTGTCCTCTTACTTGAATCTGTGGTTTGGGCACTTTAAACATGTCGCTGGATTCTTGGGTATATTTAACAAGCTCCTCTGCAGACATCTCTACGTCCTGTCCTTGCACCCCAGGCTGGGCTCAGCCTCCATCAGCCCTCTTTGTCTGCTGCCAGCCCTGCTGCTCTGATGCCGCTTTGGACTTTGGTTTTGTCCTGCAGTGTTTCTTCACATTCCTGCGTTCTGTAATTTGTGCTGTTTCACCTGCCTCTTCTCCCCGCCTCATCTCTTGCTCTTCTGTGCTACTGACGTTTTTGATCAGGCTGCACAGTCTTTTTGGTCTGCTCAAGTTCTTTGTCTTTTTCTACATCAAAACAGTGACAGTCCTGCAGCAATCTTCCTCATCGGGCAAGGAAGGGCTGGATTCAGTACAGCAGAGGAAAAGCATAAACCGTCCTTATGACGCTTTTTATTCTTTACTTAAAAGCCACTGACACATCAAATATCCTCTCAGCATTTTGCTTTTAACTCTTTGTGTTACAGAAAGCTCTCACAAAGTACATTTATATATAGGAAACCGGAACTTTGATAATTTGCTGTTTGAAATAACACCACCACAGTATTTGAATGTAGAGACCCAGTTTGACGTGTGAAAGCTATTGAAAAGTACAGCCTGCAGAACCTTGCCAACGCTCATTTAATAATACTCTGCAAGAATATAGAACATTAAAAAGGAGCAAAAATAGGGTGAAGCATTCTCTCTACCTTGTTTTTGTTTTTTTGTATATTTTTACTTAAATGCATGGATGTTTTTCTTGCATGTAAGACCACCATGTGTGTGCAGTACCCAAAGAGGCCAGAAGAGGGAGTTGGATCTCCTGGAACTGGAGTTCCGGGTAGTTTCTAGCTGGATGTTGGAAATCCTGCAGCCAGTATTCTTAACTGTTAAGCCATCTCCCCAACTCCTTCTACCACGGTTTTTTGTTTTCAGACAGGGTCTTTCTGTGTTGACTAAGGCTGGTCACAAATTCTTGGATTCAAGTTATCCTCAGCCTCCTAAGTAGCTGAGACTATGGCAGATGCCACTGTGCTCAGCTCATTTATTTATTTGTGTGTATATCTTTTAATTTTTTATGTGTTTATTTCCCTGTATTTATATATGTGCACCACATACATGCTGTCTGTGCCCATGGAGACTAGAAGAGGATATCAGAACCCCAGGAACTGGAGTTAGCTGCCACCTGGGTGCTGAGAACTGAATTCAGATCCTCTACAAGAGCAATACTTGCTCTTAACTACTGAGCCATCTCTCCAATCCCTCAACTCTTTTAAATATTATTCCTACATAGGAAAGTATCCCACCGTTTAATAGCTTCAAACAACAAATATTCTCTTACACAGTTTCTGAGGCTAGTGATCCCAGAATGGTTCTTCCCGGTTCTGATTTGGGGTCTCTCCTCAGGCTGCGGTCATCTGAAGGCTCGGCTAGGGCTAACTACAGTTTGGTTTTGGTTTGTTCCCCAAAGGCTGATGTTCTGGAGCATGTCATGTGCCAGTGTTGAGGGGATGGGACCCTCAAGGGGGCGCTCCTGCTTCTGTGCCGTGCTGTGATGCAGCGGGGCCTCACCCGTGCACGCGCCTTCCAGCCACCAGGATTGGGGGCCAAATAAAACTCTTAACAACACCACCCAGCATCAGGTGTCCATGATGGCAAGATTCACAACTCAGGTCTGCTGTCAGGAAGCTTCGGTTCATGGCTGATTGTTGGCAAGAGGCCTTGGTTCCTTACCTGCTGGGCTTCTCAGTGTGGTCTCCTGGATGCTTCCGAACCTGGTGTGGTTTATGGGGAAGCAAGGTGAAAGGCAAGTGTGCGTGTGTGCACGTATGTGTCTCTGTGTGTTATTCTATCTTCCTATCCCCCAGTAAGGTGCGCTGGGATTACAGGCACACGCTACTGTGGTTGGCTTTTATATGTGTTCTGGGAATGTGAACTCGGTTCTTCAGGCTGGAAAGACAAATGCTTCCCCTACTGGGCACCTCCCCAGCCCCAGCACTGCTTTTTGTAGCCTCAACTTGCAGTTTCTGCCATCTCTTCAGTCGTGTGGACCCTGTCGCAATTTGGGAGAGCTCTGCGCAGTACAACTGCCTGTCAGGGGTCAGGGTCATTTAGTCTTCTTGCTGCCTGACTACCACAGCTCAAATCTTAAACCATGCCCAAGAGATGGCTTGGAGGGTAAAAGTGCTTGCCCCTCAAACCGAGCATGATCCCTGGAAGCCTGTGGAAGGAGAGAAACGATTCCCAGAAGTTGTCCTCTGACCTCCACCTGCATACTGTGCAGGTGTGTCACACACACACACATACACACACACATGCAATAATATTAAATAAAACCATGTTTCAAAATCAGTTCTACAGGGACTGGAGAGATGCTTCAGTGGTTAAGAGCACTAGCTGCTCTTGCAGATGACCCAGGTTCAGTTCCCAGCACCTATATGGCGGCTAACAACCATCCATAACTCTGGTTCCAGGGGCATTGTACACACCTGGTGCACTTATCTAAAGATAAAACATTCATACGCATAAGAATTCATTTTAAAGAAGTAGTATTATAAAAATAATACATAGATAATGTAGCTACTTTAATTTCAGATGGGTAAGTGTACATTCTTTGGCCAGTCTTTTGATATGGCGCCAAGACCTTTAGTTGCAGTGTGGACTAGGCGTCTTTGCTGCAGAAGCCACAACCCCTGTCAGCATTTAGAGCTTCCTAGCCCTTTTTTTTCTCAAATATTATTTACACTCAGGGAATCGCGCATATGTGTTCTGCCGCTATATACTTACCCTTCAAGTCTGTTTGGGGGTGGGGGACAGTGTCTCACTGCGTATCCCTGGCTAGCCTAAAACTTGCTCTGTAGACCAGGCTAACCTCAAACTCAGAGATCTGCTGCCTCTGCCTCCCAAGTGCTGGGATTAAAGCCTGCATCATCATGCCTGGTGTCCCCACCACCCCCAGCACCCCTCACCTTTAAAGGTAAAACATTCTTAGGAGTTAAAGGGTTGTGACTCTCATTAGCTTGTAAATTTGTACCCAATATTTATATCTTCCCACAGCAAGCTTAATGGTTAAGTCTTGTTTTTAAATGTGTATGAGTGTTTTGCCTGCATGTAAGTATATATATGCAAAGAGGGTGTCAGTTCTCCTGGATCTGGAGTTAGGGACGGTTGTTAGCGGCCATGTGGGTGTCAGGAACAGAACCTGGGTCCTTTGCCAGAGCAACCAGTGCTCTTAATCACTGAGCCATCTCTCCAGCTGCCTGATGGTTAAGTTTATAAGGTATTTGCCTTAACCAATTCTTTTTATAGCAGTCAACTTATATTTACAAATACTTTAGCTTTGTTTTTATATTTATTTGTTGGGATACTTATCTAATTTGAAAGCAGGCCACAGGTATAGTTCAGTGGTAGAGCACTTGCCTGGTACACTTAAGGCCCCTGATAGGAATCCCAGTGCCATGAAATGTAACTAATAGAGTCAAGTTTGAGAACAAACTCAATTGGTTCATGATAAATTCAGAGGAATCCATATACACGTTTGCAAATCTTCGGTTTCTACTAACCTCAAATTTAGCACGTCACAGCTCACCCGGACCAGCTCTGCCAAGTCTCCTTCCCTGTGTCCCCATCAGAAGGGACAACAGCTCCACTCGTCTGTGTCCCCATCAGAGGGGACAACAGCTCCACTCGTCTGTGTCCCCATCAGCTCCACTCCTCCACTTCAAAGGCTAGAAACCCCTTCTCCGACCTTGCAGTCAGTCTGTTAACAAAAGCCTGGCAGCATCTGTCGCTCCCTTCCCAGCTACCCGTCTCCTGTGCCTCTCGTGTCTGTGTGGCCTCTGGACTGGCCTCTTGCTTCCTCCCTTGCCCTGTTAGTATATCTGGAGCACATCGACCAGAACGAATATGCTGCAGACTGGTCATAGCACATCACCACTTTGTCCAAAACCCATTGGTTTTTTCACTCCTAGCTTGGAGTAAAACCCTGAACTCATACAGTGTCATCTCACCCTCCATGCCCTAAGCTTCACTCTCACAGACCTGCTTGTCCTTCCTGAGTGTCAAACGGGACCCTTTACTCCACTCTTGCACACCTCCTCGTGTCTTCAGACCCTTCCATAACTGACTGCCTCCTGTGGTGCGGATGTGGCTTGTCACATAAACGGTGCTGGATGCTTGGTTCTGTATAATGTTAAGAGGCAGCGGGACATTTAGGAGCTGGGGGCCTGAGGTTGAGGTGGTAGCTCAGTCAGTGAAGCAGTCGCCGTATAGGCACGAAGACCTGAGTTTGGTTCCCACGTTCACATGTAAAACGCCCAGCATTGCCGTGCACCTCATGGCCCTGCACTGAGGAGGTGAATGATCTCAGGAGCTCACTGCCCAGCCAGACGAGCTGAATTAGTGACTCCAGGCCAATGAGAGACCCTGTCTGAAAAGAGGTGAACAGCGCCCGAGGAAATGATGCCAAGGTTCTCCTGGCCTCCAAGTGCACAGATGCATCCACACATACCAACATACATACATACACACCATATGCATGACAAGAAGAGTTGTGGTCTATAGAGGTCATTACTGGTCCCTCCTGCACTGGGCTTTCCTGTCTCCCTGTGTGATCTCTCCCAGAAACTCTGTGCCATTGTGTTGCCATGTGGAGTCTACACCATGGTTCTGTGATCCCAGAACCATGCTCTTGAATTTCCACAATTAATAAGGTAAATAAACCACCTTTCTTTATGAAGTTATAAAGCCTCCGATGTTTTTTTATAGTGAATGAAAACACATGAGTGCACTGCCTCGCTTTCCTCAAGGCTTCCACTCACATGAGACTCTAGCCACTAAAATGCCCACACTCAGCCCGCTCCAGCGTCCCCCACTTCCTTGCTCTGATCTCACCCCTGTGCACATCACAAAGTACTGCAGCAGTTGACCTGCGTGCTTGTCTGCCTGCTTCTGCTAGAATGCGAGCTCCTGGGGAGCAGAGCTAGTCACTACTGAACTGCTGTGTGGACCCAACTGCGTGTTGACTGAGTGACACAGTGCAGGCTGTGGTAAAATACCCTGACAGAAGCCACTTAAGAGAGAAAGGATTTACCTGGTTCGCAGTTCCAGGTTATAATCCATCATTTTGGGGAAGTCGCGGTGGTGGGAACTCAAGGCAGTCAGTCACATCACATCCACAGTCAAAAGCAGAGCGATTGGGGAAGGGGTGGAGTGCATGTCTTAAACCCCAACACTCCTTAAATCCAGCACTCTGGAGTCAGAGGCAGGAGGATATTTGTGGGTTCAAGGCCAGCCTGGTTTACCTACATGGCCTGGTTTACAGGCCAGCCAGGGCTACATAGTGGGACTGTCCAACCAGAGCAAAATGGTAGCCAGGGAGAGTGCATGCCCATGTACATCCCCCTTGTTCCTCTTTTATACAGTCCAGGACCAAATCCAAGAAATGCTGATGCCCACTTTTAGGGCACATCTTCCCACCTAAATTAACCCAGTTAAGAAAGTCCCCCCAACCTTACCTAGACAATCCTTCACTGAGAGTTTCTCCCTGATGATGCTGAATTGTGTCAAGTTGACAATGAAAATGAAACACGACAATGTAGGTAGCTCTCAGGATTTTATGGAAAGAATGCAAAGCTTTTCATGATGAAGCTATTGGGTAGAGATACAGAATTAGAAGGCTTCTAATCCTTTGCATCTCAGAATAAAGATATAATTTAACATACCCTAAGGGCTGGGCTCAGTGGTGCGCACCTTTGATCCCAGTACCCAGGAACCAGAGGCAGGTGGACCTCTGTAAGTTTGAGGCCAGCCTCGTCTACATAGAGAGTCCAGGCCAGTCAGGACTACAAGTGAGACCCTGTCTCAAACAACATACACACACACACACACGCACGCACGCACGCACGCACATCATGAAGCAAAGGAAAAGGTGGCACTTAGACCGGGTGTGATGGAAGGCTTCCTGGAGGAAGCAGCATTCATATGGTCAAATGGTATGCAAAGGATGTGTTCAAGTTAGGCAGAGTTGGGGCAAAAGAGTGTTGTACAGAGGGAATGGCTTGTGTCAAGGCTCTGCCACAAGTCTGTAGAAACGTCTACGAACTGAGAGCCAGGGTGAGGGCATTGAAGAGAGAAGGGCAGCCAGTTCATTCAGAACTGCCATTATTAAAGTGCATTGAGTTTGTTTGTTTGTTTGTTTTGAGACTGGTTCATTATGTAACCCTGGCTGCCCTGGAACGCTCTATGTAAACCAAGCTGGCCTCAAACTCATTATATAGCAAAGGCTAGATCTGAACTCCCGAACTTCTTACTCCCCTCTTAAGTGCTAGGATGGAGCACCATGGTTGGCTAACATGAACATGTCTTTGTGGTGTGCGGTTCTGAGGGTTGAACCTTGAGCTTTACTGGTGTGAAATCAACACTCAACTGCTACTGAGTTATATCCCTTCTGCAAACACGCCACCTCTGGGTATGCGTTCACGTTTTAATACAGAGCTGTTTTCGTGGGTTTGATTGGCAGGCTGGTGACCCAGGTTGAAAAGGTCTGTGATGTTTAATATTCACACGTGCTTTTACGGTTAGGGAAATCAGAGATGCTTTGCCTTCGCTTAAGGAAAGGGGACATTTTATATGGAGAATTGTGTTCCTCTACCTTCAGCCTTTTCTCCTGGTGGCTGTCTTAGGAGTTAAGAGACCAGAGTCAAAGGGGGCCCCAGAGGAAGCCTTTTCAGAATGCCGCTCCAGGCTCTCACTGGAAAAGGAAAAGCTGACCCAAAGTCAGTCGTTCTTGGGACACTAGACAGGTGGAGTACCTGGGGCAAGTGTCCGGTGTTGCCCCGAGGCAGCCTGGTCCCGAACACCACCAGCCGAGCGAGACAGGTCCTGCCAGAGGCGAGGCAGGCCAGGTTTAGGGGGTCAGCTGGCACCCGGGCCGGGCAGCAAGTTGTGGGCAAAGTTGGCAGCCTCTGCGGCGACTCTCCTCCCCTCCCCGGGTGCTGCGGCGGAGGTAGGGGGTGGGACTGGCCTGGTCTTGGAACAGCTGCAGCCGGCGCTGGGCCCGTCTGGAATGCGGGAACAGGCTGCGCACCAGGACTTTTATGGAAACTTGCTGTTGGAGCGCAGCGGCGGCAGCCAGAGGGCCCGGGGCGGCGGAGCGGCGCACACCCGGAGGAGCGGCGCACACCCGGAGGAGCGGCGGGAGCGGCCGAGCGGCGCACACCCGAGGAGCGGCGCACACCCGAGGAGCGGCGCACACCCGAGGAGCGGCGCACACCCGAGGAGCGGCGCACACCCGAGGAGCGGCGCACACCCGAGGAGCGGCGCACACCCGGAGGAGCGGCGCACACCCGAGGAGCGGCGCACACCCGAGGAGCAGCACCGCCCGGCGGCAGGTAGGACGGCTGCTCCGGCGGGGCCTCGGCTCCGGCTGGGTCAGGCTCCCGGGCTCCTGCTGCGCGCGGCCGGCCGAGTTGGGGGCGAGTTCCCAGGCAGGGAGCGGACACGTGGCTCCCGCCGCGACGCCCCGGGGTCCGGGCGGGCGGAGTTCCCTGTGGCCCCCCGCACGGGTCCCGCCGCGGTCTCGGGTCCGGCCCGCTGGTTCCCGATCCGCCCCGGTGGCCACGGGGACCGAGGGACCTAGCCCAGCGTCTCACGGGTCTCCGAGCGGCCTCCACCCCGTCTGAGGTGTGGCTCAGGGTGGGAGTGTGCCTGGAGGTTGAGCGACTGAGCGCTGGAAGTTGGGTGAAGAACGCGGCCACCTTCGAAAGGGCTCTCGTCCGTCAGCATTTTGAAAACTCTGTATGTATAAATCGTCTTCAAATGCAAAAAATAAAAATGGTTGAGAGATTGGGTGATTGCTTAAAGGCTTTGAGATATTCTTTTTATTTTAAAGCCACAATGTAGACAAAGAGTTGGGAGCGAGAGATAACGAAGGTAAAAATAGCAAAGGGTACGTCCTCACAGCACCACCGCCCTTGGAAAGAGGCAGGTAGAGAGAAGCAGCCAGAAACCAACCCTGGGACCAAAGCGGGGAGCTTCCGTCAACCAAATGCTGTCAGGGAGTTTATACCACCGGGGCCAGGGGAGAGTCACAGCACAGCCATCTCCGCGGTGAGACCGGCCGGAGTGTTTGGACCACCTTAGTCATTACCGAGCGGACCACACAAAATTCCCCCGGGATTACCCTTTTATAGGTCAGACTCCTGCTCCAAGAAAATTCAGAATGCATGACTCTGAAGTTATTTTTGAATTTGAAGTATTTAGATGAAAATGGTGTGTAATCAATCAAATAAAGGAAAGTGGTTTGGGGTGGGTTCCGTTTACTATAATGAACTTTGACTTTGCTCACGCTAGGCAAGACTCTATTATATCCTTGTATTAATATAATTAATATATTTATATATTAAGTTGACAAGGCTGGCCTTGAACTCGCTCTGCAGTGCAGGCAGGACTTGGAATCCTCCTGTCTCAGCCTCCTGAGATTACAGGCCTGCACAGCTCAATATTTTTAATCTTGATGGCCACTCTGAGGAGTAATTTAAAGAAAAATGTGCGAAGTTTTGAACTTTACCTGCAACAAGTCTTTAGTACTAAACAAAACCAAAATTATTCTAAATCCAGTTTTCCTCACTATGATTATGGATGCAATCCAGTTTTAATAGAACATTTGCACTTTAAGATCTATTTTCCAGTGAAACATAGAGGAGCAATTTCTTTGTGCTTACCTTAAAATGGAATCTGTGCTATTTTTGAAAATTTGACATGTAAGGCGGATCATTGTCAAAATGTATGTCATCCTGAGAAGACTATATTTAGCACGAGCAAAGGAATACATTATCTAGGTTTTTGAACAGTATTTTTCCCCTGAAATTTCACTTGAAATATTTAGGTTAGGGTTTCATTGGTGAACAAAATGAAAACTAAATACGCATATTTGGAAGAGCTTAATTGGAGATTTAGATTGCTTAGAACCTACATGGCCTGAAATGATACATTTCATTTGTGGTGGTGGTGGTGAGTGAATCTATTATTTTTGAAAACTCTTCAAAAAGCATTATTTAAATACAAATATGAGCTGTTCATGCCTGTGAGAATGAAGATAGTTACTCTAGAAAGGTATGTGACCCATGGGCAGAAGTCTAAAAGTTTTTACTGAAGACTGTATCTTCTTTATGCTGGCCACACACAAAGCGTCTGGGTGGGAAAATGGCTTGCCACACATACTGATAAGGGCACATAGTTCTGTTCTTTGTTTGGCCACTCTGGTTCGTGTCACTTGTGTGGTTTCCAGTCTTCTGATTTATAGCTATATGTTGCATACACTTGGAATTGTTGCTTTTTAAATTTAAATATTCAGTGTGCAGTGTGGCTTACTTTATAGTAGTGTGCTTTTGTGGTGGTGGAGCTGGGGTTGGTACGGGGGGCAGGGGGTGTGGAACATCCATGCTTGAGCTGCAGCCTGGCCAGGTGGCCTAGGGCAGTGCACTTTCTACACCCTAGGACCGGGACTATCTGCCTGAACAGTCATTCCAGTTTGTCGTAAAGGTAATGTGACTCTATAGTCGTGACTGACGGTGATGAGAGTGAAAAGTGCCGTCACGGCCTGATGCTGTCACTGCTAACCCTTCTCGTCTTTTTTCTTTTGTGTGGGGTTTGTTCCTGGCATTGCCAGTCAGTGAAGCACGTCTGTAGTAGGTCTGCCACCTAGTGAATGTCTGCTCAATAGATGATTCTCCTTCTCTTCCTTCCGGACATCTCTTCCTTTTTACTCTCAGGCTATATGACTGGTAGACCTGGGCTCCCTTGGCGAGATTTTGGGGTTGATGAGACTTTCGGTCACCTTCCTTTCTACACCTCTTTTTTGTCCTTTCTTCCTCTGATTTTACTTCCCTCTTTTTGGCCAACTCCCCTACTTTGACTTTTTCTGTTTTCCCAGTGGGTACATTTACTTAGATCAGGGCCATCAACTGACAATCAAAAAGATGCTTTTAGGTGGGCAAGGTGGCTCAGCTAATAAAGGAGCCTGCTACCAAGGTTGATGACCTGAGTTCAATGCCCAAGACCAACATGGTGGAAAAGGACACCTACACATCATCCTTTGACCTACATGTGCACCCCTTCGCACACATGTACACACTTGCACACAAAATAAAAATGTAAAAAAATTATAAAAATTCCCAAAGACACTTCTAAGCCATAAACATTCTTAAAACTTTGTATATTTTACACTAAAATATAGATTTACACCCTCTCCTGAAAATCAGACTATCTGGGCAAAATTGAGTCCACATTTCTGCATGGCAACAATACCATAGAAGTAAGTCATGGTTTCCCCATACAAGATGCACACTCCCCATTTAACAGTCTCTGTGATCCCCTGTTGCTTTACAACTGATGACACTCATTTATACTACCTGTCAGTCATGTCACAAAACATGGCCCTGCATACTTGACAGGACAGCTCCTGACCCAAGTGTGTATTTGAGCAAGACTGAGCCATGATTTGGTGTGTGGATCTTTAGTCTGGGTTAGCAGCCCTTCGAAGGTTGTCTCCCGGGGATGGGAAGAGGCAGTTAGCATTCATCACCTGTTAGCGTAGGTTTATCAGCTGCAGCTTGAAGAAGTCAATTTTTTGGTAACTAGAACAAATGAAATTATTTCACTGTGAGGTTCAGGAAGCACAAGGGAGAGAGTCCAGGTGAGAAGCCTTTCCCAGTGTCTCAAGCGGTTCTGCCCCTGCTCCATCTGAAGAGTTTTAGGAATGCTTCTGTGACTGCTGAGCTTAGCTGCTGCCTCAGTTAGCTCTGTGAACTGGACACAGCCTAGAGTCATCTAAGTGGAAAACCTAGATTAAGAAATTGCCTGGATCAGACTGGCCTGTGGCCGTGCCTGTGGGGAACTGCTCACTAACTGAAGCAGGAGGGCCTTGCCCACTGTGGCTGCGCCACCCCTAGCTCCTGGGCTGTGGAGGAGAGCAGCTGAGAGTGAGTCCGAGTTCCTGCCTTGCCTTCCCCGAGTGAGGGACTGTGACCTGGATGGGCTAGCCAAACCTTCCGCCCCAAGCTGCTTTTGGTCAGTCATCTCATGACAACAGAATGAAACTGGAGTAGCCCTAAAAAGGAATTATCTACTGTTCTATCTCCCTTCCCGACCGGCTTGTTTGGGGAAAGAATCCCAGGTCTTCCCATCCCAGCTGTGTTTTTCAGTTTTCCCCACAATTTTGCTAAGGAAAGCACTGTCCTTGGGTCCCAGGTTTCTCCTTGTTTGTATTTTGTTCCATTCCCCGACTTTCTTTTCTATTACTTAAGGGTATCACGAGCCCTCCTTCTGCAGCATAAGTCACATATTACTGAGGCTGATTTTGAGCCCATAGCTGTCCTGTTACCCTGTCATTAGTCTACTTGCTCCAGTATGGCTTGAGCTGGTCCCATGTCTGGTGTTGTATGAAACTTACTGTATTGTGTAAACATGCAGTATCAAACAGCAATGCAAAGAGTACAGTAGATCTTATTTACCAGGCTTGAGGGTGGTAATACAGTTTGAAAAATATTATAGTCATGTAAAAGCAGAATAATAAATGATTATTACAGAGGAATGTCAAAGTAGGATGCAATTAAGTTCCTTGGTTTCCAGTGAGGAACTGTGTATTTCACTATTTCAAATAAGTAAATGCCCTAGTTAGTATTAACTGTCAACTTGGCAGTCTAGAACCACCTGGAGAATCTCAATTGAGTAGTTTCCTTATCAGATTGGTCTGTGGACATTTATTTCTGTGAGGAAACTGTGTCTTCATTGCTGGAGGAGGCCCAGCACGGTGGGGCAGAGTTCCCTGGGCAGGCGGTCCCAGGGTGGAAAAGAAAGCCAGGCACAGCAAGTGAGACAGTGAGACCAAGCGGCAGGCAGTGCTCCTCCGTGTTGCAGCCTCTAGGCTCCTGCCCCAACTCCCTCAGTGATGGACAGTCACCTGGAAGCTCAGCTACATAAACCCATCCTCCCCAAGTTGCTTTTGGTCAGAGTGTTTTGTCACAACAGAGAGGAAACTGGAACAGAAATAAGATCCCCTTTCCTGTTTGAGTTGTGATGAAGTGTATGACGGGTTATAGGATGTTTTGACTTTTCTGTTACTGAGACAGTCTTGACTCTGTAGCCCTAACTGGCCTTGAACTTGAGATAATCTTCCTATATCAGGCTCCTGAGTGCTGAGATTACAGGCATTCACTGTCACATCTTTTGTAACTTTAATTAAATATGGCAAAGTTATACTTAAGTTTATTTCTGTGTTTCTTTTATTATTATTATTTTTTGAGTCAGGTTTTTCCATATAACCCATTGCTGACCTTGAACTCACAGCAATGCTCCTGCCTCAACCTCCCAAGTGCTGCAATTACAGGCATGTACTATAACCCAAGCCAAGTAAGTTGTATTTTTTTAACATTTTAATTTTATGTGAATGAGTGTTTTGCCTGCATGTATGGATGTGCATTACGTGTGTGCAGTGCCCACTGAGGCCAGAAGAGGGCATTGGATCTCCTGGAACTGGAGTCATGGATGGTGGCTCACCACTGATTTATCTCTCCAGCCCCTGTACAAGTAAAACATAATAAAAATTTAGGCAACCACTGAGTTATCTCTCCAGCCCCTGTACAAGTAAAACATAATAAAAATTTAGGCTTCTCTTTTATAAAGTTCTAACAACTTTGTTGTTTCTTTCAAAGAATTAGGTTTCAGCATATATTTGTACGTAGTTACATTTTTTCAATTAAAACTTTCTTAAAAGTTGACAGTGGATCATGGCAGTAGATGTTTGTAATCTCAGGACTTGGGGGGAGGAGCAGGAGGGTGAAATTAGAGACCAGCCTCGGTTAGGTATCAGGACCCTGCACCGGAGAGCAAAGAGCTGAGACAGAGAATCCCATGTGGTGAGGTGCACTTTCAGATGGCACTATTGACAGTTCTGCGGTCCTAAAGAAGGAGGCAGTATGTTAACATAATCACCATACGTGATAGAGAACTATGGTTTCAAATTCTTTTCTCTGTCCCTGCATTATTTGCTGTCCTCAAAATGCTTTAATTGCATATCTAAGATGTGAAGGAAAATTTACAGGTTAAACATAGGTCCAGTGAAAGTCTAACCAGGATTTATTATAGGTGGGGCTAGGAGTACAGCTAGTGGTGGAGTGCACACTTAGTGTGTGTGAGCCCCTGAGGTCAAACCCCAGAAACCTAAAAAAATGATCTGGAGGCTGGGGAGATGGCTTTTAATGTGCAAACATGAGGACCTGAATTCAAATCCTCTGAACCACGTAAAGCCATCACGTGTGGTTAATGTCAGTACCTAACATCCTAGAGGGAGATGGGAAACAGAGACAGGAGAATCCCCAGAAGCTGGTGAGCTGGGTAGCCTGGCCTATGCAGTCACCAACAAGAAACACTGACTCAAACAAGGTGGAAGGTGAGGGCCACCACTGATGCTGTCCTCTGACCTTGACCACATGCCAGACATATGGCACACATGGGCCTGCATTACACACACATATACACAGAGATATAAAAAAAATTCCTTACAACTAGTATTGTGCATTCTCTCACAGGCTGAGCTTCATAGCTTAATATCCAATCTGGAAATTGTTTTATTCTAGAAGCATGTTTCATCTGGCCACAAAGTCATCTTCATTTTCAAGGCTTCCTGAAGTGTATTTCATAATTGCTATTAACGTCAGCATTACTGTTGTGAATACTGTTCATATGTCTGTAATGTTTCATGTACTTAAAATAGGCAAGAATGGGGAATGGTAGCATGAGTCAGGCTGCTGATTAAAAGTTAAGAAACAGGGACTGGAGAGTTGCTTCAGGGGTTAAGAGCACTGGCTGCTCTTGCAGAGGACCCGGGGTTCACTTCCCAGCACCCACATTGGCCACTAACAACTGTTTATAACTGCAGTTCCAGGGAATCTGCTGCCCTCTTCTGACCTCCACAGGTGCACTTACAAACATGCTCGCAATACACTCATACACATAAAATAAAAGAGTTAAGAAACAGAGTCTGGTTCCCTGTTCTGTACTCAACTGCTTGTAGCCTGGACAAGTCCCGGCGTACCTTTGGTTTCTTCCATATGGTGAATGGCTTTAATGACTTGTAAGGTCCTAGAGAAGAGCTGTAAAATTCCAGGGTCGTGGTGCATTGTATAACTAGACTTTGAATGCTGATAGGGAGGAACACAAAACCTGTTCAAAGCTGAGCTCATTCTGACACAGCATGTGTTCAGTGTCAGTTAACAGTAATTCATGTGCTCAAACTAGAAACTCCAGGTTTGTGCTTGACTTTTCTGCCCCCGCCACCTGGCCTGTCAAACTGGTCGCAGTCCCTGCAGTGGTCCCCACTGTGACCGACGTTTTAGGAGAACAGGAACTTTCTTGGTTTAACTTTCATTTCTCCACAGCCTAGGGTATTGTCTAGCACATAGTGGGATCTCAATTAAATATTTGTTATGTAAATAATGGAGACCATGACATGTTGATTTCATTTGTAGACTGTTTCTTGGAGCTTCCCATGGCTAATGCTGCTGTACTGGCTCAGTTCCTTCTCTCCCTTGCCAAGGGAGGTCTGGGATTAAAGGCATGCACCACTCTGCCCAGCCTCTGAACTTTTTCTTAACATGGCATTTGGGAGTCTTGTCTGTGCCTAGACTAGCTCTGAGTTTAGCCACAGGCCACGCTGGACAATCTGCAGTGCCATGGATTTTCAGTGGGTCATCGTGTCTGCACGTTGCTGCAGTTGTAGATGGGGTTGTCTTGCTCCTGTGCCGTCTCTGCTAGGGTAGTGCTCACCACTTTGATGGTTGTCATCCTATCTACTTTTCCCGCCAAAGATACTTGATTTCAAGAACTGTTTTTTCATATTCAATGGGCATATGTTGACATGCAGCAGATTTTCCTTCTCACAAAGACAGTATTGTAATCTTGTCACCTTAGCCTTCGTCATGACCAAGCTTTTTGATAAACTATACATTAACTTTTGTCCTTTGGTCTGTTTATTTTTTCTCCTTTTGGGGAGGAGGTGTGGATTTGGTATGGTTTGAAGGCTTGAACCCAGGATCTCTTGTATGCTTGAGTATCCTTTCTTCTTACATTAGCTACATCTAGCCTCAGATCCTACTCTTTTTTGTACTGGGAATTGAACCTAGTGCCTTGCTCTTGTTAGGAAAGTGCTCTGCCATGGAGCTACATCTCTGGACTGCCCTGCTCTCCACAAATAGGGTTTTCTTTGAGACAAGGTTTTGCTGTGTAGCCAGCATCCTCCTACCTGAGCCTCTCAAGAGTTGCGATTACAGGTATGTGCCATCAGATCCTGGTTTCTGCTCATATTTTATTTATTATTTTCTTATTTAACGTGTATGAATGTTTTATATGCATGTATGTAATCACACTCGTGTCGTGCAAAGCCTGAGGAGGTCAGAAGAGGGTGTCAGATCCCCTGTAACTGGAGTTATGGACAGTGTTAGTGGCCATGTGGGTGCTGGGAATCGAACCCAGGTACTCTGGAAGAGCAGCCAGTGCTCTTAACTGCTGAGCCATCTCTCCTTGTATTATATTTTCCTGAAATCATTTATTTTGGATTGTGTGTATTTAGATGAGTGGGCGTTTGAGTGGTAGGTGTGTCTAAGTTGGAGGACAATTTGCAGGAAAGGGTTCTCTCTTTCTACCTCGTGGGCTTCCGGCACTGAACTCTGGTCATTAGGTGGAGCAAATTTCCTCTACCTGCTGAGCCATCTGGCCAGTTCTCTACTTATATTCTTGATAACCAGTGAGCTCCCCAGGTTACGCTCGGTAGTAAGGCTGGATTACTACGCCGCTGCTGCCTCTTTCTGGTGGCCATTGGTACTGCATCAGTCTGCTCAGGCTAGATTCAGGAAAAAGTGTGATTTTAGATATAAATTCCTTCGGGATTTGGCTACTGAGCATTGAAATGGAGTTAAACCAATTTCCATTAGCATTTGATAACATAGTGTGTGATGCTCAATCTAAACTTTTACTTTCTAGAATGAGAATTGACTTGCTTTGATAGGATGCTCTTCTGTAATTCAGTCAGTCTCAAAATGTGGCCTTATATCCCCTTGTGGAGTCCCCATTACCTGGTAAAATTAATGATGTCCTTCCTTCTCCAAATACTATCTGTGAAGTCTTGTCTTTGTCAAAGTTAGTCAAGACAGCAGGTCATAGTAGCTTGAACATAGCAGCAGATAATGGAAAGTGTTTCCCTTTTATTAAGCCAGATGGATAGATTTCCAAACATGTAAAACAATACATGCTCCACATTATTTTTATTTTGGAAATGTTAATTTTCAGAGTGTTTTATGGTGATAATGTTTGCAATTGTTACTTAAATGAATCAGTAAGTACATATTTGGTCATTGTTCTAGTCTGCTTCCATTGCTGTGACAAAATACTCTGACCTATACAGCCTGGGGAGGGAAGGGCTCAGTTTATCTCATATCTCCCAGGTCACACTGAGAAGGAGCCCAGGGCAGGAACAGGTAGGAACCTGGAGCACAGACCATGGAGGAGCACTGCTTACTGGCTTGCTTCTCTGCCCCGTGCTTAACCTGCTTTCTTATACAACATAGGCCCATGTGTCCAGGGGTGGCATCACCCACAAGTTGGCTGGGCCCTCCCATGTCATCAACAATCAAGAAAATGCCACACAAACATGGCCAAGGCCAGGTCAATGGAGGCAATTCCCCAATTGAGGCTTCTTCAACCCAGGTGTGTCAAGTTGACACTAAAGCTCTCCAGCACAGTCATCATATATGCAAATAAACATGTAAATAAAACTTATCCATAATCTTCAAAAAAGGCCTACACTTTAGCCCTGAGCCCAAAATGTTCAATCTGATTCCTCATACCCTTCCATTCTACAGAGCCTACTTTTGCACATTTTCACATTACTTGAAGGATTCTCTACACTGAAAACAGAAGTACTCAGTGAGATGACTCAGTGAAAGAAGGTGCTTGTTAAATAGCTGAGTTCCATTTTCAAGATCCACAGGGTGGAAAGAGAGAACCAATTCCTGAGAGAGTTGTCCTCTGACCTCCACACACATACTTGACAATAAATAAATGAATATATATTTTTAGTGGAAGCCTTATAATTTTGCAGTTGCATATCACCCCATCTATATCGAGTTCTGTGAGAACAGTTTATCGTGTTTGTCAGTGAATATATAGAACCATATGCTGAATCTAACAGATCATAAAAAAGTGTTCAGCAAACATTTCTGAATACACACTGATTAAAAATGAATTATTAGTTTGTGTGTGGCAGTTAGAGGACAACTTGGTGGAGTCAGTTCTCTCCTTTCACTTTTACATGGGTCCTGGGAATTGAACTCAGATCATCAGACTTGTGTGGTCAGCATCTTTACCCACTGAGTCATCTCACCAGCCCCCATTTTAGTTAATTTCTTTACCTTTCCCTTACTTATTCTTGGTTCTATTATATGCATCAGCTCTAAACTTATAAAACGGAAACTGCTCAGTACACAGCACCCATAAGGTATTAAATGGTCTGTTTCTGTTCTTTTCTTTTGTTTAGTATAGATGCTCCAGGTCTTTTCTTTAATGTGTTGGCTTTTTCAGATCCTTACATTTTTGCTTATATGTAACTTCAACATTTTTCTTATAAGTAGCTTGGGAAAATACTTCATTTGTAAAGGAGTGACTTAAAAGAGGTCTTGGAGGTAGATAAAGGTTACTGAATATAATTGTCAAGGTGGAGGATCAAAAAGATGGAAGAGAGGTATGGAAAACCTGTGAGTATGAGGTAACTTGCAGGAAGCATATCAAGCCCAGAGGAGAATCTTAATTCTGGTTCATGCACTGTGCAGTTAATGTCCTCAGAGATGGACCAAAGATAAGCACAGAGAAGAGGCTGCAGTAAGAGGTACAAAGAATGGCTGACACTATAGTAAAGTTCAAAACATTAAAAGATGGGCTGGAGAGATGGTTCAGTGGTTAGGAACACTGGCTGTTCTTGCAGAGAACCCAGGTTCAGTTCCTAGAACCACATGGCAGTTAACAGCCATCCGTAACTCCAGTCCCAGGGGATCCATGGCCTCTTCTGGCTTCCACAGGCATTGCATGACACAGGTGCATTTTCATGTAGGCAATACACTCATACACATAACATTTAAAAATAAATAAGTAAAAGATCCAAACAATCATCTATATAAGTTACTATGGAACTTTTAAACCCCAGTTTTACCAATAATGTATGCTTAAAATCATATTCTGATAATATTCTGTTTTGCAGAAACTATTGAAATAGTTGCCATACAGCAGTTGAGGTATCTGAAAAATCTGGTTATGTGAAAATGTTTGCCAGAATTCTGTAGGAAAGCAAACTGTCAAAGTGAATACTATGTCATAGTTTCTAAGTTTATTAATATAAATTACAAACACAAGTACTTTATATAAATGAGTATTTTGGTAAGAAAATTACATATAAATGAAGGAGAACCTACTCTGTGCAGAATAAAACAACAAATTCCACATAAATTTATAGACTGATAAATGAATTGTTGGCTGGGGGTGTACATAAGTACAAAAGTGGAAGATGGCAAAATGAATCAAAGATTGTTACAGTCGGGGCTGGAGAGAGAGGAGTCAGAAGTTAAGGGCACTGGCTACTCTTACAGAGAACTCTGCTTCGGTGCCTAATATCTGCCTGTAATTCCAGTTCCAGAGGATCTGACACCCTCTTCTGGCCTCTGCAGGCATTGCACAACATGGGTACACTTACATACATGCAGGCAAAACACTCATATATGTAAAATAAAATTTAAAAATTTAAAAGATTGTCATGATTATCTCACTATTGAGATGTGACTATTATACCAAAAACTGTATATAATATTAGAATCTGAAAATAGGTCTTCAAAACACTAATTTAAAAATGTAGTCTAGAAAGGTTATTATGAAAATAAAAGTTGAGGACTGGGAAATGGCTCAGCCAGTAAAGTGTTTACTGCACAAGCATGAAGACCTGAGTTTGGATCCCAAGCACCCACATGAAAAGCTGGCGCAGCGGCATGCACCAGAAATGAGAGGCAAAGACAAGTGGCTCCCCAGAACTCCCCGGCAACCTGGCAAGTCAGTGAGATTCGAGTTCAGTGAGACAGCTGTATCAAACACTCAGGTGTGGGGTCTGGAGAGACAGTTCAGTGAGATTCGAGTTCAGTGAGACAGCTGTATCAAACACTAAGGTGTGGGGTCTGGAGAGACAGTTCAGTGAGATTCGAGTTCAGTGAGACAGCTGTATCAAACACTAAGGTGTGGGGTCTGGAGAGACAGTTCAGTGAGATTCGAGTTCAGTGAGACAGCTGTATCAAAAAAACACTAAGATGTGGGGTCTGGAGAGACAGTTTAGTGAGATTCGAGTTCAGTGAGACAGCTGTATCAAACACTAAGGTGTGGGGTCTGGAGAGACAGTTTAGTGAGATTCGAGTTCAGTGAGACAGCTGTATCAAACACTAAGGTGTGGGGTCTGGAGAGACAGTTTAGTGAGATTCGAGTTCAGTGAGACAGCTGTATCAAACACTCAGGTGTGGGGTCTGGAGACAGTTCAGTGAGATTCGAGTTCAGTGAGACAGCTGTATCAAACACTCAGGTGTGGGGTCTGGAGAGACAGTTCAGTGAGATTCGAGTTCAGTGAGACAGCTGTATCAAACACTAAGGTGTGGGGTCTGGAGAGACAGTTCAGTGAGATTCGAGTTCAGTGAGACAGCTGTATCAAACACTCAGGTGTGGGGTCTGGAGAGACAGTTCAGTGAGATTCGAGTTCAGTGAGACAGCTGTATCAAACACTAAGGTGTGGGGTCTGGAGAGACAGTTTAGGGGTTAAGAGCACTGGCAGTTCCAGTGACCAGAGCTTAGTTTCCAGCATCCACGCTGAGTGGTTCACAACTGCCTGTAACTCCAGCTTCAGGGGACCCAACACCCTCTTCTGGCCTTGAAGGCCCCCATATGCACATGTGCATGCATGCACAGACACATACATATCATCACAAATAAAATAAATCTTAAAATATGTAAGGTGCTGAGTAACTAAGGAAGATAACTGAAGTTGACAGTCTGGCCTGCACATGCCTGCATGCAGCCAGTTGCAGTGTGGTGGGTGGTTCATGCCTTCACTCCCAGCACTCAGGAGACAGGGGCAGGCAGATATCTGTGAGTTCCTCTCACAGAGTGAACTCCAGGCCAGCCAGGATTATACAATGAGACACTGTTAAACAAAAGGACTGCATAAATGCACACACAGGTGCATACATATGTGCGTATGTATGGGCATGCTCAGGCACATGTGCATACTGCTCCCCCAGACTAGAAATTATTATTATTATTTTTGGTCTTTTTGAGACAGGGTTTCCTTGTAGCCTCAGCTGGCCTGGAACTCGCTATGTAGAATAGGCTGGCCTTGATCTCAGAGGCCAGTCACCTCTGCCTCCTGAGTGGCGGGTTTAAAGGCGTGTGCCACCATGCCCTGCTAGAATTTGAGCTTTAAAAAGAGGCTCTTTCAAATGAATCCATATTTGCATGCTTTCCGTGATGGGGTTTCTTTTAATTATAGCTTAATTGAAGGAGACCCCGCCAAAACAACTGATCCCTGTAATCTAAGCAGAAAGCATGAAGCATGCCAGGTTTGGAAGTAAGGAGAAGTGCAGAGCCAGGACAAAAGATGGAAGCCATTGACCTTCAGCATCCAGCTGGAGGCCAAGGTACAGAGTACTGCTTTCCAGTTCCCATTGCTGTTTTCAGATAGAAAGCTAGACTACTTAAAAATCTAGTTTCAAGGTATTTTCTTTTCCTTGCAAAATTTTTGCCAAGCAACTGTTAGCAGTGCTCCATTCCTCAGGGCCTACCAGGGTGCCTAGCACACAGATGTCTGACAAATGTTTATGGAATGAATGGTATGCATTGCTTATAGCATATCCCTGAATGAGGATATTTGTGCATTATAGCCAGCCAGTTCTTAACTGTGCACTCTGAAACTGGAAGATTTACTTATTTACTTAAACATGTAATTATTTAAGTTTTCTAAGTTCCAGGCACATGCTAGGATATAAAGGTATATAAAAACAGTCTTTACTCAAATGTTGGTGGAGGAGGTTAGGAGAGTTTGTTGTGTGGAAGTGCTGTGTATGGTGAGGGCAGGACAGGAGTGCTGTGTCAGTACACAGAAGCACCTAACCTAGTTTTGTGGGATTAAAGGCTTTTCAGAGAAAGTGGCAGTTTAGGAAGCAAAGTGTGAATATGGGTGTCCTCAGTGACAGGAAATGAGAAGATGGTTTGTCAAGGACTGAGTGATGAAGTGGGATGGAGTGTGAAGAAAAGCAAGTCCGCGCTGGAGAGATACTCAGCAGTTACAAGCACATAATGCTCTTGCAAAGGACCTGACTTTGGTTCTCAGCACCTACGTGGCAGCTCCAGGGGGATCCAACTCCTTGCACTGGCCTCCATGGACACTGTATATACATACACATAATTTGAAAATAAAATCTTCTTAAAAGTAGTTTAGATTATCAAGATAAAGAAAAATCACTGAAAAAAAAATCGAACCATGAGATTGAAACTTGAGGCAAACAGGTCTAAGGTAGAAAATAGTTTTTAAAAACTCTTCCTAAGGAGATGGGAGTGGCCAGAGACCTGAAAGAGCAGAGACCTGCTGACATGGGGCTGTGAGGAGGGTCTCAGGGTGGTGACTGGACATCACAGGTAGGGGTGGAGCTCAGGGAGAACTGTTGGTTTCATTGGGCAGTATGGTGAGAAAAGCCCAATTCTGTTGTTGTCCTTAGACTTAAAAATAGTCACAGGAGCCGACTGGTTTGTTCAGAACCACAAATCTAATGACTCTGTTTTCTTTGTTTTAATCCCAACGCTGCAGCTTCTGCTACTGTCCTTTTCATATGTCTGAAAACAACTAAGAAATCATTCTTAGGGTATAAATCATTCTTAGGGTAAAACCTTCTACCAAGGTTTTAGACACAAAAAGTTCTAATGTAATAATTTACATGATTTCAAATGATTTTTGTAGTAACACTTGATTTAAAAAAAATTTTTTTTTGAGGCAAGGTCTTACTTTGTAGCCCTGGCTGGCCTGAAACTCGCTATATAGATCAGGTTGACCTCAAAGTTACAGAGCCCACCCGCCTCTGTCCTGAGTGCCGGGATCAGAGGTGTGTGCCATTGTGCCCCTCCACTGTATCGAATTTTATAATGCGTAAGTTTGGAAGTTTTATGAGATAATGTATGAAAGTTTGTGTCATGATTAAACCTGCATATGCCGTTTATTCTGACTTTTTAAATTTAACTTTTGAATGTATGAATAAATGAACATACACACACACACACATTCTCTCTTTTATATATATATATATAAAGAGAGAGAATCTATAGACTAGACCAGGCTGGTCTTGAACTATGGCAGTCCTCCCACCTTTGCCTCTAAGTGCTGGGATTGCAGACATGGGCCACCATGCCAGGCTAATTTTTTAAATTTCCTAGTACATATTCTACCACATGTGATTATGATCACTTACATTTTTACAACTATTATATTTTAGTCATAGTTCATATTCTGCTAACATAAAGAGAAGTTGTTTTGAGGAGAATTTAGGTGATTATTTCACTTGCGGGGAGGAAGTAAAAGACCATTTAGAGCCTTCTGCAGTGAGGATGAGTAGAGTACCACAGGAAACACAGAAGATGGGAAGGAAGTGTGGTGGCCATGTCTGCCGTCCCAGCACTCAGGAGGCCAGTCTCAGCCACATAGTGAGACTCTGTCTCAAACAAACAACCTGTCCCCCAAATCAGCAAAGACCTTGAAGACACTTCACTAAAAAAGACATACAAATTAAGGCAAGCATATGAAAAATACTCTGTGTTATATGCTGCAACATGTATGCCACATTACCAATAGCCTGACTCTCAGCATCCATTTTAAGGCCAAGACCAGACCCAATCTGCTGGGAACCTCTCCTTTCAGATCCTTTCGGACTGTGCTATTGAGCAAGGGCTTTACTCCTTACTGAAATATTCCCCAGGGAGCTGGAGAGATGACTTAGCAGTCAAGAGCACTGTCTGCTCTTGCAGAGGACCTGGGTCTGGTTCCCAGAACTCACAAGGAATTTATGAGTTACTTCTATTTGCTAAAGTTCATTGAGATGAAGACTTGAAATTTTGACTTCTGTCAGTATGATGGGGCCCAAAGATTGGCAGTCAGAATAGGACTGCATAATTTGTTGAGTCTGTATCTGTGATCATTGAAAAGATATAACTAGGCAGTTAGTATGGTAATGATTTCCTTCTGTGAGGAGGCCAGGTAGTTTTGTATGAGAGCAAATGCACTGAATAAAAATAGCATACAATATGTGCCCATATGTAAAAGAATCTGAGATTGCATGAAACAAAATGATGTATTTAAAGGTAGCATTTATTGGTGTTTATATAATAATATCTGGAATAATTACAATTATACAATACACACGTTGTTGTTGTTTTATTGAGACAGGGTCTGTGGAAGACTCAGCAGGTATTTTTCTTCTGTGGCCACTTTGAGTTTTGTAATTCTGCAGTGTCAGCCCTGTCTGCCCTGGAACTCACTACATAGACCAGGCTGGCCTCAGTATCACAGAAATCCGCCTGCCTCTGCCTCCCAATTGCTGGGATTAAGGGTGTGTGCCACCGTGCCCGGGCTCATACGTACTTTTGAAATGCATCTGACATATGAATCAAGCTTCTTGGGACCTAACACTTTCTTGTGTCTTCTAAAACCATGTACCTTGTATTATCTATACCATAAGTCTTGGTAAAAGGAGCTGAAGATTACCATAATTATTTATTTGTATTTTAAAGGAATATTTATAATTTATAGTTAACATAATAATCATATATTTATAAATTTTCATGTATAAAAGTATACTCTATGTCATAGGGAAGGTCATCAAAATTCTTTTGCAATATTAAATTTTTTTCAGGTACTAAAGTATACAAAGCTTCAGTCCACAACAATATAAACCGAGCATGAATGACATTTCACAAAAGGCAGAGGTAAGTAAACCTCAAAAGCTCTGAGGGAGAAGGGAGAGTGAAGAGCAGGACTGTTGGAAGGGTCATATTTAAGAGTTTTTATTTAATAATATCAAATTCTAAAACAAGAAAAGATACAGTTCGTGTGCTGTCTTGGGTCAGTATTTTCACTTGTATTCTAAGAAGCAAGAGTACTAAATTTATGAATGTGTAAAGTGGGTAATGGTTAGCATCTTGAGTAGACTTTTGAATACCTTGGTCAAGCCTTAGAAATTACTCCTCTAACATTTATTTTTTTTAAGGTTTATTTTTGTGCATGAATATTTACCTGCGTGTAAGTATGTGCACTACATATTTGCCTGGTTCCAGAAGAGGGCGTTGGCTCTCCTGGAAGTGGAGTTACAGGGACCTGCTTGAGTCATCATGTGGTTACTGGGAATAGAACCCAGGTCCTCTGCAAGAGCCAAGAGCAGCCAGTGCTTTTAACCACTGAGCCACCTCTCCTCCTTCTGCTTGAAAATTTTTTTTTTTTTTTGGTCTTTTCGAGACCTAGCCCCAATTGCTTTACTTTACTTTTTTTTTTTTTTTTTTTAAGCGAGGCTTAACCTATACTTGAAGAAGGGGACAGTCCACTCCCAGGTTCAGGATTCTTTCAGCTCCTTCTTCTAGCAGCTGCAGTAAGATTTCTCTTCTCTTTCCTCCCCTTTTTCTTTTTTCTGGTTTTTGGCTGTATTAGTGAGGACGATGAGAGCTCAGTTGCTGATACTCTAGAATTACAAAACCTGAAGTAGCCAGTGGCACAGAAGAAAACCACATGCTGATTTGCCACAGGTTAGCAATCAGCTCGCCTTGTCATTAGGAAGAGTTTGGTGTTCTGACACTCAAGTTTTATTTATTAAAACTTTCTTTAGAAACCAACTGACTTCTGAAAAAGATGAGAGTTTGCATTTCCACTTTTAGAATAAAGGAAAATTTTTTCACTAGTCTCCTGTCTGTTAAATTCCTTCCTTGGGAAGCTGTTGTGCTCTCTGTGGTTTTCTTTGAGAGCCTGTCCTGGAAGAGGCACAGCTGCCTCCAGCATCCTGATGTGGTTTAAGGAAGTTACGCACGGGCAGCACGGCGGCGGAAACACAGTCACTTCTTGTGCACATAAACCCTGGTGTGCCTCAGCCGCAGACAGGGGAACCAGCTTTCAGTTTTGCTTACAGTATCTAATATAACAGCAACAATGCCATATGTAATTTGACTTCGTACGATTTACTGAAATTAACCTTAACTTTTAAGCAAGTGATGTTGAACTGAGTCTTTAATAAGGGAATGGGATAATGAAAGGTTGTTTTCAATTTAGTTTTAGAATTTGATTTTTATATTTTACTGGCTTTAGCCTCAGTAGAATGCCACCCCAAAAATGAGGTTTCTTTTCTGAAGAATTTTATATTTATAAATTTTTGTGCTCATATTTTCTGTAACTTTACTTTTTTCAATTTAAGTTTTAGAGACTATCTAATCAGATTGTGATGATTCAAGTAAAGGTTTGAAACTCATTTCTATTTCTGTTTCAATAAGAACTCATATGACCTATTCTTATCTTTGCCTAATTTCTTCTCTCTCTCTCTTTTTTTTTTAACTTTCTTCTCTTTATTCTCTTCTAATGAAGATTCTACTTTCTTCATCTAAACCTGTCCCCAAATCCTATGTGCCAAAACTTGGCAAGGGTGATGTAAAGGATAAGTTTGAAGCCATGCAGAGGGCCAGGGAAGAAAGAAATCAAAGACGATCTAGAGACGAAAAGCAAAGAAGAAAAGAACAATATATTAGAGAGAGAGAATGGAACAGGAGGAAACAGGAGGTTATTTTATTTTATTTCATTCTTATGCAAATATTTTCTTTATTTTAATGTATTATTCACATTAACATTTCACATAAATTGCAATTAAAATAACTTTCTACATTTGTCAGCTAACTTAAATTGCACATAAAGTAGTTTTGCCTGTAGTTTTACTGGCTGTTACCTGCAATCAACCATAGTCCAAAATATTAAATGGAAAATTCCTAAAATAATAAATTTCATTACAATATCTTTATAATAATTTTAATTACTCATTGTTCTTAGTCTTTTACAGTGCCTAATCTAGAAGTTAAACTTTATCAGAGTTAAGAGACATAGGAACTATATTTTTTCTTATATGAACAGATCAGATAAAGCAGCATGTATGGGGCTTAGTGCTGTCTATGATTTGTAGAATCCACTGGGGCATCTGAGCAGATGTCCCCTGCAGATAAAATGGTATTCTGTAATATGGTTTAGTCTAATATGGGGACATGTGTCCATATTGATTTATTAAACCACCCAGATTAAAGAAATGCTCGCTTCAGATGAGGAGGAAGAGATATCTTCTACAGCAGAAAAGGCTTATGTTCCAAAGCTGACAGGTAAGACACCCAAGGGGTGAAGAAGGCAAATGGGTGTAAAAGGAGGAGACGTGGCCAAGTCTGAAGTGTTTTCTCATGTATCCATAGGGACAGTGAAAGGAAGATTTGCTGAAATGGAGAAACAAAGACAGGAAGAACAAAGGAAGAGAACAGAAGAAGAACGGAAACGCAGGATTGAGCAGGATATGTTAGAAAAGAGGAAAATACAGCGTGAATTAGCAAAAAGAGCTGAGCAGGTATATAGTAAATATTAAGTTGGTATTTGTTTCTGAAACTAATTGTGCAAATGAAAACTAATTAGTATGTTGCCTAATATCTTAATACAATGTAAAGCTATTGACTTGAAATCATTGTCTCATGGAAAAACATTCATTATCAGGCTCCCCAAAGAATGCGAGAGATGTGACTAATTTAAAGTGCAATACTGACAGGCCTTTTGATATAAATATATATGTATCAATTTTTTCCATGTTTCTTGCACTGTCCACATTGCTAATTTTCCTTGGCATGTCTGAGAGTTTTACAAAGATATGAGATATTTTCATACACAAACTGTTCATGAACACCAGGCAAAATTCTGGCTTTGTCACAGTAATGCTTACAAATGCTGTTCTTTTAAAGGGGTATTTTTCAGTGCCTTAGTGTGTGCGCTGTGCACTGTGTGCTCGCCAGCTTCTCCTGCTTTTCCAAAAAGGAAAAAAGTGGTGATGAAAGTAAAGCATATCCCGTACCTGCATGGCCCAGAAAACTGTTAGCTCTGATTTTGCAAATGATCTCTTCTTTGACACAAGCAGCTACTTGATGGTAAATGATGATATATGCCATATTACCTACCAAAAAGAACGAGAATTTCCTCTATCTTATCACTTCATCCCCTTATCTGAATCCGAAAGAATGCTATGTAGCCTCATTATGCCCCTTCCAGTCAGTAACGTCCAGGGTTCATTCTGCAGTCACACTTTTCACAAAGAAATAGACTAATAAAATGAGAATTACTGAATTATTTTAAATTACATTTTACAGATTATAATTATATTATAGACATAAACATGCAGATGTATAATAGGACTAAAGTTATAAACTGTAGAATAAGGGAATAAACTGAAGCATATGAAATATGAGGCATTCAGCAGAGTATTCTAAGTGTGTGTAGACTTCCTCTTCTTTGGGACTTCTACTTTCATAACACAGATTATTTTCTGGACTTACTGATCCACTTCAACACCAAGAATGGAATGTTAGATAGTGTTTTCTCAAAAAAATGTACTGAAAAAGTAAGTTTGAATATAATAAAGACTGGTTTCTCAAAGATAAAAAAAATCTTAAAATGAAAATAAATACAACCATGAAAAAAAGTCATGTCTTTACTTACTCCAAATATCTCTTGTATGTCAGGGTGCCATACAAACCCTGGTTAATTTTTTGCCCTATTAAATTAAGGACAGACAGAGCTGGAAAGATGGCTCAACAGTTAAGAGCCCTGGATGCTTTTGCGAAGGACCTGGGTTCAATTCTCAGCACCCACTGGTAATTCACAATCATCTGTAAATTCAGTTCCAGGGAATCCAATGTTCTTTTCTGGTCTCCAGGGCACTGCATGCACATGGTGCATTTACATGTAGGCATAACACTCAGACATTAAAAAATAAAAATAATCTAAAAAAAGATATATAGAAAGCAATGTATTAATAGTAATTTCATCTTATAAATATGTAAAGTCTTAATTTTTAAAATCTAAGTACATTTCCACTCAAATTTAATATTACTCAATGTAATATAACAATGTACAAACCCATATTCAGGAAAGCTATAAAGGGGATTCAGGGATTCCTGAGTTGGAGGTGGTTGAAGTGACCACCAAGATAATTACCAGTTCTAAGACTCTCACATCACACAAAGAATTTTAAGAATATGTGTATTTGATTTTAGAATAAAAAATAAAATCTGTGAGAAAATCTTGACATGGTGTTCTCTGGTTAACTCTGAGGGTACCCTGAGAGGCAAAATAAAATCCATCCATGTAGGAAAAGCTGCTGCTGGCAGGAGCAGGGGTCTTGAAGAGAGAGGGAAGAAAAGGAAGTTGCTTGGAGAGGAAATTGTGTGCTTTCTATAAAGTGAAAGAAATAGTTGAGGTACAGCTCTAATGGTAGCTTATGAAAGTCAGCACGATCACTGAATCTCTGAACATTGCTTTCTGTCAATATACTGACACTGCCTGCTCTGAACGAACTCTTTTTCCATGTTTGTTGAAAAATGTACTCTTCTTTTATTGTCTTGTAATGGTTTAAGATGAGCAAAGAAAAACAATAAAACCCAAACTATTTTAAACAAAAGCCCTTACCTGTACCAGGAAAGATCTGGAAAGGTTGTAGGAGCAACAGAAGTCAGGCTTGGGACTGTTTGGTGCTTCTCTTTGCTGTACTCTCAGTGTCTGACTTACCACGTCTCCTGGGTCTTTTCATTTCTCAGAAGTAGTCAGTTTTCTTTGGAAAGCAATTTATTTTGCAATTATTTTATTAGTGATTTATTCCATTTTTTCTTAGTGGGTTGGAGAGGTGGCTCATTGTTTAAAAGCATGGGCTGCTCTTGCAGAGGACCTGGGTTCAGTTCCCAGCACCCACATGACAGCTACCAAGTGTCTGTAACTCCAGTTCCAGGAATCCAACACCCTCTTCTGACCTCTGTGGACATTGCATGCATGGGTGCACTTATCTACATAAGGCCAAAACATTCATACACATAAAGATAAATAAAAAAAAAATCTTCTCTCTGGTTCCAGGGGATCCAGTGTCCTCTTCTGGCCTCTACAGGCATGCATGCACATGGTACATGCACTTACATGGAGTCTTATACTCATACACATAAAAATGAAAAAAGACCTTGCTATTTATATAGCTATTCAGTATAACAAGTAATTCTGTAACAAAACAAACTATTCTGATCAAAATATTGTGTGAGTATATTAAATTATTTTGAATAAAACTATTAAATATATAAACTATTAAATACATAATAAATATATAATTTTATATGTATGAGTGTTTTGCCTGTAGTATGTAAGTACACCAAGTGTGCACAATGCCCACAGAGGCCAGAAGAGGGTGTTAGATACCTTGGAACTGGAGTTATGGACTATTACTAACTGCCATATGGTTCTGGGGACAGCAGTCAATGCCATTAACTGCTGGGCCCTATCTCCTGCCCCCATTTTTTAAAGGTAAACTATTTTAAAAAAATACCTTACCTTTCAGTATATTAGGCATCTGAGTGAAATGACAGAGAATATAGGGAAGTCAGATGATGAGTTTTTAATATAGCCCACTATATCTCCCTTAACTGCATGAGGAACAAGCTACTTCCAGACTCACTAGTTTTGTAAATAAAATCAATAACAAGTAAAGCATGGTGGCACAAGCCTTTATTCCCAGCACTAGGGAGGCAGATGCAGGCTGTGCTCTGTGAACTTGAGGCCAACCTGTTTCATAAGAAGTTCTCGGTCAGCCAGGGCTACAAGTGAGACTCTGCCTCAACCCCACCCCCTCCTAAAAAAGTAAAATCAGTAACAATAAACATTTTTTACCTTTTGGTTGGATTGGGTGTGCTAGGCAGGGTCTGTACCACTGAGATACATTGCCAGATCTGAATTTTTTTTTATTTTGATTTTTGAGATAGGTTTTTTTTTTTTTCCCCTCTAGCCCAAGTTGGACTTGAACCCATGGCAATCCTTTTGCCTTGATTTCTGAGTGTTGGGATTAAAGGCATCCTCCAGCCACCATGTTTCTTAAGAGTAGTGGGTTTTGGTGTGTTGGTGCATGACTTTAATCCCAGTACTCAGGAGGCAGAGGCAGGATCTGAATTTGAGCCTTATTCACTTGCTCATGGGGAAAAAAAAGTAATTTGAGTTCCAACTTTAAAGTGAGGGCCTTTTCCTACTGGATCTGGCCAGGTATAGAGAATACATTATAACTACCAGAGTCGATCTGAACCAGCTGTATGCTTCACCATACTTCAGTACCGGAGTAGTTACACTTGTGCCAAACATTTTTGTTATAAAATATAATTACAATTATTTGATGGCTTATGAAGGATTTTCCTTTGTCTGGAGCAGGGACAGAGGATGGAGGAACATTTCTGTAGCACTCTGTTTATATTGCTAATAAATTAGTAATTGTTCCTTATAAATTCGAAGTCAAATCAGCTTCCAAATTTACGAAGATGGACTTTATCTTAATTTTTGAATATGCTGCTTCCTGGATATAGGTGTTGATATCAAAATGTAAAAATATGGATTTTAACTTCAGTTAAAAAGACATTTGTCAGTAGGGCGTGGTGGCACATGCCTTTAATCCTAACACTTGGGAGACAGAGGCAGGTGCATTTCTCTGAGTTCAAGGCCAGCTTGGTCTACACATAGTGATTTCCAGGGCAGTTGGGGTTACCAGCACATCCTGTCTCAAAAAGACAAATAAGTAAATAAATAAATAAATGGATATTTGTCTAATTCAGAGCAACATTTTCAAAATTATGAAGTTAAAATTTTACCAGAAGTCACACCTAAATTACTTTTCAGTTTTATGTTTAAAAACACCAAGCAGAAATCCATTGTCATGTAATGATATGAAATTCTCATTCAATAGATTGAGGACATAAACAATACGGGAACTGAATCAACATCAGAGGTAAACAGACGTTTCCTTTAATGAAACATTCACTGAAAACTATCTGATTCACAAATTAAATCTTGTCATCTAAGAAAAACTTAAAGGGAATTTTATTTCACTCTTTTTATTATAAATATCACAATAACAGAAGGACAAGAATGTTTTGTAAAAGCAAGATCATACTTTTGTATTTTCAAACATCATAGCTTTAGCGCAATTAAAGAAAAGTATGTTTTTGCTTTCATAGTTGGATTGTAAGCACAAGTCTCATTAGTCTGGGATGTTCTGCAAAGACTGCATGTTTCGTGAACTAACACTTCAAACTGTTGAAAGCTAACATTTAAAAAGGCAGTTTCATCACCATCATTCGTCTTCTGTCCTTAGCGTTCCTAAGAGCTTCTACTCTGGTTTTCACATACCAGTGTAAAGTGCAGTGTATGTTATGAAGGAATATCCAGTAACCACAAACATTTGGCCCTTTTATGTAATAAAGTTAAAAACCAATCAAACAATTTGATGGTGTGCCAAAATTATAGCCGCATAAATTGGAACACGTTTATCTAAACAGCATATATTACATTTTATAATTTCTATTTGTGAAAAAAGAGGCAACAGTAAATTTGTAGTAAAACCTACTGAAACTAGCTTTAAAAGAATGTACTTTAAATAGTTTAATAGGATGAAATGCTTTAGAGCTTTATACTAAATGTTTAATAAATCACTTAGATATTCAACAGTTTATCTCATTAAATACTAGTTTTATTAAGTACTGAAAAACTTGTATGGAGAAAAAAACGAATGAAGGCACTTTTATTATACATTTAAGCTAAAAGCGTCCACCATCAAATTGGCTTCAATTACATGCACATGCACATTATCTTTCATGCAACTAATGTACACAAAGCTAAATTCAGGCAATGTTATTACATTTTTATTGTCAATGATATTAATTTCATTTTCCCAAAAATAGAATGCTTCTTGAACCTGTCATCTGTAAAATTTACTAATAATGCAATGAATTCAGAGAAAGATTTATTTAATAATGACTGGTAAAAAAATAAATTTTTTTTTCTTTGTTTCTCATAACCTTGACAGCAATGTAGTAAAATTAACCAATTATGGAGATAAAGTCCCTTACCCCCTACACTTCTGTTAAATGTATGCTAATTATCCATATTATAAAATAGGAAGGAGATGATTCACTGCTTATAACAGTAGTACCTGTCAAATCGTACAAAACACCTGGAAAAATAAAGAATTTTGAAGATCTAGGAAAAGGACGAGAAGAGAATGAAAGAATTACTTATGAAGATAAAAGAGGTGAAGAACAGCATCGATCTCTCAAGGAAGCGAAGTGCCTTTCATTGGTTATGGTAATTTGTTTTGTTTTGTTTTTTGAGACAGGGTCTCCTTGTACCCCTGGCTAACCTGAAACTTACTATGTAGACCAGGCTAGCTTGGATCTCACAGAAACCTGCCTGCCTCTACCTCCCAAGTGATGGGGTTAAAGGCATATGTCAGCACACGTGGCTTTCCTGGTAATTAAAAAAAATCAAAATAGTGAACAGCATTGCCCTTTATAACTAGTAAGTCTGTTTACACAGGATGAGGAAATGGAAAGTGAAGCAAGAAAAGAATGCCTTTTCCCTGGAAAACTGAAGCTAACTTTTGAAGAGCTGGAGCGACAAAGACAAGAAAATCGAAAGAAGCAAGCTGAAGAAGAGGCCAGGCAGCGTCTGGAAGAAGAGAAACGCGCTTTTGAGGAAGCCAGGAGGCAGATGGTGAGTGTGCACATGGCAGCTTTGCACTCGGTGCCACAAAGAGCACACCTGCCTAAGTGGGTCGGCCTGGTATTCCTGTTGTTTTGGTAGTGCTGTGGATTGGACCTGGGCCTAATGCATTTGAGCAAGTGCTATATCACTGACCCCTAACTCCAGACCCATGGGCCTGATTTTGAAACTGTATACACACACACACACACACACACACACACACACACACACACACACATGATATACATATATAAAATTCATCTATATTGTATTTAAGCTTCCACTTTGGGACATTTTGTCCAGTATGCTTGTAATTCTTATCTTAATATTGTTTAGAATATAAACATTCAAAAATTATTCAATGAATCTGGTTTCCTTTGTTATAAATTAAGCAATGTATGTATTTACTTATTATGTACGTATATATTTGAGACAGAGTCTATGTAGCCCTGGCTGGTCTAGAACATGATATGTAGACCAGGCTGGCCTCATATTTAGAGTGCAGACTACCTCTGCCTCCCTGGTGCTGGGATTAAAGGTATCTGCTTCCACCCTGGCCCATTAAGCAGTATATTTAATGACAAGTTGAAAGATATTTTCAAGTCAAGTTATAACTATACATTCCATATGAGCAGTGTAGGCCTATAATTGTAGTCACTTGGGGAGGGTGAGCAAGGGAGACTACAAGTTCAAGGCCTTCCTGGCCTACAGAGTTAAAGAATTAAAGGCCATCCTGGGCAACTTACTGAGGACCCTGTTCCAAAATAAAAGAGAATTGGGGACATAACTCAGTGATAAAACACTTGGCCTACCATGCACAAGGCCCTAGGTTTAATCCTCACTACCATAAAAAAGAAAAGGAAATGTTGATTCTAAATCTCATTGTGATAATTTAAAAATAAACAGTAATAATTTTTATTAGCTTTAATTAATGACAAAGATTATAGCTCAGATATTGAGATTTCTAGATATTTAAAATGTTGTTACTTTTGGATAATACTGGCACATTTTAGATATCACTAGTAATCAACTTAATAAAATACTGTTACTAAATCCAGTGATAAATTTCAACTGTTTATATAAATTTAATAATATATCATGAAACAAACTTTATGTAAAGTAATATTCTTTTATATGACTAGCAGGAAAAATACCATTGTTCACTAGTAAAGAAAATTCATAAAAATCACAACCCATTGCACTACCAAAAATTCAGTATATGTACACCCGAATTTTAAGTGCACATTTTATTTGCTTTGAGAGAATTAATGTTCAGCATGACCCCTTTAAAGTTTTTACATGTTCTATCTTATTTAAAAGTTTGGTTGAGAAGTTTTACTTAACTTCAGTACATACTTGGACTCTCTCTACACGTGAATATTTTGTCACCTAAGACATTACAAAGGCGGTGCTTTCCAGGGCTGAGTACTCAACAGTATCGAACACTGTGAAATGGGAAATCGTGCCTTTCCACTGACAATTCATTCCTGTCCTAGTGAATCTCCATTTTTAGAAATGAATTTCTTCTTTGATTAGGTAAATGAGGAGGAAAACCAAGACGCAGAAAACATTTGTAAGGAGTACCGTCCTGGAAAACTCATACTCAGTTTTGAGGAACTGGAAAGGAGGAGGAGAGAAGATGAAAAAAGGAAAGCAGAAGAAGAAGCTAGGAGGAGAATAGAGGAAGAGAAGAAGGCATTTGCTGAAGCCAGGAGAAGCATGGTAGTACCAGCTGAACAGCAATGGCATTGGGATTCGGGGGGTGATAAGGCAAACCCAGGTCATCCCCTTCAGGAGTGCTGCTCACCTCTTCTGAGGAAGGTCTTTGACTGCTCTGTAGCTCACTAATTAGGCTAGACTGGTTGAGCAGCAAATCTGGCATCCTCCTGTCTGTAGATGTGCACCTGGCTTTCACATGGGTTCTGGGCATTGAGTCGGGTCCTCATGCTTGTTAGACAAGAACTTTACCCGCTGAGCCAGCTTCCCAGCCCGATCATTCTGCTTTTAGAGGACGATGAAATGCATAGATTCCAAGAAGTACACTACCACCTCTGAAACTTGTGCACTAAGAATGGCGAATAGTTTTATGTACGCTTATTTTGATTTTGTTCTGAGACAGGATCTTACTATGCAGCCTTGGCTGGGGTTGAACTCACTGTATACAGCAGATTGGCTTTATCTCAGAGATTGGCCCACCTCTGTTTCCTGAGTGATGCAATTAAAGGTGTTGCTGACCTATTTCTTTAAAATTATCCTGGCATCAAAAACTCAGCTCAATAAAATAACAGTATTAAGGTTATTGATTTTCTTTATGAGGGCACATGAGGGCATGTGACTCATTCAGACAAAGCTAGGACTTACCTGAAATGTTCTATTTTAGAAATCAGAGTAGAGATACATTTTATCCAACTAAAACGTTCTCAATATAATTAACATTAATGCTTAATTATAAGAAAATGAGAATTTCTATTTATTAGAATGGAAAATCTCCACAACCACAAAAGGCCCCAGTTTTACATTTTCTAATAATGCTCCCCTTATTTCTTGCATTTTCCAACATTTATTATTTTATGTGTGTGAGTGTATTTTCTGCATGGATGTAAGTGCACCTGCATTGTGCAAGACCCAGGGAGGTCCAAAGAGGGCATCAGATTCTCTGACTCTGGAGGTAGGGATGGCTGTTAGCTGCCAGATGGGTGCTGGGAATCAAATCCAGGTCCTGTGCAAGAGCATTCAGTGCTTTTAACTGCTGAGCCACTTCTCCAGCTCTGCTTTGTACTATTTAAAGATTTATTCTTATCTTATGTGTATGAATGTTTTGCCAACATGTATGTTAGTGCATCATGTGTGTGTAGCCCCACAGAGGCCAGAAGAGGGTGTCAGATTCCCTGGAACTGGAGTTGTTAGCCATTATGTATGTGTTGGGAATCAAACCCCAGGCCTCTTGCAAGAGCATTTAAGTGCTCTTAACCATTAAGCCATATTTCCAGCTCCTGCTTTGTATTTTTGAAAAGTTTATGATCTCTTGGTTTTTTAGATCAATGTGAAATTTTAATGAATCCAATTTTAAGAAATATTGTCTTTTTAGTATGCATAATTTTTGCAAGAATGATAAAATTTTTAAAAATAGGTATTAGATGATGACTCCCCGGAGATATATAAAACAATCTCTCAAGAATCTCTTACACCTGGAAAACTGGAAATTAATTTTGAAGAATTATTAAAACAAAAAATGGAAGAAGAAAGACGACGAACAGAGGAAGAACGGAAGCACAAACTAGAGATGGAGAAACAAGAATTTGAACAGCTGAGACAAGAAATGGGAGAGGTAAGGGCAGAAGAAATACTCACTTTAGACCACTTAGTGTTTTCCATAGTACTGATTTGCTGTGACCTTGGCAATATTATTCACATAAGGATATCCAACAGACTGTGATGAGGCATATTTGTAGTGTGAGCTGCCAGATGTGTCCAACCTGGCCTAGGGTAGCTACGAGGGTGAACCAACAGAACTATAAACTCACAAAACATTTTTTTTTTTCCTTTTGGTAATTCAACTGTCTAGATGACAGTGTCCAAAGGTTGACAGGTGGTGAGGTGTTAGCATATTTATGTGTACTCACTAGTATATCTTACTTCAAAACATATGTTTTGCATATTTCTTCTTATACACCTCAGGATGTGGGTACATGATTGTGAACTGCTTTTCTTTAAAATACTTCTGTCTTCCCAGTATCACCAAGCCTGAACATTTTACAGGAGCTACAACTCAAAAGATTCACACATATTAAACTTTACCGCCGAACTATATATCCCTAAATCTCTCATTGGCAAGCACTTGAAACTATTTTAAGATGAAACTTTAACGCTATTAAGTATTTTAGCATGATAAATGTAGCACTGGAATGCATTTAAAGTGCATATGTGGACTATCCAGGACCAGGTTTGTAGGCATGGAATATGCTTCCACAGGACATCGTACTCAGACGTATCCTGGTGTGTGGTTCACTGCTGAGGTTGCCATCTTCCAGGTCTTAATTCTATTTTGTGTTTTAAGTGAACAAGGATAACGGAGTGCTAGCTTAGCCACCCTGCCTCCCTGGAATGTTCCTTTGGCAACCTCTTTCCCAAGACCCTGCCTAGTCTTCCCAAATTTGGATCCTGCCTTCAGCCATCTGGGTGTCTGTCTAGGTTGCAGCTGCAAAATGTAGAAAGGTGATCACACTTGCTATCCATCTGAGCCTCTGGCAGTTGCTCTGTGAGGTGGACAAGGTAAACAGTGACTATCTCAACAATGCATGGCATGTTTGGCAAAGATTTGGTGGGTCTCTACACAGGATATTTGTAATCTCTTAGGAGTTATTTGCCATAAATTGAAACAATAGATATTTCCCTGCCTTGGCTGTGGTAAAACTGGCCTTGAGAATGTTAAGTGCCACATATACATTACACAAGTAAAATACTCCAAGGTACTTCTTCCTCAGCCCCTTCCCCTAATACTAGCATTTATTTAAAGCTGAAAATGTTTCTCTGTGAACACTTCTAGAGTGAGCATGTTACTTACATGTAATGTAGCTGCTGTATAGCATTATCAGAAGTTACAGTGCTATTCAGGTCTTTACCCTATTGTGCCCGGGAATTTTCAAGACAGGCAGCAGCTCGGTTCCAAGCCCAGGCTAGTGATTAGTTCTATCATTAAATTTAATCAGAGTGGCTTACAAATGTGTTATATATTATACATTTGCTAGCTCCTGGTATTTAATAGGTTCTTTATCCCCTCCACTTCCCGAAATAACCACCATCTTTTCCTCCTTGGTTGGGATAGGAATTGAGTTCTCCATCCCATTACTCACTGGAGACCTCCCTCCTAATTTTAAAGTTAATTTTTACATTTATTCATGGAGGAAGGGGCATGTATACTATGGCATGCATATAAAGGTCAGGGGACTTTGTTATCTCTTTCTACCATGTGGGTCAGGTGGTCAGCAAACACTTTTACCAACTGAGCTGGTTTTCCTCTAACCAAAATACATATATACAAATTCTTTTTAAATAGCCTGGAGAGATGACTTCAGCAGTTAATAGCACTGGCTGCTCTTCCAGAGGGCCTGGGTTCAGTTCCTAGCACCCACCTGGTGACTAATAACTGTCTGTAATTCTAAATTCTAAGGAATCCAGTGCCATCTTCTGTCTTCCATGGGCATTGCACGACACAGGTGCACTCATATAACATGCAGGCATAACACTCAGATTAAAAAAAAAAAAAAAAAGCCTGCCTGAAACTGGAGGTGGTCTTCTCTAGGGGAAAAATATATAAAAAATACATGCAATATTCTATCATTCTCTACATTAGGATTAGAATTTAGTAGAATAAGCATTACAAAGGAGTAGTAATAAAATTGCAAACTCTGGGGAAAGGAGCCAGAATCAAAGAACAAGAAATGACAGCACAGGGAACTAATGCTCCCTTTCTTCCCTAGCAGAACACAGAACTGAAAGCACAGGTGGTTTATAGACATGTAGAAAAAAAATTTTCCCAAGTCTTTATTGAGTTTTTAAGTATCACTTGACTTTGTAGGTCCACTATAAAAACCAAGGAGAAATTATATTCTGGATCCTCTGAAGAAAGCCATGCCCAGTGGGTTAATGATCCAAAGGGCCACAGAGGATCAGACCAGAAGTGTAATTCATGTCTTACCTCTAGCCCAGTGTTCTTTCAACTTCTATGCCTTCCCCTAAGGAAAATCTTCCTATAATTCTCCATGTGTATTTTTGCTGGTGCAGGATATTATGAAAAGTTAGAGAGCTTTAAGCATATTCCCCGAGGAAAATATTTTAAACGGAATGTTTTCTAGGGGACTGGAAAGGTGACTCAACGGTTAAGAACACTGGCTGTTCTTGCAGAAGACCCAGGTTCGAATACCAGCACCCACATGACGGCTAACAACCGTCTGTAACTTCAGTTCCAGGGGATCCGACGCCCTCTTCTGTCCTACTCAGGCACTGCATGACACAGGTGCACTTAAACACATAAACCAGCCAGGCATAGTGGTGCATGCCTTTTAATTCCAGCATTTGGGAGGCAGAGGCAGGCAGATCTCTCTGAGTTCCAAGCCAGTCAGCCTGTTCTACATAGTGAGTTCCAGGCGAGTTGGGGCTACAGGGAGACCCTATCTAAAAAGACCCCCTCCTCCAAAAGGAAAAATATAGTACACACACATACATACATATATGGCTTCATGCACCCATTGGGTGTCTTGAACAGCACCCCCCAAGTGAGAAGGGTTTTACTGTAATTTGCTGATGGCTAACATATAGAAATTTTAATTCTTTGAAGGAAAAAGAAGAAAATGAAACTTTTGGATTGAGCAGAGAATATGAAGAATTAATCAAATTAAAAAGGAGTGGCTCTATTCAAGCTAAAAACTTAAAAAGCAAGTTTGAAAAAATTGGACAGTTGTCTGAAAAAGAAATACAGAAGAAGATAGAAGAAGAACGAGCAAAAAGGAGAGCAATTGATCTTGAAATTAAAGAGCGAGAGGCAGAAAACTTCCATGAGGTATATTACTTTTACATTTAACAAAGAGGATAATGAATTTAATAAAAAATAAAATTGACTATGAAATAAGTTTTAGCATTTACAGTTAGTTATTGGTGTACGAAACAATCTGGAAACTAACAAAGGACCATTAAACTCATATAGCACTTAAAATGTAAAGGGTAGAGGGAGCTGAGGATAGGGTAAAGAATGCCAAGAAAAGCATTTTGCCAAAACAAAAAAAGGTAGCAATGTAATCTAGAGACTAACAAAGCAGAGGGAGGGAGTTTGTTAGGCCAGGTTAGCCTCAGCTATGATTGAAAACAATCATAGTTATCTAGTGTTATAAAACTCAAAGTGGACATACTGATCCTGAGAGGTTTTACAGGGCTGAGAAAAGGAGGCCAGCATCCAGACTGCATAGGGGCCACAAAAAGGGTGCATGCTAAGCATCCGCTCTCACTGTCTTAGCCTCCTTCCATGTTACTTGCAACTTTGCGATTTATGTAAAAAATTTACCTCTAATTAGCCTGTGGAAAAAGTCTTCAGCCCTTGGGGTTCACTGCAAAGCACTCCTAGGTTTACAAAAATGTTGCAGTTAGGAGGAGGAATCCAGATTAGCCAGCTGTTGAGAGGCAGAGCAGGAAGAGTGAGATCGAGGCCAGCCTGGTCCACATAGTGACTTCCAGACAGGCTGGGACTAGAGAGATCCTATCAAAACCAGTGACAGGGCATTTCAGATTTGAAAGGACAAATGAGAGCCAACAAACATTGCACTAATTTGTTTGAGGAAACAGAAAAGAGTCCAAGGACTCTAAGGGCACTGACAGGTTAAACAAAGTATGCTGTGGCTAGTTGCTGAAAGGACTTTTTCAAACCCATTAATCTGGGACCATAATGAGCATGAGTATTATAACCAATTTTTAGGACAGAGAAACACTGTTATTAAAACAATTTAGGATCATGGTAGTGGAACTATGAAGGTAGGTAAGTCTAGTTCCTCTGGGCTCATGTACACCCCCCCACCACATAACTAAAAATGTTTTTTTTTTTCTTCTTATCAAAAAAAGCACCTTAGTTTAGGGTTGGAGATGTAGCTCCCTTGGTAGTGTGTGCTCTGCCTGCAGGAAACCCTGGGATCAGGCCCCAGCATCATATACGGTATGTACAAGCACAGGACTGAAATTAACACCTCAGGAGTTGAAGCTGAAGAGGCATAGCGGTGGTTAATAGCTGCTGCAGACAACGTAAGCCCAGGTCCAGACGGGATGCCCTCTGTGGGCAAGACATGATGCATCTAACATGCATACACATAAAAAGTCACCTCCCCAAAAGCTTTAGTTTTGAAACCAATTTAATCTGTCTACACCACCCTATCAAAAGACAGCTACTCCCCATCTACAGCAACTCTGCCCTTTTATACACTCCCCCTTTCATGTGCAAAGCTCATCCTTAAAAAGGACTCACCTTAGTTGCACCCTGTCATGTTCCAGATGCTCCCACTTCCCTAGGTGCCTTTCCCTGTCATCTGACCATTAATCTGAATGGATTCATTCTAGAACCATAAGAAAATAGATTCTACATTTCTCTTGTAGCACGGGAAAGAGATGCCTTTAAACTAGGAGAGGAGGGTTGTAATTATTTCAAAACTCTTTAACTCTAGCTGGTTGTGGCAGCACACACCTTTGATCTCAGGGCTCAGGAGGCAGGTGGATCTACATGGTGAGTTCCAGGCAAGCTGGGCAGGGAGACCCTGCCTCAAAAAGCCAAGAAAACAACAAACTGTAACTCAAGTTTTCTGAATTAAAGCATAATGAAAATTACCATGGTGCCAGTATCTGTCACACAAATACGAAAACCAAACATACTAAGTATTCTGTGTCTATGAATGACTCATCAATTAACATATCTAATTTCTGGTTTTTGTAACACAAGTCCATTTTTATTCTTGGCCATTTTAAGGAAGAAGACGTTGATGTAAAACCTGCAAGAAAAAGCGAGGCTCCATTTACTCACAAAGTGAACATGAAAGCTAGATTTGAGAGAATGGCTAAGGCGAGGGAAGAGGAAGAACAACGAAGAATTGAGGAACAAAAGCTACAGCGAATGCAATTTGAACAGAGAGAAATCGATGCAGCACTACAAAAGGTATCAGCCTGTGCTCTCTTGAAAGGACCTTCCTAAACACCTGAGTAATCAAAAACATCTTAATAGCTTTCCAGTCACTGGAATATTTTAAAATTAGTATAGTAAGCATCATGGTTTTACTTTGTCTCTTTCTTTTTTGGGTTGGGAATCAAATCCCAGCACCTCATGCACTCTAGGCAGGTGCTCTGAGTTGAGTTACACCCCAGACTCATTTCTGTTCAAAGTTCCATTACCAGAACACTAAGCTAAAAATACAATTATAAAGCCAACCTGAACATACTTCTTTTAATATAGAAAAGAGAAGATGAAGAAGAGGAAGAAGGCAGCATTGTGAACGGCTCTACTATTGAAGATGAAGAGCAAACCAGATCAGGAGCCCCATGGTTCAAAAAGCCCCTAAAAAACACATCAGTTGTGGACAGTGAACCAGTTAGATTTACTGTTAAAGTAACAGGAGAACCCAAGCCAGAAATTACATGGTGGTTTGAAGGAGAGCTACTACAGGATGGGGAAGACTATCAATACATTGAAAGAGGAGAAACTTACTGCCTTTATTTGCCAGAGACTTTCCCAGAAGACGGAGGCGAGTACATGTGCAAAGCAGTCAACAGTAAGGGCTCTGCAGCTAGCACCTGTATTCTCACCATTGAAAGTAAGAATTAACTGGCTTTTGATCTTTGAGTCTATTAAAATATTTTTCCCTTAGGAAAAAATATCATTCTTCTTCTTCTCTTTTTTAGTGGATGACTACTAGGCTTCCTTCTCTCCTTGGAACTTTCTTTCTCTCCATTTTCTTACTACAGTCATCTTTTCTGTGGAGGGGCCAAAAATGGTGACCAGAGGTGACAATATGCTGACTTCGAGTCCTTTAATAATCTTCAAAACAGAACCTCATCTAAAGAATGCCTTTTCCAAAAGAGCATCAGATTGTGCAGGAAGTAAAAATATATTTGACAGGAATTGGAAATATATTAATTGTTAGAACTTATAATACAGGCTTTGTATTTTTCATGTTTACAGCAATTATGCTTAAAGTATAATACATTGTTTTGCATGAAAGAATTTATGAGCTCTTACATCTAAAATTATTCTGAGACAACAGGTGAAATTGGAACCTATCAACCTGAGTGACCTCTTTCCCCTTACTAGTACTTTTTTGGGGTCTTTTTTGGGATAGGGTCTCCTTACAGCCTGTCTCCAAGTACTATTAAAGGTGTTTGACACCAAGCCTGGCACTAGTGCATAATTGTGATTGTTGTGGTTTGTCCTTCTAAAGCATATATGCTGATGGAAAGGCAAAGCATTCTTTTCATGGGAAAGAAATCTGGAAAACAACTTTCAAGAAACAACTGCCAAACAAAATCTGATAGAAACCACTGCCTATACAGTTTTCTGAGTGTGATGAATATTTAACATGTATTTTTCAAATGTGTGTAATATATAATCATACATATAAAATTATGCTTTAATGAGGAAAGCATATTAGTATCTAATGCAGGAGCAATGCTTTTCGTCATAATTTAAGTTTCAAGATCTAAGAGGATCAGATTTAGGAAAAAGAGATGCAGCTTTCAATTTAAAATCTTAGCTTTAGAAATAAGTCTGTAAATAATTAGCTATCATATCCTGTTATTGAGTTGTTTTGTATTTTAATTTGTAAACAATGTAAAATCATAATAAAGTTACTTGTGTATTAAAAGATAACAGTTTCCTTTATTTTAAAAGCTTATACATTGTGACACTTGTAATTAAGAAAAAAAATTCTGCCAATTTTCCCTTTTATCAGAAGAAAAACCCCCAGTATTTTCTCTCAGTAAATCTTCTGACAGTCATATAAAAAGCAGAATTTTATTTTTTAATGAGTATACATAGACACAAAAAACACAAGCACTCCCTTCTAATATTCATTAATGTACATTTATTTTTTATTAAGACCATAATGAATACAAAATTACAGTAATCATGTGCCCTTATACATACAATGTCATTAAAACAAACTCTAAACCACAGTTTGTAAAGTATTCAATTTACCTCAAGTCCAAGCTGCATCTCCCTAAGACACTGTTCCCATCACAGTAGCCATTTTTAGCCAATCTTCTTTTTACACACGGGTAGTTTCTGTAGAGAACACTTTTCTCAGGACGAAAATGCATTGAGCATGCATAAGAAAAAAATATATATATTTGCAAATACATTTAAGAGTTTCTTTAGGGGTATTACTGAAGAAAATAAAACCCTGGGATTTATTTGCGTCTTTAAAGCACCAAAAAAAAAAAAAAAAAAAAAAAAAATCATCAGAAAATTAAATTGTAGTAAAAGTGACTGATTAAACAAAAAGCAGGATTATTTTCAGTCAAAATCATCTTTAAGTATTAGGAAAATGCATTTTAAAATGAGGCAGAATTTGCAGAAATAAAAATGAGACATCCTTCAGTGATTAGTTAACTCTACATTACTATTCTAGATAACATAAGTATTTCTAGGAAGAATTGGTTCTACTGGCAAAGTATTCAAATGAATGAAATATTACCACTTTTGAATATACTATTTTCCTTCTCAAAGTACTCCTACCTAAAACCCACTCTTATGAATTAACTATCAAGATATTTGTTTAAGAATATACTTTACAATGTTAATAAACAACTAGTATCAAATCACTAGTTTTAGTATTAAGACAATTTTCATTACTAAAAAACAAAAGTATATGCATTTCTGAAACAAACATCAAAACAAGAATTCTAACTATGACTACACTAGATGTTATCTAAAAAAAAAGTAAACTTGCTTAAGTATTAAATGAGTTCAATTTCAACCTAGACTATGCATTTTTTTCTACCATTCCTAAAATCTGTTGCATTTAAATCAACTGGCTCACCTTTTTGCTTTCCATCGCTTAAAGGTTAAATCAACTCCATTTAAAAAAAAATGCTTAAAAGTACTAAGGAAGGCTATGGCAATGAATTAAATCTTCTCACAAGACAGAAACACCCCAATATCTATTAGCATACATCTACATTCTCTTCTGTAAAAATGCAAACTACAACTAACCAAAACTTGACAGGCTCTCAAGTTCTAAAGAGCTCTTTATATTATCAATTTCAGCATACCTACCTATCAAACAGACATATAATGTGGTGCAGTAACTATATAACTTAAGAAATTGAACAGTTCATGGAACATTTAAAATAACTGAATAGCACTATAAAATGGAAAGTGATCAAGAGCAGGTACATCACACCTACACCATATTATGTATGGGAACACATTTCATTTCTCAATCATGATTGCCAATTTTACCTTCTACATTGAGCCCTTCTATGGTCCATGCTCATCGGCTCACCAATGGCATACACTCAAAGGATTCCTCTTTATGGGTAACTATCTCAGGACCTGATTTTATGAGCTATGATTTGGTGCTTGCAGCATCTTCAGCACTGTGTGTGAAAATGAAGGCAGTATTTTTGAATAATTTTCTTTGTTGTACAGATAAGCAGGAGTTTTAACAGGATGAGCACATTTTAGAGACTGAATAACAAAACTGATAATGGTGCTGCTTTAAGACATTTCATCTTAACTCAAAGCATGTACCAGTTAAAATTATCTATAAGAACACAAACATTTTAAACTGGCAAAAATAAAATAAATGCAGCGTCAGTAACTAAAGTATTATAAATCAGAAATTATTGGTTGCTACAGATTATGAAAGGTTATTTGCTATACAGTTAACATTTCACTGATGCACATGCCTTTTTATCAAAACATACTGCCAGCAGTCATTTTTTTCAGCATATAAGTTATGAAAACAGTTGTCCATGAAACTGACCCAAAATGTTCTTATTGAACACTACTATTCAAGGGAGAAAAAACAGAGAGAAAAAATAAAAATAACCCATAGGTTTGGAGGGGAAAAAAAAATGTCCTGTCAATCACATAAACAGACTATGAAGGCTGTTGAAGTTTCTGAACAAATGGTTTCCTAAATCTTGGAAACTATGTAAGTGTCCTCTCTTACTGTAACATTTCTATATTTTGGGAGAAAAATACAAAAGAGGTTGGATGATGTTTTTTCAGTTATAGCAGCAATCTACTCATTTTAATAAAAAAATTAAAATGAAAACAATTACCCAGAAATGTAAACAGTTGCTTGAACAACTTTAACAGACTTTCCACTAGAATGGTAGTAGCATAAATAACAAAATACATTTGGGGAAGTACTAGCAGATTGCTTTTGAGTACACAACCACAAAAACCTCACAGGGACAACATTAATGTACTGAAATATTTATTTATATATATGTCCTTAGGTTGTGCTTACCTGTTGCTTTTTGGAGCAGAACCTAAGGTGGAAGGTCTGGGAAGGCACTGTGAAGTATAAATAATTGCACTGTTTGCAATTAATAAAGATTTTAAACCTTTAACGAATCAAAAGCAACAGCCTCCAATATGTGAGTTATGACACTGAATTCAACTGAACTATTTCCTTCAGTTTAATACTAAATGCACCACTTTCCTAAAAGGTCAGCTATACAACAGTATCATGCAAAACACTGAAATTGTTCATGTCAATACCCTACTCTTAAAGATATGAGATAACTAAACTAAATCCTTAACTATTAAACTTCAAACTAGAACTACATATCCAGATCTAAGTAAGGGTATGGGAAGTCACTCTAAGTTACATAAAACAATCAAGAACATTTCAAAACATCCACAATGAACTGACTGCTATTTTCTACCCTATAGGTAATCTCAACATTTATGTCCTTGTACATCTCCCTTTAAAGTATAGTCAAAGTAAATGGTGCTCCCCACAAATGACAGAACTAAGATATTTATGGTGTTATAAGTGCTAATTGCTTATAATTTGCAAACTGAAAACCACTTCTGTTTTATACATTAAGTTTCTCATATCAATATACAAGATATGCATATTTTACAGTGAAAAACAGTGTTTTAGGAGCACCAGTAATTATTCAACTTTGTTAATGATCAAATTTCTTTAGCTATAGCTAAAGCATATAAAAAATACTTACCCATTAAGCTCACTTAAAAAAAAAATACAGAACTATGTATTATTCTATATTAAGAAACAGTTATGGTTTTCCAAGATATCAGCACTGTATTCCAACATAATATTCACACAAAATATGGCATTTGCATTATGTGGAACATCGACAAAAAGATACTGTTGCAGTTCATCAATTTGTCATTCTGATGTACTTACAGTGCAATGCTCCTTGAAGGAACACAATCAAGGATGATACACAGCACAGTCCTCCTCACCCCTACAGAGCTAGTTCTATACTGGCTGGATCAAACCTGCACTTCAACAGACAATGGCAAGACAGACTGTATTTGCATGTAGTCTAATATATTAATATGCAAAGAGCCAACAAATATGCAAAGAGTAAACAATGGATTTCAACAAAATATAAGAACTTCAGCATGAGTGTTAAAGAGTAATAAAATGATTTCAAGTACACAAAAAATTAATTTGATTCAATGGCTGGACTTGTGCATTTACAAGACAAAGCTTATCTATACTGCAAAAAGAAAAAAAGCTTGAACATTTCCACATCCCAAATGTTTCAATGGCAGATGCAATGTAGCTATACCTTTTGCATACTATTTACTTTTCTACCCTAAATTCAGAAAGAAACACACTAATATTACATACATTGAAAGAGTTGTTTTACATGGCAAAAAACAAAAACCAAAAGAAAAACCAAAACTAACCAACCAAAAAAAAAAAAAACCAAAAATTCTTATAAACTACTCAAATTCACTATCTGAAAACTGTTTAAAATTAGTTATGCTGAAACAGTCTTGGAAATCAAATACTTATATTAAGAATAGAAAGGTTAACTGTTATAGCGGCAGTACAGGTCTGAAACAGTGGTCATGTATAAAAGGAAATTTCACTGTTAATGCAATGGAAGTATGCTAAAGATCATTGTACACACATGCAGGTTTTAATCATACAGAAGGAAAAAAAAAAAAAAAGAAAAAAAAAAAAAAGAAAGAAGATATCAGGATTACTTGTGCTGAAATAGCCAAATACAATAAATAGAAAAGATCCTCCAATCTACCACTATACTGCAAGGGGGGAAAAACATGCCAGTGTTTAAAAAAATCAACAACCCACAGGGAGAGCTTATATACTTGTGTATATGTATCTTACTTTATCACTGTAAGACATTATGGATCCTTTACCCACATATCCAACTTACCGACACAGGAGGTTTCATATCATTTATTGTAAAGCACAAAACAGGCATTTTAAAAGTGAAAGTGTACATTGAAAAAGTACATTTATATCACAAAGCATTGACCACATAATAGTTGCAAATACATTTGCTGGAATGTGTACATCTACACTAAACACTAAAAACAAACCAATGTTCATTTCTACACAGAAATATTAACCTCCTATCAGTAGTGATAGATAGTTTGTACATTTTCAAAATAAAAAAAAGGAAAAAAAAAAACACTACTTTAAACCAAAAACAAAATTAAGATCTTCATCAAGTCGTCTGCATCCATATATTTAACAAAGGTTTTTTTCCCCCACACAATGAAGCAAATACTGTATTGTCCACTTCTTATTATTGGCCCTGTGCAGAAGAGATACATAAGAGATACACAAAAAGTTAAAGAAAATCCTTTAAATGGAGCTAATTCAGGAGTGAATCCTTTAAGAAAGAAAAACTGGTTAATATAAATGATGGTGGCTTCTTGCATGATTTGCAAATCCCTGGGGGAAGAAAATTTATTTTTAAAATCAAAGGCATTATGGAAATACTCAGCACTCAGATGCCAGAAAGCATTAAAAAACAAAAACCCCAAACACATCACAGTATTTCATTTAGTTATACTTTGCCAAGTAAAAACTAAAAAAGTAAACAAACATTCCCAAACAGACAACAGAAAACATGCAGAAAATGTGATTGGAGTGGGAAAAAAAAAAAAAAAAAAAAAAACCAACAAATTAGCAAAGTTATTATACCTGAGGTGCTGGAGGGTGCTGTGGCATTCCCTGGGGACTTGTCTGGGCATAGTAGGCTGCTTGCTGTCTATAATATTCAGCCCAGGCTGCACTATAATCTGGCTGACCACCTGGTGGAGCCCCAGTAGGAGCAGGAACTGCTTGACCTTTGAGAAAACAGAACTTTATTGTAACCACAGTCAAAAGGCCCACAAAATGTTTTCTTTAATCAGAATACCTTGCTTCCTGTAATATTTCTCCCAAGCTTTTGAATAATCTTGTCTGACCTTGTTGACCTAAAAATCCCTCCTAATTTTAACACAAATTTATGCCTACTCTAAGTACAGCTTATAATGACAGGAACAGAGAGTCAAAATAGTTCTTGCTTATCTTTTCTTAAGACAGGATTCCGCTATGTAGCCCAGGCTGGCTTTGAACTTGCAATCCTCCTGCCAACTTCCCAGTGCTGGGATTATAGGTGTGCCATTGCCCCCATGTTACTCTTTAATCTTAAATATCCATTAGTTAGAAAATTACCCTATATGAGAGAGGGGTCATAGAAAGACAAGAGAATATACCATCACAATTTTGCTAAAAACAACCTGGCAGCGGACATAAAGAACAAGGTCAATGAAACAAGTAAAACTCAACTTCTTTGAAGTTTCTGTTCCTAGGCAGAGTGGCCATTCCTATGAATTTTAAAGCAAGAGATAAAACCACCAAACCCTGAGAAACTAGATGGACTCTGAAAAGAAAAACAACTGCAAGATAACCACTGTCTTTAACTGATGACAGTTAAATTAGTCTGCAACTTATTTTGTAATGGTTCAGGCACAGAACAAATAGCACATATGCCAGGCAGAACAAATGGTCGAGCTAGGTGGATTATTGCTCTATTTTTTCCTTTTCGAAGCTATTCAAATTCCCAAGTAAGAATCAGAAAAAAAAACTGTGCTTTCCTATCTCTGACACAGTTACAGACAAAAAATAATTGAGCAGACACACACAGGGTACTATTGATGTTTATAGTTTGAGAATGTTGAAAACTGATCACAGACTAAAAAGGAACTAACTGAACAAAACTGTAAGGCTTAAAATACATGGGGGCACAAAAAAATCACTTCTGCCTGAACAACAGAACAAGTTTTAATACTGCAAGAATTCTTGTATTTTTACTTTCATTCCCATAGTAATTTCTCAAAGAGTTTAACATTTTACCTTATAAGGAGGTAAAATTCAAATAAATCTGAATTGAGTTTGAATATTCAGGAACCTCCTAACTACCTAAGTAGCAGGACTTCAAAACCACACATTGTCTATTATTAACTATATATGTGAAAGCAAACCTGGTCAAGGAAGTAAGCCTCCTATACACTTATTTAAAGCAAATAATGACATGAGATGGCAGGAAAATGTGGACCCGTAAACAACTCATCAGGATTTCTTAAGGAAGAAAACCCCAAGTTCCTAAACTTATCAATACCTGATATTTGAATCTTCAAAATATACTAGACTTCCTTCTATAGGCCTCAGGTTATCTCCCTGTACCTTTAAAGGAAATGCTTCCTGATCTTGGCCCCTTGTTACTGTTTTGAAGTTAGAGTTTGGACTGTACCTTAGAAGGATATCACCTAATATTTACATACAGATCAGCATAAAGTTTTACCATTTCACCCCCAAAATGAAATTTGACCCAGAGTTCACTGAACATTCTATTACAGCACAAGAACCATCCTCACTTGCTCAATTATCTCTACATATACCAGCATCTTTTCCGCAGCTATTTCCTTTGGGCTCAGTCTATCAGATGCATGCAGTCCACTGGATCATTTATTTATTTATTATTATGTGTGACATGTATGGGGTGTGCAAGAGCCAGGGCATCCATGTAGACGTCATAGGAGAACTTTTCAGAATCTTTTCTCTTCCACCTTTTATATAGGTTGGAGGGGTGGAGCTCGTATTTTTAGTCTTGCCAACTACAAGTGATTTTACATGATGAGCTTTAAAAAACTTTTCCCCAAATGGTTTTACTTAGTCTCCTCCACACAGGAATTATCTTTTAAACCTAATGGTTTAAAACCTGCTCCTCCATATTACTGCTATTCCTTATGACTTAACCCTTTCCTTTAATCTAGAATCTCACGGAAGAATTTCTCTCTGATGTTTTTAGTGTTATCTTAGGACATTTAGATGCTCCCGTAGATATTTGATGATAGAAGTAACGATACATTTACAGTCTTTTAACTGAGCCTTGTGATCTTAAATGCAAAAGTTGAATTAGGGTTCAAAATTTATTACATAGACTTGGGACAGCCTTACAAGTAAGTTCTAGGGTAAACAGCAAGTTCCAGGCTGGCCAGGGCTACACAGTTAAGACCTTGTCTCAAACAAGCAAAAGGATCTAAGCATGGTGGCACAGCCTGTAATAACTTGGGAGGTGAAAGCAGGGGAATCAGGAGTTTAAGGTCATCCTTGGCTGCACAGCGATTACAACTGCAGCTTGGGTTAGAAGAGACCCTAGCCACAAATAGAACAAGAAACCAACAACATGCCCAAAGAACCACTGCCAAAAAACCCTGACAGCTTTTTTTTTGCTTTTTATGAAAAGGGCAGCTGGGGGACAGGAATACTGAAAGAATCAAGAAATCTGACCAGGCTAATGGGAAAGTCAGTTAGAAAAATGCTTTCCAAGATGAAAACTAATTACACCACTTGGGTGGTGCTAGGGACTGAACCCAGGCCCTTTGTGCATACTAACCAAGCATTTTACTCCCTGAACAATACCTCTCTAGCTCTTGGAGATAAAGCCCTGTATCTCCCAATTTACTTTTATCTATCTTCCATTTAACACATTTCAAGACTGACAGTTGTGTATGTGTGTAAATTCACCCACGTGAACGCATGTGGAGGCTACAGGAGAATACTGAGTATTTTCCTCTCTATCCACCTTCACATCATTCCCTTGACACAGGGCCTTTGACTCCGGACTTTTTATTTTGTTAGAGTCTCTTTAATGAAGGCACTATACCCCAAATAAACAGAACTATTCCAAAAATTTACACAATTACCTTTTATAAACAAAATGATTGTAAAATTATCACACAATTAAAAATACTTATTAAATGCCCAACTAAACTACTATCATTTCCTTTAAGAATTACATGGCAAGAAATTGTTTAGTCTAGTTTGTTCATAAAATTACGGTTGCTACTACATTAGTACTGGAAAAGCACAATTGAAGATAAGTAATCTTCGACTGTTTATACCTTAACAAAAAAACAAAGGACCTAAGACAGCCTAGCACACAGTTTTAGAGAATATATGCTGGGAAACTGGGCATGGTGGTCCACGCCTCTAATCTCAACACTCAGCAGACAGAGCCAGGTGAGTTCAAGGCTAGCCCGGCCTACAAAGCAAGTTCCAGGTCAACTAGGGCTACATAGTGAGACCCTGTCTCAAAAAAGAAGGGAAAATAATTATGTGCTGGGAAATAAATGAAAATAGTCAAAATGAAAGAAAGCTAAAATGTCTATTCTCAATAAGAACTAGAGTTCATCAAATTCACTAACTTTGGACATGTAAAATGCAAAAACAGTTAAACAATATTTGGTGGTCATGTAAAAAAAACAAAAGGATATACGTAACAGATGCTACTAATATATTTGCTATTAATTATCTAAGCCATACACACATTGTGAAAATACAAAATATCAATACATTCCAACTCATACTCAAAAGTATCCCAGTTGAGATAATGAATTATGTAGTCATCTTAATTACTTTAAGGTTAAAGTGAAGTTTCTTATGTAAAGATTTTAGCTAGTGCAATCTGCCTGAAATTAGATTGGTCACAAAAACCCATAAATAAATTAATGCCTATGTCATAGTCTCAAATACAATGTAGCATTCATTACTTCCCTAACAGGGAAAACTTTACTGAAACTAGCTTTGTAGAAACATGTATCAATAGCAATATATCCTATGGCTGGCATGTAGTGTGCTCTATAGTGTCAAATGGAAGGGCTTTTTGAGGTGACTATTTTCCTTTTCCATACATGCAAATGTCTAGTATCAAAGCAACCCACTTCCTATCTTTGGGTTAATTATCTGCTTATTTTGCAGTAACAATGATTCACACACAACCCATTTTCCTCAGTTCCCTAAAAGTTAATCTTATTCCATTTAGGCTACACAAAACTGTACTACTACTCAAAGTCATTTATACACTAGTAAGGAAATGGCAAGTTTTAATTATTACAAATGAATTTGTTACATAACCACAACTTTAAGCAGCCCTTGGAAAGGTCTTAATATACCTGAAAGTCCAATGATTTTGGAATGTAATCTTGTTCAATATTATTAACCTCAACATTACAAAAACAGATCAGTTATCTAAGATAGTAAGTACAGTACAAACAAGTTTTGTTATCAAAATCTCTAACTTCTAATGGTAATACTAAATACTTAGGTTTAATTAATTAATTAAATATGTAGATATACTTAAAATGTTTGGCATACCCATTTTCTTGTAGTACTCTTCCCAAGCCTTTGTATAATCAACCTGTCCAGCTGGAGCTGGAGTCTGCTGATCTCCTTGTTAAAAACAAAAAACAAAAAACAAAAAACACAACAACAAAACAAACAAAAAAAGATTTAAGTTTTTAAAAGGCAATTTTGGGTTTTTCTTTTGTACCTTGAGTATGGGAATTAGCAATGGTCTACTATAGCTCTGTTGCGCTAGCTGAGTCCCTGCTAGCGCAGTGAGGCATAGAAGTGATGGACAGAGAATCTGGTTACATGGAATATATAAATAAATGGGTGTGAAATAAGAATACAGGTAATGAGATTTCTGACCATTTCTAAGTACAAAAGCTAAAAAGCCAAGAATAACTGAAGTGATAGCAAGGAACTGATGTTTTTACAATGCGCTGATATACAGTTATATGCCTTTTAGGTATGTGCATTTCTACATGTATATAAACATACTTTCTGGTTCTGTTGACTGAAAAGGGCTAGAACCAGTGACACCACAATAGCAGTAAACATACTCAGTTTGCTTTCTAAATTCCATCCCGTAAAAAAGGAAATCAAGGATCCTTGAAAAAAAATGGCTGACTCATTGGTTAGAGTTCAGAAAGCAAAGTGTCTGACAGGTATTTTAGAAGAGCCCTGGAGCCACCTTGAAGATAAACTCAATTGCCCAAATCTAGCACACTCTAATAAAACACAGCTAAAAATACAACCTAACAATAAGCAGCAATATAATGAATGAATAGCAAAAAGGAAAGCTGTTCCTTACAGTAAAATAGCAACTAATAAATATGTAATGCTGCTAATAGAAAGCTACTCACTATACTAGTAGTTGACCAAGGCAGAAATTAATAAAGACTAAGGCTAAGAAGTAGTTTGATGAAGAAAAGGATATTAACATTAATTCTAGTAAAATGACCAGAAAATACTAAGTAATTTCCTATTAAAGAAAAAAAAAAAAAAGGGTGGTATCATAGCACAAAAACCTGGCAGACACCAACACTATCAATTGATCAGGGGGATTAACTCCAAAGATGAACAATTAAACAGTTTGGGACTCCTGATATAATATAGTATGTATCACATCAGTATAACATCAATTTGGAAGTTTTTCCTGCTAAGTAAGCATTACCTCATGGTCATAAGAAAAGGTGGAACAAGCCAGGCATAGTGGTGCACACCTGTAATCCCAGCTATTCAGCAGGCCGAGACAGGAGGATCACTTGAACCCAGGTGTTTGAGACTAGCCTACGCAACATAGCAAGAGACTGTTTTAAAAAAAGAAAAGGTCAAAGGGACCTAGGTTATCTGTTTAGCAAGAGTTATACTCTTAGGGACATGAAAGAGAAAAAAGACTAAGGAACTGTTTCAGATTTCTGAGCCTTAAGAGACCTAACAAATACTCTTTTATGTTACAGGATAGGATCCACATAAAAATATTGGGGCAATTGGTATACTCTTAGTAAGACCTGTGTATTAGGACAGTAATGGATGGCCTATCAATGCTGAATAATTTATTTAGAAAGCCATGTATGACGGTTCTGTTTTCAGACAAGCATACAAATATGCCTAAGGACAATGTAGCTTCATGTCTACAAGCTTACTTTCCAACAGTTTATTTCAGAACTAACCAAATCTTAATAAATAATGAACATAGTCATGGCAATAGGGTAATAAACAGAGAAGAAAACAGTAACTTGGCTATCTGGGTATTTTGAGTATTATGTACTCTTCCAACTTTATGAAATTTTAGTATTATTTCAAAATAACTAAGTTTCCTTATTAAAGTTATAATTTAATATTAGAAATTTTAGGCCTGGGGAGGTTAACTCAGTGGTATAGTGCTTGCCTAGCATGCACAAGGCCCTGGGTTCAATGCCTAGCACTGGAAGATAAAAAAGAAAGAAATTTTAGGTATTACATAGTGATGTACTTCATACAATAATTTCAAACACAAACTTTGGTTTTGAAATATATGTAAAAAAAGGTTTAATTACCATAGTTACCTTGTCCATTGGTTTGGGTTGTAGTTGGTGCACCTGCAGGAGCTGCAGGTGGGGGTTGTGCTTGCTGCTGGTAATAGTGAGCATAATAAGCAGCCCAAGCTGCTGAATTTGGATCTGTTCCTGCCTTAGCTGGAATTAAAACAAAAGTTCAAGATTTACATGTAAAATCCAAAAAAAAAAACAAAACAAAAAAACAAAACAAAACAAAAAAAACCCACAATCAACTCCCCAGAACTCTTTTGATAAACATATCCCCAAATTAGACAACAATAAGCAGTAAATAGAAACCTTGAAAATTTTCTAATGTTTTATCACTTGGCTTTTAATAAAGAAACCCAAGGCTCAAGTATTAATTTCCTAGGTTACAGGAACTAGTGAGTGGTGGAACTGGGATATAAATGGATGATCTTTTGGCTTCAAATCCAATGCTTTGTCTCAGCCCATCCTGTGCCTTTGTGTTTTTTCCAAACCAGTTTAGCTGCAAAGCACAACAGTTCTGTACAGAAGACAGCTATGGGCTAATTTGTATAAGAAAGAAACAGAGATTAGATATATTACATTCTTTTTCACAAATAAACAATCTTTGATATTGTTCTAATTCATTTTCTAAGATCTTCAGGATGGTCAAAGTTCTAACTATAACATATCATTTGATTACCTCCAACCCCTGCATTCGAGACAGTGTCTCATGTAGTTAAGGTTGTTCTCCAATTCTCTGTATTCATTCCCTGCCTCCACCTCCCAAGTACTGGGACTTTTTGCATGATCCTTTGCTGTGATCAACTTTAATGATATGGACAGGAGGTACTTTTGTGCCTGCACATGTGTTTCAAGTTTGTGGAGGCCAGAGTTCAACTTTGAACGACTTCCTCCATCTCTCTCCACCTTTTTTTTAAAAATGGAAGAATTATTATTTTAAATTATATGTTTGTGTACAAGGACAGATGCTTACAGAGGCAGAAGGCGGGTTTGGATGTTGAGAATTGAACTCTGGTCCTGTGCAAGAGCATTAAGAACTCTTGAATGTTGAGCCACCTTTTCAGACTCTTGCTACCTTTTTTTTTTTTTTTTTTTTTTTTTTGTGGACAAGCTCTCTTGCTGGGCTTGGAGCTCATTGATTGAGCCATGCTGGCTGCCTTATCACCCTGTCTCTCCCTTCTGCTGGTGTCATTCTTTCCAGCAAGCAGGTTCCACATAAGCTACTATACTTCTCACAAGCTATTAATGATGGCCCTTAGTCATCATGATTAGTAGTCTCTGTATTTAGCTTATCTCTAATTCTCTTAACCAAAACTGTGTTAGCTTGACATCCCTTTATCCAAGAACAGAAGCTTGGTTCTTTAAATGTAAATATGTACTGAGAACTTAACTGGTCTTTAACACAGTATCAATTAATTTATTATACTCTTAAAATAAGAAACAAGCTCAGACAGATTAAAACTTGATAAAAGTAATAGACTACCAGGTCTGGCCTGAAGTCTCAATCATTGACAACTATATAAATCTAAAGTTTTTCAGGCATATACAGATTTTAGAGAATAAAGACAAAAACACTGTATTTCTAAGTTCTTAAGTAACATCTGATCCTCAGTCTTTAACCCCACCAACCAAGTCACTTGGGTGTCGTCTATCAGCTAAATGGACTCTATCTGTGAAAGGCGATGCTTCTGGAAGCAATACCGATCAGGTTTTATATCGATAATTTCATTACTAATCAAAGTAGAAAAATACTGCAATACAAAAACAAAATCTTTATTGCATAATTTTTCTCAATCCTGATAGCTTTCTACTCAAAGAGTATAATCCTGAGAAATCTAAGTTAATCATAAAAACCTGACCCTTAACCTATCCAAACCCTCCATGCCATCTATCATGCCATTCCAATGGGCTTATAACTGGTGAAGATTAATCTCTAAAACTATGTCATTAGAGTAAATAAGATTTGATGCTTCTTTCACACCCCACATGTATACTACATTATTGCTTACACTTGGAATGCATGTTCTCTATGAGACAAAAGCTCAGCTTTGCATATTCAGATGCCAGCAAAATTCAAGTTGTTTCTTAAATGGGTAGAAGCTGCTGTTATTTGGTGACAGAGCACAGTTCCTATGAAATTAACATGTCTTCTATTATAGGACCATATTAAAACATTAAACAAATTCAATAAAGCATTTGTACTGAAATACTTTGGTTTTTCAAAAATAAATATGCTATGAGAAGAAAGTAACCCCAACTCAAAACACAATCTTTGAAACCACTCCTCACTGAATCCTGCAAGGCAGGCAAGGGAAAAAGGAATCATTTCTAAGCTGATCGTTTAGACCATGACAGGAAAACACTAGTGTTGAGAAGAGAACATAATGCTCCTTTAATGGAGAAAATACATGTATTTTAAGAATTTCAGTAAGAAGCTACTAAATATGGATCCGAAAATTTATTAAATGTTTTACATTGTACTATAAGCAATAGTTTATATTCTATTTGAGAACTTTTCACTGGGAGACATGCACAAAATTTTATAAATACACATGAACTATTCTAAAGCCAAACACTATACAATGGATAGCAGTGATACTCAAAGCCTAAGACCCTGTACTTTATGTAGAGAAAGGAAAGGAAGTTTTATGAAAGACCATTATCAGTTTTAATGCTGTGGTAGCAGTGCCTAACAAATGGAGAAATCAACAGGAAAGAAATATAAGAATGTTAACAATGGCCAGTTAGCAAATAGCAACAAGAGGTCTTTTACCTGGATCTGGAGGAGCCTGTTGCTGCCAATGTGGATATGCATTTCCCCACCCCTGGGGAGCATATGGGGCTGGAGGACCACTGGAAAAAAAAAAAAACAAAAAAACAAAACACCATTTACCTTCCAAAAAAACACAAAAAACAAAAAACAACCCTATTTACCCTTCAAAAGCTAGGGCTATGAGGGAACAGGCAAGGACCAAATTCAGTACTTACTGAGGAGCTGGGCCAGGTGGTCCTGGATTATAAGGTGCGGGATTGTATGGTCCCATTGGAGTTCCAGGCCCTGGAGGTCCAGGTGGTCCATGGGGGCCTGGGACACCATGGGGCCCATGGGGTACAGGTGGCCCTAAAGGATTTACTGGGCCCTGTAAAACAAAACAAAACTTCAAAGTCAGACCAAAAAAACTCCAAAACACCCCAGTGTGACAGTTGAGCAACTCAAAGGCCAAGTACATTTTCATTCTTGGAGAAAAGGGTTTCCCTATAGCTCCAACTAACCTAGAACTCACTATGTAGACCAGGTTGGGTTTGATCTCAGAGATCCACAAGCCCCTGCCTTTCAAGTGCTGGGAGTAAAGGTGTGTGCCACCAGCCCAGCATGTTCTGTGTCTTTTGTACACCCTTTTGGCTTCCCAATTACACAAAAAATAGTATCAAATTTCTTTTGCATTCTACCTACAGCATCAAAAGAGAATCTTAAACCTACTTTGAGAAATTCACAATAAATTCTGATCATATTCATTCCTCTAACCTCCCACTAATGTCTTCAAATAGAAATGTAACTAGAGTCCAGTTTGTACTGCCTGTGCCCAGCCATTCACTGGATTATCAACGATCTAAGATGTGCTCTCACATTCAATACTAACTTCTCACTGTAAAAACAACTAAGCAGAATACTACTTGTCTCACAATCCAACTATATTGATCAGCTCTTCATGTTTTTATAATACCAGAACACTTCTAAAAGCACCCATCATAATTACTAGGATTATCTTTGTAAAATTAGATGTTGGGCCCTACTTTCATGTGTGTGCTGAGTATGTATGTATGTGCTATCTGAACAATCTTGTTAGAGTGGGTACAGATGTCCTAGAGGTCAACACAGGAGTCTTTCTTGACTGCTTTCCCTATATTTATGGTCTCTCATGGAACCTGAAATTCACTGATTTAGCCTGCTATCTCTGCATCCCCAGCTCTGAGATTACAAGGAGGCATCACTGTACTTGGCTTTTTACATAGGTCTTGGGGGATCAGATTCCAGCTCTGATACTTCCATGGCAGGCACTTTCCCACCAAACAATATCCCCAGTGACCTAACCTCTAGTCCAGACATTTTAGGTTAGGACTGCCTGTGTGTGACGTGTGAAAGTAACACCCAAGTACTCTACAGCTCAAAACCAGAACTGCTTCATTTTTGACTCAACAGAAATGGGTGCTGAATTCTTATAATTAGGTAGGTTTTGTCACCTCTACCAAGCCTAATTATCATCTCTTACCTATGCTAGGCTCTCCCAAACGTAAGGTGGTTCTGTTAAATGTTGGTAACTCATATTCAAATATGCTATTTGTATTTCTGGACATCTTTCTTATGCTGCCTATGTATATTTGCTCAACTATAAAATCTGAAATTTCAGGTTAGAAACTATACATTTTCCCATAGTGCATCTCAACTACCATTTTAAGGTAATAGGAACTATGCTATAAATTACAAGTTTAAAGCATACTAACCCCAATCTTTTCTTCTATGAGTTGCCGGGCATAGTCTATTTGCTGTGGAGTGCCACGAATTGTAAATAGCTTCATGTTAGGATCTGCATTAGGTGGAGGATTTCTCTGAAGTTCTATTCTTGCACCAGACTGCTGGCTTATGCTTTTTATGGTTTCACCTCCTAAAATAAAAAGTTCCCTAGGAGTTAAAAGATGCAATAGGTGCTATTAAAAAAAAAAAAAAAAAAAAAAGTCCTCATTTATTTGGCTGTTAAAGTTTGGTCAGAATCCCATCTGTTAATAATGTGTTAGGCGTTCCTACTTATTCTGTTCTTCATGTAATCTTCTATAAAGCAATTTATTCACAACCCACATTAAAGTCCACTTTAAGACATACATAATCTAAGGCAGCATGTGACTCAGAAAAGCACTTGGTTTGAATAATAAACAGACTTTATAAAGTGAAAACTCCACACATTAAATTAGGAGAAAATGAGACAGACCAAAAAAACAATACCACCCCATCACTTTTCAAACCAAGTCTCTTAAACTGCTAATTGGACACTTTCTGTAGAAGCCCATGAGATTAAAATCCCATTTTAAGTATACACAAAGTTCTTCTGTTTGTTTTAATTGCCACATAAGAACACTCCTCTATTAAACTACAGCTAAAGGAAAATCACTATCACTTGCCTAAAAAAAAAAGTATCCAGAAAAATTAGATATTAAAGAATTTAAATTGTATTACCTTTCCCAATTATTAATCCAGTTTTTCCAGTTGGCACAATGAAATTAAATTCCTGGAGTCCACCAGGCGGTCCCATGTTCCAGTTACCTTGACCTCGACCTCTTCCTCGACCACCAGGTCCAGGTCCACCAGGATTACCAGCCTAAGAAGGGACAAAGAAAAAAAAATCCCAATCTGAGAAACTGATGGCTTTAGAAATTACTCAACAAAAAAATATTCAGTAAGTAATAACTTCCACTTTTAAAACACAGTGTAGAACCAGAAAAATTGCTCAGTTGGTAAAGTCACTTGTCATACAAGTCTGATGATCTGAGTTCATTTCCAGAACCTGTGTAAAGGTGGAAGAATATCCATCTCACACAGTTGTCCTCTGACCTCCACAGCACACTGGAATATGTGCCACCCACAAAAATAAAATTAAAATCCAAAAGGACTTGAATACAGTTAAGAGCATTTATGCAGCAATGCTTTCTACTCTAAGAGGACTACTTTAAAGCAATTAAAATGTTTGGTCAATGATTATCAAGAGGCTGGAGAGATGGCTCAGCTGTTAACAGCACTGATTGCTTTTGCAGAGAACTAGGTTCTGTTCCCAGTACCTACATGGTGACTTAACAAGATACCTAATTACAGTTCAAGGAGGAATCAAACACCCTCTTCTGGCCTCCACAGACACTGCAGGCCAAGTGGTGCACATACATGCAATCAAAAACACTCCTACACATAAAAATAAATAAAACTAGAGCTGGCATGGCATGCCATACTTTTAATCCCATCACCCAGGAGGCAGATTTCCACGAGATGTAGGCCAGCCTGGTCTACAGAGCAAGTTCCAGGGTCAGCTGGAGCTATACGGAGACCCTGTCTCAAAAAAGTAGAGACTGATAAAATGTAGGCAGAAGAGCACCTCTTGATTTAAAAAGAAACACATCCAGGTGCTGGAGATGGTCCAGTGTTTATTGCTTTTTCAGAGGACCAGAGTTTGAGTTTCTGAGTGCACATCAAGTGGCACACAATTGCCTGCCTATAGCTCTGGTACTATACATATGTGCACAACCCCTATACATATGTAATTCAATATAAATATGAACAGTTTCCCCCAATGAAAACAAAAAAACGAAAGCATTAATTTCCTTTCAAACCTGGACACTTCGTAGGAGGTCTGTGATGATTTCCGCAGCATGCTGACATCTGTCTGGAGGTCCTGTGACCTGTGCTATCCTATCTGGTGTTGTTCCATCATCTTTAAAACAGTGACAAAAACCCGTTTTGAATTAATGAAATATTCAAAGTGAGCATCAAGAGTAACAGTTATTCTTAGAACAGGAAATAAATGTGCTTACCTGGCTTAAATTGAATTCGAACACCCGCATCATTTTGTATTTTTTTGATCATCTCTCCATTTCTTCCTATTACAATGCCAACAGCAAATCTTGGAATTGGAACCTTATGCAAATATAAAATGAATTGTATTAAAAAGAGCACTTTTCAAAACTTCATGTCGATAAAATTAAAATACAGCACTATATAATGTTTTCACTTACATCTATCCCTTCATTTCCTCCTATTCTTGAGCCATACTCATTTCGAACTTCTCTGAAACCACCTTGATCACGAATTAACTCTAACACCATTTCCTTGGCTTGCTGAAGCAAAAAGAGCCCTCAAGTTAGAAAGAATGTCTCAAGACGTCTTAATGTGTATTTTGTTCAAACCCACTTAGCCCCTTTATATACATGATAAAGTGAGGTTTACTTGAACTTTGTATGGATCGCCTGTGATCCTAAGAGGTTTGTCAGCACCAGTGTTCTGAGGCCCATCTTGAATCATAACCATTTTAACACCAGCACGTTCCTGTAAAAATCATGAAAACCGTAAGTTAATAAAAAGATAAAGTGACTTTAAAATGCTTAAAAAATGATTTTACAATATAGCAATACCTGAAGTTGTTTAATAGTCTCTCCTCCCTTCCCAATAACTAATCCTGCCTTGCTAGCAGGAATCATGATTTCTTGAACTGCATTTCCAGGTCCATCACCATGATGAAAGCCAGGGGCTGGTCTTCCCTTTTCAACAATCTGGTCCAATAACCGTTTTGCTGATCTGTTAAAAAAATCAATCTTCAAATAAAAATGTGTAGTATAACAAATCTTACCCCAAAATATAAACTAGTAGTCAGGTAGTTTTACTCTGATTCAAGATTAGGTACCTCAAAGTCAATTTTAACACTACCTTTAACTACTATTAAGAAAATGTCAACAAGGATCCAAGATTGAGATTATGAAATGAATTTTATAAGCATCTTATCTGAGACTAGTTCCTAAGTTTACAAGAAAGAACACTCTAATACTAAGTAATCTAAGAATTAAGAAGATTCAAGAACTAAATGATTTTTCTTTAGTGCTGCTCTGAATTAAATCCAAAGCTCTAGATAGTGTGGTAAGTATCTGTTTTAAGACTTCCAAATCTACATTTGTGGCAGTGAGGTCACACACAGCACAGGCTAGCTTTGAACTTAATATCTGAAGATATTATCTTGATCCTTTTGGTTCCTTTACCAAATTCTGGGATTACTGCCTTGTCACCAGGCAAGGAAAATCAAAGATAAAGAATGTCTTGAGTATGTTTATGAAAGGATGTGATCTTATTTGATACAGATATATGAAAACTGGGTATGATGGCTCACACACCTATAATTTCAGAACATGAAGGGTTAAGACAAGAAGATAGGCAGTAACAGCATCTTAAAGCACACAAACATTCCACCAACTGTGAAGACGAAAACAGGAACACAGGTTGGACGTGGTGGTGGACATCTTTAATCCCGGTACTTGGGAGGCAGAGGCAGGCAGATTTCTGTGAGTTCCAGGTCAGCTGGCTATAGAGAGAGTCTGTCTCAAAAAGAACTCCCCTTTCTAAAAGAAGAAAAGAGGAACATACCTGTAGTGGGACATGGTTATGGAAGTATGCGGGGGAAACCCCCAGTAAGATGCACATTTGGTGCACTGAAAGACTAGATGGAAGGTGAAATGGGGCTATAACAGACTGAGACCAAAAAAAAAAAAAAAAAAAAAAAACAGGCAAAATTTTTACAAAGACGGCAGGCAAGTCAGAGCACAATAAAAATACGATCCTTTCCCTTGGGAAGCACTGAGGAGATTTAACAAATAGTCACATGAATTTACATTTTAAAAGACCCTGAAGACCACAGTATTACAGGATTATCCTGAGTCATGAGTGCCATACACTGTAGTACAGAGGGCAGCTAGATGGCGGGTTCTGACTAAATTATGAAAGTGACCGTAAGTCGTTTAAAAAAAGCGTGAGACAAAATGAGTCTCACAACAGGTAAGACAGTTTTGTTACATGATGAGACAACATGAATAAAAATCAGCAAAATAAAAGGTTAGAGATAAGGCAGAAATCAAAAACTTCCTTTTAATGTCTGGGACAGGCAGGTGCCCAGGCAGTTGTGGAGTACATCCCTAGCACATACCAGGCCATAGATTCAATTCCCAGCACCAGAGAAAACCAAAAATGAAATTGGGAGATGTCTAAATGCACATTCAAGTAAGTGAGATACTGGGAAAGCAGTTGGGTATATTTAAGAGTATAATTTAGGACAGAAATTCAGACAGAAAATAAAAGTTTAAGAGCATATAAATAAAACTTATGGAAAATAAGTTCATTTACTAAATAATGTTTAACAGGTTAAATTACCTAAAAACTATACACTGAAGTATACACATGAGCTGAATTTGGAGCACTTCCATTGTTGAGAGGCCAGATGCAAAAGTCTAAGAACTAGGAAGATATGTGAAAAAGAACTAGTAGTCTTTCCAAACAATTTAGGAACTTAAAATAGTCCATCTACTACATCAAATACTACATCAGCAGCCTGTGACCTTGAAAAGGTAAATGTCAACACAATTATTAGAATGAAAGCTTGACGGGTACTGGACTCAAGAGAAAAGGGATAACAGACACGGCAGCACAGAGATCTCTTTTAAGGTGTCGTGTTGGATAGAAAAATGGAACATGGGGCTCAAAAGCTTTCCTTAAGATGAGATTTTCAAACATGCCTACAGGTTTTTAGAAATTACCTCAAAAAGAAAAAAGAACTAATAATGGGTAAAAAGGTCAATGGATAATGTCCTCTTGAGGTACAAAGGGCAGGTCTTAGGCTGATGAACATGAAGGAAACAGAAACACCACATGAAAATAATACAAAGGCCGGTGTGTTTTAGTGGTGGGAGGGAAAAAGAATAAATAAAATTTGTCACTAAGTTCTCAGTAAATAAATTTAGGGTAAGTGGTCAAGAAAAGGCTAAAAGCTGAAGATTTTAGAGATACAAGAAAATTAATGGAAAAAGAGAAACATAGCCAATACAAAAATTCTCATATTTAATAATGGCTATGAGGTTTTAGGTGACACTACTCAATGCACTTGTGTGTGAGCCAATTCAGTTTTCAAGTAGTTACTGAACAGATACAAAGTTGGTTCTAAATGATTTTGTGTTTTTGTACACACATGCATTATGAGTGGAGGCCAAAGGACAACCGAATATTACTCTTCTGCTGGGCCATCCACCTTCTTGACAGGGGTCTGTCATTGGCCTGGAATTCCTCAAGTAGTATAGGCTGGCAGGACTAGCCAGCCCCAAAGATCTGCCTATTTCTACCACCTCAACAGTGCAATTACAAGCACATTAATACCATGCCCAGTTGTCTTATTTCTAAACATGGACCCTGGGGATTAAACTCAGTTTCTTATACTTGGAAGGTGGGCACCTGAATACGCTTGCCAGGTTTTAATAATAATCTATGGTTCTGTGTTTCAGATAAAGAACCCTATTTAAGGAAGGCATGAGGCATAAACTTTCATGAGTTAACTTTTCAGGGAAGCAAGCAGGAAGACAATGGTGCAAAAGAAATGACGAACAAAGACAAGGTTCAGAGTCTTCATACTACTAGTGCAAGTAGACTTAACATTTTCAAACTTACTGGACAGATTCAGGTGTTCCAGTAAGCATACAAGACCTTTCTGGAAGGCCACCACTATCTATAAAACAAAACAAAACAAAACAAAACAACTTTAAGTCAATTAATAATATCACAATACCTAGAAACTTAAAATGATTCAAGTTTTTTAGCAACTCTAAAAAAATTTCCATACACACAAAAGAAAATACAAGACAATAACATTACCAGGAGCTATCTGTATTTTGCATCCAGATTCCTGCTGTATGCGTGAGATTTGTTCACCTCCTCTGCCAATTACTAGGTAGGGGAAAAAGGCAATTACTATTTTACTCAAAGTTTTAAAAAGATACTGTACGTTTTGAAAACTTTAAGTCAGGTTACTTACTAAATCCAACCATTCCATCTGGAACTTTGTACTCTTCCGTCATTACAGACCTACTAAGAAATAATAGAAACGAACGTCTTTCTTTAAAGAAAGCACCTGTGCTTACATACAGAAGGCAATCCAGTACACTGAAGCCTAATGTTTTCTCATACTAAGGTTTCAGTATTAATGGACTCATGACTTGAGCAGTTTAAACTAACATTCTTAAATAAGGTAGCACACCTAAGTGAGGAAGAGGTGGTACTAGGCATCCAAAAGTAATAATTCTACCCATGTTTCCAAATTACCAATTTATCTAAAAATGCCTAATCTTTTACCATCTTCCCAAGAGGAGGAAAACAAATCATATATACCAACACATATGCTGATTCATATTCATTGTAAACTTGGTTGGTTATACATATAGCTGAACTAAGACTCACAAAGCAGTCTTCAAAAAGCTCTTGACTATACCTTTGCTGCTGATGCATCGGTGGTAGCTGTCCTCCAAAAGCTATAAAAATGTAATAAAAACCAAAAGTTCAAGTTTACTTATTTAACAACATAACACATCAAGCATTCTAACATCCTTACCTGATGCCCACACTGGAGAGAATAAAATTTCATAATAAACTATTCAAAACAGCACTGACAGTGGCAAAGAAACTACCAAAGGGCAAATATACTAACAACGGCATACAATGGTACAAGCAGACTAAGAACTCCAGGAGTTAAACAGTATGCATGTAATTCAACAACCAATGTCTACATATACCTGGCCATAATTAAAGAGAAACATTAAAGGTTTTTGCTTTATTTTTATTTTATGTACATGAGTGTTTTGCACATGTGTGGAGCAATGCCTGTAGAAGCCAGAAGGGGGCCTGGGATTTTTCCCCTTGAATTGGAGCTGTTGGCTGCTATGTCAGTATTGGGAACCAAACCCAGGTCCTCTGCAAGAGCAGCCAGTGCTCTTAACCACTAAACATTCTCCAGCCTCCTAAGAGAAACATTTTAAAAAGGAAAATTCTTGCCAGACACTCCCCAAAACCAACTTACTCCAAAAATACCCAACAAATATAGGAACAAAACCTCAATTGAAAATACTTACAGTCATTTTGAGGAGCAACTTTCTTAGCATCTGGCTGATCTGCAAAATTAAATAACTTTTAATTTCAGTAAATATGTACAAAGTTTCCCCCCTTCAAGTAAGAATATCAATGTTTATTAAAAATACCTGACATAATGGTTTATCACTGGAACCAAAATTGCCACAATTTAACCCAGGCCCAACAATCTAAAGAAAAACTACATTCTTTCATTTCCTTCATGTTTAAACAATGCACAGACATTTAAAACTTCTTTGATTCTACCAAATCACTGATTTTATTTATGTTAAATGCTCTAGAATGACAGAAGACAAAAGTATTTAAGTTCAATACTGGCAAATACCACATGGTGAGGCTAATGATGCTTCCACTGTAGGAACTGCCTGGGGAGAACTATCAAAATATAAAAATCATATGATATATCAAAAGGAATGTATATGACAGTGACCACAAAGCTATACCAAAAGGGGAGGGGATCACATTACAAGGCGGTCTCAATCTAACCTGTTTATTATTCCCAATGAAACATTTTACTACATATGACTTCAGCAAACAAACAAAAACCCCAAAACAAACAAAAACCACCTCAAAGCAGCTACATGATTCCCTTCCTCAGCTGGACAAAATGCATACGTAAGACAGGAAAATCTATAGCTCAAAGTACTATATTCTCCCCACTTCAAGAAGTTTACGTAGCAAAAATTCAGACACATAAACCAAGAGACAGTTGTGTCCATTTAAGAATCCACTGGTTTATTTCACGTTTACATACTAAACACAGGTAATAAATAAAAATTCCTGCCTTTAAAAGGAGAGGGCATTCCCTCCCAGTGAGTTGTACTGCTCGGATTTGTCCAAGAGTCATCTACACATAAAATAAAAAGAATACATTACATATAACATCTGAAGCATCATTAGCTAATTTTCTTGTTTATTAAAAACCTCACTACAAATATGAAGCTCTTAATAAAAGGAAACTAAGCACTCCTGGTCAGAACTACAAATACACTCTATATATGCTCCATCAGAACCCTCCTTAAAAAAGGACAAATGGAAGAGCATCCAAATTCATACATAAGACCTAAAACAAAAAAAGCACAAATCTAATTTCAGAGGCTTCAATGTTTTTTAAAGTAAAAGCACTATAAATCCACTGTTTTAATTCACACTTAAAAGTTCAATCGGAAACAAAAGCAATATTAAATAACATAATAAGATAACCTGCAACAAAACAAACCTTAATCTTTAAAGTGAAATCTAAAACAGTAAAATAATGAGAACAGTATATAAAGGATTCACCCACAAATGAGTAATGTTTCCTAAACAATTTATATTTTTGTTTTCAGTATTAACAAGTCTGTGCAAACTCAAACCTAGCATAATCTTAAAACAAGGAAAATGCATTGTGTTCTACTGAGACAATACTCTTAGACTCAAATTATACCTACCTCATCTAGAGCTCCTTTCCCACTTTCCTTTTGAGACTAATATATTTTAATAAATAACATTGAAAATCATTTCAACTGAATACTATGAAAGGTAACTAGAATTACTTCTGGCTATAGCTTACCTCCGTCTTCTAAAGGTCTCTTTTGTCCCCCGTAACCATAGTCATTTGAATTCAGTGATGTACCAGCATCACCCCCGATTTTTGCTGCAATCTTAAAACAACGACAAAAAGATTAGAAAGGATGCTATCAAATTTTTACACACTAGTTAGCACTAAATTTTCTTATTTTTTAAAAGAATACTTCATTATTTTCTGTTTTATGTGTATGAGTGTATTGCCTGCACGTGTGGTGCAATGCCCATGACCATGGAGGTCAGAAGAGGGTTTAAGATCCTCTCAACTGGCATTAGGATAGTTCTTAGCTGCCATTTGGGTGCTGAGAATCAAACCTCGGTGCTGTGCAAGGATCGCCAGTGCTCTTAACCCCTGAGCCACCTCTCCAGTCTCACCTTAATTTCTAGAACACAGATACACTTTTCTTTTGTATCCCATTATCAAGATCCACTTGGTAAGACAAATTAAAACTACAATTCAATTTATTACAATTATCATTAATACTTTAAGGAACTAACAATCATGATCTAGAATTAAGCTTCCTATAAAAATCAAGAGAATAATCAGTAGAGAATCTCTAGACTAGAAACAACTAAATTTGAGTAAAACTTCAATCTCACCCACCAACCCCATCAAAAGATGCATGTAGGCATACAGTGTGAAAAATTTTAAACTCTAGTACTATGTTGCTTAATAAATGTTATCAGTCACATGTGGCTACTGAGTACATGAAATGTGGGTAGTCCAAACTGACATCTCTTGTAAAAGTAAAATATGCACTGGATTCAGGAAATGGTAGAATGTAAATATTCTCAAAGAAATCATATTCAACACACATCAGTATCTTTTGGATATGCTTGCAGTAGATTTCTACTGGACAATGATTTGGGGGGGGGGGGTCTTTTTGAGACAGGGTCTCCTTAGAGCCCCAGCTGGCCTCCATACCCCCTCCCCAGGGATTAAAAATGCATGCCACCAAGTCTGGAGTCAATGTTGTTTTAAGGATACATGAAGGAACCTAGGGAGTCTATAGTTTTAGCTTTCCTACAAAGTCCCTTTATTTTAAATGACAAGGATGGGGCAAATATTTCCCTGCATTTGACCAACATGCAAATGGAAACCCACTGCACACACTTATGAAAGAAACAAGACAAGAAACAAGGACCAAACTTACATCTTATAATGATTATCAAAAATGTGTCACAGACTCCTAAGAGTTCTTTATATCATTCTGCTTTCAGTGTCTGAATCACCCATGTTAAAAATTCAAACTTTTGGTGACAAAAATGTCTAAGATACTGGTGTGGAACAAACCCTCAGCTTATTATAACCAGGAAGTTGAGGGAGGTTAAGAGGTGGAGCCTTATACTACATGATACCTATAGGCCCAATATGTATCAGATCCTATGTACCAACTACACTTACAAGAGTTTTCAGATTTTCCTCATCTGTAAAGGAAGCCCCACCACACAAAGCAGGTGAAAAAAATACAAGACTTGATTTGTCCTTAACAAATCAATGTGATATAACCATTCCAACCATCTTTTATGTCCTCAACTGAAAGCCCATTTTCACTTGTGGGTAGCTGATTCAACTTTCTTTCTTGAGTTTCCCTACCACACCTGAAAACAGGGTTTTTCTTTTTCTACCTTTAGATCTCAAAACATTTAACATTTATAAACGTCCTTAGGAACTTAAATGAACTGCCTGGGATTGATACATGCTAATTAAATACTAGAGAAAATGGTACCACTAATTAAAGGAACATGGTCTAGACTGTGACTACCTTTTGCAGTTAGTTTTTATAAATGTGAGTTTACAGATTAACACTTCTTGAACGCCGAGGAAAGTTGAAATATAAAAAAGATACATCTACATTTACTGTCCAAAAAAGAAAATAAAAGTTGATATTTAGTTCACTCAAAAGAGTAAATAAAACACCCTGAAAATTGATACAAATGCATTAGAGAACAATAAAAAAAATCATTTTCTAGGTAACTACAAAGACTACTAATTCAAAGGCCAACTTTCCAGTCCAGCCCCTTTCCTCCTCCTGGGAGACAGGGGCTCACTCTTTAGTCTAAGCTGGCGGCATTCAGCAGTCCGGGGCAGGAAGATGCCTGTCTCAAAATAAGCCCCTATGTGGGGCCCACAACTTTGATCCCACCGCTCCTGAACTCAGTGAGATCAATGCCAGCTGGAGTTATGGGGAGATCCAGTCGCAAAACAAGAAAAAGACCAGGAGAATAACAAAATAGCAAAGTTATGTATCACTAGGATCTGAGATATCCATATACTGTGCATTTAAAAAATTTATTGGGATGTGGGGAGCTGGAGAGATGGCTCAGTAGTTAAAAGCACTGGCTGCATTTGTAGAGGACCTGGTTTCAAGTCCCAGCACCCACATGGCGGCTAACAACCGTCTATAACTCCAGTTCCAGGGGATTCCACGCCTACTTCGGACCTCCGCGGGAAGTGCATGACACAGGTGCACTAACATACATTCAAGTATTACACTCATACACACAAAATAAATATATATATATGAAAAAACACCTTTTGGGTGTGTGTTTTGCCAGTGCTCGTAGAACTGTTGAGCCATCTCTGCAGCCCTATGCATTTTAAACCCTAATTATTTTCAAAATAAGTGAGTTCCTTATTTCTGAAACACATTAAAGGCATCTTTTGATTCAGCTTAACACAGAGTTTACTGCTGCAGGGCAAGGCCCTAAATGAAGCTACATATGCTCCAAGTGTGCAGAGCGGTAGTGAACACTACATCACAGCATTCGCTCTGGGTTACAATCAAGGCCCACTGACAACCCAAGGCTTCTCATTTCCCACCCTGCTCCATCACCATAGGTTTGATAAATGTGGACTGAGGCCGTAACCTTTCAGTTACATGAAGGCGAAGTTCACCAAGTGAATTCCTAATATAGTCAAAACCGATCCGAGTCCCCCCTATTCGCTCCACAACAGTGTAGACCGCCTAACTCGGCACTGGCATGCTAAGACTTACCCCTCGCTTACATACAGCCTCCCTACGGACGTCGCCCACTCAACCACACAGAGACATCAAGCGACTTCCTGAAAAGCTCAAGTTCCGAGGAGGAAAAACTTCCATTTCCTGAGGCGCGGGCACGTCTTTTCCCTCCCCGACACCTCCCATCAGAAAGTGGTGCCTCCGGGCCAGACTAGGTACCTACGCCACCAGGAGTCGGGCCAGTTTATGACTGAGCAGAGCGGCAGATCAAACGGAACCCTCGGGTCTGAGGGGCCTGAGGCCATCTTGAGGAATCCTGGGGCAGGCCCGGTAGACAGCCAGATCGCACCCAGAGCAAGGGTGCGGGGTGCCGGGTTGCCGCTCCCCAGGCGTTGGGTCACAGCCACCAAGCCCGCTTTGAACGCACACTCGCTCCTCGACTCCAGCCCAAGCTTCCAGAACCTTCCGCACTACTGTGCGAAGGATCGTGCACCCTGGACCACGAGGCTGGGGGGTGGGAGGCAGGCTGAGTCCCCCGGGGACGGCCGGGCCGCGGAAGTGGAGGCAGGCCACGTTAGAGCCGCACGGTGCCGACACGCAGCCCGGCCGGCCTCGCGCCGGGCGCGCCGTGCGCAGCGCGCGGGACTCCCCCGCAGCCGGGGCGGCGCGCACGCTGTGGCCTACACGGCGGCCGGTGGCCGCGGGCCCGGGGACTCGGCCGCGCTCCCCGCGTACCTGCCGCGCTCGCTGCAGCGCGTCTTTGAACGCGTCATTGACGCCGCCGCCGCCGCCGCCGCCAGCCGAGCCAGACGAGGGCGGAGGCACTGTCGAGTAGTCTGCCATGGCCACGCCGGAGCCGCCGCTGCCGCTACCGCACAGCTCTCCTCTCGGCTAACCGCTAAGAAAGAAAGAAGATGGCGGCCGTCGAGGCCCGATCACATTCTTGCGCGACCATCGTGCCGTAAAGGGGCGGAGACTGAGAGGCGGAAATCCCGCGATGTTTCTGGGGAGGGGGACGGGACGACGCAGAGTTTCGCGAGACTTGACCACGATCCCGCGAGGATAGTGTTCTCTCGCCGCGCAGTGATTGTGTCCTCACGTAGGCGGCGGAGACGCGCGGCGGCCCCTGAGGAGTACCTTTTTTTGCGTGCCGCCTCAGGGAGATAGTGGGCAGGATTTCCGCCGGTAGTCCGTGCGTGTGTCGGCAGTGCAGGCCTGACGCCGCCCGGCGTGCCCGCTAGGCCGCACGGCTCGCCAGCGCGCGGACGGCCCGGGTCGCGCGGCGGGAACGGTCTGCGGCCGGGACTGACTGCTAGACCGTCCCCCGGCCGCCTTGCCCCGGGGGGTGGGCTCCGGCCGCGGGCTCCCGGGCATGGCACCCCAGTTTAGAGGGCAGATAACGGGGGGAGCGGATGGTGACGGCTCGGCGCCCCTGGTCCTGTGAAACGTGAGTGTCGGAGGACTAGCTGGACCCGCCAGGGGCGAGGCCGGCCCGAGTTGGCGTCTCGGGGCTAGATGACTTTGGACCACGTCTAGTGCTTAGGACCTGTACCAATCGTCAGGCCTCCCTCCAGATCCTCCCTGCGCCAGTTTTAGGCAGTCTGCAATAGCAGTTACACGGATGAGTGGGGTAGAGTGAATCTGTCTACACTTACGGATGCCACAGTGCCAACTCCCCGCAACCCGCCAGTTTAGTTACAGAATGAGGTGAAATGAACTTTATTAACATGACATTTTTGTCCTCTGTTTGAGACAGGGTCTCCCTGTAGCCCCAGCTGGCCTGGAACTCTTAGAGATCTCCCTGCCTCACCCTCCCGAGTGCTGGGATTAAAGCCTCCGCGCCTGGCTTGTATTATTATTTTATGAATATGAGTGTACAACCTGCATGTATGTAAGTGCACTTGTGTCGTGCAATGCCCTCAGAGGTCAGAAGAAGGCGTTGCATTTCCCTGGAACTGGAATTGTGACATTGTTAGCCGCCAAGTGGATGCTGGGAACCAAACCTGGGTCCTTTGCAAGAGCAGCCAGTACTCCTAACGCTGAGCTGGTTCTCCAGCCCTGGTATCTTTCTTCTGGCTAGTCTTGGTGTAAGAGAAGTGTATGCTGCAATCTTTCTGAGAACTCGAACCTGACCACTTGTTCAAGATCCACTGTGGATGGAACTTAGGCATACAGATGTCATGTTTTACATTTATAGCTCTTCTTATCTTTATTCACGCATCATCATTATCTCAGAATTCTTGTGGAAGTAGTATTTGAAGAAACAGTAGATGTACTGGGTTAGGGATTTAATCTGAGCAATAATATGTAGGAAAACTATAAAAATCGTGTTCTGTTATATTGCCAAGGAGACAAATTTCAGGTGTGTTCTGAGAAAGTTTTCCTGGCAAATAGCATTTATTCGTTAGCAATGGACTTTTTTGTTTTTCACTAATTAGACATATACCAGTTAGACTTTCTGATCACAGTATTTTACCAGAGGATTAGTTACCTCTAATTTAATTCATATAGAACAGTTTAGTTTTTTTAATCGTGAATATTAAGGACCTTCATTTCTATTATTTAATAAAAATACTCCTGGAAATTTGGGTGTTCTCGAATGGGAGCCCTCAGAGTCAGTGTAGAGGAGGATTCTCGGCCTCAGTGCTTTTGAGATTTTAGTTTGCATACTTCTTTGTACCACTGTACTCCTGTGCATTCCAGTATATTTAGCAGCATTTTTACCCACAAATAAGAGTCACATCCTCCCCCACCACCAGTTGTGATAACTGAAAAATAACTTCAGACAGTAAGTCTTAAATCTTGAAAGGCAAAATTGCTGTTGAAAACCTTGATTTTTGTGTCCCTGCCTCTTTAGCCTTCAGGAAGAACGTATTGACTGTACTGTATAGCATTTATCGGAAATTGTCTTATGTTCTGTGTATTTATTAGAATGTAAATGGAGAGCAAGGACTGTCTCCACCATTATCCATAATGTTCCTGGAACTGTGTTGACAGTGTAGGTATTTGTTGATAAATAAATAGTGAAAAACTCACACTGTATTTTAATTGGTTTTTTGATCTTAGGCAAGTGGCTTGGTCTGTGTCTCAGATTTCTTTATCCATACAGTGATAAGTCACAATATGGTTGAGCTCTTCAGGAATCATGAAGTACTTTGCAAATGGGAGTTGGTACTACTAACATTGGTCAGTTTATCTTCTAGTATTTCATGATCAGGAAAGATAATCCATGGAGCTATGTTCAAATAGTTTGCTAAAACTATGGATCTTAGGAGCTGGCTGAACAGGAAGAAGCTTTTGCTACATTAGCATGAGGACTTAAGTTCAAATCCCCAGAGCCCACATAAAACGCTTCGTTTAAAAACAAAAAAAAATCCTGAGCATAGTCACAGACCCCTGAACCCATTGCTGGGGGTGCCAGAGACAAGATCACTAGGGCTTGCTGACTGCCTAGCCCAGCTCTTGTTCCAGTGAGAGACCTGTCTCAAGAAAATAAGGTGAAATGAGTACAGTACTCAGTGTCCTGGCCTTTACACATGTGCATTGAGTGCACGATCCTGTATACAGACACATATCACACACAGGAAATAAAAGCATAAATATAACTTTGGAACATGGTAAAGAATAGCAATTTTAGCCAGTGTCTGAAACTAGGGGTAGCCCAATGTGAAAAATCTGAACTTGGTACTAGTAGGTTTGGATTCAAGAGTAACTTGTGCCCTTTGTAAGTCACAACCTCTTCCTTCACAATGTAATTTGTTTTCGAAAAATATCAGGACTGGAGAGATGACTCGGTGGTTGACTGCTGACTGCTCTTTCAGAGGACCCAGGTTTGATTCCCAGCACCCACATGACAGCTAACAACTATGTGTAACTCCAGTTCCAGGGACTCTAATGGCCTCTTCTGACCTCCGAGGGTGTTGCACAACATGGGTGCATCTACCTATGCTCAAGCAATACACTTCATACACACAAAGTTGTCAGATATAAAATACAAAATTCTTACAGTTTTACACAGTGGTTTGTTTCTCTTAAAGAAGTTGTGGTGATCTTACCCTAAGTTAGCAGAAGTTTAATTTGAATGCGAAGTGTCCTGGCTGAAGGGCTGTTAAGAGTACAACAGTAGTGCTCAGCACCATTGATTTAACCCAAGTCTGTCCTTTTCCCATCTTGCCATTGCTGCCTGTTCAAATGTAGACCCTCTGGGCTCACCTGTAAAATCAGCTTCCCTGACCTCTTTCCTGTTTCCTTCCAGAAAGCTGCCCAGAATTATAATTTAGGAATCCCTGTTCGTTCTCATGTGTCATACCATGGGAGTCCATAATTGTTCATTGGCAGTTTCACTAGATGACAGTTTCCTGACAGTAAAGGATTGTCTTTCTTTGTCTGCACTGTGCATGTCACACTCAAACATAGTAATAGTTAGTGCTGTATAATGAATCAGTGCTCTTTGGAGTTCATTATATGAGTTAGTTCATGTGTCATAGCAGACTTTATGAGGTAGATAGTAATTATCTCCATTTTGCTGAGGTGGTGATATATTATCTAAGTTGCCAAGGGTATTAGAGCTTCAGTTTGTACTCAGGCAACCTGATTTGAAAGAATGAAATTTTCTATAAAAGGAAAGGTAGAATATGTCTCTGTAATTTCTAGGGTATAGTTCATAGTTTAGTGGTTTTTGTTTGAAATTTTAAAATATTTGCAGTATTTTTTCCAGTATTTAGACCAAAATTTTCTTTGGGATGGCAACTTTTTATATAAAGTAATAACAGATTTAACTCAAAAAATTTTAAGATGTATTTGCAATCATTAGTTGCATTGGATAGATTAGTAATATGCCTTACTAAATTTAGTGCTTATTTCTCACTAGAGATTATAGTTTATTATGGCACATATATGTATATATACATATATTATAGATAAGTATGAAGTCTGCTTTACCTATCTGGGTTTCACATCCCTGGATTCAACCAGTCACAGATTGGAAATGTTCAGGAAGAAAATACAGAACATGTACAACCTTTTTCCCTTGCCATTCCCTAAATAATACTGCATGGTGACTATATTGCATACAGAATATTAGGTATTACAAATAATGTAGAATGTTCATATCAGGGGGAAGGAATTATATAGCCTAGAAGTGTAGAAGTGCTTAGTGAACTCAGAATCCTGGATTCAGTACCCAGTACAAAAAAAGAAAGTGTGTCCACTTACACACTCTCTCTCTCACACACACACACACACACACACACACACACGCAAATAAGGAACTTGAATATTCTCAGGATTTAGTATCTGAGGAGGATCATCAAACCAATCTTGCTCAAATACTGAGGAATGTCTTTATTTGATAATGGCATTGACTAGTGTTATTTTCAGACACCCTGTTGAAGGCTAACTAAATTGAACCTTTTCAGGGTAAAGATAGAATTGATTTAATTTTCTCCTGTATCTCCACACAATACCCATGAATATATGTGGAATGTTTGTCTATCAGATTTCTGAGGATGCTAAGTACAATTCTGTAGCTTTGTCTTAGAGCAAAAGTCCTTTGTGAAAACCTCGCCCATTTTCTTTGCTGCTTAGGACCTACTTAATGAAGGTGGAAAGTATCTGAAGGCCATGGCTGCAGTGCCCACCCCAGCCCGCAGTGTCCTCCAGTCTAGAAGAGAAGAGGCAGCCCTGGTGTGTCAAACAGAGGACCCTTGGAGTTTAGGTTTTTATTTGGCTGGCTGCACACAGTTATTGGCAAGATCTGTTCTTTGGCAAGATGCATGGAATTTAAAACAAAGTATAAGTAGGAAACTGTATGTCACTTGTAGTAAGAAAAGCTTATAGCGCTCAGTGGCTACAGGTAGGACATAACACTTGCAGCCTTCCGTTACTTAAGGTAACAATGCCAGGTTGAAAAGTTGGGACTCTTTAAAACCTCCATCTCCAAAGTTTCCTCATCACCCAGCTCAGTGATATCAGCCAGTTGTATGTGCTTATGTGTGCATGTGCTGACACAGCATGTAGCATGTGTGTGCAGAAACCTGAGGTCAGTCTCAGGTAGTGGTCTCAGGAACTGGTCATCTTGTGTTTTGAGATGGCCTCTTACCAGGGCCCGCTCATCAGTTTGGGCGGGTTCTGCCAGTTTTGTAGCTTTGCAGTAGTTTGTCATGAAGCTTATATGTGCAGCAAATACATAAATGAATTGTTCCTGTGTTATACTCTAAATGTGCTTGCAGACCCATCTTCACAGTTACCTCCAAAGTTTCATTTTGTATGTTGCCTCACAATATGTCTAGTCAGGGTTGGTGGTATACCCCTTTAATTCCAGCACTCAGGAGGGAGGCAGAGGCAGGCAGATCTCTGAAATGGAGGGTAGCCTCATCTACATATCAAATTCCAGGCCAGCTGTGGTAAAATTAAGACCCTGTCTCAAAAAAAAAAAAAAAAAGTCGAAAACAAAATTGTATATTTATTGTTCCTATTCTCCATTTTGTGGTAAATTCCTTATGTGAATTTCATATTCTATACATCAGTTCCTCTCCTTTATTATATTTATCTTTAAAATTTTTGCCTAAAAATTTTTTAGAAGTTAGGGACTATAGCCCAGTGGAAGAGTGCTTACCTAGCGTATGAAGACATGGGTTCAATCTCTGTTCTACCCAATAGTGATCATCACTCAGTGAGAGGCCATTACAATATGGTGATTCTAGCACCCTAGATTCCTATATAAGTAAACTGGAACTTAACTGTAAATAGTCTGAATCAATCAGAAACCAGCGGCCAACTTCTAAGACTTTTTCCATGGTGAGGACACAAGCAAGACTTCCCTGTACCTTTTGGTTTTTGCTTGTTGAAACAGTGTCTCACTGTACAGCTCTGGCCGGCCTGGAACTCACAGATATCTGCCTGTCTCTGCTTCCCACATGTTGGGATTAAAGGCATGTACTGCCATGCATGACCAGCTTTTGCACACTAACCAAGTATTTTATTTACTTTGCTTCTGTGTTTATCCTCTGAAAGCCATCTTACCCCTTTACCGAAACCACTTTTGAGATGGAGTTGCCTAACTCACAAGTCACTATCTGCTCAAATAAAATTTAAGGTGCCAGAGTTTTTATTCCTCCCATGTTGTAAATCAAGCCCAGGACGTACTGTATGAACAGGCTGTCCACTGCGAGCTACATGCCCATGCAGTGCCAGAGCTGATACTTCATCAGAACTATAAACCTTTCAGGCTAGGCTAGAATAGTGTGTCCTTTTCCCTTCATTCCAGAAATATTTTCATACAATCATAGTATACTTATGAAGTGACATTTTAAATATTCTGAATATATGTAAAAGTTAATAAAATGCATACCTTTTGACATTTTCATATATGTAATATATTTTGCTCGTGTCCATTCAGTTTTACACATCATTATTCAATAGGACTTTTGTTTTTTCTAGATGAGATTATTTATACTGTTAAGGAGGCACCAGGTGAATAAATTTGTAGTCTTTATTTTATTTTTTAAATTTTGATACAGGGCCTCACTACATAGCTTTGCCTGGTCTGGCGGTCACTGTGTAGACCAGGCTAGACTTGAACTCACAGTGCTAGGTTTAAAGGCCTGCGCTGCCTCACTTGGTCTTTTTGTGGTCTGAAGTTGATAAGAAATGAATGTTTTCTTGTTTAAATGCCATACTACTTGAGTCCTAGAAGAACAGTTAAACAGTGTAAGGGAAGATTTGAAACTTACACAACTTTAATGTGAAAAGGGACTATTTTTCCAAAGATCAGCTTTAATACGTAGCTGCATATTCACAAAAGCAGTAACAAGCATCAGTGCTGGTCTATATTCCTTGGCAGAAAAAAACAGGTTCTGTCAGTGAATCATTATTTTCAAATTATGGCAGTTTTTCCTCACCAAGGTCTGCCAGTGTCTTCTCAGATACTTGAGCCCTACTGAATCATGTTTGAAGAAATCTTCGTTTCTTGTTAGGGAGTATTCTAGTTGATTGTTATGTTCATATGATTGATGGTTGTGTTCATTAAAGTTTGGAAGATGTCCTTATATACAAAGAGTATTTAATGTTTGTTTCCCTATCTACACTGTAGTAAATGACACAGACACCTTGTCCTGCTGTCTGTTTAAAAGAGGACTGCCGAGGACCAGCAGCACGGCTTTATGCTTTTATGTTGGCAAAAGCTTGCATGATAGATACCCTGGGTTTGACCCCAGCACCACAAAAATAGCTTGTAGTTTATTGGAAAGTGTGTGTATGTGTCTGTGTAGCATGTGGGGCAGTGCTGGAGAATCAGACACTGCCTTGTGTGTGCTAGGGAAGCATTCTACCACTGAGCAGTAAGAGTCTCAGCCTGAAACCTTTGTTTTTAAAAATACTTAATATCAAATTGAATTCTTTGTCTTCTATTTGCCATTTTCCCACAAAATAGGAGCTCAACAAACTGTAGAACCTAGATTGTGAATATTGGGAACCTTTGAGGCTAGATTACACTGAATGTTGTTGCTTCATTCATACTTTTAGAATATAGCCTGAGAAAGACCAGATCCTGAAGTTCTTTTCTTTCATTTTATGGTGGAGGAACTGACCCAGATCACTTGGATGTCTTGTATGAAGTGTCACGATTAATTGGAGAACCAAGACTAGATTCCCAATCTATTGTTTTTATTTTATGAAATATCTTCTATTGAAGCAGCAGTGTTTTAAGTTTTAAACGAAGAGTTTCTGCTCATTTGGTCCAAGAGGAAGAGTAATTTGTGCAGAACAAAAATCATCCTGTAGTCAGGACCTCTGCTTTTACTTTGTAACATTTCCTTCTGGAAACATATTATTGGAAAACTGAAGATCTTTACTAGAAAAATCCTTGAGTAAAGATGGGTGAGTATGCGATTTAAGACTCACTTGTGATGACAGTTTTGTTGTTTTTAGTAGAATTTTGCTGACATTTCCATGTCTATTTATAGCAGTGATCTCTCTGGAATTTGCCTTCTGATTCTGTTTGTTCTTTTATGGTGCTTCATGCTAATTGATATTTCATTTCAAAAATGTATTTGAAGGCTGGGCGTAGTAGTGTCCCCTTTAGTTCCAGCTCAGAGGCATGCAGATCTCTGTGAGTTTGAGGTCAGCCTGGTCTACATAGTGAATTCCAGGCCACCAGAGTTACATAGAGTACTTTCTTTTACTTTCTGAGACAAATTATTTGAAGGGACATGTACTTGAGAGGCAAAGGAAGTTTTGTTTGTTTTCTATTTTGAAAGAAAGTATTTACATGAAATACATTGTAAATACATGAAAGTATTTACACTTCCTTTTACATGAAGTAGCTGAAGTTACTATTCTCCTCTGACTTACCATGGGTGTGGCTTAACTGAACTGTCTACTTATTAGCAACTAAGGGTATAAATACTTTATTTCAAAAGAGAAGTGTTTACTTTTTTATTTTTGAGGCAGGGTCTTTCTGTGTAGCCCAGGATGGCTCTAAACTTGAGACAGTGTACCTCCCTGTGCTAGAGTAAGACCTAGTCTCAAAACAAACAAAACTTCCTTTGCCTCTTAACTCTGTACTTTAGTATGGATAAAGACCAAGGGGCTTTTAAATAGTGCAGTCTTAAGGGCAGAAGCTACTGTATTCATCTTTGAGAATGACTGGCACCTACTAGGTGCTTAGTAATTGTTTTATTTAATCATAAAAGATGCTGAACATTATGCAGAGTCTGGGCATGTAGTAGTAGGCAATGAAAATGCTTTCATGGAGCGTAGTCCAGTGAGGGAGCATTCAGTGAAAACCTAAGTCCCTTTGTCAAGATTCTCTGTTTCCTTTCAGACAATCAAATAATAGTCTGTAGTTCATTCCATGATACATTAAAAAGTTGGTTAAAGATCAGGTCATTAATTTATTCAGCATAGGTTACAGTGTTTAAAATAATTTCCTGATTCCTTTGCTGTTTGTGATCCTGAGTAAAGACCCCAGTCCTGGAGGAATCACAAGTGGGGACTTCCTGAAAGATCAGATAGCACCAAGTGCATCTGTCAGTGTTGGCCCCAAACTGTGTACATGCCAAAGTTGTAGTTCTTTGTTTATGATGCTGCACAATAGAGTGTGAACTACTTAGGGTATCACTATGATATTCCAAGTGCATAAGACAATGCCATTTAGTGGATATTTCTAAATTTCAGGGCATTAACCCTTGACGCTCAAGATTCAGGTACTCATCACTACAGCCTACATGAGGCCTTTATCTAGAGTGAGTGGCAGTCAAGCATGCCCAGTCCACAGGCCCTGCATGGCCAAACAGCCATGAACATGACTCAGCACAATTGTGTACTTTCTTGAAACCTTGAGGGGTTTCTTGATTTTGTGTGTGTGTGTACCTTGATTGTGCAGTTCTTGAGCATGAACTTTGTAGCTAGCAGGATGGTGTCACAATGTCAAAAGGTTGGACTCGTCTAGTAGAGTATTTACTCCAAGACTCCTGACTCTGATTCTCAAGAAGACGTCACATGGATCTAGCCTGTCCACCACACACTTCATTTATGTCTTTGTTCTTTTGACCCTTTTCCTTTGATCTTTTGTTAATTTCTGACTTTATTTTTTGCCAGTTACTAATTCTCAACTTCCACTCCCTTGGTCTTTGTGTCTACTTTTAATTCACACCTGTTGAGCAATTCAAATAAACCTTGGAGTCAGAGGAGTTTCATTTCACCAGCTGTTACTTGGTTGACCTTACCAACTTATTTAAACTTTTTTGGGGTCTGTTTGCTTTTTTAAAAAATTACATTTTTAGTTATGTGTGTGCATGTGTGCACATGTGCACATGTATCTGGATCCTGGGGATCAAACTCAGGTAGAAAGTGTGTTTCCCTGATGAACTGTCTTACCAGCCCTAACCCTGTTTGCTTTCTGGTAAGCTAAGCATTATTATACAAATTAAATGAGATGGTTATATGCATACAGCCTTGCCTGCAAGTAAAGAGAACCCTTATTAAGGGCTTCTCATTTTCTCTCAGAATACAAATCTTCAGGGACCCTCAAGACTATACCATTCAGCCACTTATGTTGTCCCATTATCTCTCTCTGACGTTACCTAGATTGCCACCTTGTAGTTCTCAAAGACACCTGGCTTTCCCTTGCTCTCTGTCTTTTATATTTGACATATTTCCCTGCCTGGTGTATCTAACCAGATAGACATGGCTTTCTATTTCCTTTAAGTATAAATGTCATTTCCCTGGGAAGGCATTTCTGGCCACCTATCTAAAATTTCAGTTACCGATTTCCCTTTCTTGCTTTTCTTAGGTTCTACCACCATCTGACATATTTAATAGTTCATATTTTTAATTATTTTCTCCCACTTGAATATAAGTTACATGAAGCATGGATTTTTGTTCCTATTGGATCCCAGCACCTAGATGGGCATCATGGAATAGGGAAGGTCCTTAAAAGAGTTGTGAAGAAATGAAGGAAGGAAGAATCTTTCATAATGATTTCTAATTTCTGTTGGGTCCTTTGTGAGCCTCAGTGGTCATTATTTTCCTTATCAGTTTTTTCCTTGTTTCCTACACATCAGCAGTATATTATCTTTGTTTTAAAGAAGGATTGATGCCATCTATGAACTGGGTCTTTATAGTCTTCTTGCCTCTAAATTTGTGAATTGTCCATTTCTCTCTCCAAACTCATCTCTTGTATCAAGCCTTTTCTTTGAGAATCACTTGAGCAGTTACTTCTTTTATGTAGCTTATATTTTTCATATCTCATCTTCCTCTGTATTGTTTTCTTTCTCTCTCTCTCTCTTTTTTTTTTTTTGACTTAAACTCTGTTATCTCAAGCTGGGCATGGTAATATACACCTTTAATCCCAGCACTTCAAAGGAAGGGGCAGGCAGGTCTCCAGGAGATAAGGCCAACGAGGTGTACAGAGTGAGTTCCAGGCCAGTTGGGGCTACAGTGAAACTCTGACCCAAATAACAAGCCCCTCTTACTCCAGGCTTAAAACAATGTTATCATTGTCTTCAGATAAGGTTTTTTGAATTCTTAAATTTATTATCCCTTTTCATTTCCTTCTTACTGTTCAATTCATAGTGTTGTAGCTTTTTTTAAAAATACAATATGCCAGTCTTTTTAAAAAAGAGTTGTTTTTAATTATATGTCTGTGGGTATGTGCACATGATTGCAGAGGCCAGAAGAGTCAGATTCCCTAGAGCTGAGGGGTAGAGGGAGGTGGGGACAGAGAGAGAGAGAGAGAGCGAGAGGGAGAGAAAGCTATAAGATAATAACCCAGTAGAAAAAGCATAAACCATTATGTAGGTAACGAGTGAGAGTTGATTTACATTGACAAATGTGGATTGGGAACCTAATCCTCAGGGTACACAGCAGTACAAGTAGAGATTAAGTCTCAAAGCAGAAATTTAAGTAGGTGAAGAGTTTCTGGAGTGGAGGATGATCGTCTTGGTCTACACAACCCATTTGCTTCATACATAACAAGTATCACATCAAAGGCATGCTATTTGATATATGTGTCTCTAATACTGCTGTTGCGTAGAAACATTTTAAACTGCTCATAGCTCAGAAGAGTTTTGGGAGCAGCACATCACTATGTCCTTGATCTTCATTTCTTGCCAATTCTGTATTTGTGAATTTGCCTACTCAGAAACAATGATTTTTATCCTCAAATCAGTGCTCAAGATGATTTGGGGCCATTTGCAGATGTCCACGTACAGATAACAATGTGAATCTTAGGAACCAGCTGAAGTTGAACAGAGTAGGTCTTTACATTCTTTTTGTAATGTGGTCTCTTCTGTCATCTTTTATTTTTGTGAGGCAGGGTCTCTCACTGAGCCTGGAATTGGCTATTTCAGCTAAGCTGGCTGTTTAGTGAGGCCCCCAGCCTGTCTCTGCCCCTGAAGCACTGCGACTACAGATGTTTCACAGCCACGCTCAGCTTTTACGTGAATTATGGGCATTTGAACTCATGTCTTCATGCTTGCACAGCACTTTACTCACTGAGCCATCTCCTCAGCCTTTTACTATAAACAAATCTTTTCAGTCTATTTAGTGCCCCATTTCTTTTTTGCATTTTTTTGGATTTAAAATTGAATTATTTTAGACATCCTACTTTTTAAAATCTATAAACATCTTTCTTTAGGTAAAAATGGTAGCGTGAGCTTGTTGTATTTAGAATTAGGCAAGACAGTGACCTTGTTTTACAATAGTTGGTGAGTACTTTAGGGAAGGTTTGCTTATTTTGATTTATGATCTTACTATTGACATGAACCCCAAGCATAGTGCTGAAACGCTGTCTTGTATTCCTTTGTGCAAGAAGGATATGATGTACCTTAGGGAGAAAATACGTGTTAGATAAGCTTGTTCAGGCATGAATTATACTGTTTTTGGCCATGAGTTAATATCATAAATCAACAATATAAGTAAGAAATCTTAAAGTAGAAATGCATATAAAAAAGGAGGTTACATATTGCTTGGCTGATGAAAATATGACCAGAGGCTGGCAGGAACCTAAAATCTATTGCCCTTCCTGATAATGTTTCAGAATTTGCTAAGTCAGTGCCTCTGCAGTGTTCTAGAACATAAAAATGATTTGGGGAAATGGCCAGAGTCATTTTTGGTCAGGCCTGATGAGTTAGATGAAAACAGTCAAACTGACCAGAAGAGTGTGATTAGCAACAGTTTCTCAGGCTTTTCCACATGCACACCCTTTTCATAAGCATCTCAGCTTAACACCTGCATCCTCCAATGTATTTCCCTAACAGGCATGCCCGACTTGAGACTCAGTTTACAGATGTTATTTTTACCATTGGTCAAGCATCAGTATGCCTACCTTTATTTTCTGAGTGTTTATAATATGGTCTATTTTTTTTAAATTTTTCCAGTGCATTAAAATTGTTTTAAGTACATTTTTTAAAGACTACCCTCTCTCCATGAAGAATAGTTTGCATATTGTAGGAGTCAGCAAGCATTTCCTGGTAAGGGAAAGTCAGTAAATATTTTAGGCTTTATCAGCCATCTAGTCTCAGCTTCAACTACTCAATTCTGCCACCATCCAGCAAGGTCAGTGACAAACAACGGGTATCTTATATTTTTATAGTGTAAATCACTTGAGGGCTAAGGATCATGTCTTTATACTGTTTTATCCTTCACAACATCAACAGTGATCTAATCTATTAAGAGTTTCCATAAATGTTACCTTGACTTAGTCTAGATAATAAAAAACTGCATTTTTTACATTTTATTACATTTATTTATTTGTATAAGTATTTGTGTATATGTTTATGGGCACATGCATGCCATGGCATACCCCTGGCAGTCATGACAGTTCTGTGGGCATCTGTTCTCTCCTACCATGTGGGTACTGGGAATTGAACACAGGTTAGGCTTGATGGCAAATGCCCTTAGCCATTGAGCCATCTTTCCAGCCCCTAAAAGATAATATTTTTAAAACACTGAAACCCATCCATTTAAAATTCAATTATTTTAGACATCCTACTTTTTAAAATCTATAAACATCTTTCTTTAGGTAAACATGGTAGCGTGAGCTCATTGTATTTAGAATTAGGCAAGACAGTAACCTAGTTTTATAGTAGTTGGTGAGTACTTTGGGGAAACTTTGCTTATTTTTTATAAATATTCTAGTACTTATTTTTGGTAGCTGTCAATAAATCTGTGAATTATAGTTAAATCTTCTTAGTTACATCAGTTTAATTATGACTTAATGAATATAACAATGTAGCTAATACTTGGTACTGATATAAATGAAATCATTTTACATTGGTAAATTAGAATGTTAAGCATACTTGCTAGAGTCAGTCAGTCACAGTCTTGGCTGAGAGCCTGGCAGTTGTGTTAAACAGTGGCTCTCCTGCCTCATCCCTGTCAAGGTAAAGAGCTGTGACAATAGCCTATCAGCTTGAGGGTCTATGGGAGCCTACTGGCCTGTAACAACTACAAGAAAGGTAACCCATTCTTCCTTCTACCTTAGTTTTTTGAGATGGGGTATCTCACTGAACCTGGAGCTTGCTGTTTCAGCTGGACTGGCTGCTCTCCAGGATCTATCTGCCTGTCTCTGCGACCCCTACCTTGGTGCTTGGGTTACAGATGTGCCACTCAACTTTTACATCATCGGTACCTCATATTTGTACAACAAGCACTTTACTCACTGACCCATCTCCCTAGCTCTACAAGCACTTTATTTTAAATGATTCTGAGATGTTAGCAAAGTATATTAGCTAACTTTTTATAAGTTCCTAGTAAACTTTTCAGCGATTTCCTGTAAAAGAGAGTAAGGAAGAAGAGCTAGTTTTACCTGGGAATTTATCAAAATATATTTTAATATCACAGTTTGGATGAGTAAGTTCTGTATTCCAGAAAAGGAAATTTTAAGCATACAATATATTTGATCCACGAGTATTTCCTGAAAACTAGAAGTTTCTATAAGCTGCTTAAAGCAATTTTATTTTTACCTTATTTTTTTAAAAGGCATGTCCTTTCAATTTTTTAAAATTTCATTTGAACCTTTGTTTTAACTCATAAATCAATGATTAAATTTTTAAATTTTTATTTTTATTTTATGTGTATGTTTTGCCTGCATGTATGTAAATGCACCGCATGTGTGCAATGCCCATGGAGACCAGAAGAGGTCATCTCCCGGAACTGGAATTAAGGCTGGGTGTTAGCTACCGTATGGGTGCTGGGAACCAAATCTAGGCCTTCTGCAGAAGCAATCAGTGCTCTTAACCACTGAGCCATCGCTCTAGCCCCTAAATTACTAAATTAAATGTATATATTCTGTTATATTTTGTGTAGAGATGATTTTAAAAATCAAACAATAACATAGTATCAAAAATTGGAGTCTTTGGGAATTATTTAACTATATTGATAAAGAATTGGGAAATTTATATAGACATACACACATATATGTCATTGACAGTAGTCCATGGAGAATTACGGACTAAAGTTGTAATTCCTTTTGTCTAAAAATTTTTTAGTTTAAAAAAATTTTATATGTGTGAGTATATTGTCTGCATGTATGCAAGTGCACTTGTGTCATGCAGTGTCCACAGAGTTCAGAGGAGGTCATTGGATTTGCCTGCAATTGGAGTTAGGATGGTTGTTAGCCACCATGTGGGTGCTGGGACCCAAACCTGGGTCCTCTGCAAGAGCAGCCAGTGCTCTTAACCACTGAGCCATCTCTCCAGTTCCTGAAGTACCATGAAGCATTGGAAACCATGAACTAGCAGCTGTCAAATAACATTGAGAACATTGAACAGTCTAACAGTTGCTCTTTTCTGTGGTCTCCCTAAAGCAAGACTTCCTCATTCCTATACTTTCATGTGGCCAGTTTTTTTTTTTTTTAATGTAATACATTTATGATCTTTTGCCTCTGGGCTTGTTCCAAATTCCAAGCCCTCCCCCTTTCCTCTTTTTGAGAATTTTTCAATTTTCAAAACTTTGTTCATATTCTCTACCTCCCATTTCTGTCCAGAAGGTTAAGCCCAGGGCCTTGAGCTTGGTAAGCAGGATTCTACCACCACGCTGCGTCCCCTATCCTCACATTCCTCTGAAGCCTTTTCCACACCAGTCCAGCCCAAAGGAAGGATAGCAGCTCATATTTGTACAATATTCCAGTTTTTGTGGAGACTTTTCTTGTGTTTTCTCATTATTAAATCAGTCAAATGAGGCAGAGGGCATTAACCATTGTCATATAAGGGAACTGAGACTCAGAGGTACATAGCCTTTCTAGAACTTACGCTTTTACTGTGACTGTCTATATAATTCATTTATTAATTGAATAGCATTAATTTAGTGATTGATTTGTTCACATGCTTTTGTGTTAAACTTTACTGAACTTAATTATTAACTGTAGACTTGAAAAGATGTTTAGAGTTGTAGAGGGGATGGAGAGGAATAAATGGAAAAGATGGGAATGTATTTCTTGACATTGCCCTTTATTTTGTATTAACGTAGGTGATGTGATCTTTGTGTGAATGTCAGTATGTTTACACAGATTAAAATGGCTGTGATACTACTAGGGACAGAATCCTTTACAGACGCTGTCATATCTGTTGTCCAGTCTGTTGACTTATCCTCCTTGCTCTGTGGAGGTGAATAGAATGAATGAAGTCAGTAAGGACTCCCAACCATTTGCCTTTCTGAAAGCATTGCAGGTGGCCTGAACCCTTTAAAAATCTGCTCCCTCCCTTGTCTTGCTGCTTTACCTCTCAAGAAGAATAACCATCATAGTAAAGACAGTATAATTTTTGAAGCAAAACCGAGCAAGACAGTCTTTGTTGGATAAAGTCTAACCTGCTCCATCAATATTTTAATAGTGTTGTTTCCTCTGAAGCACTTAAAACTATCTGAAATGTCTTAAAGTTGCCTTCATTTCTGTCTCTGCCTTGTAACCTAAATGTAATAAGGTCTGGAAATGCAGCCCTTAGGAGTAGAGCATTTGTCTAACATTCACAAGGCCCAGGTTAATCCCCAGAAACACATGCACTCACACACATACATGTGAATCTTTTTAAGTTTTTTTTTTTCCTTAAAAATAAAGTTATAATTTTAACATGACAAAATTTACAAAGATATTTTAACTATTAAGAAAATCTGGGGCTGGAGAGATGTTTCAGTGGTTAATAGCACCGGTTGTTCTTGCAGAAGACAGGGGTTCAAATCCCAGAACCCACATGGTGGCTGACAATTCTCTATAGCTTTAGTTCCAGGGGAACTGATACCTTCTTCTGACCTCTGCAGGCACTGCATGACACAGGCATGCTTATACTCATGCAGAGCACACTCAACAAATAAAATAAAAATAATTTGTTCTTTAAAAAACGGAAGTCTGAGTCTTTCCACAGGAATGAAGATTTAGAGTCTGAGTTCCCAACTTGAAGGCTTTCTTAGTGCTTAGAGGCTTGTAATGAAAGTCTGCCATCTGTAAGTTATTGTCATTAATAGATGACTAGTAGTTTTACAGAATAATTTAGATATCTAAAAAACAGATGAGATATTAGAATAGTTACAGTCCAGTATTCTCTTGATTTTTATATTAACATTGGAACAATGTCTATTCAAGTATTGTTTGGAATATCATAGCAGCTAGGCATCGTGGCACATGCCTGTAATCTTAGGATTCAAGAGGCTGAGGCAGGAGGATCACAAGTTCAAGGTCATAGAGAGAACCTTGTCTCAAAAACAAAACAAAATCTTCAGAAGAATATCATATCTCACTGTTAGATTGTAGTTACAGAAACATACTCTGAAGTCTTATCACTTGTTTAAATAGCAAATGTGTCCAGACAGATAGGTAGATATAGATAACATGTCAGAAAGCAAATGAAATTGTTTTCTAAACTGGAAAGTATTATGTAAAGGTTATTATCAGGAAGGCTTAGAACAGTTTCTTCTTTTTGGTTAGAAAAGTCTAGAATTCAGAGATAAAAGTCTGAAGTGACCTTGGCATGTGGCATGATAACTTGGAGGATGTCTTTCCTAGTCCTTTGAAGGTCAATCTGGTAATTACTTGTTCTGGGCAGCATAATGCTTTATGCCAACCAAAATCTAGAGTAAAAGGGTACTGTTGATCAACAGGCCTTCATCTGGTAGCAAAGTGGTCTGTATAGCTTAAATAGTGAAAAACTGTTTATGCATATGTCATAATATAAATTTCATTGCTTTCAAGTGTACAAAATTCTAAAAATAACCTTTAAGTTAGGAATTTAGAGAAATTTTACCTGTTTAAGTGATGGAGTTGAAATTAGAAACCAAGAATTCAAATTACTAGGTTTTTATTCTTTAGACATTTGTAGCTCCTTTGTGGTAGTCCCCTAACAGGAATTGACGATTGATAATTCCTCCTAGACAGCTTTTAAGTAGCTCAGTATGTGAGAGATGAATGGACATCAAGGCTGGGGAACTCTGACTCCAGAATCCATAGTTCATATTTTGAGAGTTTTAACTGAGTACAGTGATGTGCCCCTGTTGTCCAAGCTACTCAGAAGGTTGAAGAGAAAGGAGTTTGATTTGGGGGTTTTTATTTTTGATACTGGGTCCCCTCATAGTCCAGACTGGCCTCAAACTCACTATATAGCCCAGGCTGGTCTTGAACCCCTGATCCTTCTGCCTCCCCTCCCAAGTGCTGGGATTAGAGCTGTACACCACCATATCTGACTGATCCTAGGAGTTTGAGACCAAACTACTTAGTAAATAAATTGGATTTAAGGTATGAGGATGTTAACTAGGTGAAGTTTTTAGTGATTTTGACTTCACAGAATCAAGATGCGTAAGTAGCAAATATGAACCAGAATATTTTCGAAGCACTTGGCTGTGTGTGTGTGTGTGTGTGTGTGTATGTGTGTGTGGTTATATGCTTACAAAGAAAGGTGCCTCACAGTAGGCACAGTGCTGGTTTCCAGCAGGTTTGATGTCATTTAATGCCCTCATCATGAAAGGAGCTAGCACATCTAATTTCACTGTGTGCAAGTGGCGTTTACACATACTGCACATTGTCATATTTAGTCCCACAAAGTTGATGTTACTGTTAACCTCAGTTGACAGATAAGGAAACTGAGACATGCAGAATTTAATCCCAGGCCACAGAGCTGGTAAGTAGTATTACCAGAATTCAAACCCAGAAAGCTGGACTCATAATAAATCTCTGCTTTTACCCACTGCACTGTCAATATTCCCTCATACCACCTTAGAAATCTCCCTTCCTCCTTTCCTTTTCCTTTTCCTTTTCCTTTCCTTTTCACAAAGATCTGCCTGCCTTTGCCTCCTAAGTACTGGAATTAAAGGTGTACTTCACCACGCCTGGCATTATTTTTGTTTGTTTGTTTTTGAGCTAGAGCTTGCCTTGTAGCCAAGGTTGTGTCTTGGAATTTACTCTGTAACTCAGGCTAGTCTCAAATTTAAGAGCGATCCTTCTGCATCAGCCTCCCAACTGCTGGAATTACAGTGCACCACCATGCCTGACCATCTTTTCCAATTCAATGGCTGTTGAGCATTGAAGTTTGATACTCAACTATCTAAAGCATTATGAACCTAGTATAAAAGAACCCCTGTTTGCTTATTCTTGGAAGTGTGGGATGTAGAAATCATGATTTTTCTAATACAAATCATGTGTGAAACTTCAGGGCTAAATATGATCTGCCTAAGAGTTAAATGTTGATAGAAAAGTTTTGAACAAATATATCATCAAAATATTAAGTCATTTGTTTTTAAGTATTTAAGAGATGACCTTATTTTATTTTGTTTATTTTGAGATAAGGCCTCTTCTGTGTAGCCCCAGGCTGACCTCAAACTTAGCATTCTCCTGCTTCTACCTTTTGATTGACCTAAATTTTAAAAGCAATTTCTTCTGAGTAGAAGTCACCCTGATCCTGTGTTTCTCCATATCCCTTTAAAATAAGTTGAGAAATGATTTTTGAGTTAGAAAAGTCATTTATGGTATTTTTGAGACAGGATTTCCTTAATGTAACCTAGGCTGGCCTTGAGCGCACTGTGTACCTCAGACTGGCTTGGGCGTGAACCTCTTCACCAACTAATATTGTTTATTATGTATAAAAATCAAATCAGAGCTGGGCATGGTGGTGCACACTTCTTTAATCCTAGGCAGGTGGAGCTCTGTGAGTTCAAGTCGAGCCTGGTTACATAGTGGGATTAAGGTCAGCTGGGGCTACAGGGAGACCCTGTCTCAAGAAGATCAAAAATAAATAAATAAAATAAAAAATCAGGAGGGGGTGGGTGAGAGTGAGAACCCTGGTTTGAATCCCAGTACCCACATGGCAGCTAACAGCTGTCCCTGTTCCAGAGGATCCTACACCCTCTTCTGACCTCTGAGGGCATCACATATATGCAGGCAATACATTCATACACATAAAATAAAAACAAAATATTTTTAAAAAATCGAATCAGAAGAATGATGAGTTATACTTTTAGATTTTGTGATTTCAATACAATCATCTTTTATTATCTAAACATTTTTCTACTTAAGTAAAAATAACAACCCAAAAAATTTTAAAAAGGGAATCATATTTCTGTACCCATAATTTCTCTGTAGTTATTAAAGCACAATATTCCAAGTAAGGATACTTGATTAAAATGTTAAAAACGGGACTGGAGAGATGGCTTAGTGGTTAAGAGCATTGGCTGCTCTTGCAGGGGACTTGGGTTTGATTCCCAGCACCCACATGGTGGCTAACAGCTGTCCATAACTCAGGTCCAGGGGAATCCTACACCCTCTTCTGATCTCTGCAGGTATTGCATGACACAAGTGCACTTGTATGCAGGCGATACACTTACACATAAAAATAATAAAACATTTAAAATGCTAAATATCAGTGTAAATGTCCTTTGGATTTCTGCTTAATTCTGGTCCATGTGTCACCAAAATAAAGTGACACATTTCCCTCAACATACCATTATGCACAACAGCTTTGTTACTATTAACATTGATGAAATAATAGGTACCTTGAAGTTTTTTTGATGTTGAGAAATAAGTGCTCTTGCCTCAGTCTCCTGAGTACAAGAATTACAGGTGTGAGATAACAGGTCTAGCTTTAATTTTCTTGTAATAAAAAGAGAGTTATATTTTCATGGAATCTTACCAATGAATAGTGAAGTAAAAATTTTAATGTAATCACTAATTTTATAGTTGGTCAAAAATATATTAGCCTTTAAGGAAAAAAGTCTGCCAGTCATGATCTTAGTTTTCTACTTCATATTGTCTCCTATACATACACATGCCTCTATCAGCAGCTACATAGGGTGTGTAGTTGCATATGGCTGTGTGATTTTTAAAGTAGCAGTCTTATTGTGACTTCTGATGTCAACATTTTCTCTCGAGCCTTTTGGATTTGAAAAACTGTCATTTGATATCATTTGTTGATAGAACTAAAAACATGCTAAGCAGTTCACAAACCTCTGTGCCCTGTAGCAGGTCATGTGAGAGATTTCAAAAGCAAGATGCTTTTAGGGAGAGCTTTGAGACTTAGGAAGTCATAGCTGTGAAACCGTCAGAGACAAAGCCTTCCGAAGTGCCGAGTCATAGTGTTGGCACAGAGGGCAGTCATTCCATGGCTAGAAGAGCCAGCAGCCTTCCTCACTTTTCAGCATATTCCCAACATATGTATCCACTTCCTCTTCCTTTTAGGTTTTTTTCTCCCCAAATTTGCAGATACAAGATTTTGAAATGCAGCATGAAGTGGGTGCATTCCTTTGAACATGCTTTTAATCCATCTTTTCCGTCTGTGTAAGTGGAGCTGGCTGCAGCTCAGAAGTAGAGTACATGGGAGCACTCACCTAGTGTGCATGAGGCCCTGAGTTTAGTCTCTCACCCAGAAATGGGAACATTTTTGAAAAAAGATTGAAAATGTTTCTCATAAGTGCTCAGATATATATGAGAACAGGCATTAAATGGCATATATGTGAATGTTGTGATTGAAGCTTTAATAACATTACAGTGGATAGCAGAGTTTTTAAAAAGGATTAGAAAGAAATATGCTAATATCTAACAGATTACCTGAAAGGATAGGGGAGACTTCCTGTATTTCGAAAAAACTTTGTCAATATATACTATTAGGGGACATTTGTTAAAAAAAAATAGTTCTTACATTACTACCCCTTTTAAATAGCATGTTCAGATTTTAAATTGGTCCAGGTAAGAGTTGTAAGGAACATGAGTACGTTGTAATCTGATATTTTTTTCTTAACTTACCTACAGTACAAAAATAGTGATCCTTGGAGTGGAGGTCATTCTGTTTCAGTTGTATAACTGAATTCAGATATTAAACTTTTACAAATAATAAACTATTAACTTAAAAATTACACACAAGAACTAGTTCACACCAGTTAAGATCTTATTTAAGTGGTTTATTTAAAAATACTGCTTTTGAGTTTTATGACAACCTTTTACATGAAATTTGCTATATTGACTGCCTCACCTTTCTGATTGATAAACCCCAGTAGTTTTGAAATGACACACATTTATTGGAAACTTAGAAATTTGAATGCCCTCATGTTTTAGTGTTGTGTATTTTACGGTTAGGTACTTGAGATTAGAGCATCTAATACAAGCTCAAGGCTCTTATTTGTGTAATAACTTGGCAACTTTACCATGGACTGCTTAGTGACTGAAATGGTTTCTGTTGCCATCTTACCTCTAATGGAGTATATAAATATGGGATTTTGACATTCTCTGTTGAAATACTGATTTGTTTAGTCCACTTGGCCTCTGAAATAGAAATAAAAACGGTGGAGCCAGAAGGAAAACGAATAGTTAATCGAGGAGGAGGAGAAAACAGCCGAGTGCTTTGACTAGAGGCAGCTGGGAAAGTGACGTCTTGTAGCATTTGCTGTTCTAGAAAGTACAGAGACACGTAGTGAAAAATGGGAGGGTCTAGAAGGAGGCCGGCTCCCGGGTAGTGTGTATTTATCTGGAAGTGAGCTGTCGGGGAAGGAATTAAATTGAGACGCTGCCTGCTCGCTTCCTTCAGAGAGCTGAGCTGAATTGCTGATTTGCTTTAACTTTTAAAATACCCAGCTGGGTTTATTTTCTCAGAATCATTGTATTGCTAAGCCTGGGGACTCTGTTTTCTTTTACAAAGGGAAACCTAAGTTCATTTCAAGCCATTCGAAATGGGGAAAGACTATTATTGCATTTTGGGAATTGAAAAAGGAGCTTCAGATGAAGATATTAAAAAGGCTTACCGAAAACAAGCCCTCAAATTTCACCCGGACAAGAACAAATCTCCTCAGGCAGAGGAAAAATTTAAAGAGGTCGCAGAAGCTTATGAAGTATTGAGTGATCCTAAAAAGAGAGAAATATATGATCAGTTTGGGGAAGAAGGTAAGTATTTGAATATTTCTCTTCCTTTGGTTTTGACTCTTATTTTTTTCTTTCTCAGCCTTCAGGTCATGATTAAATTGGATGCTCAGACATAGCTAAAATAAAAAGAAAACTGTAAAAATCTCATCCCTGAATATTTGAACGAGCTTATGAATGAAGTGCTTTTGTTTGTCTTTTGAGGGGGATTTTAGCATTTTGTATTGTACATATTCTACTGTTAGACTTATGATGTTAGCCTTTTATATATGTTAAACCTTAAATTCCCATACCATGAATGGTTTTAAAATCTTATGCAACCTGTTTTGTTTTTAATGAATTTTCTGCCAGAATCAACAGACTCTTCAGTCATTTTCAATCTTAAGATTAGCAGTCCAAATTCTGGGTCATTTATATTTTACTCAGGAAAACAAAAAGAAGTTTTTGCTGTTTAAGAGTGAAGCTAGTTGAGACTGAACAAGACGGAGTCATCTGTCTCAGAAGCAGAAGGCACAGGCATTTAGCTTCTAGTTGTTTTTGGCATTCTGCCTGGAGAGGAAAGAATTTTCCTGATGTCATAAAATACCAGAACAAGTTTTTAGCTTAATTGTAAACAGTAATTGTATGCCAGGAGAACAAGGTCTCAGAAATATAGTTTTTGACCTAAAATGGCCACCTAGTTAGAACAATTACTGATTTTCTTTTAGGTCATTATTCCTTTAGACAATTTTACCATGTAGGTGAAGAGGACAGCCTCACTGCTTCCCTTTCCTGCTATACTTTTGTTTCTTGCCTTGTGAGGTTAGAAATTAGTGAACAGTATAAATGGGGCCCTTTGAGAATCTCCTATTATTGTTCTGGATCTTAAAACCAGGTTTGTCCACTATCTCCATGTAAATATAGCCGTAAAGTAAGACAGCTTAAAATTGCTAATTAACAGCAGGAACAACCCTTTACTTCCTACAAGTTCTGAGGTTTACAAATTTTAAATCTCGACTAAAGTATTTTTACATTAGTTTTTCTCCCCAGATGTCTTTTAAGTCACCGTAGCTGTAGGAATAATTTTGTTTTCCCTTTGTTTATTGCATTTAAACGTCGAATTTTCCTAACTAGAAATAAAATTTTCAAGTAGAATCCAGTAGTGACCCCTCATTTTGCATTAAGGAAATAAAAATTAAATGGAAACAGTCAGAGCAATCGTGTATAGTATGGGAGTTCTTTTCCCCTTGTTGTGTTTTATTTTTGGACTGACTACCAAGAACTAAAGTTTATGCTGCTGGCTTTGGTGTGGTGAGGATCTGCAGTATCAAGTTCTTACAAGATAAATAATTGAAACAAGTAATGGGTATTCCAATCTATATGGTCTATGTGGTCACATTGCGCAAAAATACCATGATTTGTTCATCTCAAATCTAGATAGGGTTTTTAGACACTGGCAGTACTCTGGCAGTACTCTACCAGAAGATGTTATATGTAAAGAAATCCATAAACATGGAGTGGCACTGTGAATTCCCACAGACTAGATACATCCTACTACTTGTGATTAAGCCATAGGATGCAGGTTTATTAAGGATATTTGTTTTCAGAATTTTCAAGTCACCAAATGGTACATTTTTCCTTAACCTCTTAGCAGTGCTCTTCTTGAGTAATTTTTTCCCCTTTATTTTGACTTTTTACTGATCAGTACCAGTGATCCAGTTTTAGGAACTGATTTCAGAAAACCAGGATTATCTCTCTGCCCTGAAACTTTTTGTTGTTCTTAACTCGGATAAGTGCTATAAGCAATAAAAGGGAGAGTGAGGATAGGATTGCTTTTTTAAAGCATTGAAATGTACTGTTCCGAGATATTCTGTAGTTATAAGTTACTTGAAAATACAGCTGAATGAATGTTTGAATGTTGTTTGAAATTTTTTAGAATTCCTCCTTCACAGAAAAGTAGTCCATTTATTTACCCTTTGTTAGAATATCATATTAGTTCTTTTAAATTCCTTATGGGCTGGGAGTGTAGAGAAGTGATACAGTGCTTGATAAGCACATAGGAGGCCCTGGTCTCAATTCTCAGCCACCTTCCCATCCCCAGTCTCCTGCAGGCACACTGTGTGAGAACTGGGAAAGCACTGTTTCTTTCTCAGGCTGTGCTCATAGTACTGGTCCATAGGCTTTCCCAGTGGTAACAAACACCAGACTGTCGGACAGTGGAGTCACTGAGGTACTAGAGAGACTCCCTCAACCCTCATGATTACTTTTGGAGTTAGGAAAGCAGAAATAAGGAACTATGGGCTGGGAAGTAGATTAGATGATGTTAAATTTATATATTTAGAAATTCAGAGAACCATTAATCTTGTTTGTTCATGTTATACAAATCTCTTAATACCTGCAACTTAAAATGCCTAGTTTTTTAAAAAAGTTGAACAAAGAGAGATGTTCTAAGTTTACTATATGATCTAGCATTATTCCTAGAAATCTGTAAAAGATTTTTTTTTACATTGCCTATACAAAGACATAGATCTGAATACTCAGAGCAGTATTTGTAATGACTGCATTGAAAAAAGTCGAAAAGTAACATCAATTAGTAAATGGAGAAACAAAAAATACATACCTCCATGGAGTACTTCTTAGCAATTACAGTTTAATGAAATATGTGATAACATGAACGAACCTCAAAAAGTATGCAGAACAAAAATCCAGATATAAAAGACAACATATTATATAATTCCATTTATATGAACTGTCTGGAAAAGAGACAGAAGAGCTTGCTCACCTAGGACTGGAGGTAGGGATACGTAAGAGCTAGAGAACTTGTAGAAATGATGGGCATGTTATACAAATAGATTGTGGTGAGTGTTGTACAGCTTTGTGATGCTTGCAAGTTAGTTTCATAGCACATAATGTATAGATTTAAAAAAATAAACATGGTCAAAACATTTGAAAACCAAAACCACAGAGCTACAGAAATTTCAAATTAGATTTTCAAATATTCTTTGCCCAAACAAGTTTTTTTTTAATATTTCATTTCTTATTTTTATTTTATGTGTATGAGTGTACTGCTTGCATGGAGGTAAGTGCACCATGGTGTGCAGTGCCCGTGGAGGTCAGAAGAGGGCGTCGGAGTTCCCTGCAACTGGAATTACAGATAGTTTTTAGCTGCTATGTGGGTGCTGGGAATTGAACCCCAGTTCTCTGTAAGAGCAGCCAGTGCTCTAACCACTGTGCCATCTCTCCAGTTCTCCGAATCAATTTTAGTTTCGGTTCTGAATGGTTCAATAGATATGAACAGATGTTTATGTTAAACAACTCATTTTTTCCCCTGTTGGGCCAATGAGATGGCTCAGTGGGTAAAGGTGCTGCCAGGCTTGATGACTTGAATTTAATCCCAGAGTCTCACGTGGTGGAAAGAAGGAATTGACTTCTGAAAGTCGTGCTCTGATCTCCACACGTGCACCATGGCATGCATATGCCCACACACACATACGTACATGTGTAGACATACAGACATACAGATAGATTCATACAAATAAATGTGCTAAAAAACAAAAGTAGATTTTTCCGAGTTACACATGATGTTTTCTAACATTTCTTTTCTTGGGTCCTTCCTTATCTTACTGACTGTTCTTGCTCAGTAACTTCATTCAGATGCTAAAAGGTAGTTTTTATGTGTTTAGACTTGTGGTTCATTAGTTTCTATGCTAGTTGGCTGCCTGTCTTCTTCAACATGTGTTCAGTCACATCTTTGTTTGCTATATGTTCTGGAGATAAGTATAAGTTAATTGGATTTTTTGTTAATTAAAACCGTTTAAAGGTTCTTACTGCCTATAACTCTAAAATCTTGCAGTAAGTCTGGATTTTTTACACCCTGGATCTCCTTGAAGTAAGAATTAATAAGTACCATCATCATTTTACCTTGCAGTCCTAATTCTTCTCCAGTATTTCTTACTTTTATAAACTTTGTGAAGTCAAGTAGATAGAGGTCATTGCTATGAATAGTATTACAAACTATATTACATTGACTGGTGGTTGATTATTGAGTGATTTAAAACCTAGGCAGATTTGAAGCTAGTTCTTTTGTGGGGAGGGTGGTTTGAGACAGGGTCCCCTGTAGCCCAATAACAAGCTCATTATGAAATCTGTGGCATGAAGGATAAAATTATTGAAATCATTTTAAATATTCATTTGGTCACCTTGGTCATTATGTAGACCAGGCTGGCTAGAGTGCATTTCTTGAGCACAGGATGATGATCTAGAATACATTTTAGCTAGCAGAGCCAATCCAGTTGAAGATAATATTTTCTATTAGGAGTTGCAGTATACATGATTAAGGATTAACTATGTAATTGATGATATGCTTGTTATAATTTAAGTGCTATGTAGTACAAGAAATACTTGCATAATAATTCATGTCATAGTACAGTGGCATGAGTTTGGGTAGGTTTTTGTCACTTATTAAAGTCTTTAGCTAGCTATGTAGTAGACTGTAGTGTCCGGGAAAATCTCAGTGCTGTATTGGAGGATTTTTGTTAGTTCTGATAAAGAAGTCACTTTAGGCTGTCTGTGAGTTTTCTTAGAGACTGTAATACTTACTGAATTACCATGTTTGGGAGTGAGGGAAGAGGTTTTAGGGAAAAGCCAAACCTATGATGTAATATCTTAAAATGTTATTCTTTCTTATCATGAATCCGTTATGTTCCCAAAGCATTTAGATTTTTGCCTTTTAGAGAGTTAAGAGTCGGCAAGCTCATTTACCCAATTTAATTAAGTCCGATAAATTATTATACTTTATGAAATCTGTGGCATGAAGGATAAAATTATTGAAATCATTTTAAATATTCATTTGGTCACCTTGGTCATGACTTTGAGTTATAAACTTATTCTGTCATTTAAGAAAGATCAATTAGTGACATTATGTCATTAGCTTTTTTGCATTTGGATTTATAACTGTACTAACAAAAGTTATAAAAAGGAGATTGAATGAGGTGTGTAATAATGGAGCTTATCTTGTTTAAATTTGTTATCCCGTTTCTGCATGCCCTAAGCTGCTGTTTGGGTCTCTCCCTCTCCCCCTTTCTCCCTCTCCCCCTGTTTTCTTCTTCCCTCCCTCTCCCTCTCTGCATATACCTATATAATCCTCAGATGATTAGCTCTCTTTTGGTCTTTCAGATTTTTGTTGATAGATGAAAATAAAAATTTAAACAGGGGCTGAAGAGATGGGTCAGAGGTTAAGAGCACTGGATGCTCTTGCAGAGGTCCTGGGTTTGAATGCCAGCACCCACATGGTACCTAACAATCATCTGTCCAGTTCCAGGAGATCTGACACCCTCTTCTGACCTCTGTGGGCACTGCACAACACAGGTGTACTTACATGTAGGCAATACACTGACACACAAAATGAAAATAATAAAATAAATAAATAATTAAACTTAGTTGAGACTGTTAGATGATGTAAAATACATATATACCTTTTAATCATAGAAACCAAATATATAGTAAGAAATATACAGAACTAAATCTTTTTAGAACTTAAAATTATTAAATTTCACATGTATGTATATATTTAAACTCTATAGAGTTTTTCAGTTTTATTATCTTCATTTTCCTCCTTGTTTTCTTGGTTAGGAATTCCTATACAGCTCCCCCAGAAGCTTTGTGGATAGTGTAATGGTAGAAATCTTTGCCAAGATTGACCTCTTAAAACATCACTATATTGTTTTGTGATTTTTTTTTAGTACACTCTTTGGCACATAGTAGAAAATGTTATTTCAAATATATACAATCTTTCATTAGCTACATGTTACTTAGTTGAACCTTTGAGCAAAAGGTTAGGGTTATCCACTTGAGACAGAAATAACACGTCTATGTACATGTCAGGAAGACATACAGCTCTTGATTTCAGTCTGTTTATATGCTTTGAACCAAGCTGTGATGTGGTCTGCCTATACAAACTTGGTCTCCAGATGAGAGTAATAATTATAATGTCCAAAGACCATTTTTCATGATGTCCTCTTCATTAGAATTTTTCCCTTTCCACCTTAGAAAGAGTTCTGATTTAGTTCTTAAACAATAAAAGACCTGAAATGAAGCTATTTAGTATGAGTATATTACTTATTGACTTTACTTGATTATAATGGTGTTTAAGGATTTAGATTCTGTAGTGATTACTGAAGCCTTCTCAATTGACACTTTTTAAAATCTTAAATTTATATACTTCAGTATGCACAAGGCTTTTTCTAATCCTGCTTATCTCTTCACTTAGGGTTGAAAGGAGGAGCAGGAGGTACTGATGGACAAGGAGGCACCTTCAGGTACACCTTTCATGGTGATCCTCATGCCACATTTGCAGCATTTTTTGGAGGCTCCAACCCCTTTGAAATTTTCTTTGGAAGACGGATGGGTGGTCGAGATACTGAAGAAATGGAAATAGATGGTGATCCTTTTAGTGCCTTTGGATTCAGCATGAATGGATATCCAAGAGACAGGAATTCTGTGGGACCATCCCGTCTCAAACAAGATCCTCCAGTTATTCATGAACTCAGAGTATCTCTTGAAGAAATATATAGTGGCTGTACCAAACGAATGAAGATTTCTCGAAAAAGATTAAACCCCGATGGAAGGAGTTACAGATCTGAGGACAAAATTCTCACCATTGAGATTAAAAAAGGGTGGAAAGAAGGCACCAAAATTACCTTTCCAAGGGAAGGAGATGAAACACCAAGTAGTATTCCAGCAGACATTGTTTTTATCATTAAAGACAAAGAACACCCCAAATTTAAAAGAGATGGATCCAATATAGTTTATACCGCTAGAATCAGCTTACGGGAGGTAAGTTAGTAGGACCTGGGGTTCCCAGACCAGACAGGTGTGTACAGCCTATTAGTCTCCGAGAATTCTCTAGATAAGAGCTAGCTGAATGTATTTTGTTCTTTATAACAGCTCTCTGAGCAAGTACTACTTTCATGGATGACAGCATAGTTTCTGAGTTTAATTATTCTGTCAACTGCTTAGATGCCAGTGTTAAGTGCCAACTTGATTAGGTACCATGTGGCCCAATGTTGGGTCTACTCTACTTTGTTTTGCAGTTGTGGTTTATGAGACCCGCATTGGGTTGTCTCACCGCTATAGTCCATTCATGATAAAAGTTTGTTCTAAAATGATTACTTTGGAGTAAGACTTGAATAACAAGTATTAAAACAATTCATAGTAAGTAAATTATATTTCATACCATAATCTGCTTTAATACAGTTCTTGAGGACTTTTTGTACAATTCCTCACATTGAGTTGTAACCCACCGAATGAGGTCATATCCCTGTTTAAATTTCTTAAATGGATTATATGTCCTCCATTCAAACCTTTCAAGTTTTAGCTTAAAAGGTAGAAATCTGACTTCTATCCAAAAATGTATTTTCTTTCCCCTGAATTTGCTCTGTTATTATTGTGTAATAATATGTGTCTGTGTCAGAACTCTCCTCTATAAACACTGTTGTTCTTGCCCCAGTACCTGCTACCAGTCTAGTGCTTGCTTAGTTTAGGTACTGTCTAGTCCCAGAAAATAAGGGGATCACAATTGTCCTTTCTCTCACAAGAGACCTAGGTCAGATCTTTATGCATGCTATATTGTAGTTGCTAGTTTGGGTGTGTGTTTCCGAGTTCCCTGTGGATTTCTGGAGGTGAGAAACCTCTGTGATTCTACAGGAACAGGTGGATGTCTCCAGATACTTACTGACTTCCCGAAGGCCTTTTAGAGAAGCAGGGAGTACTCCCGTTTCACTCTCTTTAGTCCTAAACTCCTCCCTTTTCCCCATTCCAGTTCCTGCATCTTGAGTCTCAACAGCTTCAAACCATCATTCTAAGGCAGGGTGGTGTTAAGCGCTAGCGTTTACCTCTCTCTTCCTTCCTTGTCTTTAGCATCTCATTATGCTTGTCTTGAAGAGACAGGAAAAAGGTTTCCTTGAGTGTTGGAACCCTTCCAGAAGTTAAAATTTTACCTCCATGGTCTTATCTTTTACTACCTGGCAATGTGTTATGTTTCTTAATTTTGGAGTTTGTTAATTTCATTTTATTTGGTCCCTTTTAGGCATTGTGTGGTTGCTCAATTAATGTGCCAACAATGGATGGACGAAACATACCTATGTCAATCAATGATATTGTGAAGCCTGGGATGAGGAGAAGAATTATTGGATATGGGCTGCCATTTCCCAAAAACCCTGACCAACGTGGTGACCTTCTAATAGAATTTGACGTCTCCTTCCCGGATAATATTTCTTCATCATCCAAAGAAATTCTTAGGAAACATCTTCCTGCCTCATAGAATAAAAAGAACTCTGTTGCCCATATTTTGATAAGACACTGAAAATATAAAAGGACTAGCAGTTTACTGATGTGAATTCTGTACAAAGATGTGTAAATTCTTCTGAGGGTTCATCAAATTGCATGAATAGAGACGGGTCAACAACTAGGCAAAGGGGATTTTTACAATAGAGATAAAGAGAAAACCACTCACTGTATTGTATTTCGTTTCTCCCAAATCAGAAATTTTTAGTTTTATTTTATAAGTAAAAGCTGGTTTTGTGGAGTCAGTAGATACGTTTCTAGTAAAGGACTAGATGATCCAAGTACTTTATTGTGATAAAGTCAGATGATCAGTATGATAGACTCCCTAATAGAAATTAAAATTCTTTTAACTGAACTAGCATGTGATGTGTGGAAGAGGATAAAAACCAAAGTCATGTGGAAATATGGTTCAAGTCACCTTTGGAAATGCTTTCGGGGTTAGTACTAGTAAAAGAATGTACTGATGCATATGCTTTACCATTGTGACTCTAAAGTATGCTGCAGCATTTCTTAATAACGTGGCTGTCATGTTCTTAAAACAGACACCCTGTCTTCAAAAAAAGAAAATGAATGGCAGGTTATCTCCTGTGGAAATTCCAATAGCCTGAGTTACTAATTTTTTTTTAAGAAATAGACCATTTTTAAATGGCTATCTGTAATTTTATGCAAGTTGGCTATATATCTTGGACTTAATAAAATAATAAGCTCATTTTGTTGTTCATTAGTTTAAGATAATTTGTTAGTAACAAATATGTTTTTAGAGAAAATATTGTTACTTGGAATTAATTTTCCAATCACACTGTCTTCTATAACTTACAGTATGCTATATGTACCTTATTTCCTAAGAACAATGAACTACTATGATGGTATTAAACCAAAATACGGGGAAAATAAACACTGCTGCTTAAGGATAATAGTGCTACTACTGGTTATGCACATAAATATTTTACTTTTTCATATATAGATTGCATTTCTTAGGTGTCTTAATTTTTAAAATATATTTACATTTAAAAAATTATTTGGTCTTCTGTTTTATGACTATTGAAAATGATGGTATGAATTTTTATAAAATTTTTAGATTACATAAACATGGTATACTGAGCCCTATAACCTTTTAGTAGAATATTAAGTGTTTTAGAAATTCAACATAAGCAGGTTATATAATGCATGTACTGTACAGCTTTACTGAAATAGATTTCTCATAAGATAGAATTCTTACTGCACTGTTTCCCCCACCTTTGATGCTGCTGAATGAACTCAGAGCCTCTACCACAGAACTATACTCCAGCCTTAGCTTTCCCCTTGAAAGTGTAGAGTTACTGGCATTAGTACAATCACCAAATTGTGCAGTTACCACCACTGTCTAATTCCAGTGTATTTTAACATACCGGCCCCCAGACCCAAAGAAAGCACTATGTCCATTAGCAATCACTCCCCAGTCTTCCCTTTCAGCCTCTGAAACACTAACCTACTTTTTATCAGGTGGATTTTTCTGTCTTGCACATATCATATAAATAGAATCAGACAGCATGTGCCTCTTTGTTGAGTATCATGCTTTATTCTTTTTGGGACAGATAATCTTATCAGGTGGAATTCCACAGTGTGTTTACCTGTTCATTTGGGTTATATCCAGGTCGTGACTTCTGTGAATGGTGCTGCTATGAGCATTTGTAAACAAATTTTCTGTGGACAGAGAACAGAGTTTACATTCTCTGGGATATATACACTTATTGTTGGAAATAACCATATATATTGGTTGCAAATGGGAAAATTTTCAACGCCAGAGAATTGAGCTAATCACATTAATACGTCTACCAATTTATAAATGATTTCCCTATAACTTTGTTTCTCTGAAGAAGTTAAAATACCCCTAGGGTTTGATCACAGCACTGATGGGGACGAAATGTTCTAGGGAAGTGTGAAGATCATGAAGACTTTCTTGGAAATTTAAAAAGTTAGAGCCACGGAGTGGTTGTAGTTCGTATTTGAAACTCACAATTTAATTTTTGAGTTTCTGGGGTTTTCTTTGTTGTTATTTTCTAATACAAGGTCTCACTATGTAGCCCGGGCTGGCCTGGTACTCATTATGTAGTCCAGGTTGGCCTGGTGTCAGTCATCTCTCCAGCCTCTCTGTCTCAGCCTCTTGAATGCTGGAATTACAGGCATGCATCCCCACACATGCCTTCGGATAAGTTACTGCACTCTTCTGTGTAAGATGTTGGGGCTAGGAGTGTGGCTCAGAGCTGAGTGCTGGAGGGGTGAAGTCCGTTTATACAGCTGTGTAACACAGCTGTGTGTTCTAGAAGAAACAATACTCCAGCATGGAATAAGTGCTCAACTTTTGTTTGTTGACTGCTCACTTAACAGTATCAGTAAAAGGAAAGTTTTAAAGTTTATTTTTTATTTAAATAAGAGAATACTTTTGATTTTAAAATGTTCCCTTTAGGGGCTGGAGAGACGGCTCAGCAGTTAAGAGCACTGGTTGTTCTTGCAGAAGACCCAGGTTCGAATCCCTGTAGTTCAGAAAATCTGAAGCCCTCTTCTGTCCTCTGAGGGCATTGCACAACACAGGTGCATTTAAACACATGCTGGTACAACACTCATACACATTAAAAAAAAAAGTTCCCTTTAATTCGGCTAATCTTTACATAACTGAAGTAATTTTGAAGTATAACAGATCCAGGAAAGCCGATTATTAAAGATGCTTATTTTCTCCACAAAAGAAAAGCATAGGTGCTTATGTTAAAAGAACAAGTATAGACCATGGCTGACCCGTGGAAGTATTTTGTTTGGCCAACTCAGTAGTTTAAAAACAGATTTTTTTTTTTTTTTTTTGTCTTTGAGACAGGGTCTCCCAGCTGACCTGAAAGTCGTTATGTAGACCAGGCTGGTCTTGAACTCAGAGACCCACATGCCTCTGCCTCCCTCTGTGCCACCAAACAGCTTAAAAATGAATTCTTATTTAGGAAGTTTCTAACTCAGATATGCACTCTTGCTGTGGCCAGCCTGCCCTTCTGTACTGTGCTACTTACAGCTGCTTCCCATGCAGTCCCCTGGCCTTGCAAGCATCCGGGTTGACCTCCACGTTAGCTCCATATACCTGTCTGTTATTAGCCTCTTTTGGAAACACAGAGTTGAAAAAGCTTCTGCTTATTTATTTTTAGGAAACTGTCAGTTGAATAATTACAATAGAAAAAAATGAAATTAACATATGTTGCTGGACTCAGTAAAAGGCCTTGATGTGATTACTCTTATGGGTCAGGGCCTGCTTACGAAACCTCACAGATTTGGGGCTACATACCCTACAAATACTTCTTACTGGATAATATATAATGCAGCATTACCTATATATTTACATAGAGACACAGACACATGTGTGTGGGTTGCGTGTGTTGAATTTCCCTTTATGAAGAAATATGGAGAGAAAAACATGTTGCTTCTTGCTTCAGCTCAGTCAGATTTGCACAAGTGTGTGCATTTGATAATGTACATATTTTAATTTTTAACTTCATAAAATAGGTAACATTTTGGGGGCTGGAAGGAATTTTAGGGATTTTTAAAACCAAGAGGTTAAGCTACTTGCCTGTAGTGAGAGCAAGCCTCAAGGGAATTCTGAGAGTCTAGTCTAGTTCTCAATGCTTTCTCCTCCAGTCTGTCACTGAGGTCCCCTGTTGTTAAATTTCCAAGCCTGTGTAAAAAAATTGTAGTTTGTTTGTACCTTGTATAGTAGCAGATCAGTCTCAAATGTTTTGAATCATTTTCAAATATATCAGAAAGTTATAACTAGAAGTTGATGACAGGCTAGGTTATTTTTGTTCGTTTTGTTTTGTTCGGACAGTCTCACATTGTAACCCAGGGTGTCCTTGAACTCATGGCAATTCTGTCTCAGTCTCCCATGTGCTGAGATTACAGGTGTGTGCTACCATGCCCAACTATTTGTGTGTGTATGTGCCTGTGCATACTCATGTTTGTATATGTGCAGGTGAGTATGATGTGTGTGTGGAGGTCAGAGGTCAACCTTTGATGGCATTCCTCAGGAGCTGTGTACCTTGTTTTAGTAGACAGAATCTCACTGGCCTGGAGCTGGCCAAGTAGGTTAGGCTGGCTGACCAGCAAGCTCAATGGATCCTGGCTTCTGCCTCCGCAGTGCCAGGGTTACAAACCTGACCTTTTATGGTGGTGCTGGGCCTTGAACTCAGGTCCTCATGCTTGTACGGAAAACACGCTTTACTCACTGAGCCATCTTCCCAGGCCTAAAACAAGTTATTTTTAAAGGAAATGGGTAACAATAATAGTCCATAACTGGAAGATACTGTTCATTGATGAAAAATATATACATCTTCCAATGTTGTTTTCAAATGTTAAGTCTGGGGATGGAGAGATCGCTCAGTGTTTAAGTGCACTGGTTGCTTTTATAGAGGACCAGGGTTCAGTTCCAGCACCCACGTGGCAGTTAACTACTATTTGTAACTCCAAGGGGATCCAATGCCCTCTTGTGGCATCTGCAGGCATTGCATGGATGTAGTACATTTACATACAAGCATGGAAAAACACATAAAAAATAAAGTCTGCATCTAAACTTATATAAACAATGCAAATGAAGATTCTGAAAGTGAATGATACTATCTAAATGTGTGAAGTTGTGATACTGTGAAAACAGGTAGGGTAAAAGACAGGGAAAGAAGGAAATAGACAGTAGACCTGCAGATTTCACTGAGGAAAGCATTAGAGTAATAACCAGGAGCGCCTCGTTCATTTGCAGATATGACGGTCTACCCGAAGGAAGACTTCGTTGGTGGCATGCTGGAATTTTGGTCTGTGCATTTGCAGTTCTATAGCCATTCTTGAGATAATCTGTTTTGTTTTGTTTTTGTCTCACTCTTGAATCTGGGCTGGCCTGGAACTCAAAGGAATCCTCTTGTCTCTGTTTCTCAAGTGCCAGGATTATAGGCGTGAGCCACCACACTCAACTATTTTTAAGATAGTTTTGAAAAGAGGAGATTGGAGTTTGGACAAAGAAAGTGACAGTAAAGCTAGCAGTAGAGGAAAATGAAGATTTCTAGGTGCAGATTCAAAAAGAAATGAGACGAGAGCTCTATCCTGTTTCTAGTAAATGGATGAAGCACTAAAATGAATTTTTCATTTTTCATTTTTTTAGATTTATGTGTATGAGTGTTTTGCCTACATGTACGTAAATGCACCACATGTGTGCAGTGCCTTTAGAGGCCAGAAGAGGGCATGAGATCCCCTAGAAATGGAGTTACAGGCATTGCTAGCTGCTAAACCTGGGTCCTCTGCAAGAGTAGCCAGTGTTCTTAACTGCTGAGCCATCTTTCCAGCCCCACTAAAATGAATTTTAAAAGTCTGGACAGGAAGTAATTTTTGTATATGAAAAATTTCGAAAGTCTCAATACCAAGGAAGAATCCCGATATTAGTTTTAGGTTTGTGATTCTGAGTAGGTTAAATATGCCCCCCCTTCAATCCCAAGCATATCTTTTGTATATCTATGACTCTGGAGATGGAGGGGTTTCAATGAGAACTGGAAGATATGAAAACCATTAACATTTAAAGGAAGGTAGGCTTTTAAAACCAGATTTTTTTTGTGTGTGTGTGTGCATGTGTGTGTGTGTGTGTGTGTGTGTGTGTGCACGCGTGTATGTGCAGGTGCCCTCAGATACCAGAAGAGGGCATCAAATCACCTGGAGCTGGAGTTACATACAGGTGGTTGTGGCCTGCCTGATGAGGGTCCTGGGAAACAAACTTGTGTCCTCTGCAAGAGCAACAAGTGCTCTTAGCCATGGAGCCATCTATCCATCTCCAACCCCAGGCCTTTTCTTTGAATACCTATTCTCACCAATAACAAAAAAATTGCAAATATCCTATTGAAGCTGTGAGGATGGGAGAGTCTGAGAACTTGACCCTGTGCATTGTTACTGAAGTATACAGACTTCATTTTCTACCACACAGTCTCTGCCCCAAATTTTCCCCCAACAATTTAAACTTCATTGCCTTCAGAAACAATTCTCTTGGATAGGGAAATTTCACTTTACTGTGGCTTTTGTAATGATTACCTAACTTATGAAAGCCACCTTGAAAATGGGCATAATTTGAGTAGTAATTACATGATAGGAACTGTTATACATTTTATTACCCCCAACCCAAATATCTGATGAATAAATTTTGGAAGAAATATTTAGAACTTAAAAAGGAAAACTGGACTACTAACAAGGCCTTAGTATTTAAAGTACTTGAAAGTTATATAAGCTTATTTTTATAATGTTTGAAGACAATAATCTCTGATTCAACATACACAAAAAGGTAGATTTATACAGCACAAATTTTATGTATTATGCCAAGGTCGTTTATCCAAAATGTTGTGACAGATTTATTGAGCATTTCAGGACGGAATTCTGGTATTTCTAGTTAGAATCAAGGTGGTAGGTGTGAGAAATTTATTTCCCTTTACTTTTCAACCTTTAAACAATAACATTATTATGAATAGATACAAGTCATCTTGCTTAATAATTTTCTTTATTAATTATGATAGGTTTAAATGTAAAGATAAGTTACTAAGAATTCTAATTTTGTGGTGCTGTGGGATTTTAAAACTTTACTGACTAACATAAAGTATCTTATTTTTTAATATAGTTTGTTGCTATTGTTTGTATTTTTTTGTTATAAGGGCTTGCTATATAGGCCAGACTGGCCTTGAACTAATGATCTTTCTGCCTCTGCCTACAGAGTTACAGGAATGTGCTGCCACAGCTGGACTCACATGTATTTTTGATATTTCTAATGCATTAAAGTTATGTAATGCATAATGTTAAGCTAAAAGAGAAGACAGACATCATATGTGCTATCTAAGTCTCAATTTCTTTACATAGTCTTATTTTAAAAGTGCATTTGTTTTTGTTGTTAAAGATGTTATGCCTTTTATAACATATATTTGCTTTTGAATTAAAATATTTTCAGAGCCTGGCAATGTAGCTCAGTGTTAGAGAGTTTGCCTAGTATATGAATGAGACTCTAGGTCCAATCTCTAGCACTATTAAACAGTAAATAAATAAATCAGTTGATCCAACATTTCAGAGAAGTAAAAAACACTAAACAAGAGGAATGAATAATTCTAATGATTATAGATAGGTCTTGAATTTAGAATTACAGCAAATTATGCGACTATCCAAAATGGCAAAAATATGTATTTTATATCTGGTTACCTACTACACTTAGTAATTCTTAAATTAAAAGTAAATACCTTGGGTCTGGAGAGATGGCTCAGTGGCTAAGAGCACTGGCTGCTCTTGCAGAGGACCCAGATTTCATTCCCAGCACCCACATGGTGGCTAACAACTGTCTGTAACTCCTGTTCCAGGGCATCCAACGCCCTCTTCTGACATCCTTGGGCACTGCACAGCATGGGTGTACTTATAGACATGCAGGCAATATACTCTTACACATAAAATAAAAATAATAAATATATTTTTAAAAATTACCCTAAGCTTGGCACAGTGGCTCATTCTTAAGATCCCAGTACTCAGGAGGCAGAGGCAGGTAGATAATCTGAGAGTGAGAGGCCAGTCTGGAATATAAAATTTTAAAAATTTCATGCTTTTGATTTTACTTTGTAAAAATATTAATTTGGTAACAGTGGCTAACAGTTCATAATTATTTTTGACTACATAGCCTAGTATATATATTCTTGTATTTTTGAGCCAGGGTCTTCCTGTAGCCTCAGTTAGCCTGGAACTCGCTATATAGTCCAAGCTGGCCTTGGGTTCACAGAGATCTGCCCACCTCTGCCTCTTGAGAGCTGGGACTAAAAAATACCACCACATCTGGCCATTGCCTAATACTTTTATAATTTACAATGTAGAGGTTAGTTTACTACATGCTGCAGATGAGGAAGCAGGAATTCATTCTTAAATCATTTGTCTCAAGTCAGACTAGTTAAACAAGATACACCTGAGTGTCAAGCCTAGGCTACAATGCTGGACCTGCTGCTATTCCTATTCAAGGCTATGTGTCAGTCATCTTCATTTGTTCCATCTGGAAAAACAGCCAGTTCCTCCATACTCACTAAATTATTTAAGGTAACTAGGAGCTGGAGAAAAGCCACTCAGTGGACGGCTAAGGGCAACTCTGTGGTGCTTTGCCTACATGAAAACCATCTTATTGTTGTTACTGGAAAATTTTCTGTATGTGAAACTAGGCTGGATGCTAGAATAACGGATAAGAATGATTTTTACGGAAGTTTTATAAAATTGAGGGCACAGACATATTGAGCATGTCAGTGGAAATGCAGCATTTGCCTTTGCCTATAGGAAATGTGGAATGCTTTGTTTTGTTTTGCTGATAGTCCTATGGATTGACAGGACCTCTTGCATGCTAGGCAAGATCTCCACCACTGGACTATACCTCCAGCCACCTTTAATTATTTTAACAGTTCAAAAATATAAAATGTGAGCCAGGGATGTAGCCGCGTTGGCCACACATAGATGTCTCTAAGGCAACAGTGAAGAACTGGTCTGATTATTGATCTTGTTAAAAATTTAAATATTTGGAGCTGGGCATGATGATGCATGCCTGTACTCTCAGCATTTGGAAGGCTGAGGCAGGAGGATTGTGAGTTTGAGGTCAACCTGGGTTACATAGTGAAACCTTGATTTAAATAAAAAATAACCAAGTAAACAAAACCAAAATGAACAAATGAACCAATAAAAAAGGGGAGAAAAAAATAAGATGTTTCAAATTTATTAGAAATGAATCTCACCTTCCCCAAAGCAGTGGAAAAAGACTTTCAGAAAAAAGAAAAAGAAATACAATGTTGCTTTTCTTTCCCCGTTGGCTAAATGTATTTGGGATGTGTCAGGTATGTTACAAGTTGTACATAGCGAACACTACAAAGAAATATGCTGCTCTTCCTTATTTCCCACTGAGAACAAAGGCCATTCTAATTCTTTCATTTATTACAGTGTGCTGGGTCATTTCACTTGTCAACTTGGCACCTCAGAAGAGGGAACCTTACTGGGGCCTTCCTCTGTTGAACTGGCTGGTGGGCAAGTCTTTAAGGCATTTTCTTGATTGTTGAGTGTGTGTGAAAAGTCCACGGTGGGTGGTGCCACCCGTGGGCAGGTAGTCCTGGCTTGTGTGAGAATGCTAACTGAGGGCAGGAGATTTGGCTCAGTGGTTAAAAGCACTGGCTTCTTTTGAAGAGGACCTGGATTTGGTTCCCAGGACCCACATGGCTGCTAACAACTATCCGTAACTCCAGTTCCAGGGGATCTGACACCCTCTTCTGGCCTCTTTGGGCATTGCACACACATGTAGGCAAAACACTCATACACATAACATAAAATAAATTGAAATTTTCTTTTTTACAAAAAAGAAAACAGACAGCGCAGGCCAGGGAAGCAAGGGAGCAAGGAAGCCAGTGCTTCAGGGCCTGCCTTCTGGGTCTTGCCTTGAGTTCCTGCTCTGACTTCCTGAAATGATGGACTGTCACTTGGAAGCTTAAGATGAAATAAAGCCTTTCTTCCCCAAGTTGGTTTTGGTCAGTGTTTTTATCACAGCAATAGCGAAGCACACTAGGACCTACAATATTACCTCTTTTAAAGACATTAGGTCCTTTAATAGTGTGACTCCGTTTTTGAGGGTACCATCTGCTTGTTTGGAAGTGAACTTAAAATCTTAGTTTCAGACCTCAGTTGCTAGAATTTTTTCATTCACTATCAATTTAACATTTATTTTTTGCTTAAAATGCATTATTATTTATGTATGGGGGGTGGCGTGCAAATACACAGCGCTCCTGTAGAGGTCAGAAGACAACCTGTGGCAGTCAATCTCTTTCCTTCTGCCATGTGGGTTCTCGGGATTGAAGTCAGGTCATTGGGTTCAGCAGCAGACTCCTTTATCTACTCAGCCATCTTGTAGGTCCCTATATCCCTTAAAAATATTTTATCATTTCTATTTTAATGTGTACAAGTGTATTACATGCATGTATGTAAATGAAACCTATGTCATGAAATGCCTGTGGCCTGGAACTTGCTACGTAGATCAGGTTGCCCTTGATCTTAAAGAGGTCTGCCCGCTTCTGCCTCTTGTGTGCTGAGATTGGAGGTGTATACCACCATCCTTGGCTATTTTATTATTAAAAAAACCCTGATATGTATGTGTATGTGTTTGTATGAGTGTATGCCACACATGCACTGGTACCCTTGGAGGTCAGAAGAGGGTGCTGGAGCCCCTGGAACTGGAGTTACAGAAGGTTGTGAGCTGCCCAGTGTGGGTGCTGGGGACCAAACTCAGGTCCTCTGTAAGAGCACAAGTGCTATTAACCACTGGGCCATCTCTCCAGCCCTTTTAAAAATTTTTTTTGAGATAGGGTCTCACTATGTCCCCCAAGCTGATTGAGAGGCCCCTATCAGCTTCCTGAGTGTCTGGATTATGGGCAGGCACCAATGTGCCTGGCTAAAATCCATGTTCGCCTCTCTTTTTTTTTAATTGAATTTTTGTGCATTTCATGCACATATTTAAACCCTATTCCCTGTTCACACCCCATGCATTCTGTTCTATGTATTAAGAACTATCAAGTCAAGTTTGTGTCCACAGATGTGCCTTGGTGTGAGTTTATCCACTGGAGCCTGGTCAACTTACCTAGCATTTTTAATTGGTATCTTGAAAAACTTTCCTCAACAAAAATAACTGTGGATGGTACCGGAAAGGCAATAGCTATGTCCTGATTGTATACTGTTGTCTTATCACTGATTTGCTTCTTTTAAAAAAATAGCCTGGCGTGGTGGTAGATGCTTTTGATCTCAGCACACAAGAGGCAGAGGTAGGTGGACTTCTATGAGTTCAAGGCCAGCCTGGTCTACATAGAGAGTTCCAGGGAAGCTGGGACTATAGGAAGACCCTGTCTCAAAAACAAAGAAAAACCCTAAAACAAAACAAAAGCATAAATTCACTATTTTGATTTGTCTACTTACTTGACTCTGAAACAGAGCAAGTCCCTTGAAAATACCATTTGAATTTCTGGGTTATCTCTGTCCCATGTCAATCAACATTCTGTTTATTTTGCTTAGCTGACACAAACTTAACTTTGCCTCTTCCAAAATTACAGAAAAGTCTGAATTGTGTTATCTTGAAACATTGGGATTGTGAGACTTCATTTTAAGGTCAAATTTTAATTTTAAAAGCTTACTGGGTAAGTTCAGTGTTCTAAAATTAATTACCAAATGTAGCAAAACATTTTGGATAACATTTACCAGTATAAATTTTCCAATAAAACTACGCAGCAGTCAGGGATGGTAGTATATGCCTGTAATCCCAGCACTTGGGAAGCAGAGAGGCTACAAGATTTCAGGTTGAAGGCCAACATGGGTTACATATCAAGGACCTGACATACACGCCAAGATAAAGCATAGGAAAAAATCAACAGGAAAAAAGTCCTGTGGGACAGAGTGAGAAATATTCAACTGTGTTTGAGGACATATCATTTATATTTATTTCAAGTTCAAAATGTAAGTTGAAGAAGATCATTTTCTTTCCAGCTAATGACGCTTAGTTGTGACCTTTTTTCCTAGTAAGGGGAAAAAGTAGGCTGACCAAATTTCACTTTAAAAAATGTAGTTTTTGGCAATTTTGAGACAGGGCCTCACTATGTAGTCCTGGCTTGTTTGGAATTTGCTATGAGGTCAGGCAGACCTCCAACTTACAGCAATTCTCCTGCCTCAGCTTCCCAAGGGTGAGATTACAGATGTGCACCACCACATTTGGCTTCAGATTTCTTATTTTAATTTATAATAAAATTGCTAAAACTTATTACGAAATGCTCATCTTTCTTTAGATAAATCATATTTCTTTCTCGGCCATTGCTGTATCTAGGTTTTAGAGTCACTGGAGATGTGGCCCGGTGGGTGGAGTTCTTGCCTAGCATGCAGGAAGCCCTGGGTTTGATTCCCAGCACCACATAAACCAGGCCTGGTGTCACACACCCGAAATCCCAGCTTTTGGAAAGTGGAGGCAGCAGATCAGAAGCTCAAGGTCATCCTCAGCTATGTAGTCAGTTTGAGGATAGCCTGGGATACCTGAGACCCTGACTCAAAAAAAAAAAAATTAACTAGACACAATGGTGCAGACCTTTAATCTCTGTACTCAGGAGACAGAGACAGGTGAATCTTTAGGAGTTTGAGGCCAGACTGGTCTACATCATAAGTCTGAGGTCAGCCACGGCTACATAGTGAGAACCTGTTCCACCCCGGCCCTCGACCCCCAAATCACTGTAAAGGTTGTGCTTAGAAACATTAGGTTGTTTCTCTGATTGAAAATATTTATTCTTCTCTCTCTCTCTGCATATGTGCTACAGTGTGGCCCTCATCTTCCACCTTGCTTGAGATGGGGTCTCCTGCTCGTACCGAATGCTTTCTGGGCTTCTGCCACTGCGTCGCGTCCCATCATCCAGTCTCCTTGTACGAGTGCTGGGATTACAGACTGGGGCCTACAGCAGCCAGTCTGTAAGTCTGTGAAATTCTGAGCGCTAAGCCAGACACGCTTCTAGTAGGCCCACCCGACGCCTGCTTATTTTTGACTGCCGACTTCACTCCCCACACTCCCTCTTGTCTCCTTAGTCTCCACTTGTCAGTTCTCTATTTTCAATTGTTCTAACAAAATGGATTTGAATTTCAGCGGAGTTACCTCCTCCTCCACTTGTCACCTTCGGTTGCTCACTGTTGCCAGGCAACTATAAAACATGCTATCTTTAGTCCCAAGGAAGACTGCATAGGGTTTAACAGATCCTGTGTTTATTTTCTCCCAAGTATTTCCTTACTGGATACATCCATAGTGGGGACTCAGGGAGAGAGGAGGGGAACGGTCCTGCCTGTTTCTTCACAACTTATGTTGTAATCAGAGGCTACATTTTCTGGGAAACACAAGTTAATAAACTGATCTTATGATTCATTTAATGGCTACATGTTTTCTTATAGACAAGGTAATGTTGCTTTTGGCAGACATAAGATTATATTGAGAATTTTTCAATGACTCACTTATATTTGATTTTGAAGTTGATACTATAATGCCCTTAAAATATCAAGTGCTAGTGGATGGAAGTATGGCAGATGAATAGTCTGGGCTGAACGCTAATCCTAGATGTAAAGTGAAAACCTAATACTTTTGTTTTTATTGTGACGGAGCTCAAACACAGGGTTTCATGCATTCTAGGCTTTCTATCGCTGACCTACGCCACTACCCTGACACTTTTAATTGTATTTAATTCGCTATTTTAGGTAGTACCAAGGGGAAATTTATTTCATTTAATTCCATTTCCTGATATCCATTACACATATAACACAACACAGAAATATCAACAGGATACCAAGGAGAAATCCAAAGCATTTTTAACCACCAAGAACTGTCTAGTTAGACTGAGCAATTTACTGTGTGTGAAGAAACTCGGGGTGTATAGAACCTAAAGACTCCACCAGAAAACTCTTAGACCTGATGAGCACATTCAGCAAAGTAGCAGGACACAAAATAAACATGGAAAAACCAGAAGTTTTTTATGCAGCAGTGATGAATCTGCTGAGAAAGAAGTCAGGGAAGAGTTCCCATTCACAGTAGCTTCAAAGCAAGCACATACCCACCCCGCCAAACAAGCAAAGTAGGAATAAACCAAATCGAGGAAGGAAATACCTCTAAGGGGAAAACTTTAGACACCGATGGAAGAAACTGAGGACTTTAGAAAATGGAAAAAGAGTCCCTTGACTCATGCACTCACTGGCAGAATTAATATTGTGAGAATGGTCATATTACTGAAAGCAATCTCTAGATTCTCATAAAATCCCAACAAAATTCTTTATAGAATTAGAAAAAAACAATCCTAAAGCTTATATGGAAGCCCCAAAGACCGTGAGTAGCCACAGCAATCCTTAGAAGAAAGAGCAATGCTGGAGATGTCCCAGTATCTGATCTCAAATTATACCATGAGCCATAGTAATCAAAACAGCATGGTGCTGGCACAAAACAGACATTTAGACCAATGGAACAGAATATCGAAGCCAGATATAAACCCACACAGCTACAGTCATTTAATTAAACTTTTTAAACATTTATTTCTCACTTCTCTGTGCCTCGTGTGTGCTAGGCAGGCACTCTATCAGCTGAGCTACATCCCAAGACCTCCCTATGACAACACTTTTGCCCTCTTTTGGTATTTTGCTGGACACAGATCAAAATCATGCTTAGATGAGTGTGAGAGCAAACACAAGTCCAGCACTCCAGAGGCTGAGGCAGGAGGATCGTTGTTTGACAAAAAAGAGGAAAAAAACCCTCCACATTTTTTCTCCTGAAAGGTTTAAATTTTACATCTCCCTGTGTTTCTACTTGTTCCCAGACCCTCGTGACATACCTGTTGTACCCTGTGATGGCTCAGCCTCCTGCTCTGATTAGTCAGACTTCACTGTGCTCTTTATACAGTGCACTGACCACGCTGGTTTTCCTTGAAGGGGTGCATCTTTTTTTAGATTTCCCTCCCTCCCTCCCTATCTCCCTCTCTCTGTTTTCTTCTTTAAAATTTTTTATTCTACTTTATTTTATTTTATATGTATGATGTTTTGCTTGCATGTATATAAGTGCACCGTGTGTAGCCACCATGTGGGTGCTGGAAGCCAAACCCTGGTCCTTGCAGGAGCAGCCAGTGCTCTCAGCTGCTGAGCCATCTCTCCAGATCCTCCTTCTTTTTCACTTTAGTCCAAAACAGTTAGTGCCATGTCCCTCACATTCACAAAGTCAAATCGAGTCCTGAGATCACATGGCAGAATCTTGGATTCAGAGTCATTCAGAGGAACCAGAATATGTTTACATTACTTTGTGTGTGAGTATGTGTGGTGGTCAGAGGTCAATGCCAGGTATCTTTCTCTCCAGCTCCTATTTGAAACATGGTCTCTCACTGACCCAGAGGCCTGCCAATTGGGCTAGACTAGCTGGCCAACATCCTCAGGGATTCTCTTTTCTCTGCCTCCCCGGCCCCCGGATCATGTGGCTTTACATGGATACTGGGACTTGAATTCAGGTTCTTATGCTTGCACAGCAAACACTTAGTGGACTGAACCATTTCCCTGGAGCTTACATTACCTTTTAAAGTCACAGAAACATACAACAAGAATTTAATGTTATCCTAAAGAACTCACGGACTCCTTTCTCCTCCCCCAGAACATCTGCTAACCTTACTTGGAGAAACATGGATTTTCAGGACTGAACTTTAGTGACAGATGAAAGGTGATGAAAAAGCTTGGTATGACTCAAGAACATCTGACTCGGGCCACAGTGTATGGTAGGCCTGTCCATTTTAGCAGAGAGTGCAAAGAGAAAACACATCCAGGAGAACTGATGAGGCCAGCTTTGCACCATCTCAAGGTGAGTTTCCTTTGACCAGCCCCTCCTACTAGAGGTAGTAGTCTGGCTAACATTATCTGTGAAAGTGAGAGACAGTCACCCAGAGAGAACATGAGGATGAGAGGGAGGGCAAGGAAGAAGTCTGGGGAATAATACTTCCTAGAAAGCAGCAGCTCCACAAAAGCGGGAGTGAAATAAAGTCCACATAGTGGAGAAGACAAGAATGAAAGACCGGCTCAGGTACATGGGCTCGGGGTGAAGACCAAGAACATCTGATTATATGGTACTGTCTGGAGAGTATGCACAATCTAAGCGGAGTGTGGGGCAAAGTCTGATCACAGAGATTCCAAGATTACGGAAGTGAGGATATGCTGCCTGGTCGTAAAAAAAAAAAAAAAAAAAAAAAAAATCCAGCTGAGGGAATACTAAGATGGAGGACTTGGAGTAACTGTGATGGCCATCTGTGGTCCCAGGTCAAAGGAAGAAGTCAAGAGGTGGCTTAAGAATAGAGAGACTTCGGGCTGGAGAGCTGGCTCAGTGGTTAAGAGCACTAGCTGCTCTTGCAAAAGACTTGGGTTGATTCCCAGCACCCATATGGTGGCTAACAACTGTCTATAACCCCAGTTCCAGGGGAATCTGATGCCCTGTTTTGGCCTCCATGGGCATTGCACGACACAGGTGCATTTATATACATGCAAGTAATACACACACACACACACACACACACACACACACACACACACACACACAGAATAGAGATCCTTGGGTCTAGGAAGATGGTTTTGTGGGTAAAACCCTTTTTGCAAAAGTGTGAGGACTTGAGTTAGGGTTGCTGGAACCCCTGTGAAGGGGGATACGGCAGCTTGCACATCTGTCATCCCAGAGTACCCCTGTGAGATGGCAAGGACAGTCCTCTGAAGCTCTAGGGCCAGCTAGTCTTGCATGCACAGCAGCTTGTCTCAAGGTGTAAGGTGAGGACTGACACCCAAGGTTGTCCTCTGACCTCTATATGTGTGCCAGTATGCACATGTAAGAACATGCACACACGCACACACATTCGCAATTTCTTTAAAAAATGAAAGAAAAAAGAGAGCCTTGAGGAGTGGAGAGATCAGATCAGGTGTCAGACGAAAGCTTTGAGTCTGGAGAAGGGAGGTGAATGGAGTTGCTCAGAAGGGGTGGGGCTTAGAGAGCGCTCACACCTTCGCAAGGCCTTAGCTGAGTTTCTCTGAGGTGCAGACCACTTGGGAGTGCTGAAAACATAGGAAAGTTGTCCAGGGGAAAATGAGCAGAGCTAATGAGGGTACTGAGGGCTTGGCATAGGAATTTGAACCTGTACCCTCTCAAGGTTATGGGACTTCCCTCAATTCTGTCCTGATGGGTGTGTGAGTCTATGTAAATTACCATTTTTTGTAAATAACAAAGCCACAGGCCTTAGGGTTCCAGGGCATGTGCCTGAATGTTCAATACCTACCACACACTTAAAAATTATTACATTAGTACACAAAGTAATGGATTTCACTTTGATATTTTCATACATGTTATTAGGTTTTGTTTTACACAGCTCTTCGTCAACTATATTTCCTGTCCCTTTCCGCCCCCACAAATAGTTTTTGCTTCTGTGTTCATGTGTCCATTACCCGGTCCACCCCGAGTAGCTTTCTTCCGGTCACCAGTCCCCATTCTATACACACACACACACACACACACACACACACACACACACACACCCCGTACATGGAAGAATACATGCAATATTTGCCTTTTTGAGTTTGCCTTATTCTGCTTAACGTAATTTCTCCATTTCCATCTTTTAATATTCCTGCAAATGTTATAGATTTTTTTTTGGAGGGGGGGGCGTGTGTGTGTGTGTGTGTGTGAGACAGGGTCTGACCCTGTGGCCCAGGCTGGGCTCCAACTCACGGCAATCCTCCTATCCCAGCCTCACCCGGTGCTGGGGCAGCTGGCCTGAGCCACCACCCAGCTGAGCCGCCTTACTCGGAAAGGCACCGCCAGCACGCCAGTACTCTGAAGCTTTAGCATCCCCGGCCTTTCACGGAAATCACGTCTCTTCTCTCGAGCAGGCTGTGCAGCTTTCCTCCGGCCGGATCCACGTAGGGGGCGGTGGCTGCGGGGCTCAGGTAGCGGGTCCTCCCCTCCAGGGGGCCCAGTCCTCCACCCCGAGGGGCCCGGTCCTCCCCCCCGAGGGGCCCGGTCCTCCCCCCCGAGGGGGCCGGTCCTCCCCCCAGGGGTCCGGTCCTCCCCCCCGAGGGGCCCGGTCCTCCCCCCGAGGGGCCCGGTCCTCCCCCCGAGGGGTCCGGTCCTCCCCCCAGGGGGCCCGGTCCTCCCCCCAGGGGCCCGGTCCTCCACCCCGAGGGGTCCGGTCCTCCACCCCGAGGGGGCCCGGTCCTCCCCCCAGGGGCCCCGGCCCTCACCGCCAGGCGGAAGCGCCGCTGCCATTGGCCGGGCGGCCGGGTCACCTGCGCGCAGCCCGGCCCCGAGCGCAAAGTCCGGCGCGCCCTGCAGCGGGCGCGGAGCACAGGTGGCCCCCGCCCTCGGCCGCCAAGATGCCGCTGGGGCTGCGCGGGAGGAAGAAGGCCAAGGCCCGGGAGGCCGCGCGGCTGGTGGACGGCGAGCCCGCCGGCGGCCCGGCCGTCGCGGGGCCCCCCGCGCCCAGGCGCAGGCTGGTGTTCCACGCGCAGCTGGCGCACGGCAGCGCCACGGGCCGCGTGGAGGAGTTCTCCAGCATCCGCGAGCTCTACGACCGCATCGCCGGCGTGTTCGAGATCGCGCCGTCCGAGGTGAGCCCCGCGCCGCCGGCCGGGTGGGGTCGGCGCCCGGCGTCGCCCCGAGGCGCGAGGGGGCCGGCCGGCCGGTGCCTGCCCTGCGGCCTGGGAAGCCGCGCGGTGGCGGCGGGCTGGCGGCTGGAAGGAGCCTGCCTGCTGAGGCGTCCCGGGTTCGCGACCTGCGCCCGCACCTTCGGGAGTCAGGGTCGGGCCCGGCAGATTAAGGCTCTCTGCCCCACCTGGACTTTACCCCCAGGCTTTCACTGCCGGGGCGGGGGCCGGAGGGGGTCGCTCTGGGAATCTCACCAGGGGCAAGGGGAGGAGAAACAAGATTTGAAGCACCTCCCTGGATTCCCAGAGGTAGGGGGAATCTATGAAAATGCCTTTCAGGCGATTTGACTCCAAACGGAGGCCCACTTTGTCCACTGCCGTCATTTCTAACAGCCCCAGGAAGAACTCCTTGGTGCTGTTTCCAAGAAGTTAAAAAAGCTGGGCTGTTATTCCAAGAAGCCCTGTGGCTTGGAGAATCTTAGCTAACTAGTGAATTCCGTTTCCGTGGGAAAGTTTAGCTTCACTTTTCCAGTTGCATCATGGGTTACCTGGAACTGGAGTTGATGTCGGCTTAATCTCAGAGCACTAGTTTGTGGGGGCTTTGGTGGACCCAACAGGGCTGACTGTAAATGGAATGTCTTGGAGCTAGGGAGATGTCTCAGTGGATCAAGTACGGGCCTTGAAAGCAGGAGGCTCTGAGTTCAAATTCCTGAACTCATGGGTAAGAAGCCAATGCCTTGGTACCCACTCGTAATCCCAGTGCCTCATCTCTTGGCATTTCAGGCTTGGGAGGGAGGGAGGGAGGGAAGGAGAGAGGGAAAGGGAGAGGACACAACACAGGGAAACATTTTGTCCATACTTCTAGGAAAAAGTGCAAGCTTTTGTTGCCCTGGCCTTCCAGGATTGCAGGGAGCAGCCTCTGATCCACATACACTGGCCTGTGCATACATCTGTTTCTTAACTAGTTACTTGGTGGTGGTCATTGCCTTCCTTCCTTTCTTCCTTCCTTCCTTCCTTCCTTCCTTCCTTCCTTCCTTCCTTCCTTCCTTCCTTCCTTCCTTCCTTATCAGGTCTATTCAAATGAAATTGAGGGCAAATAGAGTTGTTTAAGGTGTAACTCTGTTTCAGGGTTCCCAGGCACTAAGGTCAAATCACAAACCCGGGTTATGGATTATTTATGTCGAGGTAGGATGGTCATCACAATGCTTTGTATAGGACTTTTCAGTTGAAGAAGCACTCTTGAAGGAATAGTTCCCGTTCACTTTCTCCAGGTGAGATAGATGGCAAGTTTGCAGCTGTGGTTGAATGTGGAGTCAGGTTCTGCCATCAGGAAGTAGCTGTGTGGCCTTGAATAAGGTTGACTTCTCTCAGCTTCAGCCACTTACAGAGCAAAGCCAAGGGCATTTACCACGAAGGACATCTACAGACTGGAGGGAGTCTGTATCCAAACCACAGATTGCACTGAATATAGTCAGTACTTAAAAAATTGTAACTAATACTATTGATACCCACCAGTTAAATAAGCAGCTGATGTGCAAAGAGGTTGGACCCTGACCAAGGTCAAATAGCTTGTGAGAAAAAAAAAAAACAAAGCAAGATTGTTATTTAAACTTGGATCTTCTGATTTCCTAGCTAGTGAGCTGGTTAGCTTACTACCTGACACCTTTAAAGCCTTCTTATAGACAGGGACTCCAGACAGTGTTTTCCATGTCACTTACCTATGTCATTATTCTGAATAAAATATACATGATTTTATTCAACCCACTTAATCTCTAACAAGTATTATTATGTTCTTGCTTCGTAAAGAGGGACGGCTTTGAGATCAGATTCAAAGTTATACATGGTAAGTGGTAGAGCCTTTATCTAAACTCGTTGTTTTTTTTTTTTCTTCCTGACTCCAAATTCCATGAAGCTGCCTTGCTTCCTAGTTTTTACAGTCACCTAGTAATAGCTGCACAGTCATGGTTGATGTTTTTAGTTTCCAGTGCACTAACTCACCAGATAACATGCCAGGATAATGAGCATAAGGTGGTTTTGTTTTTTAAAAGTATATTTATTTTTCCTATTTTTAATTATGTGTATGTGCCTGTAAGCTAGAAGAGGGGATCAGATCTCCTGGAGCTGGCATCACAGGAGCGTGTGAGCTGCTTAGTTCAGGTGCTGGGGGCTGAATTCAGTCTTCTGGAAGAGAAGTGAACACTCTTAACTACTGATCTGTCTCTCCAGCCCAGAGCATAAGGTGTTTTAATGTACTACCACAAAGTACATAAATATATGTTTATGGCTCCAACATGTGTATATTAGGGTGTTTATGCATATAACCAACATTAATGCAAGTCTTCTATCTGGAGTAAAAAGGATTAATGATGAACTGGTGAGATGGCTCAAGTGGGTGAGGGTGCTTGCCACCAAGCTCGACTGCCTGAGTTGGATCCCTAGAACCTGTACGATGGGAGAGAGTATTGACTCCCAGAAGTTGTTCTCTGACCTCTGCATGTGCTCCACAGCACACTGGCACCCCCAAAAAATGTAAAAAAAAAAAAAAAAAAGTACATGCAGGATAAAGTATTGGTGATCTTGTCCTTCTCAGGAAACCATTGACTGTTGAGGACTTCATGGGAAGGAGGGGGCTGTGGGGGAGGAGTCATTGTCTTCAGTGTTGTCACTACCAGTGAGTTGCCCAGGCTTTATTTGATAGCTCCACTCCTATGTTCATGGGGAAGCCATTGCTAAAATCAAATAAAAAAGTATGAAAGAGAGAGGGAGAACTGTTGGGGTAGGGAGGGGGGACTTGGCAGAAGTGAGAAGAGTGTGGGAGTGGGTGGGGGAGAATATGACCAGATTGTGTCGTATACTTGTTTGAAATTGTCAGGGAATAATGGTCATCATTGCAAAGCATGAAGAGACCAATAGGTAACTTTGAGTCAGAAGTTGCTTAATAAAATCAAATGTTCATTGGATGGTTCTTCTGTTACTGCCCTGCCTCCTGCACTCTTTACAGCATACTAAATAAACTAAGACAAAACAAAGCAAAATCCAAACCAAAACCTTTATAAACACCGGGAAGCCCAGCATGTTGGCACACACTTGTAATCTCAGCACTCTGGAGGCAGAGGCATGAGGATCATGAGTTTGAGGCCAGTTTGGGCTATAAAACAAATCTGAAGCTAACCTGAGTTACATAGCAAGACCCTGCCTCAAAACCAAGACAAGCTGGGTGTGATGGTTTATACCTTTAATCTTAGCACTCTGGTGAGGTAGAGGCAGGCAGATCTCTGTGAATTTGAGGCCAGCCTAGTCTACATAGTGAGTTCCAGGTCAGCCAGGGTTTGATTTTGATCAAAAATCAAAACAAATGAATGAACAAACAGCAACCCATGGAGATTCGGTTCCCTCCCCTGCTCGCCTAGTGGGGCACACAATGATGTGAAATCATTTTTGAGATGTTAGTGTATGCACAACCAAAAAATCTCTATCATAAGAGAACTGAATAGCTAGTTAACTCAGACATCCTGTCTGGCTCTAGAGAAGCGGCTTCCAGGACAGAAATAGCACTGTTTCAAGAGCTAGCCACTCTTTCCTGGGGAGAAGGGAAGAATCTGATGTCAGGTGGGGCAGATGCAGGTCAACTTCCTGAGGCCTGTGTGTCCCCAGCTGTGCTGGGCATTTGATGGACAGTGTGGTGCCTCCGACCTCACTGGGTTTCATTTGTTTTCTAGATTGACAGTGTGGCTCCAAAACGTTAAGCACTTTAAGACTCAGTGGGCACATGGGGGTAGAGCCGAGACCTGACTGGGTTTCCCCTTTCTAATCTGCTACACGGAAACAGAAAGATTCCTAGTGATTGCATTTAAATTCTAGATACAAATCCAGAAAAACTTTTTAACCAAAATTTTTTTTTCCCACCTCAAACACAAGCATAATTATTGCCTTTGGCCCCCAAAGATGTTGTTTTCTTAGCCAGGAGGGAAATGCAAATTAAAAGTACATTGAGAGTCTGTCTTACAGAATTCAGAATTGCTCTCATTAAGAGAACTTAAGCAGACAAAAACCCAGCAGTGAGCTGGGGAAATGGGCTGCAGGTCCCAGCCTTAGCAGCTGATCTCTGCTGGGTGAGGGAGAGTTGATCTTCTTCGAGGGAATGACTTTAGATAGGCTGACTAGATGCCAGTGGTGAGCTTCCACTGAGGGACGTCTGGTTGCACTAACTTTTCTCGATAGGCCTTAGCATATATAACAGAATGCATGAAATACAGTCGGGAGCGGGGGTGGTTATAGATGGGTGTGGGTGGGGGAGGGGCATAAAGATGATTAAGATGTTTTGCATGAAATGTACAAAAATTCAGTTAAAAATATGCATTAAAAAATACCAAACCAAACAAACGAAAACAAATAACACGTGTGAAATGGCTCAGCAGGTAAAGCCCTTTCCTTAAAAACCTGGTGACCTGAGTTCCATTAGTGAAGCTGTGTAAAGGTGGGAGGAAGGAATCAACTGCACAGAGTTATCCTCTGACCTCCACATATGTACCCTGGCGTGCCTGCCCACAGGCGCATCATACACCATAATAATAGTAGTGATAATGGAAAAAACAAGAAAGAAAAATATCAACAAGTGCTGGCTGGGGAGCAGGAAAGAGAGTCCTTTGTATGCTGGCTGGTAGAATGCAAATTAGCACAGCCCTAATGAAAATCAGCATGGAAGTTCCTAAAACTAAAAATAGAATCACCATATGATCCAACTATACCATTTTTTTGAATTTACCCAAAGGAATTTAAAACAGCATACCCCAGAGATACCTACACAGCCATTTTTTATTGCTGTGGTGTTCATAATAACTGAGTTATGGAACCAGCCCAGGTATCTGTCAATGGATGAACAGCAAAAATGTGATATACATAGACACACATACGTGCACATTCAATGTGTGTGTTAAAAATTTCTTTTGGATTCGTTTTTATTTTATGTGTATGCCTGTAATGCATACACATGACACATGCCGTGTCATGCAATGCCTGTGGAGGACAGAAGAGGGCGTCAGATACCCTGGAACTGGAATTACAGACAGTTGGTAGCCACCAGGTGGGTGCTGGGATTTGAATCTGGGTCTTCTGCAAGAACATTCAGGGCTCTTAACTGCTGAGCCATCTCTCCAGCCCCTCAATGTGTGCTTTATTCAACTGTAAAGAATGAGATTATGTTGTTTGAAGGAAAATGAATGTGACTGGAGATCATCGTAAGTGAGAGAAGCCAGACTCAGACAAATGTTGCATGTTTTCTTTCATATGATTTTACAGGTGTGTGTGTGTGGGGGGGTATTCTTGTATATGTCATGAAAGTGGAAATCGGACTATTTGGGGAAAGGAAGGGAACCAACAAGAAGGAGTATGAAAAATGAATGGTCAAAGTACATGATGCACTTAAATGAAAAGGTCTTTAGGAAACCAGTACTATGCACATGACTCTATGCAGAGATGAGATGCTCTGTGAAATGACAGTGGTGAGTTCTACTATCTTGTGGTTCTTGAGGGAAGAAATGAACAAAGCCTGTGAACCACTTAAGGCTTTTTGTCAGTGTTGGCTGGGTGCAGACCATTGTGATCATCACACTGAAACAGATGGCCAATTATGCAAAAATCTCTTCTAGCCAAAGCCTTTTCCCCCCAAACAACTAAATGAGCGTTCAGCTTAAAAAATGAAAAGAAAAAAGAAATGCAATTTTCTCTTAAAACAATCTGGTCAACGCATGACATAAATGCAGGGACATATCTTTAGAAAGTTGAACAGCATTTTCCATTTTATTCTGTGTGTGTGTGTGTGTGTGTGTGCGCGTGCGCGTGCTCAGGATATCTGGTGTCTTCATCTTGTTTTTTGCCTTATTGACAGTCTCTCACTGAGTCTCATCCTCCCCATTTTGGCTAGGCTGTCTGAGGAGTGAACAGGCTCTGCCTGTCACTGTCCCACAATGCTGGGGTTATAGGCACATACAGCCGTACTCATGGGTGCTGGGGATTTGAACTCAGGTCCTCATCCTTGCACAGCAAACACTCTTTCCCACTTAGCCATCTACCAAACCCCCAGCCGCATTTTTTGAAATACTCAGGTTACATAAAAGTTGAGTCATAGTAACTACAGCTCTTGAGCTTTTGAGTGCAGTTACAGGTTTTTTTGAAGAGGCGTCTTGAATATTTAAATACTGTAACTGCTTGGCAAGTAGTTGGTACCATGATATATTTTATTAACTGAACTTAATTGTGGCAGACTGTAAAAGGCAATAAATTTGAATGTTATTAGATGCTTTTTATCTCCAGAAACTGGAACTCTGTTTCTTTATAAGATTCAGAAATGATGGGGCTGGAGAGATAGTTCAGTGATTAAGACCCCTGCTTGAATCCCAGCATCCACATGGCAGCTAACAACTGTCCATAACTCCAGTTCCAGGGGATCCGACACCCTCTTCTGGCCTCCTCGGGCATTTCATGCATTTCATGACATAGGTGCACTTACCTCAGTGCAAGCAATACACTCATATACAGAAAATAAAAATAAATTAAAAACAAAGATTCAGAAATGATTTCCACTGTCTTGGGTTATGCTGATCAGTTTCCTTTATTTGAAATGCTGTGACCAGGAATGTTCCAGGCTTAAAAAATATTTTGTAGTATTTACGTATGCATAAAAAAGTGTCTTGGGAATGGAGGCCAGGACTAAGCAGGAAGTTAAGTTCTGTTTTGTATACTCTTTCCACACATAGCAAAATTCATTTCTGTTTTGCAAACAACCCCCCCCCCCCACATAGAAGCTGGGAGATAATTTCGTGCAGTACTTGGAGTGCACACCCAGACTTTGACTGCATCCTTCACATGAGGGCGGGTGTGAATTTTCCATTTGTGGTACCATATTGACTCTCAAAAGAGTTTCAGATTTGAGGGCACTTTGGATTTGGGATGCTTATTTTCTGTCAGTATATGTTAGATGCCAAATGGCACAATGAATGAAAAAGCGAACCATTCAGTGATTTGTTCTTTCTCAACATGGCAAATTCCTGTGTACAGCAGTGTGGTTGGGAAGTACTGAAAGCAAGAATTGTGATTTATTTTTCCTTTTGAGAATGGATTGCAGTGTCCCACAGGCTCGCCTTGAACTCCCGGATTCAAGAACCCTGCCTTTCGAGTAAGCCAGGACCATGTACATGTGTCAGCTTGCCTGGAAAAAAATGGGACTTTAAAATTAAAGCCCTCCACCCCCAAATGTTATTTCTCTTAAAGGTAAGCCAACCAGTGCTCTTCTGACACTGTTCCCATGTTTTTTATTTGTTGATTTGAGTGTGTGTGTGTGTGTGTGTATGATGTGAGTACAGGTGTGTACATGCTATGGCTTGTGTGTAGAGGTTAAAGAATAGCTTTTAGCAGTTGGTTCTCATCTTCCACCTGGAGGTGGGGGGCTCTCTTGTTTCTGCTGCCGGGCAGTGCTCTCCAGGCTTCTGGATGATTCTCCTATCTCACCTCCCATTTCGCTGGAAGAGTGTAGTCTGGGGTTACAGATGTGTGCCACTGCATCCACCCTGTAATTAAGTGGCTTCCAGAGAGAGGGCTCAGGTCATGAAGCTTTGGTGGCATGCGCTTTCTGAACCATTTCCCTGGTCCTGGTTCCCATCTCTTAAGCCACTTCCATTTGTCCTGTACAGCAAAACTCCTCTGAGGTTCTATTGCAGGTGAGGTGAAGTGAGGATCATCTTATTTGGAACAAAAATTAGAAGGCTGTGAGAGACTCCAGGCCCCATGACCTCTTCAACATCACTGTTCCTTCTACCCCTGCAGGTCTGGCTTCATGACTGTTCCTTGAAAGCTGGAGGCTCAGGGGCTTTTGCACGAGGTCTAGGCTTTGCCAGGACCTTTTCCTGTAGAATGTTGTTTCTTAGTTCTGCTCAAATGTCTTCTTAACAAGGCTGACTCTGATCATCTAGTGCATAGTACCTCCTAATTCCTGCCTTGCTAAATTTTCCTCCATTACACTCTAATATCCTAAGTATGTTATTTGCTTTATGGTCTGTCCTGTCCCCATACTAGACCATAAAAGAGGGAATTGTTATGTTTTGTTCACTGATGTAGTCCTAGTGGCCTGTAAACTATTACTGGAACCCTTTGTACATTTTGTTTATTTTTGGAGCTAGAGTCTTGCTGTGTAGCCCAGGTTAACCTCACATTCATGGCAGTCCTACTGTCTCAGTCTCATGAGTGCTGGGATTACAGGTGTGTACCATCATGTCCAGCTTGAGGATTTTTTTTTTTTTTTTTTTTTTTGGAGAAAGAGTCTCAGATCTCAGGGAAGTCTCTCCCCTTCCTTCATACAATATGAGAAGTTAACATCTAGAGACTGGAGAGATGGCTCAGAGGTTAATAGCACTGGCTGCTCTTGCAAAGATCCAGATTTAGTACCCAGAACCCACATGGTGGCTAACAACCATCCATAAAAGTTTCAGGGAATCTGATGCCCTCTGCAGCCCTCCATGAACATTGCACGATAGGGCACTTAGATACATGCAGACAATACAATTATACACATAAAATAAAAATAATAGCTAAAATATTTTTAAAAAGTTAATATCTATACAGGGCCTGGTGGTGCACACCTTTCATCCCAGCACTTGGGAGGCAGAGGCAGGTAGATGTCCATGACTTCAAGGCCAGCCTGGTCTACATAGTGAGTTCCATGCTAACTGGGGCTCTAGGGAGACCCTTTGTCAAAAAGACCCCCCAAAAGGTAGTATCTACATAAAATATCAGTACTAAAACTTTATGAAAAGAATACAGAAAGTTTTAGTGTATATTCTTATTGAATTTTTGTGCATTCATATAATAGATCTTAATCAAATTTAGACCCCCTGACCCGCATCCATACCCTCCTACAGCCTCCCTGCTGGATAGACCCCTGACCGGCATCCATACCCTCCTACAGCCTCCCTGCTGGATAGACCCCTGACCCGCATCCATACCCTCCTACAGCCTCCCTGCTGGATGGACCCCTGACCCGCATCCATACCCTCCTACAGCCTCCCCTGCTGGATAGACCCCTCACCCGCATCCATACCCTCCTACAGCCTCCCTGCTGGATGGACCCCTGACCCGCATCCATACCCTCCTACAGCCTCCCTGCTGGATGGACCCCTGACCGGCATCCATACCCTCCTACAGCCTCCCTGCTGGATAGACCCCTGACCCGCATCCATACCCTCCTACAGCCTCCCCTGCTGGATAGACCCCTCACCCGCATCCATACCCTCCTACAGCCTCCCTGCTGGATGGACCCCTGACCCGCATCCATACCCTCCTACAGCCTCCCTACTGGATGGCATGCATTCCGTCCTTTATGTTAAGTCCTATCTGGTCAAGCATTTGTACCCACAGAGTCTTGGTGCAAGTTCATCCACTGGAGTCTAGTCAGCCTATCTAGAGTCACTCTGCTACAGAAGATCTACTTTGCCTTAACCTCAGTAATCAGTTGCCAACAGTTCCTTGACTAAGGTTGGGGCCTGCTGCCCATTTCCCCAGTCCTGATTGAGTTGCATGGGTCTTGTGCATGCTGTCAGCATTGCTGCAAGTTCATATGAGCAAGTTCCCAAGCCTGAAAGCCTCTGTTTCATGGTCATGCAGCAACCCTGGCTCTTATGATCTTTCTACTCTCTCTTCCACAATGGTCCCTGAGCCATGGGTCGGTGAGGTTTAATACAGGAGTCCTGTCCAGGGACATGTGCACTCTGCAGTCTCTTATTCTCTAAAGCTTGGCCAGTTGTGGCCTTCTGTGTGCATTGCATTCTGTTGAAGAATACAGAATTTTAAGTACTAAATTTGTGAAGAATCTTTTATTCAACAAATACATTTTTAATAATAAATCTGAAGCCAGGAGCTAGGATAATTACTCAGTTGTCTTGTCTGGCTTGTACAAAGTGCACATAAATCAGACTTCGTAGTACCACTTTTGCATGCACTCTCAGAGACCAGAGGAGGATGTCAGGTGTCTTCCATCACTCCCTACCTCTTTCCTTGAGACAGGCTTTATCAAAGAACTGGAACTTTGCCTTTTTGACTAGGCTGACTGGCCGGCCACCCAGCTTCTAGGATCTGTTAATTATTTCCCCTTCCTGATGTTGGGGTTATAGGCATGCATAGCCATGCCCAGCTTTTTCTTTGGATGCTGGGGATTCAAATTCATGCATAGCAAGCACTCTTACCCCCTGATCTATCTCCAAAGTCCCTTTTAACAATAAAGAATATCATATATGTTTAAGGCGTAGAACACAATATTTGATATACATATATAGTGTAATTACTGTAGTCAAGCTCGTTAGCATATCCAACTATAAATGATGATGTTTTCAGCTCCATTTGCAAGCAGCGTTGCTTCCTACATGAACTGCAGCATGTGGAGCTGCTTGCGAGGCTTCCCCGGAGCCAGTTCCCTCCTTTAGTCTCTGGCACCGGCAGTGAACTCCCGTGGAAATCAATTCTTCATATTTCTGTGGCATTTCTGTAGAATATAAAATGTTCTTTAGACTTTACCACTTCCCAGCAATGTAGGTAACTGCCGAATGGGACCACTGCTGATCTGACTCACAAACAGGAACTCCAGGAAGCATTAGGGAAAGTGACAGGCGGGGAGCACCTGTACTCCCAGCGTCAGAAAGGACAAACCCACACAAAGAACACAAGGGGATTGGCATGTTGGCATGAATGTTACTACTGAGTTCTGAGGACAATGAAGTTGGGCCAGAATTAAAAACGTGTGAGAGAGAAAAGCAGAGCGTCTGGGAGATGGGCTAGTACTTTCAGGTAGCCTTGGCATCCTCGTGCCGTACAGAGCAATCACTCAGAGTGTGACTGTCAGGTAGTCATTCCACAACTGTGCCACTGTGCCAGTATTTCCTGATCGACAGGTTTATTAAGATACATGGTTGGGCCACCATGCCTTTAATCCCAGCACTTAGAAGGTAGAGGTAGGTAGATCTCTGTGAGATTGAGGCTTGCCTGGTCTACACAGTAAATTCTAGGCCAGCTGGAGCTACAGGGAGACTCTTCTCAAAAAGACTGAAAAAAAAAAAAAAAAGATACTTGGTTGTGACATTGACCCCACTTCTTAAGAGCACACTCTCCAGGGCAAACCCATGCTTTGTTGAACTCTCCTCCAGATCACTAAACATTAAACCCAAATCACTTCCCTCCCTCCCTTCCTCCTTTCATCCCTGCCTCCCTCCCTCCCTCCCTCCCTACCTCCCTGCCTCCCTCTCTTCCTTCTTCTTTTTCTCCCTTCTTGCTTAGTTCCTTCCCTCCTATTTTAAAATTTTTCGTTTATTCTTTGAGAACGAGAGCGTGCGTGTAATTATTTGATCCCCACCCCCACTCCTGATGAACCTCTCTCTTCTTCCCAACAAGTTCCCCTCCTTTCATGCCTTTAAAAAATATTCTAATTGTTTTTTACAATTTTATGTGTATCAGTATACATGTAAGCGCACCTATGTTGTACAATGCCCACGGAGGTCAGAAGAGGGTGTCGGATCCCCTGGAACTGGAGTTACAGAAGGTTGTTAGCCACTATGTGGGTGCTGGGAACTGAACGTGGGTCCTCTGCAAGAACAGTCAGTGCTCTTAACCCCTGAGCTATCTGTCCAGCCTCTCATGTCTTTTTAAAGCCCACTGAGTTTAATTAGGGTTGCTTGCGTGAGCATCGGTGTGGGTTATTTATGGGAATATGGGAACTTACCTGTGGCTACACCACAAAAGAAAAATGACTGTCCTTCCTCAGCAGCTGTTAGCTTCCAATGTCTCCTCAGTCTGTGTTAATGTGTGTGAGGCTGTGTATGTGTGTGTCCATGTATGTAGAAGTTAGATGTTGGACTCACGTGATGTTCCTCAGGTATTATCTACCTTGTTTATTGAGATGGGGTTCCTTACTCACCTGGAGCCATGTAGGCAGGGCCGGAAGGGCTTCGAGTCCCAGGATCCCTGCCTCCACTCCCCTTTGCACTGAGGATTACCAGTGCGTGCCATTTTATTTTTATTTCCATGTATGTTTGTAGGCCTGCTTGTTTGTATGTGCATTGCATGTGTACAAATCCCTTCACAGACCAGAAGAGGGTCAACCTGTGGAGCTGGAATTACAGGCAGCTGCCAGCCGCTCCATGTGGGTACTGGGAAGCCAATCTGTTCTTACCAGTGCTCTTAGCTGTTGAGCCCTCTCGCCAGCCTTTGCCTTCATTTTATTTTTAACACCCACCAGCCAATAAGTTTCTCATGTTCTTGCCACTGCCCCAGTCTTCCCCTGTGGTTGCTGCCCCCATCCCATCTCTTGGGAGCTTCTCTTTACACTTCAGAGTCAGGGTTTCATTTAGCCCAGGCTGGCCTCAAGCTCCATGTAGGGGAGGATGACCTTGAACTTCTAATTATCCTGCCTCCACCTTCTGAGTGCTGGGATTACAGGTGTGTTCTACCATCCTGGACTATATGGTGCTGGAGATGGAACCCAGGACTTTATGTATATGAGGCAGGGACTCTACCAACTGAGCCACATGTGCAGCTCCACATTTCAGAGTATTTAAAGTGTTTCATTCCGCTGTGCTTTTTCTAATGCTGCTCTCTGGTTTCAGTATCTTTTACTCACTTTTCCAGTCTTAATGTCATTTCCTCCAGGAAACCTTCTACATGACCTCACCAATCTCTACGCATGGACATGTTTAACAGGCTGAATTGCACTTAGTGACCGCTCTGTCTCTTCCTGAGGTCTGGGCTTTTAAAAAAATCTTATTTCCTAAGTCACCAGATGGTTAGATGCTCTATAAACATTTGCTAAGTAGAAGTCCATGGTGGATATAATGAGCGGAAGCTGGTGGTGTAGACCATAGTGAGATTACACATCTCCTTGAGGGTGTGACTCTTACCACAGCAGTAACCTCATCATTTCAGACTTGTATTTTAAAGGTAGAACATACTCAACTGTTCATTTGTCTGTTTACTTCCTTTTTTTTTTCTTTAAAGATTTATTTATTTTTATTTTAACCATATGAGTGTTTGGCCTGCTTGCCTGTGTGTGCACACCACATGTGTCAATGTCCCTAGAGGACAGAAGAAGGCATCAGCTCCCTGGAACTGGAGTTAGAGCTGGTGGTGAGCCACCATATGGGTGCTGGGAACCAAACCCAGGTCCCTTTACAAGAGCATTGTACAACCAGTGCTCTTAGCCTCTGAGCTTCACTTTTAGCCCCCGCTCTGTTTTTCTGTATAATGTTTGGCTTTTTGGTATTTTTCTGGATATACACAGTACTACTTGAGGCGTTATGAATATGTTAACATTCATATGTGCTTAGTATATCCTCAAGAGCATCAGTTTCATTTTTATGTGAGAAATTCAAGTTAAAGAAACATGACTTGTGTTGAGAAGTAAGAAGGGAGATCTAGTGAGGTGTCGGCAGGTCAAGGTGCTTGCTGCCAAACCTGGGTTCCATGCTTGGGACCACATGGTAGAAGGACAGAATGAACTTCTGCAAGTTGTCCTCTGACTGCCATATGCATGCTGTGGCGTGCACGTGCGCGCACACACACACACACACACACACACACACAGAATACATAGATAAATGTAATAACACACACACACATAGAATACATAGATAAATGTAATAAAAAATTAAAGAAAAAGGGCTTGAGAATGGCTCAGTGGTTAAGAGCACTTTTTCTTGAAGAGGACCTGAGTTTGATTCCCAGCATCCACATGGCAGTTAACAACCATCTATAACTCCAGTTGCAGGGGGTTTAATGCCTTCTTCTGGCCTCCACAGGCAGCGCACGACACGGGTGTGCTTATACAATGCATGTACACATGCAGTACACTCATATACGTAAACAAAAATAACAAATAAAAATTTAAAAATAAAAAGGAAGTTCAGAGATGAATATTTGATTTCAAATTAAAGAAAGGATGGAGAGAGAGGAAGAGAGAGGGAGAGAGAGACACACACGGAGAGAGGGAGGGTGAGAGTGAGAGGAGGTGGGGGATCCTGTTGCTCTCAGGAGGGTAAGAAGTGGAGGAGGCTGTTTCTCCTGCGGTTGGTAATAATCTCCTGGAGTAGTGTGTGAGCATCCCAGGGCAAAGGGCAAACCTGCGGGGAGAGATTGCTCTTCACGCTCCTGCTGCCTCCTATGCTGGGAAGACCAGCTGGAAGGTCTGATCAGACGGCGGGTCTTTTCACCTCCACTCATCTGTCCAGCCATCCTGAGGGGAGTAGTGGGCCATGCGGTTGCAAGAGATAGAGACACTCAGGTAACATGGGGCAGTATGTATGTATGTATGCACATTTATATGCGTATTAAGACTACCCAAAGCCTCCCTCCATCTCAGGGCTGGCCCTCTGAGCTTCCATGGCCCTTATGGGATTGTTACTTTGCTGTGTCTTTCCTACCATCTTCGAGAGCTGCCCCAGGTAAGGACGAACACAATACAGCAACAGCTTTTTTTTTTTTTTTTAAAGATTTTATTTATTTTTATTTTACGTGTATGATTGTTTCACCTGCATGCATGTAAGTGCACTGTGTTTTTTCTGGTGCCCAGGGAAGCCAGAAGAGAGTGTCCGATCCCCTGGAACTGGAGTTAAGGAGAATTGCTACCTGCCATGTGGGTGCTGTGAACTAAATCTGGGTCCTTTGCAAGAGCAACTAGTGCACTTAATCACTAAGCCATCTCTCTAGCCCCAAGTTTTTAATTTTTAACTTTTTATTATGGAAACTTTACTTGGGAAAGCAAAGAGTAGTATAATTTATTCTCATGCCGTTTCAACAGCCGTCAACATTTGGCAACATTTCTTCTTTCATCTTCCATTAAAAGTTTTTATTATTAAATAAACGTTTGCAGGGGCTGGAGAGATGGCTCAGTGTTAAGAACACTGGCTGTTTTTCCAGAGGACTCAGGTTCAGGTCCCAATACCCACATAGTAGCTAACAACCATCTGTAACTCCAGTTCCAGGGGATCCAGCAACCTCTTCTGACCTCTGTGGGCACTGTACCACATAGGTGCACTTACATACATGCAGGCAAAACACTCATACATGTAAAATAAAAATAATAAAGAAAATAAACATAAGCAGAGAAAAACAAAATTATTATGCAGTAGAGAAGGTGAACGCTTTTGAAGCTAGCCTGTGTCAGGAGAGAAGAACCCCTGAAGAACCTTCCACAATGTGTCAGGAGGTATACCTAACTGGTGCCTCGAGAACTTCCCACCTTCCTCCTTCTACCTGCTTCCAAAAGTAACCACTTTCTTGACTTATAGTAGTGAACCTCACTCTGATCTTTATAGTTTTTTAAAATTAAAATGTATGTGTATGTGTCTGTGTGTGCATATAACACATGTGTGCAGGTGCCCAAGGCATCTAGGAAGAGAGTATCAGATCTCCTAGAACTGGAGTTCCTTGTGTTTGTCAAGTTGTTGGACACAGATATTGGAAATTGAACTCAGATTTTCTGCAAGAGCATCCAGTGCTTTTAACTGTGGAACCATCTCTCCACCCTGACCTTTGAAGTTTTATTACTCAGGTATACTTTATTTTTGAGAGCATCTCATGTAGCCCTTATTGGCCTTGGACTTGATAGGTAGCTAAGAATGACTTTAAAAGTCTATAAATTTTTTAAATTACATTTATTTACTTACTTATGAATGTGTATATGTGTGTGGGGACACACTGCCAAAGTGTGAGTGTGGAAGTCAGAGGACAACTTGTAAGAGTTGGATCTCTCCTTCCGCCATGCAGAGTATCAGGATCCAGCTTAGGCCATCAGGCTTTGTGACAGGCACCTTTACCCACTGACCTTCAACTTCTGATCCCCCTGTCCCCACCTCCTAAATCCTGGGGATTCCGTGAATGCACCGCCTTGCTCGGTTTATGTGGTTTTGGGGATTGAACTCAGGGCTTTGTTGTACCCGAGAATTATATGTGCCTAACTGTGTGGGCATTACTCTCCCCCATACTGTTTTGAAAACCTGGTGAGGCACATCCCAGGTATCTATCTGTTCTGAATGGTTGGTCGTGGCAGAAGAGGAGGGTTTGAGAAGGCAGCGCTGAGGTCTGAGGAGGGCAGTCACTGGCAGCCTCGACACTCGCTAAAGGCCAGCAATCTTGGTACTGTGAGAGCTGCTGTTGTGTCTTCAGTTCTGAGGAGCTCAATTTGATTAATTCCTGAGAATTCTGTGTGTCTCCTGGAAAGCTTTCCTGTCCTCCTACCATTGGTTTTCTTTGTCTTCTGAGCACACCAAAAGTGTTTATTGAAACTAACCATTCAAAGAGAAGTAGCTAGTTACACACCTCTGGGCTAGATGCTTGCTGAGCTAGACAAGTAGGAAGTAGGCAGGCTTCTCTGGGCTAGGATACAAGAAACAGGCCTTCTCCACTGCCCTAGGAATGCAGAGCTGCTGTCTGAAGTGTGCTGACTGTCCTGGGGAGCTAAAATGTATAGTAAAGCACCAGAGCATGGGCACAGACAGGGCTGACACCTCTGAGGTCTTGGGGTTTCTCTAGATATCTGAAAGGCAGGGAGGGACGTTAGAGCTTTCCCATGACCAGATATTTGTTTTTCAGAATTGTTTGTGACTCTCTGTCGGTGGCTAAGAGGACTAAGAACTCAAGCATTCAGAAAGTATCTCTGTTATGTGTATAAAATCTCCTTGGAGATAAAGTACGTGTACAGGGACTGGTCCAACTTTTACTTGATGGCTGACGCCTAGGATCCACATCTCAGTTTGTAAAAGTCACAGGTTCCTGAGTCACAGTGTTAAAGTGGCCTTGGAGGGTACACAGTGAGAGTTAAAGAGATGAAGAATCCATCTCTTGTCAGTGTCAAAGCGATTCTCACTTGCATGTGTCACTTTCATGTAGAGGAGTTTGTTTGACTGTAGTTAGCTCTGTGCCCTTCATGATCCAGGGCCAGGCCCCAATTCAGCCTCCCCGAACGTCTCTCATTTGGCACCCTAGCTTGCTGTTCTGGGTGTGGTTAGGACTTCAGATGATGGTTGGATCCCTGTCACTTCCTTTCTCCTTCTGTATTCTTTGCATTTTCCCTCCTGGCTCAATTTTCCTGTCTCTGTAAAGGTGGGAAAGGTGCATTGAGAATTAGGAAGAAGGCAGTTTTGTTGAATATCTACTGTACCTCTTAACCTGTGCTGTCTGTCATAGCTGAAGTGATAGTTCTTACCAGAACCCGTAGAAATTACTGTGATCTGTGGTTGTGGCAACTGGAACTCACAGAATAAGAAAATTATGCAAGACATAGCGCAGGGTGATGTGTTTGATCCCAGATGTCTGTTCAAGTCCAAATCTCTCTCTCCACTCCCACCTCTCTCTCTCAGTGTTTTTAAACACAAAATCCAGGTTATGTAGCCTAAGCTATATAGCCCAAACTGACCTTGAATTCACAATCCTCTTGCCTCATCTTCCTGAGTATGGGGATTATAGCTATACAAAGCCATATCCTTCTTTCAAAGCCATTGATCTTCCTTTGCACAAATAATTCTTAGCTTTATACCCAGAGTCCTTGCTAATGAACACATGATGCCATCATTAGTACCATAAAACAGAAATCTAATCATTAGCATTCTATATATGCAATTTAAAACATAATGTATTAATTAACTGTATTCTTAGAGAGAAACCAACATAGTTTCTCGTACACAAATATTTGGTAAAGCCATCTTAGATGATCAGTGAGGTGGGCAGGTGATGATGAATGTTGGTATCTCTTTTTTGTTGGTTTTGTTTTTTCGTGATAGGATCTCACCCTCAGATTTACCATGTGACCCAGCCTCCCAATGAATGCTGGGATTACAGGTGTGAACCACCATGCCCAGCTTTCTTTGTCTTCATGCATGACATTTGAAAACAATTATTTATTATTGTTATGTACATGTGTGATATTTGTGTGTGTGTGTGTGTGTGCGTGCGTGCGCACACACGTGCATGCCATGGTGTGCATGTGGAGGTCAGAAGACAACTTTCTGGAGTTGGTTCTCTCCTTCCACTATGGGTTGTGAGGCTCAAGCTCAGGTTGTCAAGTATGCATGGCAAGTGTTTCCACCTGCCAAATCATCTTGCTGAAACAAGGAAGGGACAAATAATATTTGTAGCACTCATAGAATTACTGAAATGTAGTAACACAGGAGCAGACTTATGGTACATGTGTTAAAATTCAAATTACATGGACATTGCTTCTAGTGACCTGATTTTCTCAAAGGATGAATAACTCTTGGTAAGGTTTTGCATAAAACAAATCCAGCCTTTGATTTGCATGGTTCAGGGAAATTCGGACCAAAAAGTACTTCCCTTGTAACACAGAATTCGGGCCTAGGCTTTCATGTGGGTTTCCTGCTTCCCCAGCTTCCATGTCTAATAGATACTTGAACTCATGCAGAATGCAGCCTCATTCTTCAGTGAGCCAGGCTTCTCAGTTTGCAGCTCATGTGGCATCCCTGCTCTCTTCCTGGTCCTCCCTGTCCTCCCCCGCTCCTGCCACATGCCAGTGTCATGTCATCGTCACAACCAAAGCCCTTCCGAGACTTCTGTCTCCTTAGAGGTCAGTGCCACCTGCCCCTGCCCTGGTACTGTGGTTGCTGGAGCGGATGCACCTGTGCCACACTGTGAAGGCAGGAAACAGGCCTTCAGCTGGTTTTAAACTTTTAGAATCGATCTTAAAGCAGTTTTTTTCTCTCAGTGCTGGGAATGGAACCCAGGGCCTCCCATGTACTAGGCACACCCTGTAGCGTTGATCTCACCCTAGCCCATAGATGGGTATAATGTGCGCAGTAAAGCTTGTGCTTGGTTAAATTTCTGTTGTTTCAAGCTTTTGGAAATGTCTTCAAAAGTGTCACATGTGCTGTAACTTTGGACATGTGATGGTTCTGATGGTTAATGTTAATTGTCAACTTGACAGAATCTAGATCACTTAGGAGGTGGGCATCTGGACACATCTGTCTGTGAGGGATTATCTTGATTATATTAACGTAAATGGGAAGACCTATCTTAATTGTGGGCAGGGCCATTCCCTGGGCAGGGGTTCCTGGACTGTATGACATGGGCACTCCTTCACTGCCTTCTGTTTTCTGACTGTGGATGTGATGTGATCAGCTGCTTCAGGCTCCTGCTGCCTTGGCTTCCTGCCACGATGGACTGACTGCACTTTGAACTGTGAGCCAGAGCAAACCCTTTCTCCAATAAGTTGCTTTTTGGGGTATTTTATTACAGCAATGGGAAATGAAACTACAATAACAGGTTTCCAGGGTCCTGTGGCAGTGTGCAGTCAGGGTGGTATGCTAGAAAAGCATTAGCATTGAGGACAGAGGGGTGCTGACACATTTGGGTTTGGGTCCTAGGGTATCTTCTGGTCTCAAGTTTCTCACTGTTAAACTGTATAAATAGTACCTACCTTATAGGATTGTTATGAAAATTAAATGAAATGGCCTGTTAGATGTCTAGCATAATAGTTCAATGAATGTTAGTTTTCTTACCTGTTGGGCATAATGTAAGGTGGGCCTACCCTAAGGCCACCTGCTGGGAGGAATGGAGGAATGGCTCCTGTGGGTGCAGTATTCTGCTCTGGCTAATTGTGAGACCAGCATCTGGAAAGTACCTGCCCACCTGGGGACAAACTTACTATTGGCTGTATTTGAGACCCCACCCCATAAGGTCATTGGCTATCCAGACCTAGAAGAGCTTGTGCACCTATTCAATAAACGAGTTAGCAGTGCCATACTCTTGGGCTGCTTCCCATCCAGCTCCTGGAGCCTGCGGCTTGACTCTGTGTCTACTCACCCCCAACCTCTCGGGCCGCCCTGAGTGGTGAGACACCACGGAAACAGACACGACTATACTTACCCACAAAAAAGATGTTGGATGATATTAATTTTTGTAGTTTTCCCTATAATTTTTGTATTACAGACAGGCATAACTTTCATTTCTCCGTTTGCCTAAACAGAGAGTAAAGAAGACAGATTTGAGAGTATATTGCTACAAATTATTCTCAGACTAGAATCTTCCAGGGTGGAAGCCTGTGTCCCAGTAACTAATCTGGACTTTTCTGGTGACAGCTTCTTCAATAAAATTTAGTATAACCCTCAGAAGCAACGGTGAGAGTCATAGCCAAACTTGAGAGACATTGGAAATACTTTCTTATCCAGAGTTGTTTCGTGTGCCCTCGGCGCTTACGCCTATAAGCTGGAAATAAAGCCTAACAATACAGCTGGTTTTTGGCACCCATTTGCAAGGCACAGAGGGTACGTGAGGCAGGATTTCCCTCAGCACACAATTCTCCCTTCTCTCCCATGCCTAGAGTTCATTCTCCGGTAAGTCTCCTAGAATCTTGGTAATTGTGCTCATGTCAGGGCTCTCTTTCATATTTTCTCCCAAGAATCCCAGACTGGGGAGTCAGAGGATGGTTGCTTTAGCACCAGAAGATAGAGGAAGAATTTGAGTACAGCCTTTCCTCAGCATCTGACTCATAGGATTTTCCTGCATTTTGATTTTTAATTAAAAAACACATTTTTTGTGTGTGTGTGTGTGTGTGTGTGTGTGTGTGTGTGTGTGTGTGTGATGGTGTGTGTGGAGGTCAGGACAACTTTCCGGAGCCAGTTCTCACCTTCAACTTTGCTGAAGCAGGGTATCTTTTGTTGTTTGCTGAACTTCGTATTGCAGACTAGCTGGCTCAGGGATTCTCCCATCTTGGCCCTGGAGTGCTGGGATTATAGAGCGGGACTGCCAATTGACTTTTTTACATGGGTTTCAGGGAGTGAACTCAGGTCACCAGGCTTGTGCTGAAAGTGCTTTTATCCAATGAACTGTCTCACTGGCCCAGGGTTTTCATTTCATATATGTAGTCCTAGTCCCAACATGCTAAAAAAAGAACATTGTATTGATCAGCTTAATAGGGCAGGCAGTGTGAAGGGGCTACCATATAATTATATTCCCCACCTAGATACTCGAGAGGGAAAGAGAGAGTTTATAATGGCGGGACAAGGGGTAAACTGGACTGCAGGTTGATTATAACCCAGTTGCCTGCCAGCCAAAGAGAAAAGAAGGCACAGAGGAGGCAGGGAAGGCTGTGATGCATTGGACTGGCAAAGGACACACCCGTGCTTTCTGGGCATTGAGGAAGTTTTCATATCAGAGGAGGCTGGGGAGGGTTGGGAAGGGGAGAGGAGGAGAGCGTGTGGCCGTGGTAGAAGCAGATAGTGTGGGCACAATGTCAGGCCCCAGCCTGGAGCCTGGAGCCTAGTACTCCCTGTGCTGGCTCTGGCACCGCATCCATTCCTGGGAGCTGAGTGTGGAGCCTGCAGTGGCCTGCCAGCCGCGTTGGGAAGCCTCTGGATGCTGTTTGTCTTCTCATCCTCCTCCAAATGCTCTGCCTGTCTCAGTACCAGGGATCTCACAGGCAGAGTAGTCTCAGGGGCTGGCCAGCAGTGGGTGGGAAGAGCCATGTGAACTAGTGAGGAGCAGGGGCAGGGGAGGGATCAACTCCCAGCAGAGAGCCCCTCAGAGACTAGTCCCCCCAGAGTGCTCCCTTTAGCCTTTTCCCATTCTGTCTCTATAGCTCTTTATCCCTAGGGAAAGAAGAGGATCAAAATAAGTAATACCAAACCCAGTTATTCTAGTTCAATGCTGGGACCAAACACTCAGACCAAAACCAACTCGGGGAGGAAGGGATTTATTTTCTTACATCTCCCAGGTCACAGTTCATCACAAAGAGAGCTCAAGGTAGAAACTCAGGGCAGGAACCTAGAAACAGGAGTCAAGGCACAGGCCATGAAGGAACGCTGCTTACTGGCTGCTCCCCTGGTGATACTCAGCCTTCCTTCGTTCCTTCGTTCATTCATTCGTTCGTTCGTTCGTTCGTTCCTTCCTTCCTTCCTGACAGTGCCTTCCTGTAGCCCCAGCTGCCCTAGAACTCATTATGTGGACCCAGATGGCCTTGAACTCACAGAGATCCACCTGCCTCTGCCTCCCCAGTGCTGGAAGTAAGGTGTGGCCACCACGCCTGGCTCAGCCTGCTGTCTTATACAACACGGGACCACCTGCCCACTGAGGGCAATGCCCTCCCACATCACTCAACAATCAAGAAAATACCCTACAGACATGGCCACAGGCCCGTGTGATGGAGGAATTCCCCAACTGAGGTTCCCTACACCCTGCTGTCCAGCACACCAGCCAAATCTTCACACCAAGTCCACAGTAAGGGAACCGCACTTGTGTGTTTAGTCAACCCCGCCCACCACTCTACACGTTGTGTTTTATACATTTCATACAACAGTACTGTTGTGTTTTTTTGTATCCCAACTTCCTAATAAAAGATTTAAATCCCTGCTAGGCATGGTGCCATATGCCTTTGATCCTAGCATTTGGAAGGCAGAGGCAGGTGGATCTCTGTGAGTTTAGGGCCAACCTGGTCTACATAGTGAGGAAAAAAAAAAAAAAAAAAGAAATCCCTGAAGTGGCCTCCATTCAGTTCTCCGAATTCCTTTGTTACCCTCATCCAGGGAATGCCAAACTATCTTTTTCAGGTGACTTGGTCTAGAACAAGTATAAGTCTCCCCTCTGTCCTCTCTGACAGTTTCTCAAGTACACCCGAACCCACTTCAGTGCTCAGCGTTCTCTCCGAATTTCTGTTCTAGAGAGTAGCAAGGAACATCCCTTCCCTCAGCTCTCCACCTTGACATCAGAACATCTTGCCACGTCACAAGTCATTTGGACGTTATTTATTTATATTAATTTTAATGTGTGTCTTATGTGTGTGTGTGTGTGCTATGTGTGGGGTACCCATTGAGGCCAGAAGATGGTATTGGATCCCATGGAGCTTGAGTGACTGGGGTTTGTGAGTCGACTGACTTGGACACTGGGCACCCAAACTCTGGTCCTCTCTAAGCACTCTTTGCTCCGAAGCCATCTCTCTAGCCCCCATTTTGGTGATTTAAATGTCTCCTGCTCTGCAGAGATTTCATTCCAAGGGTTACAAATCAACCTCCTGGGCTAACAGGGACACAGTGCTTCATGAGCATTCTGTCAAACAAATTTGGACGTTTTGTTTAAATAGTCTTTTGTCTGTTTGTGTATTTGTGTATTTGTTGATTTAACTGGAAAGTTTAGTTCACAGATCATCAGTAGTGACAATTACATATTTACTATGTTTCACCAGCCATCCCACTGTTTCAGGAGGTAAACTGTGTCCTGATCCAGTCCTTTGCCTCATTGAGTTCTTTACCATCCTCTGTATCACTGAGGAGGAAGATAATTGATTCAGAATGCTGGAAAATTTGAGGCATCATCTCACAAGAGAATAACAATGATTTATGATGTCTTTAAAAGTGGCAAGTAACCTTGCAGTGTTATTGGAACTGAATAACTGAATAATAATTTGTCCTGGGATTGCAGGAATATTGTGGGTGAGGGATATGTATGTATGTATGTATGTGAACTGGTACATGCTTATCTTACTTGTTGGTTTAGTGTCTGGGTCTTGTCCACAGAGATAAGACTAAAACCTGTATTCTTTTTCCTTTTTCTTGTGTCTCAAGAATTGCTTTGTAGTTTTGATTTTCTTAGATACATAGTTGCTTTGATTAGATTTCATCACACACACAAAAATATGTTCCTTTGGTTATTTTGGGAAGTCATTTGGTGGTTTAAAAATATGAATTTGATTTTCATTTTTTTTGATGGAAGTTTTTTGTCATACTATTTTAGTTACTGGAAATACTGGGAGAAAGGCAGTTGTGGAGAAGGGTTATAAAGAATGATTCACCTTTTATTTAAGGCTTGCCACTGCTGACCTAGGGAGGCTAATTTAGAAGTGAATCATTTATAGAAAGTTCTACCCAGTTCGAGGCAGGGCTTTATACAATATCCTCATGAAGTTCTAAATAAAGCATACAGTATCGTGTTTCTAAATATCTGTCTTGGTGCCAATTTTATATCTTTTCTAAGCTGTGAAATGGTTTCTAGTGACTAGAGGTATTAGGGAACTTTATATAAAGTGATGCATTATTTATAAACGAATCCTAGAAATTTGGAGTATATATTATAGTGAGAAATTTTAAATGGCCATGTTTACACCACAAAAAACAAATGTAAACAGTTTGAAAATTATTTCACTAAGAAACATTTCAAAAAGTTCTTAGTTACAGTGTCTCAAATTAAGCAGTCATATACTGCTGCTATGTTGATATTTGTTAAAATATCTAATGTGTGTGACTCTTAGAAGTAGCTTGTTTTATAAGCTGTCTTACTCCTTTTAGGAAATGGGTAGTTTAAAAAAAACTATATTTGGTTCCACATGCAGCACAAAATACATAATCTTTGACTTGTAGTAGTTATTCATCAAAAAATCAAGTTGATGTTAACACCACAGCTAAAGTATCATGGTTTAGAAAAAAATTCCCAAAGTCTGAATTCTTGTTATGCCTGTTGTTAACTAGCTATGTGACCTTAGAAAAATTACTTTTTGGGTCTGAACTGATTTTTTTTTTTTTCTTTTTGAGACAGAGTCTCCCTGTAGCTCCAGCCTGCCTGGAACTTGCTATATAGACCAGACAGGCCTCAATCTCACAGAGGTCCACTTGCCTCTGCCTCCCGAGTGCTAGGGTTAAAGATGTTAAGGTGTGCACTACTACACCGGGCTGAGCTGATGTTCTTGTCTCAAAGGACACAGGATTGCCTATCTGGATCTGACTGAGGATTAGTTGACCTAATGTATTCGGATGTGACCAGGGACTTTGATGGCTCTATGCAGATGTCAGATATCGGTGAAACATTTCAGGGAAAAGACGTTGCAGCCAGCCAGTAATGGATAGAATCCTGCTTGGACCAAAGAGTAAACGACTTTTTTTCTGCGTTGTAAAAAGGGGAGTGCAGAGCTATGGGTATAGTTCAGAGGAGGTGTGTCTTAAAGACTGATTGATTACGTGGTGTGCGTGTGTGTGTGTGCGTGTGTGTGTGTGTTGTACGAGTTTGTGTGCTTTCTGCTGAGTCCTGTCTTACCTTCCATTTTGCTGTGGGAGTGTGGGGATTACAGAGGTCAGCCTCTGCACCCAGCGTTGTATGTGGGCTCTGGAGATTGAACTCGTATCATTAGACTCGTGAGACAAGTGCTTTAACCTGCTTATCTGCCTCACTGGCCCTAAAGTGTGTTTTTATCTTGCGTAGAAGTCTGGGCTAAAACAAACAAAATACCCACCACAGGTTGAGTGTCTGAGCCTTCTCTGGAAGGGTTAGACTTAGAAGTATTTTGGGTTCCAGGTTCATTTTGGATTTTTGAGTGTTTGCATATTGAATACAGAGTTCATTTATATTTTGTGTAAACCTCACATAAATAGCCTGAAGGTAACTTTATACTTTTAGTAATTTGGGGCATAAAGTTTTGTGGTATAGCATATTCTACTTCAGACATAATATTGAGGCACAGAAAGTTTGAGATTGTGGAACATTCTGAGTTAGGAACCTTCAGATTCGTGTTGCTCTTCCTGTAACACGCCTTTACCTGGACCTGTGGCAGTGTTGGGTGTGTATGTAGGGGGAACCCTTAGGTCGTCAGTATTGCTTGAACTTAATACTGAGTTTCTTTTATCCTTTAAGAATTTCATCTCCCCAGCATGCTGTTTTTGCAGTACTTTAGTGAGAGGAGAAGCCAATGTTCAAAATGCTTTGGTGGGAGTAGAAACATGTTTACACACTTACACACTATTGTACACCTTGCCCCAGTCTATGAATAGAGCTAGAAAATAGTTGAGGGACTGAAGAGCTGGCTCAGTGGTTAAGAGCACTGGCTGCTCTTACAGAGGACCTGTGTTCAATTCCTAGCACCCATTTGGCAGCTAACAACCATTCTAACCCCAGTTCCAGGAGATCCGATGCCCTCTTCTGACCTTCATGGGTGCACTTACATACATGCAGACATTACACTCTTACACATAAAATTAAAATAATAAAATATTAAAAAGAAAATAGTTCTGAGTTTAAAAGGTTCTTTTGTAGAGAATCATATAGCACAATACACTGCAGTTTTTAGAAGACTGTTTTTTTTTATGTGAGACAGGTTCTCACTGTGTGGCCCAGACTGGTTTTGAACTTTTAAAAAATGTTAAGTAATTTATTTGTACAAGTGTTTTGATTGCCATTATGTTTACTGGCACGTGTGTAGTGCCCATGAAGTCTGAAAGAGGGCAACAGAACTGCCATGTGGGTGCTGGGAATTGAACTTGGGTCCTCTAGAAGAGCAGCAAGTGCTCTTAACCCCTGAGCCACCTTTCCAACCCCGGGTTTTGAACTTTTGATTCATCTGCCTCAATCTCCTGAGTGCTGGAAACACAAATGTGGGTCACCACCCTTAGTTTCTTTTTGAAGGGTTTTAAGTAATGTAATTCTGTCCCTCTGGTGGCTAGGACTGATATCTTTTGTCCGAGTACTTGGGGCGAGTGGGTGATCTTTACCCCCAATGATTGTTTTGCTCTGAGGTTCAGGTTATTTTATTTTTAACTCCTCCTCTTGAGAATGTTTTAAATTCTGGCTGTTATAAAGGAGATTAGCTAGATGGAGGTAAAAATAAACATTTTTCCTTCCTTTTTGAGAAAAAGATCCTTTGAGACTTACACATAAGAACAGCCCAGAGCTGGAGAGATGACTCAATTAAGAGTGCTGGCTCCTTGTCCAGAGGATCCAAGTTTGGATCCTAGAACCTATGGCAGGCAGCTCATAACCACCTGTAACTCCAGCTCCAAGGGGATCTAATACCTTTAGTGTCTGTAGGCACCCGCACTCACACGCACCTCCACATAGACACACACATATACACATAATTAAAAATAAAATAAACCCTGAAAAAGGTACAGCCCAGGTAAAGTGTAGTCATTAGCAAAATGAACATAAAACCCAAATGATGGGGAACCCCCTTCTTCCCTAGAAAGTAAGGTAAAGTGCTGGGCTTGTTATTTTCTGTAATGACATTGCCTGATATTTCTGCACTGCTTACTTGAGATAGAGTATACAAAGAAAGCAAGGCAATTGGAAAGATTGTGATATAGGAAAGTAGCCCCAGACAAATGTGTAGTATTGCTACTTTATGTAGCTTTAGGAGATAACTGTTTAGGTCACGTACATTTAAAACTGCATCCACTAATAATGCGGTTCTAGCCGCGCTCAGTTCTAGCGTGCTCACTGCAGTTTTTCAGATGTCTTAGGAAACGTGCAGCTCAGTTCCTGTCTGAGAAACACATCAAACAAAAGAGTTGGAACCGAACTTCCTGGAGTTAAAGACAATGTTGACATGCTTCTGAAGAGATTTGTTTACCTGTCTATGGACTGAAGCACCTTTGGAAGTGCCAGTGGGAGACCCTTTTTGTAGTGCTGTTCACAGAGTACCTTTGTAGGGTATGTAACGTGCCACCAGAGAAAAAGTAGCATCAGTTTATTTTACTGGTTCTCTGCGATAGCTCAGGAGTGTCCCAGCCATATGAGTGTCAAATGACGAATAGTCACAACCATGTGATAAGACTTTAAAAACACTGAAGAAAGTAGCAATTAAAACATAAATACACAGTTAAGACTACTGTCCATGAATTACCTTTCAACTTTAAAAGGTTAAGTGGTATAGTTTACTGGGGAAATGAAAAATTTTCCTGGTTATGGTATTAAAAATGAGCAAAAAGTAATGTCTTTGACAAAAGTCATGAGATTTAGGAAGTTCTCAAGCATAGGTTAAAATAGTGTTCAGAAAGCGCCTGTCTTAGAAGGATAGTAATGAAAGACCTTTAGGGCTTCTTGGTTTATATGTAGTCTCTTGCTGAATTTTGTGACAACTGTATGATGTAGCCCAGGCTTTAGCGATATCATGGTTTATGTGAAGATCTAGGTGGCCAGACGACCCTGCGTATAGCCACTGAAATTAGAGGATACCTAACTGAGCCGCCTTCTCCTTCCTCCCCACTCCCCTTCATCTTTTCCTTTTTCTTTCTTTCAGACAGGCTCTTGCTGTGTAGCCTAGGCTGGCCTTGAATTTATGAACCTGTTCTATGAGTCTCCTAAATGCTGGGATTACAAATGTGCAATGCTGTGCCTGGCGTGTCTCTCTTTTACCTTCCTTCTTTATTACAAGGATGGAATAACTCTTGTCTAGAGATCCATTTATTTTACTGTTACTGTAAGAAAATGGGAGGAAGTGTCTGTAATTTTTGTTGGAGGATCTACTAGTCAGTTTTTGTGACAAGATATCTGAGTAAATCCACAAAGGGAAGGATTCACTTTGACTCATGGTCTTAGAGGCTTCAGCTCATGGACCCACAGCTTTGTGCCTGAGCAAGGTAGACTGTCATGAAAGGGAGGACTTGGAAGTTCAAGGGAGGGAGAGAAGGGGGGACAGGGAGGGAAAGAAGAGAGAGGACTGGAGAAGGGCTAAGGACACGCCGCTACCTGCAGAGCATGATCAGGGACATTTTTCCTTGGGGGCCCCATTTCTTGGTTTCTACCATCTCCTAGTAGTGCCATTAAGACACTGGTCCATCACTGCTGAGGTTAGAGGCCTCCATGCCTTTAACAAGTAAGCCTTGGGGACATTTCAGATTCAAATCAAAAGAGGGAATAGAATCTCAAACTAGGTTAGGACAGGGCTCCTTAGTACCCCAGTGTGTTAAAAGGAATACTGTCACATGTGCCACAATATTTTTTGCATATATATATATGCACATATATATGTATGCATGTTAAAATGTGTATGGATACACATGTGTGTGGTGTGTGTGTATAGTGTGTGTGGTGTGTGTATATGTGTGTGTGTGGTGTATGTATGTGTATATGTGTGTGTGTGGTGTATGTATGTGTATGGTATGTGTGGTGTATGTATGTGTATGGTGTGTATGTATATGTGTGTGTGGTATATGTAAGTGTATGGTGTGTGTGTGGTATATGGTGTGTATGGTGTATGTATGTGTATCATGTGTGTGGTATATGGTGTATGTATGGTGTGTGTGGTGTATGTGTGTGTATGGTGTATGTGTGTGTGGTGTGTGTGTATGGTGTGTGTGTGTGGTATATGGTGTGTGTGTGGTGTGTTTGTTGTATATGTGTGTATGGTGTGTGTGGTGTGTGTGTGTGGTATATGGTGTGTGTGTGGTAGATGGTATGTATGGTGTGTGTGTGGTATATGGTGTGTGTATGTAGTGGTGTAGTGTGTGTGTGGTGTGTATGGTGTATGGTGTGTATGTGTATGGTGTGTGTGTGGTTTGTGTGGTGTGTGTATGGTGTATGTCGTGTATGGTGTGTGTGTGGTGTGTGTGTGGTGTATGTGTGTAGTATATGGTGTATGTATGTGTATGGCGTGTGTGGTATATGGTGTGTGTGTGGTATATGGTATGTATGGTGTGTGTGTGGTATATGGTGTGTGTAGTGTGTGTGTGGTGTGTGTGGTGTATGGTGTATGGTGTGTATGTGTATGGTGTGTGTGTGGTGTGTGTGGTGTGTGTGGTGTATGGTGTATGGTGTGTATGTGTATGGTGTGTGTATGGTGTGTGTGGTGTGTGTATGGTGTGTGTCGTGTATGGTGTGTGTGTGGTGTATGTGTGTGGTATATGGTGTGTGTGTGGTATATGGTGTGTGTGGTGTAGGTCTGAAGTTGCCTGTGGGTGTCTTCCTCCACACCTCCATTTATTTATTGTGGCACAGTCTTTGCTCACTGATTCTGACTGGTCTACCCAGCCAGCTTGCCCTGGGGACTCCCTGTCTCTGCCTCCTGAGTGCTGGGATTATAGGCAGCCACCACCCCTGTCTGGTTTTCATCATCTTTAAAAAGAGTAAAATGAGGTAAGTGGAACGAACTGTTAAACTGTCAGGAATAACAGAGGTACAAGGAACCGTGTGTCTGTGAGTTAAAGCAATAGAAAGTCCATCCCAGAATTCCTCAGTGAAATGATCAGCTCCTGTGACTAAACCCCCTGGCACAAGACTGGGACTCCGATGGAATCAGCTGTAAGTCACAAACTGGCACAAACTGGTTCAAACACAATTACTTACCATTTTATGTAGAAGAGATGGCATGCCCCATCAAGGATCTAGGTTCTCTCCATGTCTTTTGTTGTTACCCTTGGCTCTCACTTCTCCCTCAGCTGGCAGCAAGGGGATGGTAGAGGTCCTGGAGCACTTCTAGATAAGGTAACAGCCAGGAGAGAAAGGGGTTGTCTCCTGCTGTTTCTCTCTTGGGAGTGACAGCCTCTTTCAGGAGTCCTTTTCTTATGTTTTATTGACCAGTATTAAGCCACAGGTTTGCTCCTAGGTCACTGTGTAGACTAGCTAAATCTCATGTCTGGAACAGGGGATGGAAATCATTATTCTTCTAGATATCAGAGGTTGTGTTAGGAGTAAGAGTGGACAACTGGTGTGTTTTGGTAAGATAGGTGCAGAGGCTCTCATCCTCTCTGTTAGCTTTGACCCAGACTCATTCCTCAATGTTTGTCTAGGAGACTGGGGAGGGGCTAAAGGAAGGGAAGAAGTGGCATGGGGGAGGCTGTACGGAAAGAAGGAAGTGGATGAAGCCTGCCACTTCCTTAGTAGCTTCCGTGGACAAGCAAAGATTCTTTCTCTAGACGAACACCCCCAACAGATTCTTTCTTAGATCTTTGTGGCCTAGAAATTATTCATTAAATGATTTAAACTTAAACATGCTTCAATCTTAGTGGAACTGAGGGTGAGTGACTCCTGCCCCATCTACTGAAGATGGAGATGTTTTCAAAGGAAAATTGGGGGCAGAGGAGTAGATACTATAGATGTTGACATCCAGCACAGTTGTAATTCAAGGTCTTCTTCATGTGGCCTTCAAGGACAATCACTTTCTCCTTTGCTTAATACACTTTTCCTGTAGGTAAGATACAGTGTTGGGCATGCACTAAGAGAAATAAACAAAAAGACAGATTCCCATCAACTGAAAATTGACACAGAATGCATGTTAAGTCCTTCAAAAGTTGTCTGGAAACTCTATTAGGTGTGCAGAAGACAAAGAAAAGCCATTACCCTACAGCGATAAGAATAGAAAAGGTTAACCTTCATTGGGAAGATTCTGACAGTCTCCGAGGCCTACTGTGAGACCACAGTGTGGCATTTTTGGTCAAGGAGTGATATATTTGGATATCTAGAAATGGGAAAAATGGGAAGTAGAAAACTGACAAAGAAGTGAGGTTGTACAACTGAGCTGCCCAATGTAGTAATCAACAGCCTGATGTAAATGCCAAGTGTGTGAAATGTGGCTGGTTCAAGTGAGATAGGTTGTAAGGGTGAATGTATACCAGATCTTAAAATTTTACTACAAAACTTAAATGATCACATCAGTAATTAGGAAAAAAAAATGATTTATTTATTTTTATCTTAGGTGTATGAGTATATTCCCTGCATGTGTGCAGAGCCTGTAGAAGCCAGAAAAGGGCTTTGGATCCCCTGGAACTGGAGTTATAGACAGTGTTAGCTGCCATGTGGGTGCTCGGAACTGGACCTGCGTCCTCTGCAACAGAAGCCAGTGCTCTTAACCGCTGAGCCATTCTCCAGCCCCAACAAATCACATCAATAATTTTTATATTGGTCATATATTGAAATGATAACTTTTAGTAATACTAGGTTATATAATTAAGCTATAATTTATTCTATATTTCTTTACTTTTATTAATATGACTATTTGAAATTTAAAATGATGTGATTCATATTGAATGTTTTTTACAAAGTGGAATAGCTGTACTTCATCAGTCTTATGGAAATGGGAAATAGTAATGTGTCAAGCACAGGTACCCTGGAGAGCACCAAGCATGGCTACTCTGGGAAATGTTGAGGATTTCACCTTAACACGAGAAGCATAATAAGGGTTAAGATCTATCATCTTCCTTATGTTGCCTGGTACCTTGCTGTGAATTTACTATCCTAATCTGTTTTGGTTTAGTTTAGTTTACTCTCCAGAGTGTTAAGAAAGGTCAAGTACGGCACTTACTGCCTTTCATTGAACTAGCTTAACCTTTGCAAGCAAACATTTCTTGAATGAATGTTTGGAGTATGATTAGTTTACCTTTTCTTTTCTGGTATTATCTGTTTTCCTTTTAAATTATTATTATTATTATTATTATTATTATTATTATTTTGGTGTAGAGAATTGAACCCAGGTCTCACAGATACTAAGCAGGTACTCTACTACTACATTTGGTCTCTAGCCTTCATGTTTCCTTCTGATAGTGTTTACTAGCTGTGTTAATTGGAAAGTCACAATTTTCTCATCTACAAAATACAGATGATAAGATCTGGGATGCAGGTGTGTTGTGTCAGTGAGATAAATGCCTGTGCCCTCTAGATGCCATTCAGGTAGAAGCTAAGCAAGGTGCTGTGTTAGATAATACAGGAAAGAGATCGATGACTCACATCTCTCCTCCCTCAGAGGGAAAATGGAGAGTCTGTGTACTACAGAAATGAACTTCAGGCAAAGTGACTCCGGTCCTGAAATGGGACCCTAGAGTTTATACTGTGTGTCTTAAGTGAAAGAGTAATCAATTTCCCCCAATAGTCAGGTTTGATCACTCAACAGGAGGAGCCATATGCATGGATTTTTGGTGTCATACAGTTGGCTCTGTGTTGCCTTGCTGTACCTCAGTGGGTCATCTGCTCATCTTGGAGTTGCTTGTCCAATAAGACTGACATTCACCCGTGTCTACCAGTGTCTAGCACGGAACTTGGCAAAAGCAGTCATTCAATAACTGCAGCATTTCCAAGGCCATGCCTATAAAATACAGTCTCTCTGATGTGTGTTTAGGTGTCTGGAACCTTGTCACAGAGATAAATTTGTACATCGATATCCAGTGTAGTTTTATATTTCTTTGTTTTGTGTGTGTGTGTGTGTGTGTGTGTGTCTGTGTGTGTCTGTGTGTGTGTGTCGTGTGTGTGTGTGTGTGTGTGTGATCAGAGGACAACTTGCAGGAGTCAGTTTCCTCCTTCGACTGAGCTCAGGTAGTTAGGCTTAGCAGTGAGCATCTTTCCCTGTGGAGCCATCTCACCCACCACTTCCTAAGTTCTTATTCTCATGTGGAAAACACATCTGAAGTCCTGGAACTTTAGTTCCTGGGACCAGAAGATTCACTCCACCTCCCAGTGACCATCCTATTCCTGCAGCTCTTCAACCCAGCCTCCCATGGGGCTTTGTTCAGTGAGGGAAGCAGCTGGCTATACGCCTAGCAGAAAGAAAACAATGCCTTGCTGCCAACTTGTGGTCGCCTGGGAAGGAATGCTATTCTGCTGGGCAGGAAGCCCAGTTGGAAAGGGCTCTGTCTTTAGAAAATGCAGTGTTTGCTGTGCTGAGGTGGAAGAAAAGATGCAGTTTATGGACTTGAAGCTCAGGCAGCAGGAGTGGCAGTCTATGGGTCTTCTGATCCCGTCATGCTGTCGTCGTGTTCATGTTCCTGTTTTCTACTTACCTGCTGAATTGTTTTTATGTTAGTTATAATTGGCAGATTCATTGAAAACAAAGCCAGAGAAAGCTCTGTATTATTCTCTTTCCTTTCTGTGACTCTGAGAAGGAGAAGTCAGAAAAGCCGTTTTCTAACGTGTTCTTTTTCTGCTGTGTTTATTTGTAATGATTTTTGTTATTGAACCGATTATGGCATTGATTTTACATCTAGAAATAGAAACAATTTAGCTTAGCTGACTTGTTACCCCCTGGGAATAATCCCACATTTATACTAGAGGATATTTGCAACTTAATGACCACAAAATTGAATGTATGTTACTCATGGCAGGAACACGGGGTGGAATTAAAGGCCCTCTAAAGACCGGATTGAAAGAGGAAAGGGTGAGGCATCTGATTCCCTGCCGGCGCCCGTTGCTTGGTGCTCAGTGTCCCTCTCCTGGCCTTTTCACTGGATCCTTCATGCACCTCTGGGATTTGGCCAGAATTTGCTGACTACTCTGAATATTTCCGGGCAGTATTTTATTTATTTTTTGTCTTTGGTAATTTCACATACCAATATGAATGTATTTAGATCGTCCATCCCCATTCTGTCCCTCCAACTCCTCCAAATGCCTCCATCCTCTCCCAACTTCATATCTTTTTTTTTTTTTTTTAATTTGTGTGTATATGTGTGTGCGTTTGTATATTTGTGAGTGCAGGTTTGTGTGTGCATGTGTGCTTGCGCCATGGTGCATGTGTGGAGGTCAGAGGACAACTTCAGGTGCCCACCCTTGTCTTCTACCTGGTTTCAGACAGGGTCCCTTGTTCATTGCTGCCTACTTGAGGCTAGCTGACCCATGAGCACATGCTACAGTGTCTAGCTTTATGTGGGTATTGGGGATCTGAACTCAGGTCCTCCTGCTTGAGTAGCAAATGCTTTGCCTACTGAGCCATCTGCCCAACCTACTCTGAACCTTAATTATATAGCAAGGAACCCTTGATTTTATGAAGTATTCAGGCACATTTTGACATGGCCTAAGAAGCCATTTGATAAATAACTAACTGCCCCTGTGTTTGAGCTCCTTGGGAATGATGAATGTGCCTAAGGTTATGGTGGGAACTGGGGAGAGTGGAAAATCAGGGACACAATGAAAGGGCTGAGAGCGATGGCAGAGCTGAGAAATGGTGGGGCTGTGGCTGGTGTGCCCTGGTGAAAGGCCTGTGGTGTTTAAAGCCTTGGTTCCTCAGGTGGCACTCTCCTTTACTGGGGCCTAGTGGAAGGTCCTTAGATGACCAGGGCATGTGTAGGAAGAGATCTGGGGACTCCGGTCTCTTCCTCTAACCAATGAAAGTCAGGGTAGTGAGGGAGAGTTCACAGGGCCGAGCTGCGATGCTGAGCTGCCCGCTGGTACCCTCGCCAGATGGGCCTCCAACATTAGCTGAGGAATCCTTTATTCTTTGGATGCTTGCTGCCCCAGGCATTTTACCTCAGTGACATCAGACTGACCAATATAGAGGGATAGCAATGTTTGTAGTAAACATTATTAATAATAAAGAAAAGTTTGAAAGAGCCCTTTGGGTGTAAAATACCTGTCTTAAAATTTCTTTAAAAAATTTTTATTATTATTTCTTGTGCACACGTGTGTGTGCAGGTGCACATGTGTGGAGGTCAGAGGACAGCTTTGGGGAATCAGTTCTTCCCTTCCACTGTGTGGGTCCTGGGGATTGAATTCAGGTTGACAGACTTGGCGGTAAGCCTTTTTACCCGCTAAGGCATCTTACTGTCCCTAAAATGTATTTCTTTGGTTTGGTTCATAGAAATCAGTCAATAAATGCTTATTTAAATAATCAATTAATATTTATTTTATATGTATGAGTGCTTTACCTGTATGTAAGTAAGTAGACCATGTGTGTGCAGTGCCCACGGAGACCAGAAGAGAGCCTCATATTCTCTGGAACTGGAGTTATGAATGGTTGTTAGCTGCCATGTAGGTGCTGGGAACTGAACCCAGGTCCTCTGCATGAGCAGCCAGTGCTGTAACCACTGAGCCATCTCTCCAGTCCTGAATTAATTTATTGAGCAGTAACATATTACCAACCTCTCTTCTTTTCATAGTTTTATATTTGGGCCTTCAAACTACCCAGCTTACACGTAATAAACTTAGGAGTGGCACTGAAAATTGTAGTAAAATGTGCCACATTTGTGAAGGAGAATGAGGTCGAATAAAACCTGACAGCCTAAGAAGTGTCCACCCAATTTCCCACTATCCAGTGACACTTTCTGTCACCTTTCTGCCACTGTGTGAATTGGGGCAGTTTGCTTCAACTCCTCCAGACCCCAGCCTCCTTCTTTTACATTTGTTAGTCATTGGCATCCGTGCTGGGGATTGAACTCATGGCCTCCTACATGTTAGGTCAGAGCTCCACCACTGAGCTACACCCTCAGCTCCACTTCGGTTGCTGTTTTGAAGCACTGTAATGCAAGATAAATAAAAGGTTTCCTTATTTAGGAATATCATTGCAGCATGTGCATCACTACCATGCACACACACACACACACACACACACACACACACACGCATGCAGACATTTAAGAACATAGTCTGAAATTTCAGCAGTATAAACAGCAGGTCATGTTGTTTAAACCTCTTTGAAAGTCATGAGGACTGAACTTAGATCCTTAGCTTTGACAAGTCCTGGCTTTATAACTTTAAGCAAATTACTATCTTATTAAGTCTTGGTTTCTTGTTTGTAATGTGTGGATAACTATGAGCTTTAGAATGTTGATATGATGATCCAGGGCAATAGTGCATGTAAATGACAGCCTGGAGCCTGACCTCTAGGGAACATTCAATACATATTGTCCAATGTTCTACATGAAAATGTTGCCTCAGCTTCTACACAGTCAATGCATAAACTAATGCAGTTTGATGTGGACTTTTACATGATAAACTGAGGACTGTTTCATTCAATAAATACTTATTGAATAAATTAATTAATGTCCAGGATGTCTTGCTGATAGAGACTGAACTAAAATGTTTCTCTTTGCAGATCTTATTTTGTACTTTAAACACACCTAGAATTGACATGGGAAGACTCCTAGGAGGACAAATAGGTCTTGAGGATTTCATATTTGCCCATGTGAAAGGAATAAGAAAGGAAGTGAACGTGTGTAAATCTGAGGATTCCCTTGGAATCACCATTACAGATAACGGTGCTGGCTATGCTTTCATTAAGGTAAGTTAAAGAAACAATCACGGGGGTGAGGGGATGCTGAAGAGGGCTGAGTGGTTAAGAGCACTTGCTACTGTTGTGGAGGACCTGGTTTGGTTTCCAGCATGGCCCCGGTGAATCTGACACCTTCTGGCCTCTGTGAGCATTGCACACACATGGTACACATACACACGTAGGCAAAACATTCATACATATAAAATGGAAAAATCATAACTTATTATGAGGTGAGCTAATGAAGAAATTTTCTAGCTGGGTATGGTGGTGCATGCCTTTGATCCCAGCTCTTGGGAGGCAGAGGCATGTAGATTGAGACCATCCTGGTCTACATAGTGAGTTCTAGGCCAGCTGGAGCTGCAGGGAGACCCTGTCTCCAGAAATTAAAAAAAAATTTTCTGCCAGGTCAAAGAGAGTTAGAAATTATTTTCAGAGTGAAAATCAGTGCATGGGATTCGGGATTCATGGACTGGTGTTTCACTTTCAAGTGAATTTAAAGATTATGTTTTTTTTGTTTATGCTTTCCTTGAATCCTTCTTTGTGCTTTGAACTTCCTGTAGGATTTGGAGGTTGCTGTAAGGGAAAGCCTGGCCCTGGCACTCCTCAGTAGTCATGTAAGTTGGCCTCAGTCTGTGGCTCCAGCATCTGAGGACAGTCTGGCAGATTTCCAGTGATTTGGTGTTGTTTCTAGGTACACAAAATTCACTTCTGCATCTCTTATTCCTTAAATTTTCTTCCGAGTCACCTGAACATACAGTTCCTTTGTTCAAATATGAAGAAAGTAATATAGTACTGTAAAGATGAAGTTTGAAATAGCATGAAAATGAGAAAAACCGATTCCACTGTAATGAGGCCACTGTTCTCTCTTTTTCTTTATGTCTGTCTCTCTTTTTCTCTATCTCTCTGTCTCTATGTCTGTCTCTGTCTTTCTGTCACTGTCTCTGTCCCTGTCTGTCTCTCTCTTTCTGTCTGTATATGTGTGTAGGGGTTGGTTCCAGAACCCCCGTGCATGCTGAAATCTGTGCAAGCTCAGATGTTTAGTGCAAATAGCACAGTATTTGCTTTTAACCTACGCACATCCTCCTGCGCATGTTAAATCATCTCTTGATGACTTATAATACCTGTATAAATAGTTATTTTACAATGTTGCTTGGAGACCAAGGAAAAAGTCTGTATACACCGAGTACAGATACAATTGAAATGTTTCTTTTGAGGTGGTATCTTCCTGTGTTGCTGAGGCTGTCCGTGAACTCTTGGGCTCAAGTGGTCCTACTGCCTCACAGCCCTGTAGCTGTGTTAATAACTGACTTATATTGAATGCTTATCAAATACTAGTCATTTTGAAGACATTTTCTTGTTTAACCTTCCCAACAATTCCATTTCAATTTAATTTAATTTTATATGTTGTGGTATTGTATGTGTGTGGTATATGTATGTGTTTATGTGAATTTGTCTCACAAGTGCCTATGGGTGTCTGTGTACATGTGCACACGTGTGTGTAGAGGCCAGATGTTGATGTGTTTTCCTCGGCCACTTTCCCCTTTATTCTTTGAGGCAAGGTGTCTCACTGAACCCGGAGCTCGCTGATTCTGCTGGGACTGTTGGCCAATGAGCTCCGGGAATCCGCCTGTGCTGGGTCATAGGTGCATGCTGCTGCATCCAGCTTTGTAGAAGCGGGTGCTAGAGATGTAAACCCAAGTCCTCATGCTTTGAGCACTAACAATCAAGCTGTCTCCTCTCACAAAATGGCCTCACAATACTTTTATTTTATTGGCACTATGTCTTTTGAAATTTGCTTTTATGCTGTAGTCTGGTCCATTTTTTTAATGTACAGCTTGATGAATGTTCACCTCCTAATGCCTGTGTAATTGCTGCCAGATCCATGGAACTTGCATTTCTCCCACCAAAGGCTCCCTTGCACACTCTTCCAGTTGGCTGCCCCAAGCTCCCCCAAATGACCACCATTTTGACATCTGCCACTGCTTGCTTCTTTTTAAAAAAATGTTTTTATTATTTTTATTTCATGTGTATGAGTGTATTGCCTGCATGTATGTAAGTGTGTCTGTGTTGTGTACTACTCATGGAGGTCAGAAGAGGGCATCAGATCCCCTGGAACTGGAGTTAGACACCATGTGGGTGCTGGGAACTGAACCCGGACCCTCTGCAAGAGCAGTCAGTGCTCTTAACCCTGAGCAATCTCTCCAGCCCCTACTGTTTCTTGAAGTTTATATAATGATACCCTGTGAGCTCTGTTCCCTCTGGCTTCTCCCATGTGATGTCCGTGTAACCTGTCCATGGCAGGCTCTCCTAGCTTACCACAGAGAGAAAGGATCAGGATGGTGAAGCCCCTTGGCCAAAGCTATACAGCCGGGTAGGTTCGGGACTCAACCATTTGACTACATCATTTCTATGCACAGGGCAAGGAAACCTTGATAGGCTTCATGTGGCACAGCACACCTTGTGCTCCTTTGTCCCAGTCCGTTTTCCAGTGCATCGTCATCGTAAAGAAGCAGCCCGGAGGAGGTTAGCGTAGGTGCCCCTCAAGGGCCCCTTGATAGAAGGACTATTTTTAGCTCTGCAAAAGATAGGCCTGCTCTGAAGGTTGAGTGGATGACCAAATGGAAAACCTGTGAGTTGGGAAAGTCATGTGGGATAATCCAGGGCAAGATCAGGACACCAGGCACACGCAGCAGTGCCTGCCTGATGCCCGCAGGGAAGGGCTTGGAAGCTTCACAAACATGCGTGCATGCTTTAGATGTTAGCCTCTGACGCTCGGAGCTGCTGTTTCTATTTTTTAAAAAATGCTTTGTCAAACATGTGCCTGCCTCAGAGTACTAGTCACTAGTCCTTTGGGGACAGAGGGTGTGGTAGAAAAGGAGAAAATGGAGCCGACATACAGTGAAAACACAGCTGATAAAAATGTTATAAATTGTTTGGCAATTTAAAAACTGAAAAGATATATAATATAAATATGTATCATAACCTAAGTGCTTTTCTCCATATGCGTTTATATCTATATCTGTATCTATATCTACCTGTTTTCACTTTTATTTCTAAATACTTCAGGGTGTGAGTACTAAGAACAAAAATTATATATAACCATAGTATAATTATGAAATTGAGAAAAATTTAACATTCATTTAATTGCATAAAACTTACCTCTGGGGCTGGGGATGTAGCTTAGTTGGTAGAGGGCTTTGCACCGCACGCTCTCGTCTCAGCATTTCTAAAAGCTGGCCATGGTGGTAAATGCCTGTAATCCTAGCACTTGGAAGGTGAAGGCAGGAGGATCAGAGTTCAAGGCCATCCTTGGAGTCACAGAGTGTTTGAAACCAGCCTGGGGTACTTGAGACCTTGTCTCACACAGCAAAGCAAGCAGCTCTTCTCCGGTCCACGCTGTTACTGTCTGGGTTGTTGTAGCGCCTGTCCCCACTCCCGCAGGTCCTGCAGGCCTTCTGTTAGCTGTACTGTCCCTCTGGTTTTCAAAATCTTGAACAATCCCTTAGCTTTTTGCCAGATGCTCCTTACTGTGTTCTTTTCTGGTATTTCCTCCTGTTCAGAGGTTATGCATTTTGGGCGTAAAATTACTCAAGTGCTCTTGACCGCATCAGTGGACCACATCTGCCAGGACGTGGAATTTATGGTCTCGTTATTTGTGATATTAATTTTGTCTCTAGTCTGATTTTTGCCCTCCAGTCTTTTTCACTAAGGAGATACTGTATTTTCTCTTGTAACTGATAGATGTTTGTGTGGAGATACTTTGAGACTCCGAAAATACCCTGTCCTGGTTCTCACAACCGCAGAGATGGTGCTTGTTACGTGAATCAGTTTCCCTATCAGGGTGACAGAATGAAAAGGTTTTAATATGGTCATTCTGAGTGAACTCAGTTGTCAGACTTGTGAGGCAAGTGCTTTTATCCACTGAGCTAGCTCACTGGCCCTGGGAATCTCTCGCTTTTGCCCCTGAGGAGATGCGGTACAGTCGCACACCACACCCCTGGCTTTTCGTGTTCTTGTGCTGGTTGAGACATCGCCTTAGCCCTGCCATCTCTTTGGGAGCGGAAGACTCAGCCCATAGGATAAAGAATCCTCTCTGCTACTGTGGGTGCACATCCGGTCCATGGTGCTCTTCTCCTGATGTTTTCCTTTTTGTCTCAGCTCTGTGTCTTTTGCTTATGCTCTGACTCTTCTGGCTGCCTGGATTCACTCCCCACTCCTTGTCTTTCTCCTTCAGCCTGGAAACTGCTTCTCAAGGCTTGAGTGACAGTTCTCACCATTGCTCTGACCTTTAACTCATGGTAAGCGTCATGCATCACTTCTAAGTCTTTTACTGGATTAATTTTAAATAGTTTTTATTTTAAGTAAAATTATAAGAAATCTTTAAAACTAAAGGTAGGAAGTAGGACACTGAAGTAGGCTCAAGATATATCAAGACCAATTAGAATACAAAGGTAAAGTCAAACTTAAATACACTTTTTAAGTGGATAAGAATGCTTATCTAGACTGGGTGTGGAGGCAGAGGCAGGCAGATCTCTGTGAGATCAAGGCCAGCCTCATCTACATAGCCAGTCCTGGCCAGCTACTAGGAGATACTATCTCAGAAAGAAAAAACCCGAAATTTAATGTAATTATTGGGGGCTGGAGAGATGGTTCAGTGGTTAAGAGCATTGGCTGCTCTTGCAGAGGACCCAGCTTCAATTCCCGGCACTCATACAGTGGCTAACAACCATTCATAACTCCAGTTCTAGGGGAATCCAACAGCCTCTTCTGACCTCTGAGGGCACTGCATGACACTAGTGTACTTACACACATGCAGGCTGTACACTCATACACATAAAAAAGGAATGGTGATCTAACAATGTCTTTAATTTTTTTTTCCCTAGACTTTAGTCTTTTGATAATCATATTTTTCTGTCACAGTTTAGAAACTGTAGTTTTTAAGTGGTATTGTTATGGCATTCAGGCCTCTGGGAAGGACCACTCAAACTCCAGATGTTCTGAATCAGCCAAATTTAGTTAACTGGGCCTGTGACTGAACTCTCTGGGCCAAGAATCAGAGAGTACAGCACTGGAAGATGAGATGGGGAGGGGGTTCATTAACATATTAAGTATTCCGCCCATCTGTTTAGCATAATTTAAGGTAAACCTGCCTCTTTAGGGGTGGTCCTAGGAGCAAATGATTGATCATTGAAACCGGAAAGGTGTGTTTTCTCAACAGATAGACTAGAGATTGTTTAGTCTATCTCAGTTAATCTTCTTGGGTTCTTTGCCATTCTAACAGTATGTTGTGGTTACTGATGTTTGCTTCTGTGAGCTGTGTAAGACTGATATTGATTTCTACTAAAACAATGCCAGTCATATTTTGAAACGTTTGTTTTCATTGTTTTGTAATGAATTCTTCATAATGATAAACTAGGGCTATTTAAATGGGCATTACCATGCCATTTGTTTATAGGACATTAATATAAAACACTATTCTTAAAATTTGGAAGAAAAATTGAAATTGTGGGTTTTGATATACAACAATATAATTTTAAATTTTGAAACACTCAGTTCTCCAAGGTCTGTCTTTTACAACGTCTGTGGGATGGCAGCATTCTGAAGACGCAGGGCTCATCGATCAGTTTTTCTCAACTTTTTTGTGTGATAATTGGGTAACCAGTGGATTCAGATGTCACCCATCCTCCTGGCAAGATTTGGGAGTAGACTTGTTTTCAGAACCAAAGGACAGCAGCCCCTGATGGGTCGAGCCTGCTCTTCCCCTAAAGGGCCTGTGACCTTTGTTCTGCCTCTTCCTCATTGCTGGGAAGAACCTGCAGTCTCTGCCGGGCTGCTTCCCTGGCAGGATTTCCTGGAGTTCCTGTCCCTAAAATCCTTTCAGAGTTCTTGCTGCCAACTAATAGATTTTAGACCTCATGGCAAGACTCTGCGTAACAGGTGCATGGAGAGAAGATTTAAGAAGCTGAGTGTGATGGCACACATGTGCAGTCTCATCACTCAAAGGCAGAAGGGTTGCAAGTTCCAGGCCAGCCTGGGCTATCCAGAGAAATCTTATCTTTAAACATCAAAATCAAGTGTGGATAATAGCACATGCTTTTAATTCCAGCATTCAGGAGGCAGAGGCAGGCGGATCTCTTTCAGATCCCAGGCTATCCTGGTCTACCGTGAATTCCAGGCCAGCTGGGTCTGTAGGAAGAATCTGTCTTTAAAAAATAAAAAACAAAATCCAAACCAAACAGACAACAAACAAACCAACAAAATTCCCAAAATATGTCTGGTGAGATATCTGAGTGGGTTAAGGCACTTGCTCTCAAGCCTGACAGTTTGATTCCTGGGACTCACGTGGTAGAAGTGGAAAACGAACTCCTGGAAGTTGTCCTCTGATTCCTATGTGTGAGCTATGGCATGTGCACCACGCACAAATAAATAAACAAATAAGTGTAATTTCAAAATTTTTAATGAAATAAAAAACAAAAACAGCCCCTCCCTCATGAAAGAGAGAGCTTGAAGTTTTTCATTGGTGCCAAATTCTTGTCTAAAAGGCCTCTGTGAAAATGAAATAGTCTGAACTCTCTTTTACTGATCAACGTGTAAGCTCGTCCTCACTGATGATCCCAACTTCTCCCTTGCCAGGCATTTGGCCTCTTTAAATCGATCACAGCATTCTTTAGGTCTTTGCGTTTGTGACTAAGATTTCAAAACGCAAATGCTAGAAAAAGCTTCAGTTGTGTATTTTTGGTTCCAGGCTTTTGTAGAAATTATTCAAAAATCATTTATCATACAGGGCTGGAGGGATGGTTCAGTAGTTAAGATGCTTGCTGCTCTTCCGAAGGACGCAAGTTCTGTTCTTAGTGCCCACACAGGGAGGCTCATGAGTGCTTGTGGCTCCTTCTCTGGAGGATTTGGCCTTCTGGCCTCTGCAGGACTCACATACACACACATAAATAAAAAGGAAAATAAATCTTAAAATCATTTATCACTGTGCACGAATAGCACTAGGCACAGAGCATACAATAGTGAACAAAGCTGTCCCTGTCCCAAGAGATATTCCTTTCCTATTAGAAAACAAAGTGGTGACAGACTGCGGGAGGCAGACAACCTGGTATGTTGAACCTGGTCAGCCACTTGCTCTTCCCAAGGTTTCCTGAGCTGTGATAGAATCTCATAAAGGTTGTTAGAATCACCAGAAGTAGATGCTTGTCTTTCAGCTCTGTGTATAGCAAAAAGTGCTGTGGAGGATGAGTAGCCCCTCGCCCCTTCTGAGGGAACTAGGTGGGGGGATCTCAGGAAGAGTGATCCAGAGGGACGGTGGTGTGGGGAGCATAATTTTGAATGCCGAGGAAGATGGAGGTTAGGTGATTGTTTTCCATTGCTTGGTCCTCTGTTTTTAATCACACATTAAACTGTGTTGTGAGTATGTCAGCATGGTACATTTCAAGACCGTCAAAAGTGAGCTACCCAGTTCCATTTCGTGTGATCATTGGTTTTCTTTCTTTCAGAGAATTAAAGATGGCAGCGTCATTGACTCAGTTAAAACGATCTGTGTGGGGGATCATATTGAACGCATAAATGGAGAAAATATTGTTGGGTGGCGTCACTATGAAGTTGCTAAGAAGTTAAAGGAATTGAAAAAAGAGGAGCTCTTTACCTTGCAGTTAATAGAACCCAAGAAAGCATTTGGTAAGTTGATTGTGTGTGTGTGTGTGAGAGACAGAGAGAGAGAGAAAGACGAGAGAGAGAGAGAGAGAGAGAGAGAGAGAGAAACAGAGAGAGAAACAAAGAGAGAGAGGGAGACTGAGATTGAGATGGAATTGAGTGACTGTCCCTCCCCTTATCTTTCTAAAAGGAAGAAGCACTGTCATGTGGGGCAGTGGGCTTTAGGGACACCATCTGATCTCCTCTCAGTTAAGAACATGGAAAATTACAGACGATGTTATTCTTGAGGAAGAAAAGGAAACTTGGAACTGCACAGCCTCACGTCTAGGCGTGGAACTGGAGGACAGGCTGCTCTGATCTCTGTTGTACTGCTTCCATTTTGCTGAGCAGGAAGATTTCTGATTGAGCTCTTTAAGCCACGATTGTTTTCCGTGGACCCTAGCAGCAAAGATCTTAGCTACGTGCAGACTTAGTATTTACCACAGTTACCCACTCCATTGCACAGAATGCCTAAACTTTCCCTCCCTTGGCATTTAGAGTTGGCAGCGCCACGCGGGGTGGAATGAGTCCCTCTTTGGTTGACATCTGTACTTGGCTGGTTTTAGCTACAGCAGCTGTATTGCGACTGTTGTTCAAACCTCCAGGGCCTTCTCATCAGTGTGAGAATGTGCCAGCTTCTCTCGCTTCCCAGCACTATTTTAATAAGCCCGATGAAGGCCTCGTGCTCATCAGTGTTAAAATATCCTCAGCAGAGTCATCTGGGCTTGCCCTTACTCATCCCCAACCCCACCCATTCTGTGTTCCTGAGGATGTTCACACAACTCAGATGTTTCTTCTAATTTGTCTCTAATGCTGTTTTCTCAAAGTATTTAATGACAATGGTGGGAAATTCTGTTTCCCCTCTTTCTGCTAGTGAGTGACAGATGACGGCTACCTCTGAAATTAGGAGTTTTTCTCTGTGTCGTGTGATTCTTTGTTGGTTCATAGATTTAGAGTGGAGGTTGTTGTTTCCTGCTGGAGACAGAGATCTGAAAGAAGCTTGCTCCTGCCAGGGTACTGTAGGAGGGACCATGTTTGGAGCCACTGCTGGAGTTGCCAGGCTCCTGCCTGCCTCGGCATCTTTGCTTTCCTTCTCCCCAAGAAAGGCAGACAGTGCCCAGACCCCTCTGCGCAGCCCCTTCCTTTCACATGGCCCTTTGGAGAGCGTGGTCCTTTCACTGCTAGGGTTAGGTGGTTTCAAATAGATATTCTTACTCGATTTAGATTCCTCACAAATCAAAGCTATTCTCTGAACCATTAAAGAAATATAATTTCAGGGCTGGAGAGATGGCTCAGTGGTTAAGAGCACTGGCTGCTCTTGCAGAAGACCTTGGTTCTGATCCCACCATCCACATGGCGGCTAACAACTGTCTGTAACTTCAGTTCCAGGGAATCTGACGGCCTCTTCTGACTTTCACCAGCATTGCACAACACAGTTGCACTTACATACACGCAGGCATTGCACTCATACACATAAAATAAAAACAATAAATAAAGTATATTAAAAATGTAATTTCTTCATACATGTATTTCCAATACAGAATCTGTCTTCCAGAGTGAATCTCATTCTGTTTCTCCCTGCTGAATACATTTTAATTTTAATGTTTTTGAGACAAGGTCTTATGTAGCCAGGCTAGCCTTGAACTCACTATGTATTGCAGGATGACCTTGAACTCCTGAATCTTCCTCCTCCTCCTCCCAAGTGCTGGGATTACAGCTTGCACCACACCTAGCGGTTGTATACATCTAAACTCTTGAGTGCCTGTTCTGTAGAGGATGCTGCTCGTACCCAGTTTGGGTTCCAAGTGGCTGGCAGTTTTGAGTGTTGAAGAAGTCATTGTATTTAGTTACTATTATAATGGACAGTTTTTCTCCTTCAGTACCAGAGACATATGTAACAAATGCACTTTACTTGCATGCATAGCTGCTACTGAGCTTGCTCTCTGCTGCCTCATGGCGTATTGTAGACACATTGAGTCAGCACCTGAGTAGGATTTTTTAGTATATTTTTACTGAATTTTGTGCATTTCCTATAGTACATCTTAGTCATATTTAGACCCCCTTCCATCTCTGAATCCCCCATTAGCCTGTCCCTAGGATTTCATGCATTCTCTCATGTACGTCAAGGCCTATCAGGTCAACTTTGTGTGCCCAGATTTCCCTCAGTGCAAGTTCATCCAGTAGAACCTGGTACATCTAGTGTCACTCCTTTAAAGAAGATCAACTCTCCCTCAGCCAGCATGACTAGCTGCCAATGTTTCTTCAGTTAAGGTTTAGGACCTCCCACCCCTTTCTCCACTTCTATGCTGGGTTTTTGTCTGATGCGTGTGCATGGGTCTTGTACATGCTGTCACCATTGTTGTCAGTACATATGAGTAAGTTCCTAGAAACCTGGAGGACTCAGTTTCCTAATACACCAACCCTGGCTCTTATAATCTGTCCCCCCGCCCCCCCGCCCCAATGGTCCCTGAGTCCTGGATGGGTGAGGTTTAATGTGAGTCCTGTTTAGGGACTCAAACTCTGTGTCTCTTATTCTCTACACTTTGGCCAGTTGTGGCCTTCTGTGTTCATTACCCTCTGTTGCCTGAGGAAGCGTCCCTGGTGAGAGTTGAGAGATGCATTTTTGCTTTGGAAGCTGCTGGTCTCTGTGTATTGTTTTCCTCTTCTGTCAGCTGATCCTTTACTGGGGCAGCAGCCTGGGGATTTCTCTCTCAGAAGTGAGCCTTGATGCTCTGCCCATCTTCTGGGCCTGGATTTTTGCTGTTTTTCTGTCTGTTTCTGGATAAAGATGAAGTTAGTTTGCTCTTTCGCTGGCTTCTTCCCAGTGCTTTGCACCTTGCCAAGGAGGCTCAGAGTTCAGGCTTCCCACAATTCTCCTGGCCTCCATCTTATCTTTAATTGTATTTCCTTCTTTTGTTTTCTAGAACTATCATTGACTCAGGGCCAAGAACTCAAATTTCTCTCTCCTTCTCTTTCTATTATTGTTGAGAGGGGCTTTTGCTATGTTTCCCAGGCTGGTCTTTAACTTATGAGCCCCCTGCCTCAGCTCCACCTCAGCTCCCCAAGTTCTGGGTCTTAGGTATGTACCACCATGCCTGGCTATAAGTTCAGACTTCATTGTCCTTCATGATTTCTGGCTTTCTGTCATTGTGGGTTCCTATCAGGAGAAAGGGTTAGTGTAAGGGAGGTAATAGTCTGCATTCATGCAGCCCCTTGGCCAAAGCCAAATCATTGTTGGGATCTTCCGAAAAGCTGTCAGAAGTGGCCCCACACTCCAGCATTTTGACATGTTTCTACCAACTTTCTTAAAGATATGGCCGGGGGAGGCATGTATGTGGATGATATCTCAAGACACAAGTGCACATCTCTGCAGTGGCCTATCAAGGAAGGTGAGACCAACTCTGCAGCGGGCAGAGGAGCCCTTACTGTTTCTACTTCCTGTTTCCATTTCCCCGTTTTAGGCCCACCACTTCCACACCCCACTTCCAGGGGTCTGTATATGTGCCAAGGTTCTTTTTGATGGGTAGAGAAAACACTCTCTAATTTAAGGACAGGCATTTGTTGCAAGACTACTAAGTAGATCTCAAGAAGAGTTGACCGAGTGGAAACCCAGAATTGTGCATATCTGGGGCCTTGGGTGGCACTGGCTTAGAGGACTCCCTTCTGTTACTTTCTTTCTTTATGTTATACCATATATTATACTTCTGAGAAGAGAGGGGAGAACTGATTAGGGTGTGTGCCCACCTTGACAGTGGGAGAAGGTAGGCTGTATGATGGGGCAGCCTTCTTAATCCACACAGAACAGTGAGGGGAAGTTTCCTTTAGCGCAGGAGAGAAGTAACAGGTGCATGTTTTACCATCTCTCCTAAGCTGTTACACCTTACGCTGTAGGCAGAGCAATGTTGATTTCCTCTTGACTTTTAATCTGACCCCGTGTTGGATAAGGTGTCAGTCTGGGAGTGCAGTGATAGATCTTTTGGGGAAAGGGTGTGATCAGTGGCTTTGAACACCTGTCCTTAAGTTTGTTATTTTTCTGTTATGAATCAGGTGCCATGTGAATAGCTTTTGGCAGTGGACTACCTAAAGACAATGATGGTATCCAATTTTCCTTCAGGAAAAGAATAAAATCATGTTTTTCTTGGTGCTGGCCACCGGATTTTGAGAGGCCTGCAACCTACAGATTTGGACTGCACTTCTGATAAGGAAGGTCCTTTACTTAAGTCAAAAATTGTTGGCTGGGAATCTTTTGTGTTCCCGGTTCTGCTAGGCATGGTGGGTATTAAGAAGAAACACTAAGCTGGGGTTCCTGTTTTTGGAGGAACTCAGAGTCTAGTCGGAGGCTTTCATGGCTGAATTGAGCCCTTCAAAACCCATATGAAGAAATACCAACACCAGAATCCTAGAATGTGACTGTATTTGGGGGCTGGAGTTTCTAAAGATGTAATGAGATGAAAATGAAATCAACAGGGCAGGCTCTAATCCAGTACAGCTGGCACACCCCTAAGAAGAGGAGATTTGAACACAGACATAGGTAGAGGCGGTAAACCCTCTGAACACAAAGACAAGCCTCTATTTACAGGCAAAAGACAGAGTCTCCAGCAAAAGCTAGCCCCAGAGACACCTTGACTTAGACTTCTGGCTTTCAGAACTATGAGAAGTTGTCATCAAAACTACCTGGTCTGTGATGCCTTCCTATGACAGCCTAGTAAACTATTTCAGAGACCAACAGGCAGGAAGGAAAAGGAAGTCAGTCACTGCTAGGACTTGGACTATAGATCTTGAGTGCTCTAACAGTGTAGAATCTACTAATACTTTAGCATTCAGCTGTTCCTGGGTAGATGACAAAACATTCTGGCATGTTTCTTTCTACAGACAGCTATAGAGCAATGAATATATGCTGGTCTTAGGGTACTAGATGCCAGTTGTCACCACATATTGAATACCATTTCTCTCCATATGCTTGACAGTCAGATCTGCAGGTTCCTGTTTAGTGAGATAAGGTGGATATGAAAGAAATAAATTGAACAGAGTGTCGAGGTGCTAAAGTGTACTAACACATAAGACTGAGTACATCATGCCTTCCTAAGGAGTTTAGGAAAAACTCCTTTTTGGGGGTGAGCACTGGGGATTGAACCCAGGGCCTCACTTATGCCAGGGTTTACCTCCCAGTTATTTCTCCATCCCAGGAAAAGCTGCTGACAGAAGGTTTTGAGATGCGGATGACAGGTGAGTAGGCGCTCACTCCGAGGACAAGTTTGAGGCAGCTGTCCTAGGGAACAGGAGCAGATGAATGGACGGGATATGAGGTTGAGGTCAGGAGATCGTAAAGGCCAAGTTGTGTTAGCTATGAATGGAGAAGATGGAATCTTGATTTAGGCCGAGTCCCACAGGTGTGGAGACGGGAAGTAGTGTGGAGGAACACATAGGATTGTGCAGGAGACATTTGTGCTTAAGATTGTTGTAGTGGGGTATTTATGCCGCGGAAATAGGTAAGTATCTCCTGTCCCTCCAGCATTTGGGATTAATCCCAGGGCATGCTGGATAAGTACCCTCTAACTAAGCTACACCCCCAGCCCAAGTCAGAGCTTTTATTTAGACTAGGAAGGTAGTTGTTAAATGTTTACTTGCATTCCTGAATATTAAGACGGTTGAATCAGGAGCTACTGGATACAGAGGAAAACAAATGGAACACTGCAAATAATGAGCCATAGCTTTGGGACGCGGAAGAACCCTCAAAGGGCTCTTTGAGGTGAGAAAAACTACAGATGGCCTGGGAAGGAGGGACGGAAGAGGGAGAAGTGCAGTTTGGGATCTGATGAGTTTGAAGTCTGTGGGTCAGTTTTGTTGGAAATGTCTACAAGGCAGGTCGACATTAAGAACCAAGTGTAGAGAATGGGATTCATTGGAAGTAGAGGCTCTGGAAGTAAATCTCTCCACTCGGTATGCTAAAAGGACCGGAAGTATCTAGAACCTGAAAATTGGCATACACTCACTGCTCTGTTGCTGTCCACTGAAAAAAACATGCCAATCCACCCTACTGGAGGAGTGGTGACATATTAGTAGATTCTAGAGTGTTGGAGCACCCCAGATCTTTTATAGTGCAAGTTCTAACAGTGGAATGACTTCCTTTTTCTCTTGCTGTGACAAAGCTCTAGTCAGAGCAACTTTTAGAAGAAAGAGTTTATGGAGCTTTTGGTTCCAAAGGGACCAGAGTCCATCATGGCAGGGAGGCATGGTGGCAGAGGTGACTGGAGTAGATGCAGAAGGCAAGCGCTCGCATTTTCAAGCAGGCACAGGAAGCAGAGCTTGACTGGAAATCTGGTAAGCCTCAAGAACTCTCTGAGCCCACCCCCAGTGATGCACTTCCTGCAGCATGGCCACACCTTCAAAGACCTCCCAAGACAGTGCCATCAACTAGGGACAAAATGTTCAAATACTTGGAGTCTGTTGGACACATGCTCTTTCAAACCACCTCTCAGAGCTTCATGGGAAACAGCAACATTTAAGCAGCAGAAGGAAGAGTTATCAAACAGGAATGGCCAGATTTGGAGGAAACTGCTTTGTAGGTGTCCCTTGTCATGTGTCCTAAGAGTAGATGCTCCACTAGGCTTCCCTAAGTTGATCTTGGGGGTGAGGGAGAAATAAAGGCCACAGTAAATATAGCCCCAGGATCTCCTGTTCTGGTCAGAGTTCTATTCACTGGTTTTCATGTATAGAACATAGATATGACAGAGTGAACATATCAGAGCATCACCTCATACGTAATAAAGGAAGGGACCTAGTTGTTTTGTTTGATAAAGGGTCTCATGTAGCTCAGGCTGGCCCCAAACTCACTATGTAGCTAAGAATGACCTTGAACTTATGATCTTCCTGCCTCTACCTTCCCTGTGCTGGGACTCTAGTCATGCACTACCATAACCTGTTTATGCAGTGCTGAGGATCGAACCCAGGACCATATGCATGCTAGGCAAGCACTCTCCCAACTGAACTCCATCCCCAGCCACTAGGAATGCATTATTTGTTACAAGCATTGTATGTACATGTTTGTGTATATTTATAGCACGCAATATGTTGTATCTGTTTCTTACAGTGAATCACAGCAAAAACACAGCACTTGAAACTTATGGGTTAGCAAACTTCCATGCTGGAGAGGCTTTCCCCTGGTCTGCTCTGTCAGATTCAGCTTTTTCTCTAGCCATGAGCCAATGGCAGCCTTCCCAGCTCTTATCAAGTGTCCAGCTGGAATGTCTCTAGAGGTATTTTTTAGGGCATGGTGCATTTCCTTTCCACTTGTATAAAGGGACAGAGCTTTGACAGTAAGCTTGCCCCTTCAGGATGCCCTGCAAACCCAGATTGTCCTAGGCTGTGAAAATCCACTCTTCCACTGAGATGACTCTTAAAACCAGACCAGTCCAACTGGTTTCTTTCTCAGGAGACCTTTGAACTATAGAGAAATAGCTATTAAGGCCATGAAGCTTTGGGTCTGTTTTGCTTAAATGAGTCTCGACTCATTCATTTATCCTGTATTTGTCAAATATGTGACTTTTGCTTTTTATGGAAGTCGATGGCGAAGGAGACCTGACATATTTCTGTATTTTCAAAGTCAGAAAAGGAGTTGAAAGGAAGAAGTTTCCTTCTAAGACATTTGGGGGTTAGAGTTTTGAGGAGTGGTTAGATTTTGTAACAGGTTTGTTATGTTTCTTTTTGGAGGCTTTGTTTCTGTGCTATGGACCCATCAGAATGGGATGTTAAGTATGTGAAGAGCGAGTCAGTCCTTTGAGTCATGCACAGCTGGAGATGTTGGACCTCATCATCCCAATTCAGCTTCACTAATGTGTTCGTTTCAAAGGCTGTCCTGTGGTACTTTAGGAGATAAACTTAGTTCTTAGATGTTACATGATTTCTTAGTTATTTCAAACGTTAAAAAGCATTTTCCCTCCTTCCTTTCTTCACTCTTCTCTCCCCTTTCCTTCTTTGTTTATTAAAATATTTTATTATTTTTTATTTTATGTGTATGAGTAGATTGTCTCCATGTATGTAAATGCATCCATGTCGTGTAGTGCCCATGGAGATCAGAAAAGGGCATTGGAGTCCCTGGAACTGAAGTTATGGATGGTTGTGAGCTGCTGTGTGGGTGCTGGGAATCAAACCCGGGTCCTCTGCAAGAGCAGCCAGTGCTCTTAACCACTGAGCCATCTTCCCAGCTTCCTTTTCTTTTCCCTTCCTCCTTCCCTCCTTCCTTCCTTCTTTTTTTCTCCCTCCCTTCTTTCTTTGCAGGATCTCACTGTGTAGACCACACTGGCCTCAAATGTGCCGTGGTCATCCTCTCTCCTCTGTCTCCTGAGTGCTGGGATTACAGGTGTGAGACACTACACACATCTTAAGAAAATACTTCCTTTTTATTCCTGCTAGTTCTAGTAAAAATTTCCAACAACCAGTGCTTTTGGTGCTTAGTTGTATATTCTGGGCTTTTCAAACTATCCTAGAGAATATGAAGTAAGTTAAGAGATGAAATGTATTAAATATGTGGGCCCATATCCAAAAATCTGAAATATTCCCAAATTGGAAATTTTTGAGCACCGTGCCTGACTAGAAATGGAAAATTCTGTGACCTATGTGGTGTGTCATAGTCAGAACACAGGTGCACTGAAAATACTGCACAAAATGTCCTTCAGGTTATAGGTTGGTGTGCATGAAATGTAAATGAAGTTCATGTGTAGCCATGGCTCCTATCTCTGAGGTATCCCATCAGACATCCATAGTTGTTGCAGATCTGAAAAAAAGAATCTCCAGTCTCTGAAACACTTCCGATCGCACACATTCAGACAAGGAGCCTTCAGCCTGTGCTGTCGTGTTGTGAAAGTGCAGTCTTTTCTGTAAGGAAAAAAAAACTGGCATGAAACAGTAAAAACAGGCAAGTTGGTGATGAGCAGGTGTTTGTTGAAAGCTGGCACTTCTGCAAAGACATGATAATATCTCATCTCAAACCAGATAGTAGAAGATAGCAGTCTATCAGAGTTGCAGTTCACTTTTGTAAGTGTGTGTGTGTTTGTGTGTGTGTGTGTGTGCGTGTGACTTGCATGTGAAGGACAGAGGAGGACAATGGGTGTATTGCTCTGTTGTTCTCTGCCTCATTCCTTTGAGATAGGGCCTCTCACTGAACCTGAAGCTCAGTTAGGCTGGCCAACCAGTGAGCTTATGGGTTCTATTTGCCTCTGCTTCTCAGTGTTGGGGTTTCAGGCACATATAACCATGCTTGGCTTTTTTATGTGGGTGCTGGAGATTTGAATACAGGTTATACAGCAAGCACTCTTACCTTTTGTGCCATCTTTCCAGCCTACTTTTATAAGTACTTTCTAAGAAGGAAATCATTTAATTCCATAGCTGTCCTAAACTTAAAGCTGTTTGTCCAGGGCCTCAATGAGAAGAGGTCTTCTTAGACATCGACACAGTTTCCAGAGCCTGCTTTCTGACAGTTGTTTGCCTCCTCAAGAAGGTTTACATTTACATAAAGAGGCAGATATACAAAGATCAAGCACTGAGCCCTCCCTCTAACCCTCTCTTTGTACCCTTCTTACTAGCTGTGTGATTATGGTATTCCGTAATCCAACTTGGCCAGCTTCCTAATCCATGACACCTGTGACATTTGTATGAGGTATATATGTGAAATGCTTGGAATAGTGCTCGGATTAGTCACAGAGAGGAGCCATTGTGGGTAGGACCTGAGCTATTATGGTCTAGGTTAATCCTTATGCCATCCCAATGAGGATTTTCCAGATGGGTAAACTGAGCCTGGGTAGTTAAGTCACCCACAGTCACCTACCGTGGTGCAGAAGAACGGGGAGAGACTGCAGTCTAAAGGGCTCCAAGGCCTAAGGTGCCATGTTCCTGCTTCAGAATAACACACAGGCTCCAAGGCTCCTGACTGCAGACAGTGCGGTTCACCCACAAGCTGATGGATGGTCAGGAGGGGCTCTAAGAAAGTGATTGAGCAGGGAGAAGTGGTAAGACTGGAAGGGAACTTCCCAAAGAGAATACATGGAACAGATAGCTTATGGCAAGCTTCTGCCTATGTGAAGACCCAGATCCTGCCCATGAAAGTACCAGGATATCTGATTGGAAGACATAGGATAATAGAGCCCCAAGAGAGCCTGGCTCTGCAATCTGAGGCAAGAGTCTTATACCTCACCTTGGACTTGGGCTGCTGAAGGGCACATGACTAGACACAGGGTGTTAGGGTGTGTCCATAATGGACAGAGCGATCTCTGGAACCTGGGATGGAGAAAAAGACTTCCCAAACAAAACCAGGACAGACTGGTTTTCTCACCAAACCTGCAGCTGGGGACAGGGTGTGTGTGACCGTGGAGGGCATGGATAGGTCCGATTTGACATTTCTTTCTTATTTGTTTTTGACATTTCTTACGTATGGAATTGTGAAGTTGCATTTAAAATCCACTGGAAACTTAAATGGGAGTTCTGTCAGGCAATCATAGGAACAGGCTGCGCTAGGTAGAAAGATTCCTTGGGAATTGCACTTGAACTTGCCTTGGGAGGATGGGAAGGGAGCATTCTAGGGAGGGAGGGTTTCCTGGGGACTCTTCAGGACAGAAGAGCCTGGCTTTGCTGAACTGCACTGGATCAAGCTGCGTAGGGCCGAGTGAAGAGGGGCTCCAGAAGCCAGGTGGGGGCATGAGCTTGCTTTAGAGGCCGATGGGGAGCAATAGACACTGGAACTGAAGAATGACACGGTGAAACAGGTTTTTGGGAATCAAATCAGGGAGACCAGTGTGCTGTATCTCAATTGAGAAGGCGAGAATGATGTTTTTTTAACAGCAGAAAAGCAACCAGGATGTGCCCCAGTGGGCATTCCAAGGACGAAAAGACTCTAATAAAATTGCCATGGTAGGGAGAGGTGGGAGGTGGCTGGCTGGGAGGAGAGAGGCCCACAAGTCAGTGCTACTCCCAAGACATCTGTGCCAGGATCCTGCCACAAAGGATGGTGGTAGAATTAGAAAGGAGGACTTTGGGGCCTGGAAGTGGCTCTGGGGACCTCAGGGAGAGGTCAGTTCTAGATGTATTGTTGCATTTCGTCTGACAGTGGTACACATGTATTTTTTTGATTAAGGTTGAAAGTACTTACAGTGACAAATTTGGGGGTGTCAGAAGATGCCAGCTAATCATGTTTATATGTAGTAGAATGTCCTCTGACCTCATATTGGACTATTCTGGGTCTTCTTTTATGTGGATATTAATTTGATGTTTGTCACAAAGATACTACTGGAGAAGGTGAAGGAAGGGCCAGGTTGCCCTTTGTGAATGTGTGAGTCAAACTGATGAAGGTATTTCCTTTTCTTTTTTCTTTTTTTTGTCTTTTTGAAACAGCATCTGCCTGTAGCTCCAGCCTTGGAACTTGCTATGTAGAACAGGCTCGCCTTGAACTCACAGAGATCTGCCTGCCTCTGTCTCCTGGGTGCTGGGATTAAAGGAGTGTGTATGGCTTGGTGAAGGTATTTTCCGTGTAAGACTCCAGCTGGTTACCAATATAGACTCTTTCTAAGCAAGTAGTAAACACTTATTTAAAAAAAAATTGTAGGGTTTGGGTTGCAGCCAAATTGATAGATTTTGTCTAGTGTTCACAAAATCCAATACAACATAAATCAGGCTTAAAAAAGTCAACTCGAACTAAGCAGGGTAGCACACACCTTTAATTCTGGCATTCTGGAGGCAGAGCCAGGTGGGTCTCTGTGAGACAAAGGGCAGCCTGGTCTACACAGCAAGTTCCAGGAAAGCTAGGGTGACAGGGAAACCATGTCTCAACAAACAGACTTAACTAACAAAAACCACAAAACAAAAAACCAAAACAAAAATGTCAGCTTGCTAGGAATGGGAGTGAACACATGTAACCCCAGTGTGCGGGAGGTGGAGGAGGGTCAGAACTTTAAGATCATCCTTGGCTATATAGTGAGCTCAAGGCCAGTCTGGGTTACACGCGTCATAAAATGCACAATTGTGCATTAACTCCTGTTCAGAGCCTTGGCCTCAGGGAGTGCCCTTCCCACCAAGTTCTTTGATCTGCTGCCATGCACACTAAGTCACTCAGGTATCCAGCGAGAAGGAGGTTTAAGATGAATCATCCCAGGAAGACTGGAGAGCAGGAGAACTGAGAGTCACCCAGTTGGGAGAGACACCCAGTTAGTACTTTGAAATGCTTCCCTTTTTGCCTTCCTGTCTTGACCTTGCTGGGCCCGTGGCCTGGAACATTTTTTCTCACCTCTGCTCTTCCTCTCTGCCTACCCAAGATAAAGATCTTGCTGTCTTTATCCTTAATGGCTGGGTCTCTGCTTGGACATCACCCCCCGCCCAAAGCACAGGACCTTTGACAGGTGTAGATTAAGTGGTTTAGAACATGGACTTTGGGGCTAGATGGCTCATCAGTTAAGAGGGCTTGCTGCTCTTTCAGAAGACCCTAGTTCAGTTCTCGGCACCTAGGTCAGACTGTTTATAACTGCCTGTAACTCTAGCTCCAGGGATCTGACGCCCTCTTTTGGTCTTTGAGGGTGCCTGCACTCGCGTGCACATTACCCCTTCCCCTACATTTACATATAATTAAAAATAAAATAAACCTTTAACAAAGAATATGGACTTTCCAATGAGAGTTAACATTCCAGTTCCTGTTTATGAATTGTATGACTGCCATGGATAAGGGCTTATTTGTAAAATAACACCACTGTGGACGCACAGCTCTGAGTACTGAAAGGCAGTTTAATGCTGTGTAAAACCGCTCCTTTCTCCCCCTAAGGGTTTATAAACTGATGTGGTGAGATCCACCCTCTGTGAATTTGGTTAGTGTGGATCACTCTGAGAAGGCAAACATTCCCAGGCTTGCAGTCCTGACGCTGTTGCAAAGTCCTTTCTGTGGCCATCTCCACCCACAGTGTTTCACCATTGTGCAACTCAAGCTGGAGACTCAGAAATGGTTGGATTTGGATTTAGTGAGGCTGCTGAGTTTACACTATAGAGGTTTTTAGGGGAGGGCTGTGTTTCCTTTTCAGGGTTGGAGGGATATAATGTCTGGCGACTCCCCCACATGGTGTCATAAAACTGTCAATAGTGGAAACAAGGGCTGGAGTTCTGGGATTACACTAGTTTTCCGTCTCCTTGGTAGATCCTTCTCCTCCTTTACGTCTTCCTATCAGTGAGATGGACCCCAGAGGTTCCTACTTGGGAGGGCCCCACAAGGGCCTTTGTTCTGACCACTTTGAGGAACTGGAGTAGAGCCCTAGGGGAGTTACTTGCTGCTTTTTCCTACTTTGAATGAAGGGGGACATTATTTTGCTTTATATATGAGAGGGGTAAAATCTATGCTAATTATGGGGTAGGAGGGGGTTCATGAGCCCCACCCCTGAGGAGCTATGGACAGTTGATGACTTCTGGGAGAGAGTCAGTTGTCTTTAAGTATGTGACTTCTGGTAGACCACATTCTAGTGGATGGCCCCACACAAATTGGAATTGATGAGGTATTAAATTTTTAAAAAGAGGACATGAAGTTGAGGGGGTGGGGAGGGAGGGATGTATCTGGGAGGTGTTAAGGGTGAATGTGATCAAAATATATTGTTTGAAATTTTCAAAGAAAATAAAAACATTTATTTAAAAATATGCTAATTAGATAAAAAAGAGAGAGGGGATAAAGATAAGTAGAAAAGAGGCTGGTGTTCTTGGTATTTGAAGTGACAACTTTTTGAACATTTGAAGAGATACCTTTGTGTGTTTTTCATCTTCAGAGAGATGACAGAGCAGCCCTGAGCAGGCTGCAGGACGAGGTCCTTTCCTATGTGCACGCAAACACTGTTCTGATTCAGAACAGGACTTTACTCCTCAGGTTGTCCACAGAGGCTCTGAGCATGCTAACTCAGGTGTGCTCAGTCTAATGTCCACGCTCCTCATCACGCCCGTGGATCTCAGCACAGATGTGACCACATGGCCATCTCACAGGGTGAACCTTGGCCTGTCAGAAGGCAGCTGTAAGCAGAACTCAGATATTATGAAATGCACTGAAAACCAAGTGTGAAGGTGGAGGGTTCAGAGCGTAGTGGTAAAGTCCTAGAGGCTGGGTCACTAGGCGTGGTGGCTTGAGGCCTACTACCCTAGTGCTCAGGAGATGGGGGCAGAGGGTCATGGCAAGCTTGAGGATAACCTGAGCCATACAGTGAATTCGAAACTGACCTGGGCTACCTAGTGAGACTTGGTCTCTGTCTCTGTTTCTCTGTCTGTCTCTGTTTCTCTCTGTCTGTCTCTGTCTCTCTGCCTTTTCTGTCTCTGTCATACATACACACAGACAGACAGACAGACAGACAGACACACACACACGTTAAAAAGCCAGATCACATGCCTTTTTGAGAAGTCAGGAAAATAAGAAAGATCCACATTTTCAGGTGAAAGCTAAGGAAAAAATATCAAAATTTTTACCTCCCCATTTTGGGCCAAAGGTGATTCATTTTTGTTACCAAAACACTGTGGATTTTTTTCTCTTCCATTTCTTTGTGAGCATGATCTCCAGCTCCCTGCAAGTGTACCCCTTTAAACCCGTTTCTAGTCTTCCTCAGGTTTCATGTTTCAGAAGTCTGACCCTGTCTGGCCTCCCCTCTTGAACTCTGTGTTTTAAAAATCTTGTTCTTTCATTTGGGTGTCCTGGGGACCTCTCTGGGGATCTGGGTATGGATCCCCGGGTCTTGAAGCTCTAAGCAAGCGCTCTGAGTTATCCCAGTCCTGGGCCATCGTTGGATATGACTGTGTCTCCCTGTGCCCAACACCTGTTGTCACGTTCTCTGTCTCTGTGCTTACAGTGTGGCATCATACTCCAGGCTAACTAGCCTCCTCTTGTCAGATAAAGGTGACGAAAGCACTCAGCCACCCCAGGTGCCACCCCTTGTCACTAAGGAGCTGAGCCATGTCACCTGCATGCCCCTCATGACTTTTCTTTTGATATATGTTGTATCTATTTTTATTTTATGTATATGAGTGATTTACCTACATGTGTGTAAATGTACCTCTGCATACAATGCTCATGGGTCTCCTGGAACTGGAGTTATGGACATTTGTTAACTGCCCTCTTTATGCTGGGGAACCAAACCCAGGTCCCCTGCAAGAGTAGCCAGGGCTCTTAACTGCCGAACCATCTCTCCAGCTCTTATCCCCACTTCTTTCCTTGGGGTTCACATACTGATTCCCCCCTTCCTTCCTTCCATCATGTAGGCACCAGAGTAGCCTGGAATGATAGTACAGCTGAACCTGGCCTTGAACTCCAAGTCCTCTTGCCTCTCTTTCTTGAGTGTACTCAAATCTAGCTGGAATTTTTTCTTATACAATCACAACCTTTATATGTATATGAGCTTTTCATTAAAAAAAGAGTCAGATATATGAAATGATCCATGTTAAAAAAAATGCTTTTCCAAATCCCCTGGGGCCATTTTGTCCCATGTCTTTCCCCTCTCACCCCTTACAGAATCATTTCAGAACGGTCAGCTGAGTGTTCAGAGTAATAACTCAGTCATTGTATCAGCTCATGTACCTTTAAAATTAAATCACACAGTTAGAGGGAAGGATAGAACAGCTCTAAGAAAGTTTGGGGAGAAGCACAGCTGGCTCTTGGTGATGTGCAGTTGAACCCCAGAGGCAGCCAGATCCTCACAAGCTGACTGTTCTGTGCCTGAGTGTCTATGGCAGCCAGCTGTGTCTATCCACTTCCTGGAACCCTTGTGAATGCAGTGAGTTCACAGGTTGTAACTGAGTACTAGTCTATAGTCTGAACCACGTCCCCTCCTAACTCAGACCCAAGAGAGGCCTTGTGTGCATCCATTCCTGTGAACTGATGAGTTTAGGGCTTGGCCTGGCCGCCTAGACAGGCTTAGGCAAGCCATACCCCAAATTAGGCCAGTCTAGCAACATTCAAAATCTTTAAAACATTTCCAGAGCATGAAACCTGTCATTTCCTCCTCCCTCTCTGCTGCCTGTTTTCATGTAGAAACAAGTTGACTTATGTCCCTGAACCCTCAGATCGTGGAGAATCCCGAGTACTGTGTCCTTAGTGTTGATGCCTCTGGACGCTGGGCCAAACCAGAGCTTAAAATTTAACTTCTGCTTTGGTGCCACCATGTGGTTGATTTGGTCATGACACATTCTAAGAAGAAGGCTGTGAAAGACATGGTGGAAAAAACAATGTGCCGTGAGGGAATCTGGAGCAGCAGCACGTTCTCCGTGGTACTCGGTGATGGGTACGTGTCATCATGCCGTTACCCAAATCCACAGAACATATAACACCAAGGGTGAGTCCCAGGCCCAGTGTCAGCTGTGGACTCGGTGGCAGAGATGAACAGTGTGGGTTCCCTGCCCTTGTGGGGCGCAGACACTGATAACAGGGAGACTGTGGGTAGGAGGCAGGGAGTCCACAGGTGGACTTTCCGTACTTTCTGTTCAGTTTCTCTGTGAACTAAAGCAGATCTAGAAGAACTTATTATTAAAATATTTTGTTTATAAGCCGAGCATGGTGGTGCATACCTTTAATCCCAGCACTTAGGAGGTAGAGGCAGGTGGATCTCTGTGAGCTCAAGGCCAGCCTGGTTTACATAGTGAGTTTCAGGACAGTTGAGGCTACAGGGAGACCCAGTCTCAAAAACAGAAAAAAAATTTGTCTCTTATTTTTATTTTATGTGTATGAGTGTATTGCCTGCACGCACGTAAGTGCACCCATGTCATGCAGTGCCTGCAGAGGTCAGAAGAGGGCATTGGATCTTCTGGAACCAGAGTTGCAAATGGTTGTTAGCCACTGTATGAGTGCTGGGAATCGAGACAGGATCCTCTGCAAGAGCCAGTGCTCTTAACTGCTGAGCCATCTCTCCAGCCCCAAGAACTTAGCACTAATAAAACTGCTGCTTTACAGAATGTTCCCTTCTAGAGTCTGGTGTTGTGAAGAGTGAGGTAAGATGGAGACAGTGCTCTGGTTTCGTTTCTGTTGCTGTGGTAAAGGGCCCTGACAAAAAGCAGCTCAGGGAAGGAAAGGTTTGTTTGAGTTCGTAATTCCAGGTTCCCGTCCATCTAGCAGGAGAGTCAAGGCAGCAGGCACATCCAACAGCTGGTCACATCACACCCACAGGAGCAGAGTGAGAATGTACACATGCCTGCTTACTGTTCTGCTCACTTCTCTGCATGTATGTAAGTCAGGACCCATGCCCAGGGAGTGGTGTTTCCACTTTAGTCTGGGTTTTCCTGCATCAATTAGCACGATCAAGACAGTCTCTCTAGTTGTGGCCACAGGCCAACCTGATCTAGATGGTCCCCCACTGGGGCTCTCTTCCCAGGGACTTTGAAGTGTGTCAAGTTGAAAATTAGAACCAGTCATCACAGACATCATCTCGGGAAGCCAGCTGAATTTGTAGAGGGGTGATCATGCCTTTCTGAAGTTCCAGTCCAGAGTCTAGTTCCTTGGTTTTGTAAACACCGGAACCTTCTATCTGCTCAATGAATACAGAGTTGTTTGATTTTCCAGGGACGTATCATGCCCCCAAAGATCACAGGAGACACTTGCTGACAAACCGGAATGCTAATGTGTGCTTTACACATTTATATGTAGTGCTATCCAAAACGTCTTAACTGAACAGTTTATTTTCTACTCTATAGGAAAGTTTTTGGTAGAAAATTATGCTGAGTAGGTGGCATGGCAAGATTGCTGTGGTGTGTGCGTACTGTTCAGTGCTAGTAAAACCGAGGTGGCGGTGATAATGGTGGTATGCGGGTATGCTGTTTAGTGTATGGTGAAACTGAGGTGGCGGTGTGTGATGAAGTGGAGGTGGGGAACGTGTGTGTGTGTGTGTGTGTGTGTGTGTGTGCATGCTGTTTACTGCTTGGTGAAATGGAGGTGGTGATTATGGTGTTGTGTGCATGTGTGTGCTGTATGTTTGTGAGTGCTGTTTGGGACACAGTGAAATTGCAGTGGGGTGGTGTGTGTGCGAGTGTTCTGTTTAGTGGTTGTACCGTTAGGCAGAGCCTGTTTCCCCGTAGGGATGTACGTGACCCTCAGCTGGGAATGCTCCTGTGACTAGTGCTACTGACGACAGACTGACCTGTTCTTTCTTACTTGGCTCTCTTTTGGGAGCTCTGTTCAGAGCAGTTGAGAATCCTTTCTTCCCTGGGGCCATAGGGTAACAGGCAAGCCAATGCTTCAGGCTGGCTGGTGCAGTTTGTTAGTCTTCTGAGAACTGGTTCAGTCACCATGACTGGCATTTGGGCAGTGCCTAACCTCATTGGCCACCATTTTTTTTTTTAGGATTTTTTTCTCTTAAGGGGACCAGTCCACTCATTCATCATATGGTACTTTTTCTTGTGCTTCTCTTCTCAAAGAAAACTTGTGTTTTGGATGTGTCCCTGAATTCAGGCTAAAATGAATATGTAAGATTCTGAAGCACGTTGGCCTAGATTTTCAATAAGAAAACAGTACCTGGCTGAGGATGGGACTCAGTCTAGATTCTTATGAAGAATGCATCCAGGTGTGCCTTGCTCAGACACTCAGTGCTTACGTTCAGCAGCCTGCTTGGGGTCCTCACCATCTGTAAGCTCAGCTGTTTCCTTGGTGATTCCCTCGCTGTACCTTGCCCTAGACTGCAGCCACACAGAGTACTCAGCCAAGGGGACTTGGACATAATTGCAGGAATTATAAACTGGTAGCCTGTAGTTATTTGGAATCCGATTTCTTTTACTTTTGCCAGTGTGTTATTTGTTACAAATTGAGCTTACTTGCCTAAACTCAAAAGAAAAATAAACCAGGAAATTCATATGAACCTCTGAATATCAAGTTTCTTTGCCAAACAACGAATCTGTTGAGCAGGGGCTATGACCCTGAAGGGCATATGTTACTGTAGAGGTCTCCTTGGGGTACACCCCTTCTAGTTTTGCTCCCTTCCCTTACACTTGCTTATGTTGCTGCTTAGGATTAGTTGCAAAACAACTCTTGGTGTATTGCAAAAGAAAAAATAAATCCCATGCAAGACAAGCCCCAGGACAGGAGTGGCCTTTCTTGGGCTCATTCCTGGTAACTGGGAAACTCCTCCTTTGAATGGTTCTCGCAGTTTTCCTCCACGACCCTGCGCTTCAGTGTGCCACTTTTGGGTTAATCCCTTGAGTTTCTCATCTGTGTAGAACTACAGTGTCGTTGGTAAAAGCGTGCAGACTTTGGGAGTTAGCACTCCTGCCTCCTCCTCTTTAGTGCTGGCATTGCAGGCAGAGCCACCATGCATGACAAGGCTTGTCTCTGAATCCCAGCTCCATGAGTTTAATTCTCTTACTTATACATGAGGTTGATAGAGGGCCTTTTCCACCAACATGTGTATTAGATGGGATTTTATACACAACGCTCCAAGGAGGGCTCAGTACTAATAGAGGGCTAAATAATGTTTCTGCTAAATAATAATGTTTTCCACCAAGACATGTAGTTCTTTTCCATCTTCATGATGGGGACGAAGTCCAGCTGAGATTTTCTGGCTGCTTTCTGACTTCTTAGACCTCTTTGATCTCAGAATAAGGCCAACTCTTTATTATTATTATTATTTTTTTTTTATAGCTTCTAGCCTTTCTCTCTCTTCTAGTAGATCCAGTTCTCTCCTAGACACTCCCATATGAGAATAATGGAAGGCAGGTGGATTTGTTTTCGGTAATTCTGTAAGGAGACCCAGCTTTTTATCAAATCTCTGCCATAATTGTATATTGTTTTATGATAGAAATTACATTTTCTTTCTCAGCAATCTGATGGAATTCTTTTTGAATATGTACATTTCCCTACTTGGTGTGTTTATAGAAATAGGACCAAGGTCAAAACCTGGAAAGACGTCAACAGAAAAAATTGGGACTTCGAAAGGGACTCTTCGTCTACGATCAAAGGGTCCTGCCACAGTGGAAGAAATGGTATGTCAAATTCATTCAGTTCCCACTCTGCTGGGAGACACACATTCATGCTTCTTAGAGCTGGCAATAAAGGTAAAATCATCAGGTTGAGCAAAAAGCCATTCAAAGTCTCATTCACTGCCTCCTTGTGAAAATCACTGAAGGCATTTATGGGGAAAATACACAGTGTGCAGGCAGAGGGCTTGTGACCTGTAGGATTCCTCATCTCCTGTGGATCACTTTGTCTCAGCTCGTCTGTGAACATCTGGACAATCTAAAGATTTAAAATAATTCAACCAAACAGAGTCAGCAGGAGACACAACTATGGAGAGTGTGATCGTGATGTCCAGTGTCTGAAGGAAAATATTTTCTGGTCGTCTCTGACTGTTCTTTCTCATGCCCTACACTCTTCTACCAGAAACTTCCTGTAGATCAGCTCTGCAGTGTGCCAGCCTCCAGCTTCCCCCTCGGACTCCGGGCTCTGTCTTCTTGGCCTGGAGTTAGTGACTGGGTCCTTCTGTGTTCTTCTCCTTCTTTCCTTCTGTACTGGACAGCAGCTGGAGGATGCTTTAGAGACAGGAGTGAGAGGAGGTTGGTTACCTTTCTGTCCACAACCCTCTAGGGGTTTCCTGTGTCACAGAATAAAAGCTAAGGCCCCCATTCCCTGACCCCACCTTCCCCAGCTCCCCCTGCTTCAGCCATCCAGGTCTCCTCCTCGTCCCCACCCCTCCCAGTGCTTCCCTCACTTAGGGTCTTGGTTCTCTGCTCCTTGACCTGCCTGGCTTGTTCCCTGGCCTTCTGCAAGGTTTCTGCCCGTGCATCGCCTTATCTAAATATCCTTTTCTGAAAATCTGCGCAAGTTGTCATCCTCTCTACCTCTCCTACTTAAGACTCATTATGTCTTTATTTTAATTGTGCACCTTGAATGCCATCTTGTGTGTCAGAGGAACTCAAGCTTTTGCAGCATTAATGAATTAACGATAGGGTGATTTTAGCTTGAGAAAAACAAGGGTTTCACATTTTGCCCGACTGTGTCTCTCCAAAGATCAGTTTTGGGTGAAAGACAGAAGAGATGGATGGAGGTAAAAAAATGGGGAAAGAAGAGACCAGCAGGGGCGCAAGTGGCAGTCATCAGAATGGGCAGGGACAGGAAGCAGGCCCCCTCCCTGCAGAGAGGACAGCAGCTGATGAAGCTGACCCAGAGGCCCAGAGGAGGTTGGGTAGGCCTCTGCGGCTCGGTGCTCCTAAGGGCGGCACCTCAGTACTAGTTACTTGTCTTGTGCTGGGACAAAATATGGGACAAAAGGACCTTAGGGACAGAAGGGTTTATTTTGGCCCATAGGGCCGGGGATCCAGTCCATCGTGGAGGGAAGGCTTGGTGGCAGGAGCCTGAGGCAGCTGGTCAGCGTGCCCTGGTAGAGGGATGAGTGCTGGTCCGAAGACTTTCTTGTTTATTCACTCTGGGACTCCAGCTCAGGGCATGATGCCTCCCACAGTCAGGGCAGGACTTCCTAGTCAGTTAACTTAACCTAGAACCTCCCTCACAGACACGCCCAGGGTTTGTTTCCACTCTGATTCATATCCCAACAAGCTGCTGATCAAGGTTAACCAGCACAGAGGCAGATGGCAGCTAAGAGACCTGGTGGTTGACCCTCCAGCGTTTCCATTGCCCACAGCGCTCCTGGCATATTGCTGAAGACTGTCACTGTTTCTTGCATCAGTGAACAGGCCTCAGTGAAAGACGGAAGTCTGAGAGAAAGCAAGAGCAACACATAGGAGCTTGCAGTGGGGCCTTAGGAGAAGCGGGTTCTGCATTGTGCTGGATTCTGTAAGAAGAACTGGGCAGACTTGACACAGAAGATGCAGGGTGGGTGCCTCTGTGGGACAAGTGTCATCATCCAGTAGTTTACACAGTTAGTAAGTGTTTGTTAACCACCTGCTGTCTTTCAGATGCCGTGGCAGGAAAGGGTAGCTTGAGATCTATCTAGGGAGCCTTGACTTATTCAAAGACAAACATCCCCACATCCACCTATTTGCATAGCCTGCTTAATTAAATAGGTCAATCAAAATTAACTCACTTTGAAAGGAGCTCGGTTGATACTAACATTAAATTGGATACAGATGGCTTGCAATCTCATTTCAAGCACTTAAGGATTTAAGGGATCTATAGGATTTGAAAAGGCACAAATTCAGAAAGCTGTGGACTGGACCGTGCTCTACACACAGACCTCGTTCCTTATTCATCGTGATTGCTGAGCCTGGCACAGTCCAGGTGCTGGCAATGCAAAGGCCCTTGTTCCTTCTTAAAGGAAGAGAAAGTCCATTGGGAACATTTGGGGTAGGGCTGAAGGAAGCCCAGGACACACAGTGTCCTAGGAAGAGGCTAGTCAGCTTCTGTCAGGGAGGAAAGAAGTCAGCGAGAGGGTCCCTCCGGAAATGACTGAGCGGGAGCCAGTGGAGGTACGTGGTGGTGTGGAGTAATGACAGGCACGGGGGAGTGCAGCCGGCCCATGAGACTGCAGTGTGGGGTGCTGTAAGTGCCCGCCGGGTGGCGATGAGGCTGGAGGAAGAGGACAGGTCGGGATGCAGAAGGCCCTGGAGTTAATTGGATCCATTTAAAATTTGGGGGCAGCAACACCATCAGTTTTATGTTTTAGAAAAAGTCCTTGGTTCAAAGGAGTGGCTTGTGAAAGAGGATGGATTCGAGAGGACTGGGAGCGGAAGCTAAGGTGGAAACCTCTGCCCACAAGGACGGGAGGACTCAGATGGGGGGAAGAGATGGGTCAGCAGCGTACACACACGTACACCTTATATACCCACACCCACATACATAACCACATGCACATACATGCACTCACACGTACACACAAGCACACAGAACACACATACCAACACACACTCGATGCACGCTCACTCTGACACACACATAATCACATAGTCACACACAAACTCACAGGCCCCAGACACACTTTGATACATTATTCCTACATTCCACACATTTACACATGCTCACAGTCACACATACATACACTCACTCTCACACACATTCACACATGCCTATGATTCTAGCACTAGGAAGTAGAGACTAGAGATCCCTGGGGATTGCTAATTAAAAATGTGAGCTCCAGGTTCAGTGAGAGATCCTGTCTCGAAAAAATATGGGTGAGTGACTGAGGAAAACAGTTGAAGTCAACCTCTGGCTTTCATAAGACTATGCACACATGTGCACACGCACACCCCACATATGTACACATGGGAAACATACACAGAGACACATACAAACACACACAGACACACATACCCAGACACACACAGACATACACAGACACAGACACAGACACACACACACGCACACACGCAGACACACACGAAGAGTTTGGAGACCCTGGCCTATCCAATGAAGACTAAAACCTTCCAGGCCCCGGGTTCTAGTCTTACCTGCCATTGTCCTCTCTGGTTCAGGGGCTTCTTACGGTGTGTGGACCACGCCAGGCCCTCCTACTGGACTTTGTAAGCTCACACAGGGTTTGTGTCTGTTGCTTTCTGCTCAGAGTACCTCTCTTCCGCTTGTCTGACCCCTCTTCATCTCTGAAAACACCGTTAAGTGGATCGCTTCTGAAGACTTCTCAGACTCTTAGAAATAGAAGATTTATGCTTCTCTTTCTTTTATATCCTTTAAAACTGTGTGGCTGCTTGTGTTGACTTCTTTTCCCCTGTCTAGGTAGTTAGCCACTTGGGAACTGTGTTCCTGGCTTTTCTTTTTTTTCGAGTCCATAATATTTAATGCTGACACTAACTAAGTACTTACTGTATTGATTTATACTTATCTACGAAGCACATGCAGTATTTGTCCACTAAAATGAGCTGAAGGGCAGCCCCATGAGCTAGCTCTGTATCACATTGCCCCTTATGCCCTGACAATCAAGAGATTTCATTATGGAAACAGTGTCTTATGTCTCTGTTCTTTGTTAAAGCCCTCTGAAGCCAAAACAAAGGCGATTGAAAAGGTTGATGATCTTCTTGAACTGTACATGGGAATTCGAGATATTGAATTAGGTAAGACTGTTTTGTTAATGATTATTTCTGTCTTATTTCCATCAATAACTGGTTACACTTTTCAAAAGGAAAAGAGATTGTGGAGTAATAAAAATAATGACAGATTCAGAAGGCAAAAGGTCATTTTAGGGTTACTTGCCTTGTGACAGGGGATGAGAAGGGTCTTCCTCATCATGCCAGCTAAAACTGGTATATCTGAGGGTTGGCTACCACCTCTCTCCCTTCATGTCTTGAAGGTCAGATGAACAACTGGGCGTTAGCTGGGATGTGGAACTTCAGCATGAGCAACTGCAGTTTGGTTTGAACTGAGAACTTAGCACAAAGAGCTTAGTCCAAGCCAATGGGCTCCTGTCTAGTCTATTAACAGAATGTATCCTTCTTTTCCTTGCCTTTTTGAATGTTCATAATAAAATTTCTACCCTTGGCTGTACAGATGAGGTCAGTAACTTAAAAAAAGTTGGCAGTCTGTTTCTTGAAATAAAACATAAAATTGCATACTAGGTGCTTGATGGTCCTGTGTGAATGTAGTATCTTGCCTGATCTCGTTGATTCCTTTGCATCTGGGAAAATACCAGGATTTGGATAAATGACCCAGGACTGTGACAGTTATGCAAATACATATGGAAATAAATATAAAGATTCAGAGAAGCTCTCTTAAATACAGATTAACTAGGTAGTATTTGTTTGTTGTTTTTCTAGGTAATATTTGAAAAATAACATAATTCATCCCTCTTTAGTTGAGAAACTTTAAACAGGATAAGCATGTAAACATAGTAAGAGTCAAATCCATGCCTGGATTTTGAGCTTGTATTTAGGAGAACCACTATCTTCAAAGGTGGGAACCTATGGTAGTCTTCAGCTTTAGAATTTAATTTTGGATACAGAGCTCATAATTATATAAATTGAAAATAGTTTTGCCTTTTGTTATTAAAATATACATATGTTGAGTATTAGATGACATATCAAACAAATATGAATGAATTTAAAAATGATTCTTTAAGAATAAATTTTCTCTTACATTCAGAAACTTAGGGCATTAAATATTCACAATAATTCTCTAAATTACTAGCAGTCCCTCGTCAGTTTAACTAAGCAACTGCGGCAAATTCCTCTGATTAGCAGGAAGCCGTTATCATCATGTGTGATTAGCATTGTGACCAGTCAGTTAGGGGATGAAGTGTAAGGAAAGCAATTATTTGAAGAATGTCAGCCACTGTTAGATTAGGAATTTCTGTTATTCAGAAATGATTAGCATGAAATGTAATCCACAAATGTGAGACTAATTCAACAGACAAATGAATACATTTATTTCTATGCATTCCCAGTCTCTCTTGACTTCCAGAAATGTTATTTCTTAATTCAAAATTATATTGTCCCTGCATTATTTGGGGGTTGCGAATGTTAGAAAAATATAAAAAATGGTGATGGAATACTTTAAACAGTGGAGCCAGGACTATGTCTGGGTTGTAGAGCACTTACTAACATGTGCAAGACACCAGGTTCCATCCTCAGGACCACAAAACAACAAAACCCCAAACAAGCTAGCTAAACCTCTCAAACCGCAACAAAACATTATCCTTAAAAAACAGTTGGGATATAGTTGCTATTTGAAAATTGAAACTAATTCTAATTGTCTTCGGGACTTTGCCCAGGCTAGCAAAATGATTGCTTACCCATTTCAAATGAGTTTTGTAGGAGGTAGCTCTGAGGATGATCAGGCTTCAGTGGTTGTAAAGTTAAGCTGTGAGATGTGAATTTTCAACAAACCAAGTCAGCACAGTTTACCTTGAGATATTATTCAGGAAAAAGCAACAACAACTACCATAAAGCATACGTTGGAAGCTGTTGTACTCCATGGATGCTGGTTAGAAATGCAGGCGAGGGGCTGGAGAAATGCCTCAGCTGTTAAGAGCACTGACTGCTCTTGCAGAAAACCCAGGTTCAGTTCCCACCCATATGATAGCTAACAACCACCCATAACTCCAGTTCCAGAAGAGGGATCCCATCGCCCTCTTTTGACCTCCGTGGGTATTGCAAGACAGGCTAATGATGTTTCTGTCGGGAAGAACATATTGATGTACTTCCTTCTATGGTGAAGGCAGAGCAAAGCACTGCAAAGAGTCATCCTTCTAAGCAGAGACCAGTGAAATTTAGAATTAGGTTCTCATTAAAAAGTTGCAGGGGTAGAGTGCCTGCCTAGCATACATGAGGCTCTGAGTTGGACTCCCAGCCCCATCCCTCTCTCTCACACTTACAGAAAAGAAAAATAAGAGTATGGTATATATTCTAACACACATACATATACGAAAATTTTAAATTAATTTTCATGAGTTAGTTTTTATATCTAAAATTTCTGCTTGAACTTCATTGAAAGTGTACATTGGTTGATACCACCTAAATAAGCTTGTCTTTAGTAATGTGAGTGTAGGTCTGTGGTGGTAGTGATATAAAGATATTCTCAGAACAGCCATGAGAGGTCAGCACCTAGCTGCAGTGGATGGCATTAGAAATCCCACTGGTGGAAGTTATTTTCCTGACTGTGTTAAATATCATTATAGCAGACTGAAGTTCCTTTAGAGTCATCATATAAACGTCACTGATGAGCTCTCTTATGTTACTGTGATGGAGCTTTCTCTGAAGTGCTTCAGGTTGCCAGAAAGCAACCTTTCATCAAAGAAGTGGACTGTGAGATGGCTTAGTGGATCAAGGTACTTGTTGCCAAGCCCGGCAACCTGAATTGGGTCTCCAGGACACATGTAAAGGTGGAAGGAGAGAACTGACTCCAGAAAGTTGTCCTCTGACCTTCACAAGTGTGCCATGGTATTCACGTGCCTACATAGGTACACACACACATACATACACACACACACAGAGTAAATGTAAAAATACAGTTATACTATTTATTAAGACTGTTTAATATCTTCTTATACTTTATGGACCAGCAAAAGCTGATGACATGTTCAAGTGTCTGTTCCTTTTTTTTTTTTTTTTTTTTAAATTAAAAATTTTTAAGGGTTTTCTTTGTTTGGGGACAAGGGCTCATGTAGCCCAGGTTTATCTTGAACTGAGCATGTAGCCAAAGATGGCCTTGAACTCCTGATCCTCCTGCTTACAGCCTTACACCACCATGCCTGGTTACATAAAATAAATTTATTTTTGAAAAACATAATATCTGGGACTGGAGAGATGGCTCAGTGGTTAGGAGCACTGGCCACTCTTGCAGAGGACCCAATTTTAATTCCCAGCACCCACAGGACAGCTAGAAATCATGTGTGACTCCAGTTCCAGGGATCTTCTGACCTCTGTGGGTGGGCATGCATGTATGGGTCCCTTTATATGCATGCAGGCAGTACACTCATACACACAAAGTAAAAATATACATAAAATGTTAAAAATATATAGTATTTTTTGTTTGTTTGTTTTAAGACAGGGTTTCCCTGTAGCCCCAGCTGGCCTGGATTTCATTATATAGACCAGGCTGGCCTTGATCTCACAGAGAACTACCTGCCTCTACCTCCCAAGTGCTGGGATTAAAGGCATATGCCACCACATCTGGCTAAAAATATTTTTATTCTTTGAGAATTTTGCGCATGCGTACAGAGTATTTTGGTCATATTCATCCCCCACAGCTCCCCTAACTGTCCCATACCTACTCCACACCCCCTTCCAACTATAAGTTACTCTGTTCTTTATTTCTTTTTGTTTTTGTTGAACAAATTGCTGGGCTTTGAAAGACCTGCAGAACAGGGGATTACTACCTCATTTCTAACACAATACAGAGCTGGCTAAGTGAGTCAAGCAGTCTAACCCCCGCTGGGTATTTATTTCTGGCAGTAGAGAAAATACACACATGAAATAAAACCAGTGCAGAGCCACGCTGAATATACGCGCTGGGGTCTTGGCTGTCTTGCACGACAAGTTCAGGGAGAGGGATTTACTTTGCTCATGGTTTCAGGGGTTCTGTATGTGATTGCTTGGCTTTGTGTGCTGAGTAGAGCATCGTAGCAGCAGAAGTCTGTGAAGAGGAGGCTGTCACTTCATGGTGGGTGGGAAGCAGAGAGAAGGAGGGCAGGAAGGGACCAGGGACAAGATACCCTGAAGGTCAGGTCCCATTGACCTACTTCCTTGAGTCGGTTCTTACCTCCTAAAGTTTCCAGACCCTCTGAAAATAGTGTCCCAGTTAGAAACCAAGTCCCCAACACATGACTCTTCACATCCAAACCATAACAGATCTTTTAACCCCAAATGTTGCTCAGGGACCAGTATCATCTGAAACTTGGAAGTGTAGACTTATGCCTTCCTGTACTTCTGGTACTGGAACTTGCATTTTGTTTAGAGTCCAGGTGATTTGTTTGCACATTTAAGTATGAAAAGCACCTGCAGATGCTTTAGGAAATTCAGCTCTTACTTCCGTTCGTGGGCAAGGATTTCACGGAAGACAAAGCCTTGATGGGGGAAAGGATTTTGATGGTGGAGCTGAGACTAGGAAGAGGTTGTCCTGGGTAAAGGGAGGTGGATCAACAATGATATGTTGAGTAGTAAGATCTGTGGTTCTGTCCCCCGCCCCCCACATTTTTACTCCCATTTCAATACCTACCTTTTCATTTGTATTAGTTACTTTTCTCGTTGTTGTGACAAAATACGTGACCAGGCAACTTAAAGAAAGGTTTATTTTGGCACTAGTTGGAGATACAGTTCATCATGTGGGGAAATCATGGTGGCAGGTGACTGAGTTGAGGTGACTGTTCACTTTGCATCCATGCACAGGAAGCAAAGAGAAATGGACATTGATCCAAGCTCCAATTCATACCCACACGGCCTCTTTCCAGTTACTAGTGCTTATAGGAGGCTGATGAAAATGTAGTGGTACTCCATGGGCTTGTGGCTCCTGGGGCAAGTCCCATGGGAATGTGGACTCCTGGAGGTGCTGGTTCCCAGACCTAGAATACAGGGCTCAGGCAATTTTGTTGGAAGATGACCGTGGGCACCATCTTCACTTTCTATCCCAGAGACACTCATCTAGTTAGAGATGGAGATGGGTGGAAGGACAGTGTTACTGATTGTGGGAAATTGACGAAGGATGGACTGTAAATTTCTTAGTGAGGTTAGCCATGGGGTTTTCTTCCATCCATACGCGTGCTAGAGGGCCATGAGAGGGCTGAGCCTGTAAAGTACTTGCCTTTGAATCATGGGTTTGACCCCAGAACCCATATAAAAATATCAGATGTGGTGGTCCTGGTTTTTTTAATTTTATTTTATTTGAAAATTTTATTTATTATTTTTATGTGTATGAGTGTATTGCCTGCATGTGTGTAAGTGCACCCATGTTATGGAATGCCCGTGGAGGTCAGAAGAAGGCATTGAATTCCCTGGAACTGGAGTTATGGACAATTGTTAGCCACCATTTGGGTGCTGGGAATTGAACCTGTGTCCTCTGTAAGAGTAGCCAGTGCTCTTAACTGCTGAGTCGTCTCTCCAGCCCGATGGCCCTGGTTTCTAATGCCAGCACAGGGGACGTGGAGACAGGAGGATCCTTGGGACTTGCTGGCCCACTACCCTGGCCTAATTGGTGAGCCTCCAGCCAGTGAGAGCCCCAGTCTCAAAAGATATGAATGGTATTTCAGAGGATGATATCTGAGATGTACCCTGGCCTCTACACACATGTGCACACATGCCCTCTCCCTCAAAGGGCACTTGAGATTACCAAGTGATGGGCTCTGAAGCTGGAGATGGGGCAGTGGTGAGGTCCACGTGTCTGGTGCATTGGGTATCACTGAAGCCTGTCTTTGCTCCCTTGCTGAGAGTGGGTGGGCATCTAATTATTTTAGTGTGTACTGGAAATATATGAAACCTATGCACGTAACTTTTGGGTACGTAAGTGTCCTGGTGCTGTTCTTCTTAGTCCTTTGATGCCAGCTTACGGATCATTAATTTTTAAAATATTATTGACAGCTACCACCATGTACGAAGCCGGAAAGGATAAAAGCAATCCAGATGAATTTGCTGTGGCCCTTGACGAGACTCTGGGAGACTTTGCCTTTCCAGATGAGTTTGTTTTTGATGTGTGGGGAGCCATTGGTGATGCTAAACAAGGAAGATGATGGTGTGGACCATACACACGAAGGAATGAACCAGCGTTCTTTCAAAAGAAGCCTTCAGACAACTCTTTTAGATGCCTTTATGAACTCTGGTTTGGTTTTATGTGTATGAGGTATATTCTTTGAAATATGATCTTGATTTCTGAATACTTTTTAATATAGTTGCTTATGTAATTAATCCTTGTTCAGAACCTGTTAAAAGTAATTTTAAGAGGAGTATTCCACACAGGTAATTTTGCTCTCTGTCAACTCTTACGCCTTATTTTCCACATTAAACAGTTGATCACAACAGCTTTGTAGTTTTCTTTTTTTCTTCAACATCTTAATATAATAGAGATTAAAATTAGGGTTTAACTTACCTCATAACATTTTCATTCTTTTCTATTAATTTTAAAAGGATACATTCAGCAAATGAAATGTGAATTGTACCACAGCTCTAGGCTAGGGCATTTATTTTTAAATTCTTTTATATTTGTTTTTTGACTTATTTATTTTAATTTTATGTGTACAGGTGCTTTGCCTGCATGTGTGTAAGTTCACCCGTGTTGTGCAGTGCAGAACTGTCATTACTGAAGGTTGTTAGCCCTGTGTGGGTGCTGGGAACCGAACCTCTGGAAGAGCATCCAGTGCTCTTAACCCCTGAACCATCTCTCCAGTCCTCAGAAGTGTTTTCTTTCTTTCCTTTTTAACTAAGTAAGGGCAGACCTATTGTTTCCTATGGCACTCTTTGTAAAACAAAGATTGATATTGATGTTTACTTTTTGATATTTTTGTAATTGTTAAAATTTATTATTGAAATTTATTTATTGTGGGGTATGTGTGTGTGTGTGTGTGTGTGTGTGTGTGTGTGTGTGTGTAAGAGGGTGAAGGGTGAAAAGTGGCAGGTAGGTGGAACCACTTATTTCTAGTCATTAATGTGTTATCGCTTTTCTACCTGTATCCGCTTTCGTGATGCCTTTCCAGCCCTCCAGGGAGACGTTTTATATTCTTAGGGGCACTTTTCTTTTGAAACATATTTACTCAGAAAATAGCGGTTGACATTTCACTGATGTAAGAGAAACGGAGATGAAGGACTCCAACACAGATTGTTTGTTAAAGCAGAACACGCTGCGGCCGAGCATTCTTTACAGCTTTTGACGAAAGGCACTGGGCTCTGTGGCAGCCATCAGAAGTAATAACTGGGAGGCTGTGTTCTGGGAAAACAGGAGCAATGCCCTTTTCCCGCTGGGTTAATGCTTAGATAACTCTTGTTTTCTAGCAAAACTTCACTTTCACTGCCACACGCTCCTCAGTCACAGTCCTGTTGTGCTCCTAAGCTGAGATTCTTTGTTTGTTAGGCTGAATCCTGCACAGAAGCTGTTCAAATTATTCCCGTGAAACAGAAGTGCCCATAGAATATAGACTGTTTAATGTATCATCTGTTATTTGAAAATAGGAGTCTTTTCAGGCTGTGTTTTATTGGTACCGGTCTAAGGGGTTTCTTTTTGAGGCTTCAAAAACTCCTACTAAATCTTAGCTATAAAAAGGGAGCAGGTGTTTTAGGAGTGAGACAGTTACCTGATGACTTAGGAGGTGACCGAGGAAGCCCACAGGAACACTGAAGCTTAAACAACAAAAATGTGAATTTCTTTTCTCATTAGATGTTAGATTTGAGATGGTCATTGCTTTCATCATCTTTGTCATTTTTTTTGTGTGTGTAAGTGTGTGTATATGCATATATGTGAGTGTTTGGTCTGCACACACCTGTGTGTGCAGGTGCTTGTGCATTGTGCATGCAGAGGTCAGAGCAAGGCGTGAGGTGTCCTCATCGCTCTCTGCCTTGTTCCTTTGGGACAAGTCTCTCCTTGAACCTGGAACTCACATTTTGGGGGCGGGGCTTGGCAGGCAGTTAGTGAACCCCAGTGATCTTGTGTTTGACTTTATTTTTTCAGTTCTTAAAGTATTATTTGTACTTTTACATTCTGTCTCTGTCTCACTCAGTGCTTGGATTATAGGTACAGTGGGACCTCAGCTGGCTTGTCACATGGGTTCTGGGCTCTAAACTCTGGTTCTCATGCCTTCACGGCAAATGCTTTCAACAGCCGAGTCAAACTCCAGTCCCAGCTTTTTTGAGACAAGACCTTACTATGTTGTCCAGTCTGGTGATGGCTTAAACGATCCACCTAAGTAGCTGGGACTCATGGCACATGGTACCATGCCTCGCTTAGTCATTCTATTACCGATGGGTGTCATTTCTCCTTTTGGGGACCTGTAGGAAGACTAGGATTGGTGCTCTTTCCCTGTGATTTGGGATGTCTTGTCAAGACAGTTGTTCTAGAACGTGCATGTGGAAGATCTAAGCTATTCCTGTCTGTTAGAGTTCAGAGGGCATCATCGTTGCCCAGGGTGTCCGCACCTGGGTCCAGGCGCTTCATTGCCAGGAGGACTTTCCTTAATCTGTTCTTAGATCTATCAGCATTACTAGGGACTGAGAACAAGGTCAGCTCCTTTTGTCATTTCATCCGGCACCTGAGATACAGTTTGTGAACTCTGTCTCTTTGTAACTCTCAGTGCAGAATTATTTTTATCACATGTGCATGTGGAGCCCTCTTCCTGTTGCTGTGATGAGATGAATCACTGTTTGAAGCGTTCCACTTTGTTGACACCTCTCCGTTCCCAGAAACCTGCTGTTCTTGCTTACATAGTTTGAGTGTGTGTTTTGTGTGTGTGCATGCAGACATGTCTGTGAGTGCCCATGCCAGTGTTTGCTCATGTGGAGGCCAGAGGCTGACAACATGTGTCTTTCTCAGCTCCTTGTCACCTTATTTTTTGAGACAGAGTCTCTAACTGGACCCAGAGCTCACCAGTTTGGTTAGTGAGGTCCAAGGGTCTGTCTCCGCCTCCCCCGTGCTGGGGTGACGGACGAATGCCACTGTAACCACCTTTCACAGGTGCAGGGAATCCAGACTCAGGTCCTCACGCTTGCATAGCAAGATTTTACCCACTGAGCCGCCGTCTCCCCATCACCTCTTGTGCACTTTTGTCCCTCAATGGATGATAGTTATTTGGTTTGTTCTTGATTTCCTCCCCATGTAAAATGGTCTTCTTGTAGTGTTCGCTAAGAACGCACAGTGTGTCTTCTTTGATTATTACATAAAATGTAGTCAGGCTCAGTGGAGCCCTGAACATTGCTGGTCCTGATTAGATTCACACATCCTGATGACTGCAAGTACTAACAGATACAGTTGGGGCTTCTGGGATATTTTAATATGTACTGATAGGGTTTACCTTATGAACGTTTTCACAAATTCAGTGCTAGAGGCAATAATCAGGCAGCCCTGTCTAGACCTGCCAGCTCTAATATTTTGATAATTATGCATACATCTTTGTATATATAAATGTATATATATCACTCTAAAATTAGCAGACAATTTCCAGGTCTTTACTGAGTCCTGTGTGTTGCTTGTCTTTCATCATGGCTTGTGACTCTAGTCTCCCATGGATACTCTTGCTGGTTCCTGTCCAGATAGTTAGCAACATGAACTTCATGTGTCTTCTAAACAGAGTGCAGTTTTCCACCAAAGATGTGGAAGATGGATCACGGAATGGCCCTTTGCTCTCCAAGACATCTGAAAATGTGTGGCACACAGAGCCTTGTTATTACTGTGGTGGAGGTAATAGATTAGAAAGTGAGTTGAGTGTCTTACACTGCTAGGGGACAAAGAGGTGGGGAACATTATGCCTTGTTAGGATGTTTTCATGTTCCTGACACAGGTTGGAGAAATATCAGAGTGGTTACTAGTCTTCAAGCCATGTAATGGTAGTAAAGGGATTCTAAGTCTGTGAAGTGCAAAACGGCACTATTTCCTGAAGACTCAGTTCTAAGAAGTGACTCGTAGTCATTGTCCACTAGGAGGGTGGAAGCTGCATATGACATCCTCATTTCAATTGGAGATGGCAAGTCCCTCTCCAGATATTGTTCAAAGGAGCAACAAAAAGGAGAAATGAAAACATGTTTCCAAAGGGAGTTGTCAGTAAATATGACTACTATTTTGGGTAAATATGACTACATTTGTGCCATACAACAGTAACAAATAGATTAAGGCAAAATATTTGACTTTATTGGGAAACATTTATAATAAAAATAATATCTTTAAGATGTAGTTTGGGATTTATTAATATGCAGACTTATAAATTATATTTGATACTATTCTAGGATAGATTTAAAAAATATTATTTTTATTTGATATGGTTGAGTGTTTTGTCTGCATGTGTATAAGTGCATGTGTGTTGTGCAAAGCCCAAGGAGGTCAGAAGAAGGTGTTGGGAACCATGGGATCCCCTGGAACTGGAGTTGCAATGGTTGTTAGCCCCCATCTGGGTGCTGGGAATCAAACCTGGGTCTTCTGTAAGAGCAGCCACTGCTGAGCCATCTCCCTAGCCCCTCTAGGATAGATTTTTTTGCTACATACTTTTAGATGCACACATTTAATGTTGACCCAAAAGTAAATTATTTGTTAAGCTATAATTTTATAAGGCTTTTTCTATTTAAAATATGCCTTCTTACAATAAAAACCTTTCATGGAAAAAGGGATGGATATTTTTCTCATCAAAAAGGTTTGGGGACCTCAACTATCAGGCTTGCTTGGGTTTCTGGGCTCCTTCCCCATCCCAGGCCTACAGTTCTGACTTCCCTTTCTGAGACTTCTTTGTGCTCCAGCTTCCTTGGGTCACTGCGATCCTTGCTGGCCCCAGATCTGTGCACTTTCTAGACTTTCTGTGGCGAATTCCCTCTGTAATCTCACTCCCACAATATGTTTTTGTTGTGGGGATCCTTCTCTGTCCCAAACCTGCCCTGCTGAGTTCCTTTCACCATTTCAGCATTCAGGCCTGCCTCAGTTGCTGGGATTCTAGCACACCCCAGACCTCAAGCTCCCCCAGCCTAACCTATCAGCCAGCTTGTTCACCTGGTAGCCATCTAGTCCACCCCGCTGACTCTCTGGAGTGGAACCTCAACTCAAAACTTGCACTACACTGGAAACTTAGAAACATCTCCTATAAATAAGTTGATGATGCATCTGAAGGATCTGGAAAACCAACACCTAAAAAGAGCAGACGGGAAAAGATAAAGTCAAGGCTGAAATTAACGACAAAACAATTCAAAGAATCAATGAAACAGAGTTGGTTTTTTGAAAAGAGTAAAAATTTAGCTAAATTAACCAAAAGAAAACAAGAGAGTTAGAAAAGGGAAACCTTACAACACACCCTGAGGAAATCCAGAAAACCATAAAGACATACTTTAAAAATTTATATTCCATTAAACTGGAAAATCTAAAAGAAATGGATAAATTTCTAGGTATGCATAGCCTACCAAAGTGACAAATAATTTAAACAGACCCGTAACAACCAATGAAATAGATGCAGTAATTAAAAATCTTCAACTGAAAAAGAGCTCAGGGCCAGGTGGATATGGTGCAGAAGTCTACCAAGGCTCCATAAGAGCTAATACAATACCAGTCCTTTCAAGTTATTCTGAAAAACAGAAAAGGAAGGAACACTCCCAAATTCTACAAAGCAAGTATTATTCCGATACCAAAACCAGACAAAGGTCCAACAGAAAAAAATTATAGGCCAGTTTCTCTTATGAACATAGATGTAAAACTCCTCAATAAAATACTTGCCAACCAAATGCAAGAACACATCAAAAACATATCTACCACGATCAAGCTGGCTTCATCTCAGAGATTTGGGCATGGCTCACCGTACATAAATCAATAAATGTAATTTACCACAAAAACAGACCTGAGGACAGAAGCCATGAGATCATCTCATTAGATTCAGAAAAGTCCTCTTGGAAAAAATCCAACATCCATTCATGATAAGGGTCATGGAGAATTAGGCATACGGAGGACATATCTCAACACAGTAAAGACAGAGTACCACAGCCAACACCATTCTAAATGGAGAAAAACTGAATGCATTCCCATTAAATCAGAAACAAGACAAGGATGTTCTCTCTCTCTGCTCCTGTTCACTGTCACACTTGAAGTCTTAGCTAGAGCAATAAGACAAATGAAGGAGATAAAGAGGCACACACTGGAAAGGAACCAGTCAAGCTATCCTTATTTGCAGAAAATGTCATTCTTTACATAACAGACCTCAAAGACTCCACCAGAAAACTAGAGCTGATAAACATACTCAGCAAAGTACAGGGTATAAAATTACACAACAATCAGTAGCTTTCCTATTCACTACCAACAAACATGCCAAGTAAGAGTCAGGGAAACAAAGGGGCCACAGATACACACTGGAGAAAAAACAGCATGTTCAACAAACGGTGCTGGTCAAACCGGATAGCGACATGTAGAAGAATGAAGCTAGGTCCCTACCTCTCAGTATGTACAAAGCTCAACTCCAAATGACTCAAGGACCTCAATGTAAGAGCCTTACCTGGATCAGATAGAGGAGAAAGTAGGGAACACATTGGAACTCAGAGGTACAGAAAAGGGCTTTCTGAGCAGGACTCCTATAGCACAGTCATTAAGCTCAATAATTGACAAATGGACCCTCATGAAACTAAAAAGCTTCTGTATAGCAAAGGACACCATCATTCAAGTGAAGAGGCAGCCTATAGAATGGGAAAGAATCTTTACTAGCTACACCTCTGACAAGGGTTAATAACTATAATATACAAAGATTTAAAAAAACCTAAACATCAATAAAACAAATGACCTAATCAAAAAATGGGGCAAGGAGCTGAACAAGGGGTTCTCAAAACCTTGAAATGCAAATGGTTGCGAAATCTTAAGAAGATCTTCAATGTCTTTAGTCATCAGGGAAATGCAAAGTAAAACCACTTTGAGACATCATCTTACCCCGTTTAGAATGGCTAAGATCCAAAAAACAAACAAGGACCAATGCTGTCGAAGATGTGGGGGAAGGGAGACTTGTATCCATTGCTAGTGGGACTGCAGACTGGCGCAGCCACTATGGAAATCACTGTGGAGTTTCCTCAGAAAGCCAGAAGTCTACGGTAAGACCCATCCATATCACCGTTGGGCATATGCCCCCAAACTGTACTCTACTTCAGAGATACCTGTTCGTCCGTGTTCATTGCTGCCCTTCTCACGATAGTCAGGAAATGGAAACAGCTTAGATACCCATCAGTTGATGAATAGAAAATGACAGTGGTATACAATGGAATATTATTCAGCTGTCAAAAAGTGAAATTATGAGCTGGAGAGATGGCTTAGTGTTTAAGAGCACTGGCTGCTCTTGCAGAGGACCTGGGTTCGATTCCCAGCACCCGCATGGTGGCTAACCACCGTTCATACAGTTCTAGGGATCTGCTGCCTTCTGACCTTTGTGGGCATTGCATGATAAGGGTGCACCTACCTATATGCAAACAATATATACATAAAACAGAAATAATAAAATATGTAAAAGTGAAGTTATGAAATTTACAGGTAAATGGATGATGGAACTGGAGACAGTCATTCTGAGTGAGGAACCCAGACCCAGAAAAGCATTACATGTTCTTCCTCATAGCTGGATTCTAGCTGTGAATTCTTAGATGTGCATGTCTCATTTTGGAAATCACTGAAACAGTAGAACAGCCAAGGGAGGGTGGACTGCATTGGAGGGGACACAGAATGCAGTGATGTAAAGGGGGAGGGGAGTAACAGAGCAGGAAGGGGTAACAGGGGGTTGGGAGGGCAGTGGAGGGAGTGTGGAGGGGGATAACTAAAGGCCTTGAGGAAAAGCCATGTGGAAACCTACAATGCTAGGAGCTTCTTAAAGTAGCTACATATATATTCTAAAAGGAGATTAAAAGGCGTTACTTTTAACAGGGGACTATTGCCCCTACACCATAGGCTAGCAAAGTAAGAACTCAGTGCCAGGGATGTACTTCTTCTTTTGAAACTGTTGATGAGGGGTTCCCTAGACCCTCAAACAATACTGGCCATCGCCTCTGCTCTTGGTTACCCACCAGAACTTTATAGAAAGACCCCATTGCTGTAGACACTACATACACCAGCTGTGGAATGAACAAGGAAATCAAGCTGGTATCAGTTCCAAAGCTTCACCTCTACTAGCTAGCTTTCATAGTGCTGGAAAGAAAAATTAATCATTCACCTTGCCCAGCTGTGAATCCGATATGCTTCAGCAACAACTGGCCCAGCAATATGACTTCTGGTGCAATAGTGATTTGAACATTATGAGAATAATCATTCCCTTTCAAATTGGATTTTAAGGTCTGCTTCATAAGATGGAGCCCATCCCTGGCATTGATATCAGGCCAGGAACATGTGGCTAAACAGGCCACAGGCCACAGGGGAGAGCCTGATACTATTACTTTGCTAAATACATATAGTATTAAAGGGACTCTTAAGGACTTATTGTTATAGCCATAGATTAGTGCATCTCTCAACTCTCAGGAGGGAAGCTTCCTTAAGCAGCAGGTGGTGATTAATACAGGAACCTCAAACTAGCCAATGAGCAGAGAATAAAAGATTACAGATTACTTATCCCTGAATTGGACACCTTATCGGCTTCTGCTTCTCAAGGCTCAGGGATCGTTGTGGGAGAGATCACTGAAAGTCTAAGAGCCAGAGATGGCGGATAACCACAAGGAACGTTTACCAGACAGCTGGGAAGTTACTCATTTGAACTCAGCAATGGCGACAGCATGCACAAAGCCATATAAGTTCAAGCCAGACAAAATCCCAGCATAGACATGGGGAAATGGGTAAGAAACCCCAGCCCTGAAGAACTGTCGGCTGCTGGGAAGAGGAGCATCAGTTTCTTTTAAGAGAGTGACTCTGGATAGGTGAATCAGGCTCCATTGAATGATCCACACTGAACGACTTTTAAGGATGCAAATTTGACCGCATACGCCTTAAAATAGCAAATCTCATGGCAGTCGTTTCCAAATAATAGTGTAAGGAGAACAATTAGTCCTCTCAGCTCTGAGGTAGTGATGCCTTTTACATTTATTATTGTGTTGCTATAACCCGAAAGCTCTATCAGTGTTGTTACAAACCCTTAACATTCCACATTAATTCCAAATGTCAGGAATTTGATACATCCATTCCGTGGTCCTAACAGAGGCCGACATGAATCTCTCTGTCTCCGTCTCTGTGTTTACTCATGTGGGTATATGCACATGCATGTGTGTGGAGGCCAGAGGTTGACATCAGGTGTCTTCCTGAATCCTTTCCACCTTAGTTTTTGAGACAGGGTCTCTCACTGAGCTTGGAGCTCATCACTTTGGCTAGACTGGCTTGTCAGTCAAGTTCAGGGGTCTGCCCGTCTCTGCTCTCCCAGTGTCGGGGTTACAGAAGTGTGCAGCTGCACCTAACTTTTATGTGGGTTCTGGGGATCTAAACTCAAGTCCTCATGCTTGCACAGGAGGCGTGTTCCTGACTGAGCCATCTCTGCTGCCCTGGGAGGTCTTGAATGCCTTGAATAACACTAGGGTGAGATGTAGACATGACTTCAGGAATTCACACTATCACAGTAAGCAGAAGCCTTAAAAAACACGTGTGTGTGTGTGTGTGTGTGTGTGTGCGTGTGTGCATGTATGTGTGTGTTTTGCCCATATGCATTATGTTGGGGTGTGTGCGCCCGTGCGCATGTGGAGGCGGGGGATGCTGATTGGCCCCCGTATTGTTCTTTGCTTTATTCCCCTGAGAGCATCTCTCTCTCACTGTTCTTTGGCTAGACTGGCTGGCCAGCAAACTCCAGTGATCATCCTGTCTTCCACTCCTTCCTTCCCTCCCCAGGGCTGGGGTAATAGGCACATAGAGCCCCGCACAGCTTTTTTCACATGGATGCTGGGGATCTGAACTCAGGTCCTCATGCTTGTGCAGTAAGGGCTCTTACTCACAGAGCCATCTCCCCAGCCCCAGTAAGTGTCTAATCCAATTAGATGATCAGTATTTAGAAAGAAGGTAGTGTGCAAAAGAGGTAGGTATAATAGTAAGATTTCTTACCATTTTACGTGGCACTTGATTTTAGAATGTAATTGTAAGTTTGGAGAATTTCTTAGACATCTTGAATAACGCTCTGTGCATTAACCCTGTGGTGGTTTTGCCTCCGTTTACATGTAGCATTTGACACCAGTGATACAAGCAAGCACTAGCTATTGACTTTCCCTTATTGGATATTTATCTTCTAGTTTGGTGAATGAGGGTGCTCTGAAATCATGGTTTCCAGAGAGTATTTCTGCTTCTGGTCTGGAATAGACAGTCATGAATAAGAAGAGTGACCTCTTGCAGTGACAGTAATCTCAAGAAGGCCTATAGTTTTGATGGTGGGAAAGCTTAGCTTACGAAAACGCTACGTGAATTTTCCGTGGATAGATTTTCTCTTAGTGAGCCCCTCTGGGTATGCGGGTGAGGCTTGGGACCTCCTTTATGCTCTGATATCTTATGTATGTGAGATAGTGTTTACGATTTTTAAGAATTACAGATCCAGTGAATAAACTTATTCTTGGAGGAGCGTGTTAGAATTTCTAAACCCATGTAGTTTGGACGAGTTATTACACACAATTTGATTTATTATAATTTTAACTTTAACAGCTCTTCGGAGGAAAGTAAACAAAAATAAAAAAGTGAAATAAAACCAAAGACTCTTTTCCCCAAAGAACACAACACTCGATGGCACTGAAGGAAAATGAAGAAATGGGATCCTGTATATGTAAGAAATCGTGGAAAACTGTTGCATATTTTAGCTTTGGGAGAAAGACAGTGGGAGCCTTGTGGCACCTCTGGTGATGCCCTTCCCTCCCCTCCCTCCCTCCCTCCCTCCCTCCCTCCCTCCCTCCCTCCCTCCCTCCCTCCCTCCCTCCCTCCCTCCCTCCTCTTTCTCTGCTGACTCTCTTCTCGGTCCAACCTCTGTACTCACCTCTTTTTTTTAGGCCACTCTTTGATCCCTGTATCTTTAAACATCCTCACATCAGTAATTCACAAACTCTTACTTTCTGTTCAGACCTCTCCTCTGGAGCGCCAATGTCACGCTCAGCTTCCTCTTTGCAATCTGCACTTACTGTCTTGAAACTTTGACATGTCCAGGATGGCGCTGCAGATTTTCTGAAAAGTCTGTTTTCTCAGAGGGGAAATGATGTCACAGTTCACAGCACTTTTCATTGCCCCTCCCCAAACCCATCCAATTCATCAGCAAGTCCTTCTCGCAGTATCTCCAAAATGCCCCCCAAATGTATGGATTTCTTTTCAGCTTCCTTTCATCCACACCCCGTTTCTTCTCCCCCAGCTGTCACAGGAGGCTGGGAGCTGGCCCCCCTGCTCTCCTGCTCCTCCAGTGGAGACTTCACACAGCCATGAAGTGCTCTAAACATGTCTATGGCAGGACGTGTGGAGTGCTTCACTTTCTAAAAAATGATAATGTGTTCCATGGAGGTGTTTGGTAGTAAGCCCCTTCTGCCTTTGAGGGAAGAGGCATTTGTTTCTGGATGAAAAGAATGTTCACGGATTAAGGCTGGGAAAGTGTGTGTGTGTGTGTGTGTGTGTGTGTGTGTGATCTATGTTGGGCAAAGGGAGATGGAGTAATGTCTTTAAAAGTCTAAAGCGGAGGGACCGTGCCTTGTTTCCCCACAGGCATGCTTGAGAGATGAACTGTCCAGACAAACAGTAACAGAAGCCATCAAGATTTCTGATGGACCATGATGCTGATCTTGGCTTCAAACTGAGCCACCTGGGAAGAGTGAAGCCCACTGAGGAATTTCTTCTATCAGATTGACCTGCCTGTGGGGCATTTTACTGATTGTAAATTGACGTAGGAGGGCCCAGTCCACTGGTAGGTGGGCCTGGGCTATAGAAAGGTAGCTGAGTAAGCCAGGGGAAGGAAGCCAGTAGGAGGCATTCCTTCACTGTCTCTGCTTCAGTTCCTGCTCCAGGTTCTTGCCTTGACTTCAGTGATGATGGACTGCAATCTGTAAGCTAAAATAAATCCAAGTTGCTTTGGGTCTGGGTTTTATCCTAGCAACAGAAAGCAGAGTAGGACATTGGCTATCATGCTCTGAAGGCAGTGAGGCCCACAGTGAGATGTGCTTGATCCTTGCCTTAGAATTCCCCAGAGAAAAACAGTCGGGTGGCTATCCTCAAATAAAAGATGGATGTTTCCCGACTTAACTATAATTCAACTCAATGTTTTTCTGACTTTATAATGGTATGAACGGGATCCACATTCAGTAGAAATTGCACTCTGAGTTTTGAATGTTGATCTTTTCCAGGGTTAGCAATCTCATTTGATAGTCTCTCCAGATGCTGGGTAGCAACAAGCCCTAGCTTGCAGTCAGCCATTAGAGCGAGCGCTGATACACCACCGTATATTGTGTTGCTAAGAGACATTAGGTGAGCTAGGTGCATGAAATACATTTTCAGCTTACAATATTTTCAGCTTGTGATGGATTTCTCAGGATGTAACCCTAGTGTAAGTTTGGAGCTTCTGAATAAAGTTGTAGATATATACATATCTATACTTATCTATATTCATATCTATACCTGTAGGTGTCCATAAATGCACACTAATGGACTTCAGACTCCTTTTCAGGGGTCTCCACAGCCCCATCACCTCATTACCACACTCCTTCTGAGCTCTGTGCTCTGGTTTCATGGAATTTTCTTTCTCTTCCAAGTTCTTACCTTCCTGAGTTTAACTTGAGGTTTTCTTGGCCTCATGGCCAGACCTTGGCATCTTTCAGTTGTCAGCTTAGATAGTAGTTTTTTCCTGACTTGCCTCTCCCTCTCTCCCTCCCTCTCTCCCTCCCTCCCTCCCTTCCTTCCTTCCTTCCCTCTCATTTTAGAGCTTTTTAAAAAGATCTTATTTGAAGTTATATTTGAATCTCTCTGTAGGTTATGCACAGTGCTGTTGTCTGCAGAGGTCAGAGGCATGACTCTCCTAGAGCTGGAGTTACAGGAGGTTGTGAGCTTCCATGTGGGTTCTGGGAACCAAACTATTGTACTGTGCAAGAGCAGTAGGTGCTCTTACATGCTGAGTCATCCCTCCAGCCAAATCCCAACCCCCCTTTTGAGACAGGGTCTTATGTAGCCCAGGTTGTTGTGGAACACTCTATGCCGAAGATGACCCTGAACTCCTGATCCTCCTGCCTTCAACACCTTAAGTGCTGGGATTACAGGCTTGCAGCATCATTCCCGATTTTACGCAGTGCTGGGGATCAAACCCAGGGCTCCACGCATGCTACGCACACACTCTACCAACTGAGCCACATCCATAGCCTCTTTTTTGTCTGTTGCCTCCATCTCCAGCCTTGTTTCTATCACATCAATTTTGTTATTTTATTACTGTATTTGTATTTTCAATTCACCACTTGAATATTAGCTCCTGGAGATAGTTTTGGTTTTCCTAATCAACGTGTTCCCAGCACTTAGCATGGAGCCCAGTATATATTAAGCACTAAAAATATTACAAAAACCCAAACTCAGTTACTGATGAGGAATGTCAACAAATATTTGCTTGCTCCCTGTGTAGCCAATCACAAGAAATGGATTGCCTCATGTAATCCTTAGCAACCTCTCGAGGTAGGCAATGTTCACTCTAAAGATTCAAAAAGCAGGTGGTGGGAATTCAACCACTTGCTCAAGGACACAGGTTAGTGGCAAAGTCTGGATTTGAATCCAGTTTTGAGTTTAAGCCCTCAGCTCTCTGCATAGCCAATTTAGTTAATATTTTGCCAAAACAATGTAAAATGTACTAGTCACTCAACCAAAGAAAGTTGTGTAGGGAATGAATGTCTAGAGAGCAAAGTTGTAGGTTCAATCGACTGTTCTCCACCACATGTGTAAGGAACCGTTCCCTAGAGGTCAGGTCAAGGGCAAGTGGGTTTAAATGGCTAAGTGAATAATTTTCAGAAAAGCCCCCTAAATCCTCATGGAAGGATTTAACAGTTCTTTAGGTTAAGAAAACCGAAACCAGTAATATATACCTGGAATTTTTATTTAACACTGTAGTTACTGGTATAATAAATTCTTTGTAGAATGATTTTAAAAATTAAGAAAATAAAGGTCCAGGCCATTCCTTGAATAAGGACTGGACTTCTCTGGTTAAAGTGATTTCATGGTTCAATTGATTTGATTCCAGCTGTGGGTACTGCTGTTTTTTGGTTCCATCACTGTTTATGTTTCAGAAAAGTGTTGATGGCAAATTAATGTGTTGGTTAGGCTTTTCTTTTTGTATAACGTAAGAGAGAAACCTTAAAGTAGCAGTTATCCAAGGAGCCCCAGTACTCCTTGCTGTTGGAAAACACTCAGCACTTGGGGATCTCACAGACAGGGAGCCTTATCATGAACCACTGTCAAAATGCTGAGATACAGAAGTTCTGAGGAATGAATTGGGAACATATACTTCAGAAAGCCCATTTCTGAGCAGACAACTGATTTGTATGTAGATAGAGATGATTCTAAATTCTCTTAATATGTTCCCTATTCAGTTTTTTCCTATATGCAAAACAGGTTAAAAAAAAGTCAACATATTAACCTACAAGTTAATGAAAAAGGGATATTTGAAAGACTTTCTTCATTATTAAACAAATATTAAAACTACTTGTAACTGTATTAACTTTCAACAAAGAAATTGGTTGTATTCCTTTACAGAAGTGCAAATGTTTACTTGTAATGGGGAAAGGTTTATTGAATTACGGTCTGAATGAGGTCCAGGGAAATCTGAAGCCAGAAGGTAGACCTGAGCAGAGACAATTAGCATTTCAATGATAATTCCAAATTCCCATGGAGTGTGTATCTTTCTTTTTCAGTTTTCTGGATTAAACATCACGGATCAGTTTGGATTAGTCTTTTAAAAATGAGCTAACCATCTTCCAGAGAGATTCCTCCAGGTGATCTAATGCCCTTGTCATGGACTGCAGGGAGTCTCCCCTCTCTCTCGTCCCTAATTGGTCCTTACAGAACAGGTGAGTCAACCCTCTAGGCTGTTTCTCCCTGCCCCGCCACTTCTTTGTCTGACCAGTAGGTGGCACTACCTGTCCTGACTGCGACCTACAGACCTTTGTCTTGTAAACCTGAAAAGCAGGTTTACAACTGTGCTATATGTTTATATTCATTCTGGCTTGTCTAGTCTGATTTTTAAGCACGGTCCTTTGACAGCGAAAGCACCTTTTCCGAACCTTGGGAACTTCATCTGGTGGTCACAAGGGGTAATCAGGCTGCATGACAAATGGAAGCAAATCAACCAAACTCCAACTAGCTTTGAGAGACTTGAGTAGGGGAATACTGCAGAAATTACTGTGCTTAATATTCTGTGAAAGTTATAGATGACTTCATACCAAGCATAAAATTAAACAGGACATTAAACATTTTAAAGTTTAATTCATGACTTCAAAACTTTTAAATGAGATTCAGGCAAACAGAAAATTGTGAATTAAATTGTTCTTTGCTTGAATAAGCAAACTGAGCTTCTTTGCAGTTAGCAATCAATATTATGCAGATCGTGGAAAAGCATTTATCCTTGTTAAAATAGAATTATGACCAGATATTGATTTACATTTTATTGTTTGAACAACTGTCAATGGGACCTTTTATTCTTTCTGATGTTTTTTACATTTAAGTTATTTACTAACACTTTGTAACACTGTGTATCACAGTATGTTTTCTCTTTATGAATTGTGTTTTAATTCTCTTGTCACCTGGTATTATATAGGAGGTTCATTAGCTAAAGTTAATGTCATTTGTTACAAACCAGAGTTTTAATTTATTGTTATTATTTTTAAAATTTATATATTTTGAGACAGGGTCTCACTACATAGACCAGGTTGACTTCTAACTCACTGAGATCTGCTTGCCTCTGCCTGGAGAGTGCTGAGACTAAAGGTGTGCATTACCACACCTGGTTATTATTATTATTTTTAGAGTTATGTAGATCTGGAGGAATGGAGAGATGGCTCAGCGGTTAAGAGCACTTGCTGCTCTTGCAGAGAATCAGGATTTGCTTCCCAGCACCAACGTCATGGCTAACAGTTCCAGGAGATCCAGTGCCCTCTTCTGGCCTCTGCAAGCATTGCATGCACACAGTGCACTTCCACACCAGCAGGCGAAACACTAGTATGCACAAAATAAAACTGGAAAACAAAACAAAAAAACACCCCAAATCCTCATGCAGATCTGGCACCTTTTGGCACCTTCTAAAAATAAACAAATGTATTTTTTTGTATGTATGGTGTGTGTGTGTGTGTGTGTGTGTGTGTGTGTGTATGCAGTTGCTTAAGTGTCACTGCATTTACACCAGAAGACAGCGTTCAAGACTTAGTTCTCACCTTCCACCTTTGTTTTGAGGCAGGGGCTCAGGGTGCTTCATTCTGCTGTGCTCTGTTCTCTAGGCTTGCTGCCCCTCAGGCTTCTGGCTTTTCTTTGGTCTCTGCCCCCCATCTCCCTTAGGAGGGCTGGGATTTCAGACGCAGGCCACTGCATTTGTCTTTTTACATGGGTTCTGGGGATGGAATTCATGTTGTCAGGCTTGCCCAACAAGGATTTTTACTCACTGAGCCATATCGTGTATCCAAGTGTCTTTAAAGTGGCAGTTCTAACAACATAAAGCTGCTTCCTTTGGGGCGTGCTTGCCCCTTCATGGACCAGAACCTGGAGGGATGACTTCCTGTGGCTGTGAGAGGTGGAGCTGCCCAGGAGAGAGGCAGCCGCGTCTCAGATCAGCTCCTTCAACCCAAAGGTTCGCTTTGGGTTTTGTACCTGGTCGTGGTAATATGTGCTCACAGGGAATGGCAGAGCTGTGAGAGGGAAGCGTAAACGGAAAGGATGATCAAGTGGCTGCAGATGCCCACAGAAGAGCCCCGCCCTGAGTGCGAGCTTACTCCGCCTGATTTTCTTCATGTTGCTTTGATCATAAGGATTTCATAAACTCCAGGCTTTAGTCATTGGCTCCAGGAATGGCGTGATTAATTAGGTGGTCAATGTCGGGCACTGAGCTGTCATTGGATTTATTAACATTGCTGGGTTGCGGTTCGTTTTCTACACTGCTGTTTTCTTTTTGCACACTCTTTTATGAGGTATGACATGTTCCTCTTAATTGAAACCAAGTATCCCTACCAAATGCAGGACTCGGATCTTAGTAGCCCGTGAGAGGCTGTGTTTTCCTGATTGACAGTCTCATTTTCTATGCATCTGGAATGTTACAGCAACCTTTTGAAGGCACAGTCTTCTCTTTGAGCTCCAGGCCCCTGTCCCGGTGGTCTTTACCTGCTCCTTGTCTCTGGGCCCCTCTAAACTGAACTTCCTATACATAATCCTATTAGGGTTCAGTTACAGAGCACAGAATCTGTTCTGTTTTAAGAAGAAAGAGATTGTTAGAAGGACTCAAGATAATATGAAACAGGGAGGCATCCTTTAGGATGAATTTAAAGCCTTGGAGTTCAGAAGCTGCTTCTGCTAATGTGATACCCACCCCAGGGACACAGCCCTTCAGCTCTGCCTGTCCCAGCACAAGCCAAGCCTCATATCTGTGTGTGTGTGTGTGTGTCTGAACTAAGCCACGTTGAGAACCTGTATCTGCAAGGAAACTTGAAGAACAGTCACGTTTAGCCCTTTGGCCATGGGAACAGGAGACTGGAAGGCACGATGAACATGTAATCCCCTCCTTTTCCACTACAGTACCTATTGGGAATTGGTACGTTCCAACTTTCTGCTATTTTTCTCTCAAGAAAATTTCTTGTTCTTATACAAATTGTTGTTCATATGAATAGTTGCTTTAGGCTAGCCTCATTATTGCGGAGTATTCTAGTGAAAAGGCTAAGACAAGTTCTATTAAAGAACCAACAGGCTGTTAGCTGAGGACAGGAGGAGGAGGCTTCCCTGCTTGCTCTTGCTCATGTTAAGCCATCTTCCCAGTGAATTACACGTTTACTTTCCAGATTGGATTCTACAAGCAATGCTAAATGATAGTAATATTTTCCTTTATTTACTCCAGAAATTGAATGCTTATTCTTCTTTAATTGTTTTTGTCATTGACTCATAATTAACAAAGCAAAGCCCATCCCTGATTGTTTGAGGGCTTAGTCAACCATACAATAGTTTTCATTTTTGCTTAAAAAATTATAGACAGTTTAATATTTTATTTGTTGTTTGCTTTTAATTCTTTGAAAAATATTTTATTTATGATTTTTATTTTTTGTGTGTGTATGAGTGTATTGGCTGCATGCATGTAAGTATACCTGTATACTCATGGCCTCAGCGGTCAGAAGAGGATATCAGATTGCTTGGAACTAGAGTTACAGTTAGCTGCCATGTGGGTGCTAGGAACTGAACTCAGGTCTTCTGCAAGAGCAGCCAGTACTCTTAACTGCTGAGCCATCCCTCCCTTTAACTCTTTTTTTTCTTTTTTGAGGAAAGGTCTCACTATGTATCCCTGGCTGGCCTGGAACTTGCCGTGTATAACAGACTGACCTCAAACTCACAAAGATCCCCTGTTTCTGCCTCCTGAGTGCTGGGATTAAAGGTGTACACCACCATGCCTGGCCTTTTATATATATATATATATATATATATATATATATATATATATATATAAATAAAATTTTTTAAAAATTAATTAATTGATTAATTTATTTTTATTTTTTTGAGACAGGCTCTTACTATGTCCATGTGTTGTTTGTACTTTTTGTGTAGGCCAGGCAATCCTCTTGTCTCAGTTTCCTAAGAGCTGGGATTACAGGGGTCTATCATCAGATACATTGTACCTGATACTTTGATCCATTGTTTCAAATGTTTTACACACTGAGAAATTTATTCTGCCAGAAAACCTCTTGACTCTAAGACATAGCAGTCAGGTGAGCATAATATCACTATGTCACTTATACTATGGTGTATGACATAACACAGGACGGGCCTTAGCAAGGCCACCCGCCATGAGGAATAAGGGAATGGCTCCTGTGGACATGGAGCCACTCTGGCCAGGCATGACACCTGCTTCCACCCACCTTCTGGAGAGAACCTGCACCAAGATGATCTACCTGGGGACAGATTACTATTGGCCGCAGTTGGGAACCACCCCATAGGGTGATTGGCTAACCCAAATCATAAAACCCTTTGCACTTTCTTGAATAAACTGAGTTTGCTGCGGCTCGCCATCCACATGCCTTCACCCAGCTCTCGGGGTCTGTGTTTTGACTCCGCACCTCTCACCCCCTCACGGCGGAGGCAGAGACACTGACCAGAGGGACCCCAACACTATGGAAGTACTCTGCACTTGGAATCTCTTTTTCAGGATTATGTTGTAGAACATAGATCATTTTCAGTTTTAGAAAAATTGGGGATTTCCCAAGCCTCTGGCACTTGCAACATGTTAGAAAAAAAGTTTCGATTTTTTCTTTTTTTTTTTTTTTTTAAAAACAGTGCCAGATTCTTTTTTGGTTTAGATTTTCCCCACCATCTGTAACAAGTAAAATAGTGTGTGAACACATTATGGTAAATTGAAGAATGGCAGAGAAAGATGGCACCCACTGGAGGAAACACTACGCCATACTTAAGGAAACAAGCTGATTTACATGGACTTGGATTCTGGACGAGCTCCACCCTCCAGGTTAGAGAAGTCACTTAGCTGCTCTAGCATTCCATTTTCTTATTTCTCCTTTTTTGATTTATTCATTCATTCATTTATGTTTATATGTATACATACGTCTTGCCTGTGTGTAAATGCACCACGTGTGTGCATTGCCCACGGAGGCCAGAGAGGGCATTGAGTTCCCTGGAACTGGAGTTGCAGATGGTTGTGAGCCGCCATGTGGGTGCTAGAACTGAACCCTGGTCCTGTGAAAGAGCAGCCAGTGTTCTTAACCCTGAGCCATCTCTCCAGCCCCAGTTTTCTAATTTTGTAAGATTGCTAATGCTTGCTGTGAGGATTATATTACAATAATACATTTAAAATACAGCACTGTGAATATTTGACAATTTAATTATTTTGTGTAGTTTGTGTGTTTGTGTGCACGTGCAGGTGCATGTAGTGTGTGTGGTGTGTGTGTGTTTGGGTGTGTATCATGTGCATGGGAGCATACGTACATGTGTGTGGTTATGTGTAGAGGCCCAGGGTCCACACTGGGTGTCTTCCGAAATTGCTCTCCATCTTGTTTTTGAGATAAGGACTCTCACTGAACCTCGAGCTCACCAGCTGGATAGACTGGTTGGCCAGCGAGCTCAAGGGATGCTCCTGACCCCTTCCCCCAGATCTAGGGTTACAGACAAAAACTGCTGCACTTGGCTTTCCGTGGGTGCTGGGGATTGAGCTCAGGTTCTCCTGCTTACACAGCAAGCGCTTTACCACTGGGGTCATCTCCCCAGTCCTCAACAAACTGTTTTATTATTATTGTCAATGCAGATCCAGGCAGACACAGAGGCTTCAAAGACTGGTGTCAGGTTTCGGAATAGTGGCAGCTAACTGGATGTGGCCGATGTGCTCTCTCTCACTTTGTTAGTGAAAGGACCTCAGAGCATATTGAAAACTAGAATAACTAACAATAAACCCTCCCCTTGAGAAGGGATTTGTATTGATAAACTATAGATAGAATATGAAATTTCCGGGAAAAATTATTCAAACTGGCCCAACATAAATAGAAAAACTTAAATAGTTCAGTAGGTATGGAAGATTCCCTCCGCCTCCCAAATAGAACATATTTTGGAAAAAGATGACTCATATTTTATAGAAATGGTCATAGAGCATAGAGACAGTCTACTTAAATTTTGCCAATTGGCTGACAAATGTAGCATACTACTGATACAAACGTGAAGACTGTTATCAACCTGCTAATGCTTACGAAACATGGTTGGTCTAGTAACACCACATGGCTAATTTTATCCTCATTAAAACCTTGAACTATTTCTCCTCTGAACTCTTTCTTTTCATTTTCTGTGAAGTTTCTTAAAATTAAATTTTGTTTCAGCAATAGAGGTTTACGCACTGGAGACCACAGAGAGAAGTCATTGTCAACACAGCAGTGTTTTTCGGTGATATTCTAAAGTTGATGCACTTCCTGTTTTAATTTTTTTCTGTCTGTTTTCCATAATGTGGGAGAAAAGGAAGAAGGCTGGTTTACTGAAAAATTATCTTCAACTCACTCATGTAAAAAGTTTAATGCATTTAAAAACAAATTAAGCAAATTAATCAGAAAAAAGGTTGGACATTTGAAAACTGATCTAATATAGGAACTGGAAAGTTTTACATGCTAAATTGGATTTTATGTTTACAAACCAACTAATTGAATTTAAAGCTATAAAAGTATCTCCCCGTGTACAACAAACAGTCAGATAGTCCATGAAAACGTGAGCAAATTTTTTTTTTTTGCAACAGGATCTCCTTCTGCAGCCCAGGCTGGACTCAAATGCTTATCATTCTTCCTGTCTCAGTCTCCCTACTGTGGGGACAGGTGTGAACCACCAGGCCTGACCGCACATTTATAAAAATTAAAGCATTATGTTAGCATGCAAAGTAACGCGTTTCACTTGACATTTTCATATATTTGTGTTTTTTCATCTCCCTCTACTGCTGTCCCCCTTCTCCCTGGCCCACTCTCGCCAGTCCCCCCCCGCCCCCAGTCTCGCCTTCTTTCACATGACTTGAATCTATTACCTCTGTTTACCCCTTGCTGTCCTGAGGTCTTTTTATTCCCCTCTCCAGATCTCCACATAGTTCATGACCTATGTGTGTGTGCACATGCATGTGTGTGCACACACAGATACGCACATTAAATTCAGAGTCAGCATATGAGAAATGTGGTTTATCTTTCTGGGTCTGGCTTACTTTGTGTAACATTTTGATCTCCAGTTTTGTCCATTTTCTGCAAATGTTATAATTTCATTTTTATTGATGACTGAATGAAATGACACTGTGTATACACCACATTTTCTTTACTTGTTTGCTCTTGGGTATCTAGGCTGATTCTATTTCCTAGTGACTGTGAACAGAATACTAGTAAATGTGGATGTACAAGTGTCTTGGCGGTATGTTGACTTGGGTGTTTTGGATATAAACTCAGAAGTGGTCTAGCTAGGTCATAAGGTAGTTCTACTTTCAGTTTTTGAGAAACTTCCGTACTGATTTCCATACTGATATTAGACAAGTTTATATTCCAAACAGCAATGTGTGAGGGTTCCTCTGTCTTCACATTCCACAGAATTTGTTATTTTCTTGATAACCATTTTACCTTGGGGTGACATGTAATCTCAAAGCACTTTTAATTTGCATTTCTCTAATGGGCAAAGATGCTAAACACTTCAAAAATATAAATTGGGCATTTACAGTTCTTTTTTAGAGATCTGCCTATTCAGGTCATTAACTCATTTATTGATTGATTTTTACACTTCATATGTATTCTAGATATGAATCCCTATCTGATAAAGGGTGTCTGCCCTTCTTTAGGTTGTCTCTTTATGAGTACTTTCTTTGCTGTTCAGAAGTCTTTTAAGCTCATATAATCTTCCGTGTCAGTTCTTGGGCATTTCCTGTGTGATTAGGATCTTTTTAAAGAAGATCCATGCTTCCACCACATGTTGAAGAGTGGTACCTGTGTTCTGCTCTTGCAGTTTCAAGCTTCAGGTCTTATACTGTCTTTGATCCATTCTGAGCAGACTTTCGTGCATAGTGGGAGATCCACTTCTCGTTTCCTTCATCTCTTTGTCGATATCTAGTTTCCTCAGTGTCATTTGTTGGAGGCATGTTCCCAATATATGCTTTCAACACGTTTGTCAAAAATTAGGTGGCCATAGATGTTGAATTTACTTCCGAGCCCTCTATTCTGTTTGTCTGCACGTCCGTTTCTCTGCCAGTACCGAGCTGTCTTTGTTTCTAGGCTCGGTGGTATAATTTGGGTCAGGTACTGTTATAACTCTAACATTGCTCTTTCTGCTTTATAAATTTGTTTTTAAAACCTTATTAATTTATACATGTGATGGTCAGTCTATGCTGTCGATTTGAATGGACTTAGAATCACCTCTGGGTCTGTATGAAGGATTTTCTAGATTAGGTTAACTGAGGTGGGTGACTTCTCTAGATATGGGTGGCACCACCCTGTAGGCTGGGATCCCAGACTTCATAGAAAGGAGAAAGCTAGCTGAGCACAAGCATTTGTTACTCTGCTTCCTGACTGCACTGCAGTGTGGGCAGCTGGCCTCCCATTCTTGCAGCTGAAATAAACCTTTCCTTACTGAAACTGCTTTTTGTCAAATATTTGGTCACAGCAACTAAAAAGTAAGCAATAGCATGGTCATCTCATGCCTCAAAAGATCCCACTGAGTGAAACTTCTAGGGTGTTCATCCTGCCTCTTGTTTCAGTCTTAACTGATAATAGTCTCTAACCACATGAGATCATTGTAATGTCCCCTAAAGTTCTATCTTTTAAAATATATTTATATGACCTAAACGTCAAAATCTTTTGGTATTATGTGTTACTTAAAATTTTATTGGAAATTTATTATTTTAAAATTTAAAATTTATTATTTATTAATTAAACATTAGTAATAAGCACATATATTTTATACATTAATTTTGGGGAGTAAAGAGGTATGTTAAAATATTCAAATTCAAAAGGTATTGTGGGACTGGAGAGACAGCTTAGCAGTTAAGAGCACTGGCTGGTGTTGCAGAAGACCTGTGTTCAAATTCCAGCACAAACATGGTGACTAAAAACCATCTATAACTTGTTCTAGGGGATCTGATGCTCTGTTCTGTCCTTCCCAGGCACTGCATGGCACAGGTGCGCTTACGTACAGGCAGGCAAAGCACTCATACACATAAAAGAAAAATGAAAAGTGGTACTGTGGAAAGAGAAAAAAACACTTGAGATTTTTAATAGGAAATAAATTCTGTAATGTTTTTATGTCCAAAAATATCAATATCAGCACATGTATTTCAACAATTGGTATTTTACAATAATACACTCCACATATTGCTTTAGACACTGCCCTTGTCATCTAGCAATATATAGGGCATTTCTGTTACATATAAATTCTTCTATAACATGATTGTAATGGCTATTATTAAATTTTATGAGTATTTTACTGAAAAAGTTTAAAAATATGGCTTGCTGGCCTTGTAAGCAACATGGTGAAAGTTCTTTTTTTCTGTAAAAGGAATGGAAAATGTCTTAACATGTCTTAACATGTGAGAAATGCATCTGGTCGTCATCAGAAAAAGATGATTTGTTTATGATTTTATCCAAAACACAGTATAAGATAGAAAACTTGATTTTTCAAATACACTATGGGAAGAGAACCTGAGGCCTGTAAGAGGCGAGATGGTTTTAGGGTGTATACGAGAAGACCTTTCGAAGGCTGCTGGAGATCATGCTGTGGTATGCAGACTCTGCAGGTCTCCCCCCAAATGATCCCTGTCTTTGTACTTTTAGCGCCTCATGAGGAACCCTCACTTGTGCGCAGTCACTGAGCTAGAGTGGGAAGCTGGTTCTTCCCCAGTCGAGACTTCAGGTGAGACCGTAGACCCTGTACGAACACCGGGATAGAGGCGTGTGAAGCAGAAGGCCCGGATGAGCTGTGCCCAGGCTAATTTCCCCTGGATTCTGAGATAATAAAAGCTTATTCTCACCTGATGAATTTGGATGAATTTGGGGTATCTGGTCACTAGCAACACAAAATAACACAGATGTGATTAGGAAGAAAAAAAATTAAATTAAAAATTATACAAGAGAAACTTAATCTGGAGATTAGTGAAAATATTTTAAACATTTAATGAAAAAAATGGGACAGTTTCATAATTCATACAATGGATTGGGATACATTTATCTCCCTCTCCTCTTACCTGATCTCATTCCTGCTGACTCCTTCCCAACCAGTCCCCTCTGCTTTCTCACACGGGTGGGTGCGCGCACGTGTGTTTATAAGTAGAACTGCTGTGTGGTCATTCTTGAAACCGTCATGTCATGTCCAGAAGACAGCATTTTGTAGCATTCCTTCCCATCTCTGGCTCTTAGAATCCTTTTACCCCCCACCCCGCCCCCTTGTGCAATGTTCCCTGGCCTTGGAGACAGTGATGTAGAAAAGTGAAAAAAAAAATCCTGGAAAAGTAAAAGTTGAAACGTTTTCTATCCAGGTTTATGGTACCAAATGGAGTGGGCCTCAAATCCAGTCAAAAGCGGTATCCACTACCTAAAAGGCACGTCACTATTGCACCAGCGGGCATGTTACCTGACACAGAGTCACAGGCACTGGGGGAGAACTTCCTGCCCGTGCTTTGCTACAGGCAAAGTGCTGTTATTAGAAGTATATAAAGTTGCCGAGGGCTTGAAGAAAGCCCGAGTTTAGCACTTTTTACTCGTCTCCATCTACACGGGATGGAGTGCACCACCCTAGAAACCAGGCTGCGGGCGAGCGCCTCATCTGCGGTGAGTTTCTCCGGCCTCAGGATTTCAGTAGTGAGAGTGGTCAGAAGAATCACCGGAAAGGTCTAATCCCAGGGCTGACAGCTTCCCCGAGCACACCTCAGTTCTAATGAAGCCTTCCTTCATTGGCTTCCTAGTGTGAGTCCGAGCACCAGGAGGCTTTGGTGATTCTTTCAGATGGAATATTAGAGTTTCTGAATCTCCAGGCACTTTCTCCAGATGCAAAGCTGAGGCTCATGGCCTGCACCAGAAGTTCTGTCTTGCTCTGAAAACTTTGAGGTTGCGTTGAACTGGTGTTCCTCATGGATTGATTGTGAAATTTTTGAGTTTCTTCCAAGGAGATATAGTATATGACGTGAAGGGGTTTTTGATTTCTATGTATTTGTGTGATAATTTTTCTGATTGAAGGTCTGTCTGACCTCTGACTGCATCAGAATTCCCATAATGCCACAGAAATGGAGAGTTTCAGGCCAATCTGGAATACATAGTGAGACCTTGTTATAAACAATAAAATAAAATGGGAGTAAAGAAATGCCAAGCTGTTAAGATATTCTTCTATAATGATTGTGGTCGCTGCCTGGCCTCAGAAGGCAAGAGACTGTGTATTATTCCCGCAAAATAACATTAAATTCATGGATATACTTATCTTTTCATTTTTACTTTTGTCTCTTAGTTAACAAAAGCTTAAAGTATAGGCCACTAAAGAAAAAAAAAACCTTGTAATATTTTTATTTATCCTGAATTTATCTTTACTGAAACTTTAAGCATATCATTTTATTCTATTCCAGATCTCCATCATCAAATCTGACATATTTAATATTTCATAGACATTGATCCTTTCTACCCTTGGCTTTGACCATTCCTTATTGAATAGTGCTGATTAGCCCTTGACTTTTATCCTAAACCTCTCTTACAGTGCCAGAGTGGGAACATTATGGGCAATATTTCCCCCACCTGTGCTCTTTTATCTTATCAATACCATTTGCTAATGGACAACTGCCCATTTCCTCCTTGCTGGGTTATATGAGACAAAATGCTAATACGATGTTTTAAAAGTCAACATTCAAAGTCAAGATTTTAACTTTTGGGGCTGCTGAAGAAATGGCTCAGAGGTTAGGAGCATTGGCTACTCTTGCAAAGAACTGGAGGTCAGTTCCCAGTACCCACATGCTGGCTAACAGGGACCCATGACCCCAATGACAGAGGATCAAATGTCCTCTTCTGGCCTCCAAAGGCATTGCATGTATATGGTGCACTCACATACAGGTGCATAAACACACAATAAAGGATTTTAACGTTCAGAAAATGCTGAACATAACCATGGGCATAGAAGTACTCTGCTTGGTATTAGAAACATGGGCAGGAATAGAAACACTTCTGGTCCTCGAAGGGCTTGTAGTTTAGAGGTCAGACCAGCGAGTCAGAATAGCTATGATGCAAAGCAACGAATGCTGAAGTCCTAAGAGACAAACAGTGACTGGATTATAAAGAAATGAAAACAAAGTCCTGTGGAGTTAGGGGGACTTCATGAGTAGAATCATAGTGACCCTCAAATAGTGGCCAATGAGGGTCAGGAAAGAATTCAAGGCAGCAGATAAGGCATTAGTTATAGATTGGTTGCTTTACACAAAATCTTGAAATTAAATAATGGAAGTCCTCCAACTTGTTCTTTTTTAAAGGTATTTTGGTTACTATGAGTCCTCTGCAGTTCACATGGATTTTAGAATCATCTCTTTAAATTGCTATATGAGATGTCACTGAGATGCAGAACTCAGGCTGCGGAAGGAGTTTACAGAAGAGAGATGGCGACTTTGGAAAGAGTGACCAAGTAGCCTTGCGGAGAGATCAGACCTCCTGGGAGTCTGCCGGAGAGGGACTGGTGTTGGGGGTCGGTTCCTAGCTTTACTTCTGTGAGTTCACAGTGGGCATCTGGTCCTGGGCTGCTGTTAGTCAGCAGTGCTGGTAGATGGAAGGACAGTGGGGCACAGGAGTCATACAACTCAAAGGATGCGGAGTTGAGAAGGTCGAGGGCAGACTGACACTTGCTAGCACTTGTCTCTTTTATCACTTATAACCACAGTGACCTTTGGAGACAGTGGCTGCTACTACAATTCCAGATTCTGTATAGGGTTTTCTTTTAGTTCCACCAAACCCAGACTAAATAGGGAAGAAGTCTCTAAAACATAGCTCTAAATCAGTCTGTGGACACAATATAAAAGCACTTCCTCTCCGTTCTTTTCGTGCCTCTGTCTTTACTAACAGGCCCATCAGACCCTGCTGGCTCCACATCTCGATGTGCGTGGATGAGGCCCCCTCTTCCCCGCCTGGCCCATCTTTCCTTCAAGAATTCCTTCATTTTAAGTCTGGATTGCTCTAATTGCCTCCTAACTTGAAAGTCCCGGGATGCCTTTTACAGATCATAATTTAATGGACCTCCACGGAGTTGACCATCTGCAGATCTGTGCGTGACGGTTCTGTGTCAGGTCTAACCCACCACTTCTCCCTCAGTATCTTGCAACATCCTTTAAAAAGGAGAAAATGACTGTGTCATTCTCCTATCTCAGATTCTTCTTGACTTCTCATGTCCTTTGAGGGAAAGCTCAAATTCCTTAGCGCAACATAAAATCTATTTATGGTTAGCGACGTGTCTGTAATAAAAAATTTAAATTGGAATTCTGCCTTAGCCACTTAAAAATGTATGACCCTGGACAAGCCACTTAATCTTACAGGACTTAAGTATTTCTTCACTGTGAAATGGAAGGGAGGACAAGACGAGTCCTTTCCTCATCGGTGCTGGTCAGAATCCAATGAAAAATAAGGCACTTAGTCTACTGTCTAGCACGTGCTAACTGCAGCAATCGATGGCGCAGCATCATTAGTCGTCTTATGCTGCGGTTTCCTCTCACCGTGCGTCTCACCCTGTTGCTTCTGATTCAGCCACACTGAACTCTGTATTCTTTATACCGGGGCCCGTCTTGCTTCTTCCCCTGGCTGGAACATGCTCATTCTTCCTGGAAGAGCCCTCTGATTTCCCAGGCCTGATTATAGCACAATAAACTGTATTTATTACTCACTGGCTAGTCTCCCCCACATGTAATATATTAGCCAGAGTTCTCCATGGAAACAGAACCAATAGATTATATACACTCGTATAAAGATATCAGGAACAATTTATTATAAGAATGGATTCATGTGCTCATGGAGTCCGACAGGTCTCACGGTGTGCCATCAGAAAGTTGGAGAGACAGGAAAGCCAGGGTTGAGAATTAGCCCCAAGGCTAAAGGCCTGAGTGGGTGCTGGGATAAGTCTTAGCGCATTAATGAAGAACTCTGATGTCTAAGGGCCAGAGATAGCTGAGCTCGTGAAATTCATGAGTGGATTTACCCTTGCTGTGGTGTTTTAGTCTGTCTAACCTCAAAGGATTACATGAGACCTGTCACATTGGTGAGGGCATCTCATCTCATTTCTCAGCATTTGGATTGAAATACTATTTTCTGGAAATACCCTTGCGGACACATCCAGAAATAATATTCTACCAGTTATCTGGGCATCCCTTAGCTCAGTCAAGTTGGCCCATAAAATTAATCCATCATCAAGTCATAGAGTATCTTCCCCACTAAACTGTCAATTCTAGATCACACTTCCTTGAAGGTAGGAGCCCTTTTATTTGTGTTTGTCCCCTCATCTCCAAATGTAGCATATCTAAATTCTTGAAAATGGTTGTTAGCAAGCACTTAAAGGTGTTTACTGAAGCAACGAATGGTGATTGTATTAGTGACTTATCTCGCTGCTGTGACAGAATACCTAAACAGCCATGCAGGGAAGGAAATGTTTATTTTAGCTTACAGTTCTAGGAGAGGCAAGGTAGTGATTGCAGAGAAAACATGGTGGCAGGAGGCTGGCTACTCCCACTGCATCCCCAGTCAGGAAACTGAGAGCACTGAGGGCCCATCCTCAGCTTACTCCTCCTCAGGCAGTTTAGGACCCCAGACCACGGGCTGGTGCAGCCCACATTTGTGGTGGTTCTTCCATCTCAATTAACATAATCTAGAACCCCCCTCTTGGGCAAGTCCAGAGCCTGTCTCTTTGGTGATTCTAGATCCTGTCAAGTTGAACATCAATATCAACTATCTTAATGTGGAACCATGATGAATCTAACAGGTATTGATGTAGACATTGAAAAATAGAGAGAATGCATCCATTAAGGCAGGACTTCTAGAGTTCTGAAGTGTAATGATTAGGTGGAATATGAAGTACAATGGTTTATATTAAGAAAGGTCAGGGATATTGCTAAGGTATCATTTACTAGAATTTGTTCACCATCCTTAAAAAAACCATAGAAACTTTTTTAAGGATATTCTGTTTGTTAGCAGTTGATTTCAGTACTTGAAAAAAGTATAAAGTTGTTTTCCTTGGTAAATCTGGACCCACATCCTGGCAAGCATCTTCTAATTCTGTCTATATGAGTGCTGTCTCTGTCCCAGCTAGTAGTCTGTGTTTCTGATGAGAGCCCTTTGCCATTTTTATGCTTTTTGGAAAATTAAACATTTATTTATTTTTATTTTATGTGTATGAGTGTATTGCCTGCATGTGTGTAGGTACACCTGTGTCATGCAGTGCCCGTGGAGGTCAGAAGAGGGCGTTCGTTGGATAACCTGGAACTACTGTGACGGATGGTTGTTAACCATGTGGGTGCTGAGAATCAACGCTGGGGCAGCCTGTGCTCGGACTGCCGGCATCTCCCAGCCCCATCTTCTGCTTTCTGACCTGCTTACTCCTCTTCCTCGTCTTCCTTCTTTTCTTGCTGGTTCTTTGTTCCTCAAATTGTTCCTCTCTGATTTCCTGACTTAGATTCCATTATCCTCTCTTTTTTTCTCTTTGACGCTTTCTTCTCCTTCAAGTCTCTCTTTACTTTCATGGACCACCCCCTCCCCATGTGCTCGCGGACAAACACACACATATGCACACACGTACACACACGCACACCCATTCTGCATCATTCCATGTATGGGAGAAAACATACTTATCTTTCTGGGTCTAACATGATGATCCTCACTTCTATGTGATAGTAATTTCATCTGATAGAAAGAACAAGTAATTTGTCTTTGAAGTTATTTTTTCATAAATCCCAGCTTTCCATGTATTCAGAATGCTTGACATAAATTATACCTGAAAAGAATTTTTCATTTCTAGTCATTCAATTTCATAAAATTTAGGCTAAAAATTTAACATAAATAGATATCAGATCTGAGCACTTCTGTGGGCTATTCTTGTTGACCTATTTGAAGAAGCAGTCTAGTTTTCAGGTAGATTCTTGTTTGGTTTAAGTAAAAGTCTTGCTACATATGGAGATGATTGTGCAATATTTGGTTAGGGTTGAGTCTGATTGCTGCCTGATGCGTCACATGTCTAAGGTGGAGCTATGACTTGTGTATTTGCATCTTATAAATGAGAAGACTACATGGGAATCTCAGTAAAAAAATGGGCAAAATCATATCAGAGAAATCAGAAAAGAGGTAAAGACGGACAGTAACTATACATACATATATATATATATATATGTATACAATATGGAAGTCTTTTCTTTTTAAAAAGCATTAATGTCCATTTAGTTTATATTTACGTGTGTGTCTGTGTGAATGTAAGTGATGTATGTGAGGGTGCCCAAATAGGCCAGAAGAGGGTGTTAGATCCCCTGGAGCTGGGGTTACAAGTGCTTGTGAGCTGTCTTATGGGAGTGTTGGGACTTGAACATGGATCTTCTGCAAGAGCAAGGTATACTCGTAACAGTTGACTAGTGTCTCCAGCTTTATATTTTTAATTATGTGTACGTGTGTTAATATGTACATATGAGAAAAGATCTTTGACAAAATCCAATGTCTTTTCATGACAAAACATGAAGCCCCCACCTATGACCTCTTACTGGTTTCCTGATACCTACGGATTTTCCAACAGAAACACATACACCTGAAGATTCAAAGTTAGCATTCACTTATGAGAGGGAATATTAGATGTTTGTCTTTCTAAGTCTGGGCTACATCACTCAGGATGATTGTTTCTGGTTCCTTCCATTTATCTGTGAATTTCATAATTTCTTCTTACCCACTGAATGTGGTAAGGCCTTATTGTTGAAGATACTATACATGTGAGTTGTAGAAATCAAGGTGGTACTGATCTCAAAGCTTCATCTCTGGTGGGTAGTTTTCATAGCACTGGAAGATGCTATGCATGCTACTAGAAGAGAAAAGGAATCGTCAGTTTTATCCAGCTATGAACCTTGAACTACAGTAACAACTGGCCTGGCAAGATACACCCACTGGTACAATAGTGGCATGAAAGCCAACCACTTTGACTGAATAAGACAGAGTCTTTATTTGACTAGTTTTACGTGTATGAGTGTATTGTCTGTGTGAATGTAAGTGTACCTGTGTTGTGTAATGCCTGAGACGGGCATCCCTGAAACTAGAGTTATAATCGGTTGTTAGCTGCCATGTGGGTCCTGGAAATCAAACTCGTGTCCTCTGCAAGAGCAGTCAGTGCTCTTAACTGCTGAGCCATCTCTCCAGCCGGACTCATTCTTATACTCATATATTAACGTATCTCTCAACTCTTGCCAGAGAACTTCTTGCAGCAGATGGTGATTAACACAGACTCACAACTGGTCAACCTGCGGAGAATAAAGGGGACACCTATATATATCAGAGCCTTTGCTCATAAGGCTCAGGGATCATTGCTGAAGAGGGAGTGGAAAGACTGTGTGGATGACCTCAAGGAAACAGTATTTTCCAGTTAGCAGGCCAGTTACTCACGTGACTTCACAGCCATTGTGACAGCATGCACAAGACCTATGTAAACTGAAGCCAAGTTCCCAGCATGGGTGGGGGAGGTGGCTTAGAAGCCCATTGGCCACTGATAGCTGTAGGAGAGGAAGAGCCAGTTTCCTTTAAAGGTGTGATGTTGGGTAGGTTGACCAAACTTTATGGGATGGACCCTCATTGCCAAGGGCATTTGAGGGCACAAATTAGATTCAATAGGTCTTAATAAAGGACCTGAAATCAGGTGAGGGATAGTAAGGGTGAGTAGAGGTAAGGGAAGGGACTTGGATGTTGTCAAAATCCATTGTATAAGATTCTCAAAAATTAAAAAGACAGAAGTTAAAGTCATGCCATCAGAACCCTGGATCTAGGTATGGAGTCCCTCTGAGCATCAGGCCTGTCCACCTGCACACATCATATGCTCATGAAACCATTTCAGGTGAAAGTTGAATAGGTTTTACCCTGGAGATTCTCAACATTACACAAAGGGATCCTTTAACTGATCACAGCGACTTGAATTTGGACATCTAGTTAATTCTTCTCTTGCTGATGAATGAGGAGTTTGGTGAAATGATAGAATAATTTATGGGCAACCAAGACATTACTCAGTGGGAGGTGAGTTAAATTTGTGCTCTTTCTGTGAAGACATTATCTTCTTATAGGAGAGTGAGAGTTGAGGGATTAAGGGGTTGTTCCAGACCACTCAAGTAAAGTGGAGGGAAGTGAGTGGTGAAACAGATATAGGGCGGGATGTTACTGGGAACTCAGGCTCACTGCCCCCCACTCCAGATGCGCATGACAGTACGGCAAAGCTGATCCTGGAGAACTGATCTTTGAAGTTAGATTTCTCCTCCTCCCTAAAGTCCACCAATCCAGGTATGCCCCAGCGTTGTTGGGAGTGACACTACCCCCTACAGGCCATTTTGGACAGTTTCTAGTGTTTGGGGCTATCAGAGTGCTAGAGCATCTGGTGACCAAGGCTAGATTAGGAGACATCAGCAGTTTTCACGATAGTCCCACACAAGAAAGGGCTGTTCAATATTATGTATACTCGAATGCCTTACAGTCACCCCTCAGGTAGGTGAAACCTTGCTTGTAATTCGGAGTGGAACCTGATTACATTTTACAGATGAACTCATATTTTTTGCATGGTTTTAAAGTAGAATGAATTTCCCCAACTACTGTGTAAATTGATGGAAGAATGCACTTTATTTGTTTGGGACTTGACCCAAAATTGCTCTTCATTTGTGAACACCACATTACCCATGGCCAGGCTGCTTTTGTCTTTTAAATAGATGGAACAAATTCCCACTTCACTTGTCCTGCGGTTTTAAACGGCTGTGCCTGAGCCTACTGGTGTATGTACTACTTTAATCAATTCCATTATTTTCACTCCTCTTTTGTATATAGTCAAGACATCTTACAGTTTTGTTAAAAATATTAAATGTCTAGGTGGGGTGTGGCAGTGCATACGGGCAATCCCAGCAGTGAAGCCAGCCAGGAATTCATAGTGAGACGGTTTAGGAAGAAAAGAATGTGTATAGGCAGGTGTGATGGCTAATATTGATGGTCAACCTGTGGGACCGAGAATCACCAGACAGGCTAGTTGTCAAGTCTGTGAGGGGTTGTCTTGAATAGGTTGATTGAGGTGGGAAGACCTAAACATGGACTTTGGGGCAGAGAGAAGTATCAGTCTACCCAGAGGAGGAGTGTGGACTGGGAAGGACAGACAAATATTTCATGTTTTCTGTGACACAGACTCTAGATTCACTGACACATGTATAGGATGTGAAAGTACAAAGGGGACTCTTTGGGGGAAGTAAAGGACTCAGGGAGAAGGGGCAAGCAAGAGGCCTTGGTGGGTCGAACACGAGTACAGTGCAGTGATATACATGTATCAAAACATTAATGAAATCAACTAGTTTTGTATGTAACTTAAAATACCAAAGTCATAAAGACTTTCCTTGAGAAGTTATGGGTAATATAATGAGTCATGAAGTAGAAATTAGGAAAAAAATGTAGTGTACTAGATGACATTATTATAGTCAGTATTTAGAAATTAAAAGCAGAGCAGAAATAATTATGATTAGAAAGTCAACGTTTAGCCAAGTACTCGGACATATCTGTTTGTAATTAGGCAAAAATAGAAAAAAATACATCACTTATGAAAATTTCAGAAGATGTAAGAACATCTTAAGTTAGAGAGGGACTGACATAAAATATATGGGATTCTGAGAATAATGAAAGAAGGCAAATATTTGAGACACATTGTCCTTTACTGTAGTATGAAAGATTTGAAGATCTAAAATTTCACATGACTCAATTTCTGTGTTTATTATAAACTTAATTTAAAAATCACAACTGAATTTATTTTTTGTGATGCTAGGGATCACACCCAGGAGTTCCAGTGTGTCAGCTCAGTGGTAGAGTGCTTCCCCACCATTCCTAGCCCATAAATGAAGTTTTTTGAGGAATGTAGGAAACTGTCTAAGAATTCACTTGGGAGACTGTCCTGGTTAACCTTAACTGTCAGTTTGACACAGCTTAAGAGTCATTTCAGAGGCTCTCCTCAATTGAGGATTTTCCAAATGGCCTGTGGGCATGTCTGTGGGGGCAGGGCTCAAACCACTGTGAGCAGCCCCATCCCTAGGCAGGTGGTCCTGAACTGTGCAAGAATGGCTGGATAATGGAATTCAGAATATAGACTTGAGGGACTGGAGAGATGACTCAGTGGTTAAGAGCACTGACTGTTCTTGGGTTCGGTTCCCAGCACTCACATGGTGGCTAACAACCATTTGTAACTCCAGTTCCAGGGTGATGCCCTCTTCTGACCTTTCTAGACGTTGCATGACACGGGGGCACTTACATACATGCAAGCAAGTCATGCATACACATAAGATTAAAAAAACAAACCCCCATTAGCCAAAATATACACTTGACTCTGATCTGAGAAAAAAAGAATTCAATGTATGATATCTATAGTTTATAAACCAATTTGAAATGATTGAAGTAATTGAATTTATAAATAAGTTCTTATAAATTGACTATGTAGACCACAGGTATACCACTAAACACCTTCCTGTATTAGAGCAAATCACAGTTGTTATAAACAGTCTCCAAATCTCAGGACTCAAAGGTAGAGGTTTATTTTTAGCATACACAGCAGTCTTACTGTAGGAACCATGAAGACGTGACCGGAAGTGACTGAGGGATCTGGCCCTTCTTCCACAGGGTGACTTTGGAATCTGGAGCCCTTCATTTCTGGGAATAGAGCTAGGAATGCCAGTGAGAGCAGGTGGAGAGAGAGGGGAAGGGCTCTGGAACAGAGATTCACACAAGTGGATGGGCTGTGCGTAACTTCCACTCTTACTTTGTTAGGACTCACTTATGTGGTCCTGAGTTTAACTGCGTGGGAGATCAGGAAATGTAATATTTCTGTGTTTTCAGGATGAGGTGACGGTGGTGACTACCACGCAGTTTGCTGCTGGTTTAGTGATGCTTAGCCATCGCATCCAAGCCCCCATGGAAGAAGCAGGGATCTTATCTTAGGTTTTACCAATCTACTTATTATTTCTTATGTATGTAATTACGTATTTATTTATGAATGACAAGCTTGCTGCGTAGCTGAGGGAGTTTTGAACTCTTGGTTTTTCTGCTTCTTCCTCTCATGTGCTGGGACTGATGGGTATGTCCCACACCAGGCTACTGTTTTATTTTTCTCCTAACTTACTACTTAAATTCCAGTGAATAATGTTTTATGTTGTGGGGCTTTGTATTGTATCAACTTAGCTAATGAACTGTGTATCTCAGGTCAAGGTCCATACATAGCTCTATGCTGGCATGGTTCTGAGGGAAATCTGCTGTTGAACTGGAGTGCATTAGGGTCAGGAGGGCTATGTAGGGCTCAGGCCTGGCTAACCTATTACATATGAGGCACACTCTTGACTCACAGATGCTCCACATCTTTCCAGCTTTCCCCTCCTATCTGTCTTAGTCCTGGGCCAGGAATGAGTGTATTTCTGGTGGAAGGGTACACGTTTCTTCTGTAAAGCACATTCGTTATTAAACACAGATGTTTCTTGCAGGTTCTGGTTTGAACCCTTCTGTGATTTATATCCAACTTCCCTGCTCACCTGACAGGTCATTAGCCCACAGTGACTTCAGACCCATCCTCAGACAGAGGCAAGCACCTTCCATTGCTTTCTTTATCACTTCCCACGGCTTTTAAGGGTATGTGGGTGCTTGGAAATGAACCCCTGTCCTCTGCAAGAGCAGCAAGCTGTGGACCACTGAGCCATCTCTTCAGTCACACCAGCCTCCGTTTGCATTCTCAGTGACTCTCCCCCGAGTCTCCATCCTTTGTCCAGGCTTTAATTTTTCTAGCTTCTTCCATTATCATATAAAGTTTGATTTCTATAATTCTCTTATGGAGAATCTTTTCTTCTTTCTCTGGAGTTCTGCAGTACACATTTCAGGGCTGGAGTCAAATACCACATCTTTTCTTCATGTGCCATAGATTCTTATAAGTGGCACTGTTGCTTTTCTCTCTGAAACTTTATGATATTCTTGAACACATTTCTATTAAGACTTTTTTGCTGTTTCATAATTTGTATTTCTAAATCCCACCATAGCATTTGACTCATAAAAATACTTAAAATTTGTATAGTGAATCATTATAAACATTATATTAAGCTGGCATTGACTATAAATGTTTAAAAACAACAGTTTCTATCCTTGAGGAAAATTAGATTTTAGTACAGTAAATGTAGTAAGTTGTAAACACACACATATATATGTATATAAATATGTTTGTAGAAATTTAATGGCTTATTTGGCTTATGGAGGTACATAGATCCAAATCTCCCAATCCTCAGTAGTTTGGCAGCTAAGGACTTTGAGAGATTCTATTCTGGGAAAGTTCAGTATTTAAATTGGAGAGTAAGACTTAAAATCACCTTACTAATGGAGAGAAAAATCCTTAAAGTACCATAAAAAGTACCATCTAATAAAAAATTTAAAAAGTTGTAAGTGGAAAAAATGTATACTGGTCTTAGATGTACTCTATCCATCCATGTATCCATCCATTCATCATTCCTCCATCCAGTTATCCATCCATCCATGTATCCGTTCATCATCCATCCATCCACCTATCCATGTATCCATCCGTTCATCATTCCTCCATCCAGTTATCCATCTATCCATGTATCCGTTCATCATCCATCCATCCATCCATCCATCCATCCATGTATCCATCATCCATCCATCCATATATCCATCCTTCCATTCATCATCCCTCCATCCAGTTATCCACCCATCCATGTATCCGTTCATCATCCCTCCATCCACCCATCCATATATCCATCCTTCCATTCATCATCCATCCATCCAGTTATCCATCTATCCATGTATCCGTTCATCATCCCTCCATCCAATTATCCATCTATCCATGTATCCACTCATCATCCATCCATCCATATATCCATCCTTCCATTCATCATCCATCCATCCAGTTATTCATCTATCCATGTATCCATTCATCATCCATCCATCCAGTTATCTATTCATCTATGTATCAATCCACGCATCCATGTATCCATTTATCCATCCACCCACCATCCGTCTGTCCATTCGTCCACTTGTTGAATACTTATAATAGCTTTGGTGCTAGATATTAAGTAGATGGATAGGAAAAGACCTTTTGCCTTAGAAGTTTATTGTGTAGTTGGAGAGTTGGTTTGAGGAATGAATCATTCACACCCACAGCCAGTACAATAGCAGGCAGAAGTTCTTTGTTGTTGTGTAGTTGCTGTTTCTGTAGTGTTCTTTGTTGGTATAGGTAGTACCATCCTCACCCGTTTAATATTCCCCGTACTTCAGGTACAGCATCCTAGAAACTACATTTCCAAGACTTCCATAAGAACAGGGTTCTATTTAGAGTCTGCCACATATTACCATTCACTGAAGCTTTGGAGGATGGAAGGGGAGAGGTAGCTATTGTTTTATAGCAGACTTGTAGTTGTCGACAGCTTCGCCCATGGTACTCAGGTTCCTCCTGGGATTATTGCTGATGCCTCATTGTCACTTTCTGGGGTTTGTTCATGTCACTGTTGGAGAGATCTCCCGAAGCTCTGTGCTTGAAGGTACTCAGAATCGACCTTCTGGCCTTTGATCTTTAGCTTCCTATGGTACAAACTTCCATTTTCCCATTAAAACATTTTTTTCTTACTAAAAATGTCTAGCATGACTTCTGCTTTTGTGACTGAACTCTCACACAGGGAACATTTATTTTCTGTCATTTTATATTTAGTTCTCGTATTCCCAGACACACAGATATTGTGGGATAGATTTTAGCTAGCATTAAGTACCCAACCAAGGAAGAGGACTTTAAGAAATGCAATATAAATTAAAATTATTTTTAAAATGAATGAATCAAATTAAAAAAAAAAAAGAAAATTTTAGGCCCATGATATGTAGAGGAAACACAAGGCATGAGAGCCAGGGGGATGTGAAGCTGATGCAGATCTTAGAGGATGGGAAAGCCAGTTAAAGTCCTCTGGCCTGGGCTCAGAGATGCTAACGTGTGAGTCAGAAGACAAGGCCTCAGGGCAGTAGACAGCAGGGACAAGGCTCTGAAAGCCCTGCTTAGAGCAAATCTTACCGAACTGTCCAGCCTGTGAGATGCTAGAAGAATCTGACTTACTGGTCCAGGAGAGCTGGGGGCAGCGTCCTGATTTGCCATTCTTGTGAGTGGCCAGAGAAGAAAATTAACACATGTTCTAGTTTGCCTTCAATTGTTGTGACAAAACACTCTGACAATACCAACTTGGGGAGGAAAGAGTTTATTTGGCTCACATCTCCCAGATCGCAGTTCATCACTGAGGGAGTCTAAGGTAGGGAGCCAGGACAGGAACCTGGAGGCAGGAGCCGAAGCACAGGCTGTGGAGGAACGCTGCTTATGGCTTGCTCCCCTGGCCCGTGCTCAGCCTGCTTTCTTATGCAGTACATACACAACGACCTGCCCAGGGATGGCACCGCCCACAGTGGCCTGGGCCCCCCACATCACCCTTTAAGAAAATACTCCACAGATATGGCCACGGGCCAGTCCAATGGGACAATTCCCCAACTGAGGCTCCCTCAACCCAGGTGTGTCAAGTTGACACTGAAGCTTTCCAGCACAAGACACGTGCAGCAATTTAGAAACTGAGATGCAACAGAGTCAAATGGGAAGTTGTTTTGAAGAGCTGACCAGAGTTTATGCATTGGACTCCTACAAAATAACCGCCGCTGAGTCTAAAAACTTGTAAACCACACAGGTGAAAAGGGAGGCACAGGGAGACTGTCAACACACCTGAGTTAGACACAGCGGAGCTAATTCTGAAGCAAATCGAAAACGTACTTTATTAGTGGTACATTTAACTGTGTGCATGTGTGTGTGTGGGTGCGCGTGCACATGCGGAGACAGACGGCAACCCGGGTGGTGGTCTTCAAACACCTTTCACAAATACCTGTTTTTCTTTTTAACCCAGTCTCTCACTTGCCTGGAGCTCTCCAACTAGGCTGGGCTGGCTACCCAGAGTGCCCTAGGGATCTGCTTGTCTCAGCCTCTTCAGGTCTGAGATTGCAAGCACTCACTACCCTGCCTGGATTTTTATGTTGGTTTGGGGGATCAAATTATGTCTTTCTGTTCACGACTAAGCTATCTACCCATTTCATATTTAGTAGTTTTGGCAATTAAAAACAAGGAATAACATCAGTAAGAGGAGAGTATGAAGACAAATGAGATGGTAGAACTATGTTGAACTTATATGTAAGTGATACGGACATCAAAGTAAAGCTTCAGTATTTAATTTAAATGATAGGTTATATATAATTGAATATAACAGAAGTAAATTAGAAGATCACTATAAGAAAGATATTGATAATATGCTAAGAGAGACAGAAAATCAGAGAAAAGATTGAAAAATTTCTTCACACATCTAATAGAACTGAAAATAGAATAGAGAAAACGAGGATGAGGTAGTGTGTCAAGTGAATCTGCTGAAAACGCTCCAGAATGAAACAGATGGATATTTTCAAATCCAGAAGAGGACTGAGCCAAGTCTATGAGGAGAATGTAGAGATCAGACAAAGAATGATCTGAGGACCTTCCAGAGAACACACAAGAGAGGACAGTGAGGCTGATGGTGACTTCTCTTCAGCATGCACTGTCAGGAAGAAGTGAACTATCCCCTGAGGGGGACAATGCACAGATGCCAACCTTGAATTTTATATGTACTGCCAAACTATAACTTGCTGGAGTAAGCCTGTCCCCCAACATCTGATCAGTGAAGGAAATTACAAGTTAAATTTTATGATTCTGGGTGGAGGGCTGTTGAGCTGATGAGAAAATGGCTGTTCTTTCATTTTTGAAGGTGATGGTGGAGGTGCTGGGACTTGAGTTCTCAGCCTTATACATCAAGGGCATAAACCATGATCTACATTCATCCCCAGCTCTTCCCTGTGGTTCCCACATCCCCAGTCTGTTCCATTCCCTCCTCCCAGGAGGATTTGCCCAGATTGGTCTTAAATTCCCAGACTCCCAGTCAAGCCTCCCTAATAACTTTGCCAACAGTGGCTACCAGTGCCTTCCTGGTAGGAAGATGGCTCTCTGATAGCTTTGTTTCTTTTTAAAAATTATACACGTAAAATAAAAATTGAAAAATGAGTGTATTGCCTGCATGTGTGTAAGGACTCCATATTGTGCAATGCCCACAGTGACAGAAGATGGTTGTGGGTCCCCTGGAACTGGAGCTATAGAAGATTGTTAGCTGTCATGCGGGTGTGAGGATTTGAATCTTGTTCTCTGCAAGAACCCCCCAGTGCTCTTAACACTGAACCATCTCTCCAGCTCCTGACTTTGTCTCTTGTGTGTTTCTAATTGATTGTGAAGCCTGGGAGCTTAGGATGAAAGTGAGCGGTTGAATAGGGAGGAATTGCCACTGATCTGTACAATCGTGGGAGTTGTCACATTGTGGGCAGGGACGAAAAGGGCGCAGATTACATACACCGGGAAAACCGTCTTCTTGCATGTGCCAGTGGGAGGTGAATGTCTATGTTTGACCTGTCAGTTAGTCGCTGGATGATCAGGAAGTAGAAGAGGTTACTGCTGCACAGAGGTTCTAGCAGTTGCTAGAACCTACCTGGTACTTTCTGGAAGCAGCCCCCAGGGCGGGCTCTCTAGCTGACTCACACAGACCTAGGAATGTTGTGTTGAGAGATCGGTGCATCCCACAGATGACTCAGCTAAGAGTGAGCTCCAATGCCAGATCAATTCCCACAAGCTGAGGGCCTTTGGTGAGGTTATCTGAAAGGAAGAAGGGGGTCTGCTTCTTCAGGGAAGCAAGATTAGGAAGGAGGACATGGCCCACAAGACTCACTTATTGTGGATTTTTAAAAACGTTTAACTTTTCAATGCCTTCCTGGTGGATTTTGATGGGAATGTTATTTGGCATCTGGCTTGTGTGTGTTGACATTCTCTGGAAGTCAGAGCATCCTGTTTAGAAGCCTGAGATCTGGGTGTGGGGCAATAACCTGACTACAGATGACTGGACCAGAATCAAACTTTCTGAACTGAGGAAAGTGCTTCTCCAGGGGCTTCTAGATGTTCTCAAAAGTGAAACATTTTTTTAAAATGTCAGTGAAAAAAGAAATATCATCTCATCACCGTAGGGTACCATTTTGTACCTTCCAGTGCTAACCTACTCATATTCTGGATAAAGATGCAGTCACAGGTGCCATTTTGCCTTTTGTGAAATCTTGGTTTGACTTTTAGTTGTATTAGTCAGGAGCAGTATGGCACTTGGCAAATTATATGCAGCATCTCTGAACCTCTGCTTCCTTTCTTCCATTATTATTGTTGTTGTTGTTGTAAAATACAGTAAAATGGGAATGGAAGACCACAAAATATTTTATGGATGGGGTCATGGCTGAGGATAAGGAGAGCACGTAGACACATCTTCTTATGACCTCAGTGCAGGCAGAGGACCAGGGACGGGAACAGAGTATTTTGCTATGCTCACCAATGCAGGGACAAGGTTCTCTGCAGGCCTGATAGGGAAGAGTGTGACTGAGAGGCACCATCCCCGAGGGAAGGAAGTGTGAAGTGAAAGCTGAGGGAAGATCACGTGAACTCAGGAGCACACTGGGAAGGACCTGCTTTGGGAGGGAGAGGCAGTGCAGAGCCGCTGAGCTCAGGGTGGATGACAGAGCCCTGCTGAGTTGGAAGGGCATCTGGCTTTGGAGAATGGACTGAGGGAGCCAGAGGGAGTGGATAGAAACCATGAGGATTGACAACAGCCAGAAGATGGTGAAGTGGCAGAAAGTGAGACAGAGGAGGGGGTGACCCCAAGAAACACCGAAGAGGAAAAATCACCAGAGTTAGTGATGGTCCAAACAAAAGAGATAAGAGAATGGTTTCATGAATTCTCCTTTCCAGTGAATCAGGGTGTTGTACTGGTAACCAAATAACAAAGACACGGACCTGGATCGTGCTGGGGTTTGACTGAAATGCAGTCCATGGAGCGCTGCTAGAAAGGGGAAGTTTGCAGTCAGTTGCAAGGTAGAGAAGAAGCTGTTTTTGGGGATATACTGTTCTTTGGACAGGGGACCTGCCTGACAGATACATGTGTGTTATGTTTTTTGATTCATTTAGCAAATATTTATGAATACCTACTAACTGCTAGACATTGTCATAAGGGTGTGCCCTTGTGAAGAATAGTCAGCAAAGAGAGGGTGCAGCAAGGGAGACTCAGGGGAGACTGGAGGTAATTAATAGCCAGAGAAGGCCTCTTGGATGAAGAGTGCTCTTAGGCGGGGACCTGAAGACCCCAGCGGTCTGTTGGAAAGACTGAGACACACAGAGCAAAGGGCTTGTCACGGGAGAGCTAACATTTGTGATGAGCTGGAGGAAGACTGGTGTGACTGGGATATCAGAACTGGGTTTTATTAATAGCTGGCACCAATCAAGGCAGTCAGACGATGGCAGGGGTCTGTGGTGACTGGAGGAGAGGCGGGAAATCAGAGTTACCCGGAGGCCTGAGGAACAGCCTAGATTTATGTTTTGGGGCACTGGCTCTTTCTTAATGTATTTTTCCCACATGTGAGTTCTGTTGTACTCGTATCTGTCATTTGATCAAGGAAACAAATATTTTCTCTTAGGTGAGCATTAGGAGACCACCTGCCACTGGAAATGCTTTTGCTGATTAATCCGGCTCAGCCGTCTGGTTGTGGGAGAACACTGTGTGACACAGCTGTTGGCATGCGCTTCCCCTCTGGCCGGTTTATTTTATATTCACAACTAACGAGATCATTCGAGTGCTTGAAAAGGTGAGGTAAGAAAAAGGGATGACAACTCTGTACAGCCCTGAGTCTCATGTAACATTCTCTTTGTTCCAATCGTATCTAAAAACCATCTGAGAGACTGTTTGCAAGGACTGTCTTTTTCCTGATATTTTCTCTTTTTCTATGATTCTTTAAAATGTAGCACCCTCATTTAACTAGACATTTTGCGTTGTTCTATCTTAACTGTCATCAAATTACTTTGACTGGGAATTAAATATATTTTTCCCCCCAAGCTTTACCATTTTCTTAGTTTTGCTGCCTTCTCTCTTGAGGATATATTTTTCATTCTTTCTAGAATGTACATTTGTGGTAGAGGGTATTTAGAGGTCACTGTAGTAAAGCCAAGTACTTTCTAGAAATAGCTTTGACAGTGGAGTTGGAGATGGTCCCTGGCTGTGATTCTAAACCACTATTGATTAGTGGTATCATCTTTGGTTAGTCATATCAATTTTGAACCTTAGTCTTTCTTATCTGTAAAATGGAGATAATAATCTCTTCCTAATTGGCTTGCAGGATTAAATGAGATGATATAGAGAGCCTTGCTCAGAGATGCTTGGCTATGAGTGTGGTGCTTGATGGATCAAGTGTTCTCAGGATTGTTCTTCCAATAGTAGATGTAGATTTGAACTGGTTTTTATTTTATCCTTCTGTGTCTCTTTGTATTCAGGACACTTACATGTTTCTCATGTGGATTAGAAGAAATCTTTAGGTAGAACAAGGCAGGTTGTAACCAGAAAGGAGAAGCAAACTGTTATACTGCCTTTATCTGAAGGCTTGGCACCTGTGTTGGTTGCTAAGGGAAGCCCAGGCAAGTCTTTAAGAAAAAAATTTCAACCCTGATGAAAAAACTGTAGTTTGAAGCTGAATTGTAAATTATAACCCAGGACTGTAGACAAACAAATCAGCAAACAGGCCAGCACACGAGTAGGCTATTTCTTTGAAGCGTACTTGTGTGTCAAGCACATTGCGGGGCTCACCAAGAGAGAAACAGTGGTCCAGCTTGCGCGAAGAGAAGGATCTCGCAGTTACATTGAAAAGTGCTGTCATGCTGGAGCCAAGGAAGGAGAGGGCACAGGGGACCAAGAGTTTAAAGGAGGAATGACCATCATACAATTCCAGAAGGGTACTAGGAGGTAAAGGCTTCAAGAGGGCCACACCTGGGGCAGAATGAAGTGAAAAGTCCAAATACCAGCAACAAACAAGAAGGTAAATTATGGGCCAAGGATGGAGGATGGGGTCTAACCCACTCTGGTTGACTGTCCTCAGGACAAGGAGGAAGTAAGAGGCTGGTTCAGATAGTATGTCGAGGATGCTCTCTGTAGGACCAGACACTGCTCAAAGAGCAGAGAGATGCTGTCAAATCCAGGAGGACAGAAGCTTCGGCCATTCTTCATTATTTTTTGAGCAGAAATTCTTTACCTGGTACTAGTCACCCGCAAATAGCTCATATGTCACTTCTGCAGAAGTCACTGAGAGCAGGCTTATGCTTTGTCTGTGAGGCCATAAAAGCACCTCCTGATTTCACAGGACGGGAGAAATGGCAGAGAACTGCGTACTTTTTGCTATACAACCCCTGGCACCCATGAACACTTGGAACTTGCCTAACTATTCTCAGTGTTAACTGGAATCTCCTCACCCCTGATTGTTTGGGGGAAGTGCAACTCAGAGGTGCTGTAAAGTCAGCAATGTTTGGCATGGTCGTGACTCCAGCTGTTGAGGTGTTGGGGGGGGGCAACCTATGTGTGGGGCAAAGTGTCCTCAGCTTACTTCTGGCTACTGTCACTCTGTTCATCTGCTCTTGAAACTGTGCTCTCTGCAAAACTGTGAGTATGTGGGCTTATGCAGTGTCTCCCTGCAGCCAAAGTGTCTCAGGTCGATTTTGTAGCAAGGGCTCACTTGAGACTAGGCAGTAACAGAATTGTGTTTACATTGTGATTTGGAATGACTACGTTCCATTTTTTCAGATGTCATAATTCTGGGAAAATGAGGATTTATACAGGAAATAGCTTATTTCTGATTATAGTTTATTCCTATCTTCCAACAATTTCCTGTTCTGTTTTTCAGACACTACCAAAAATCTGGAAATTAGTTACAATATCGTGCAGAAGGTTCTTACTGGTTAAACTATTAAAATTCATAAACGTAACTCAAAAGACATCAGGAGATTTAAAAAATCATCATTGATTATACCCTATTATGTGGCTTATTGTCTTAGGCTGCTAAATTTTGGGGTGATCTGTTAGGCAATAGCTGAAATAGTGGCTCTGATAGTACTCGGCTCATGAACAGCTGGGGTTGTGTTCAAGTATTTCATCTCAATGAGGTCTAATAGCAAGACAAGAGCTGTTTTTAGAATATTCTTATTTTTATGTATATGCGTGTATTGCCTGCAAGCATGAATGAATCTGTGTCATGCAGTGCCCACAGAGGTCAGAAGAAGGTGTCGGATCCCCTGGAACTGGAGTTGGAGATGGGAGTCAGGCTTGATTATGGTCAAAATACATTGTATACATGTATGAAATTCTCAAAGAATAAATGCAGATATTATATTAAAACAGAAATTTCAGCACTGTGTGTGTGTGTTTATGTGTGTGGGTGAGCAACTGTCATGCCTGTGTGTGGAGGTGAGAGGACAACTTGCTGGAGTCGGTATTACCTTTCCACCACATGGGTCTTTGGGATTGAACTCAGGTCATCAGGCTTGGTGGCAAGCACCTTCACCCACTGAGTCATCTCACTGGCCCAGTGGTCACAGTTTTTAGTGTTTGCTAATCTGCTGGGTGTAAATAAAATCTCTGTGTTGCAAGAGCATTTTGCTGATTACTGTTGATGTTGAACATCTTGTTTACAAACAGTATCAATTCTGTTTCCTCATGTTTGAAGCATTTGGTTTAGACTCTTACTCATTTTTTCTATTGGCTTATCTTATAGATTTAGAGAGAATCCTCATTTGTTTTTTTTTTTTTTGAAATGGTGCATTGTTCAGTGAAGAATGTCTTCCTCGAGTTTCCCGGGCTGAGACTTCCTATCGCTTGCTGTCTCACAGAGGACGGGAACAGCACAGCTCTCCTTGCTTCCACATTTTGTTGAGAGATGGGGTGGGGCGTGACCAGCAGGAGAGGAGGGTACCAGGGAGGAAACACGGGGATCCCCAGATCTTTGTCCACTTGCTCAGATACCGCATTTCCATTGCCTCCCTGCCTTTGAGTGCCGCTGGTTTTAAATATTTATTTGGTTTTGTTTTTTGCTGGTTTGGACTAGTTGGCTGGGAAGAGAGCCCTAATGGGTATGGGGGGTCCCCCAGGTCACTGTCTCTGGCCAAAAAGAAGTTGACAGTGTTCCATCTTTATTACTTCTCAGTGACCTGTTTACTTATCAGGGGTTTAGTCCCTTTCAGGAGGGTTGAGGGATAAAAGATGAGATGAGATAGCAGCTCTCCAAACTGACACTTGCCAAGACCTTGGTTCCAGAAGCATAAAATCTAGAAATTACTTTTATTTGTCTTTGTGTTTTAATCTGGTCTGGTTTTTCTGGGGACAGCAGAGGCCAGGGTTAAAGTCAGGGTGGAGAGCACGGGGTAAGACCGTGGGCCTGTCTTACATCTTGCCACAGCCTACACAACCTGCTGTAAAACAGACTGAGTCTTCCAAATCCTCCAGTGAGTTGAATTGGTTCATGTGAAGTTTTAGGTCTCATTTACTATATTAAAAATTTTGTAACTTTTTTCCCTTCTTGGAACAGGTGGAAACTCCAGAGAAGGACAAATTGAAACACTTCTGGAAATTAGCAAAATGTTAATTAAGTTTCCCTCAGTGTAGTGGAGAGCAAACTTGGCAACATTTCAGAGACAATAAAGGATGTCATTTAAGGTAACTGAGTGTCATTCAGGTGAAATAAATGGAAGTCAACATACGCCCCCAAACTTAGTAGACACAGAGACCAAGGCTGTACGAAAGCAAGTGTTCAGGAGAGTTGGTATCTTTCTGGGCCAAAGGATGCATCCTAAAGGAGCCACTGTTTCTGTAGGAAAGGTTGCTGTGGGTGACTCTACGCTCAGACACCTCCGCTGTCTCCTTCCGACTCTAGACCTCAGTACCCGACTTTTTGTCGAGTAAACAATCTACTAATTTATGGTGTGACTACAGCTCATGGTGAAACCAGAGGAAAACACTGTAACCTTGTTTGGTCTACGACTTCAACACCAGATGGAGATGTTCTCCGGAGCTTCAGGGTGCTGCTTCGCCTGCTTTTCCACTGTCTGCCGTCCTTAGTGTCTTGTCTTTGATCTCATTTCCAGAAGTTCAGGTTTATTCCAGGAAAGCCTTCCCTCCTGGCTCATTTCTGAACACTCATTTCCCTTGGATCTGGAAGCTCCTTTTCCCCGTTTTGGGAGTTGCATCTGCTTTATCTGGATATTTTTCTATTGAGGAGCAGATTTTTGTCTCTGTATCTCCAACACCTAGATGAATCCTCAGCACATGTAGTTACTCGGTGCATGTTGGTAGTGTAAACTCATTAATGAAATGCTTACTTACTTGTTGATTTCTCTCCTTGTAGATGAAGCCACTTTGATTGTAAGGCTCCATCTGATTTATTTTGGGATCCCTAGTATCTTTTAACAATTATTTACTTTTGTGTGTGCACCCGCATGGATGTGAGTGCACGCAGTATGGTGCCTGTATGGAGGACAGAGGACAACTTGAGGGAACCAGTTCTTTCCTTCCACCATGTGGATCCCAGGAATCAAACTCAGGTCTTCAGGCTTGGAAACAGGAGTCTTTTACCACTGAGCCTCTCATCCACCTGATCTCCTATATCCTAACACACTGTCATTCTCAAGAAAGCTTACTGGACAAATGAATGTTTACCAGGAGTCTCCTGATGGATCTCAGCATATTATAAAAGAATAATAAGCTCTAATGTTTTAATTTCAGGATTTACTATGCAGAAGTAGGTGAGGGAAGATTACTGCACTGGTCTTCATGTGATTTCTGGGATATTAGACTAAAGAGGGATGGAAGGAAGAATACTTTTTAAAAGACCTATTTTAATTTTTAAAATTTATGTGTATGTGTGTATGCCTGTGTGAGTGTGTGCCACACATGTGCAGGTAGCTGCAGAGGTCAGAAGAGGACATCATACCAATGAGTTGCAGGCAGTTGTGAGCTACCCAAGCTGGGCGCTGGGAACAGACCCTGGGTCCTCTGGAACAGGAGCCAGAGTGCTCTTAGCTGCTGAGCCATCTCTCTAGCTCCAGAAGAGTAATTTCTAGGAGATTACAGGTGAGTGCTCTTCCCTCACAACAGCCTCAGGGTTCATGCATCCATTCGTGAATACTTGGTGAATGCCTACTACTTACTAGACACTCGCCAGAGTGTGGGGAATGTAACAGTGAACCAGGCACTGTCTTTGTTCTTCCAGAGCTTTATTCTAGTGCAGTGTTTCCCGAGCATGCTTGGAGTCCACAGGGCTTTTCGACATCTATCAAGTCAAGTCAAAATTTCATAATAATGAGAAGGGGGCACTTGTCATTTTATTTTATTTTTTATATCTGTACAATTTTCCAGAGGTTCCTTGGCATGGCATATCACAGACCGAGTGTAGAAGCAGGTGAGAGAAAGCAGCTGTGCGTGTTCTATTGAGCCAGGCCAAAATGTAAAGCAGCATCACTTTTTAAAGTATTTTCAAACCAGTTTTTTTTTCCCAATGAAATATGCAGTGTGTTCTATGGTTAATCTTAGGTGTGAGTTTGCTTAAGTTGGGGTACACAGATGGCTGGGAAAGGATCGTTCCAGGTATGCATGTGAGGAAGGCTCTGCAAGAGCAGCTCTGGTCTCACTAGTGTAGGCATCACCCAACCGGTGAGGCCCAAATGGGACAGGAAGGTGGAGGAACGCTGGACTCCCTCCTGGAGTTGCTACCATAGAATGTGAGAACTCCAGGAGTCTTGGCCTTGGGACTCCAGAACTCAGGACACTGGTAGCTCTCGTCTTTAGGACTTAAATTTATTCATTTGTTCATTTTAATCTTATGTGTATGAGTGTTTTGGGTACATGTATGTTAGTTCCATATGTGTGTGCAATGCCCACAGAGGCCAAAAGAGGGCATTAGATTCACTAGAACTGGAGTTTTGGATGGTTGTTAACCACCATGTGGGTGTTGGGAACTGTACTTGGGTCCTCCACAAAAGTAGCCAGTGCTCTTAACCACTGAACCAAATCTCCAGCCTCTAGGACTTAAAGTTTTAAAGAAATTAATTAATTGATTATTTTAGGGGTAAGTTCTCACTATGTTGTTAAGATTGGCGCCAAACTCTGGGTACAGGTAATCCTCCTATACCTGCTTTCCCAGCGTCTGGGAGTACAGTCACCATGCTGACTCTCTGGCCTTTGGACTCAGACACAATGCCACCTGCTTCTGGTTCTTTTTATCTACCTATATAATTTATATCCTGTTAGTTCTGTTTCTAGAGAGAATCTTTTTCTTTCTTTCTTTTTCTTTCTTTTTTGAGAGACAGGGTCTCCCTGTAGTCCCAGCTGTCCTGGAATTCACTATATAGGCCAGATTGACCTCAGTCTTACAGAGATCTGTCTGTCTCTTCCTCTTGAGTGCTAGGATTAAGAGTGACCGCCACCACACATGGGCTCTGCAAAGAATCTTAATAAAATAGGTTGTATATATTAACACATAATATGTTTGATATTTTATTTATTTAAGAAATTGTTTTGTGTTTTATTTTATTACTTTATGTCTATGACTGTTTTGCCTGCATGCACGTAAGTGCACCACATGTGGGCCTGCTGCCCATGGAGGTTAGAAGAGGGTGTTGGATCCCCTGGAACTGGAGTTACAGATGATTGTTAGCTGCCATGTAGGTCCTCTGGATTCTGGTCCTCTGGAAGAGCAGCCAGTGCTCTTAGATGCTGAACCATCTCTCCAGCCTCTGTGTTTGATATTTTAAAATGAGTTGAAATATCTAAAAACTTCTAAATTTAAATTTCTAATACTGTCAAGTATTTATGAATACAACCTATATAAATAAGAGCTATTTGAGGCCCTTCAAATTATTTTAGACTGTAAAGGGGGTCCTGAGACCAAAACGATATAGGAATATTGGGGTTTAAGTGTGAAAAAGAAACAGGCAGTAGAGAATCAATAGGACGAGCTGTCAAATGGCGACAAGGGTCCTGAAGAAAGCATGACAGGACAAGGGACAGACCAGTCAGTGATCTGTAAAGGCCATCAACTGCAATGCACTCTGGGTAATCCCAATCAGCTAACACTCCCTGAACATAGTCCATGCTCTTCGACTCCTGCACCTTGGCAATGTTGTTTATCTATCAAAATTCTGTTGTTCTTTCAGGGCTTGTCTCAAATAGCTGAAGTGATTTATGTCCCTTTGATTGTGAATTCCTGTCCTTGAGGTAATACCTTGTTAGATTTCTCTGGGGAAACTCCATCTTTGGCTTTGTATGAATTTAGAGTTCTGGCTTTCCTGCTTCCATTCTGGTCAAATTTATGATACTCCCTAAAGTCGGTGGCTCTCATTTCTTTTGAATACTGGGCTACCTCTGTGTCCAGCAGGCTTAGATACTGCAGTTACTCAAACTCTGACAGTGGCTTCATCAGGATAGAAGTGTGTGTTTCTCATGTCACAGTCAGAAGTAGGCAGTCTGGTGTGCAGTGCTGACTGTACTGTGAAGTCCTCAGGATCTCAGACTCTGCTTCTTACAGACCATTGTTTTTCCATCCAAGAGTGGGCTTCAAATTTAAGACAGCCACGTCTTTGGGTCAGGAGGAGGACTGGGCAGAGGACAATGATGAGGAGCTAGTATGTACTAGCTCGCTGTTCTAGAAGATTCCAGGAAGTTGCTAAGGTGGCATCTATTTATACCCTAGTGGTAGAGTTTGGTCATGGGTGCATACCTACCTTCAAGGGAGCCTGTGAAATGTAGTCTCTTTTCAGTGGTCATATTACTTAGTTTTCCCGAGATAATTCCTGAGATAATCTATGTAAAGGGGACGCATTAGTTAGTTTTATCATTCCTGTGACAGAATACTTGAGAAATGCCACTTGGGGAAGGGGGATTATTTCTTCTCTCAGCGGGAGCACAGTCACCGCGTGGTGATGGGAATGCGATGCAGCTGCCCACGCTGTCTACAGCAGGGGGTGGTAGAGAGACGGATGCTCCTGCTCTTTCTCCTCCCTCAGTCAGTGGAGGATCCAGCCCGTGGACTGGAACCTCCCATACCCAGGCTGGGTCTTCCCTCCTGAGTCAAGCCTCTCTGGAAACCCTTACAGACTTACCCAGAGATATCCATGGTGATTCTGAATCCAGTCAAGTTCACAAGGAAGAAAGGTTTATTTTGGCTCATGGTCCCTGCGCTTTTAGTCAATGATTGGGGGACTCTGATGCCTTGGGTCCTGTGACATCATGGAAGTAACTTGTGGAGGAATAAAGCTATTCATGTCCTGGAGGCCGGGAAACCAAGTCAGACAAAGCAACCAGAATGCCACAGTCCTGTTCAAGGGCACCCCACATTCATGTCTTCCCACTAGTCCCCACCCCCACTTCTGGAGGCGCTAGTATTTCACCCCAGGACGACAAGCCTTCAACATGTGAGTCTTTGGGAACATACTCAGCGCATGTGCTGGAGAGCTTTAGTGGTCAACTTGACACATCTAGTTTGAGGGAGCCTCAACTGAGGAACGGTCCCCACTGCACTGGCTTGTGGCCATGTCTGTGGGCATTTTCTTGTTTGTTGAGTGATGTGGGAGGGCCCAGCCCACCAGGGGTTGTAGAAGAAAGCAGGTTGAGCACAGGCTAGAGGAGCAAGCCAGTAAGCAGTGCTCTTCCATATTTTGTCCTCCAGGTTCCTGCCTTGACTTTCCTTGATGATGGACTATGCTGTAAACCAGATAAATCCCTTTCTCCCCAAGCTGGTTTTGGTCAGTGCTTTTTATCAGAGCAATAGGAAGCAAATGAAGACAGCACATACAGTAATCTTGTGTTTAGCTCCGGACAGAGGGGAGGATAAATACCGGGGGAAACTTCCGGTTTCTGTTACACATCCCAAGTGTCCTCCATGGACTGTTATTCCAGACTAATGCTTAAGATGAACTTTGAGTCAGTAAGTAATGCTAAGATCTGATTTTACCATTATTTTACACAATGAACCTAGTGGGATTTAAAAAAAATCATATATTCACCAGTTGTCTTTAAGGAAGATAGTAGATAAGGAACTCTACAATCTGTCTTTTCAGACCTAACTATTACAAGGTTCACACGTTGATCAGTTTCCAAAACTTTTCTATTAAGTTTCTCACTTTTTTTCATTTTACTTTCTCCTGAATACCCGTTGTGTGTGTGTGTGTGTGTGTGTGTGTGTGTGTGTGTGTGTGTATACATATGCATACCAGGGTGTGTGTGTAGAGTCTGGAGAACAAGTTTGGGTATCAGTCCTAACTTCCACCTTGGTTGAGACAGGTTCTGTTGCTCTCTGTTGCAGCTAGTGGGCCACGAGCTGACAGGGCTTCTCCCATCTCTTCCTCACCTTTCATGACAGGCATACTGGGATTACAGACACACACCACTGCATCTGGCTATATGTGGGTCCTGGGGATCCAAACTCAGGTTCTCATGATTGGATAGCAAACACTTTACCCACTGGGTCATGGCCCAGCCCCTGATCACCCTTTCTATAGTGTTAAAGACTTCATTCAATTCTTCTAGAATGGCAGTGATGTCACATGATGGCCCTGTCCTTAGCTCCTCTGTAGACTCATCACCACAAAGACAAACATTCCTTAAACAAAACCTCGAGTGGCTTGATCAAGTTGCTAGGTCTGCATATTTGTTCCACATAAAAGCAGAGGAAAGAACGTTTGTACTTTTAAGGTACTGAGGGTATTGGGGCATTAAACCTCTGCCATCTGTTTGCATCCCAGTTTCTTCTCATTGCCTTCAGATGTTTGTAATGACAGAGTCTGAAAACATTGAGTTTGAAACTTTGTTTCAACAACATGCTTCAGTGGGATCTTCAGCAGTGTTGTCTGTCCCTATCTGCTTTTTGCAAGCACACTGTGTACTTTGGGCTCCAAACTTTTTGCCCTCACTCTTCGAAAAAGAAAAATGTTTAACATGATTGCATTTTTATTTAAAATAGTCCATCTAGTCATATGAAGTCCAAATATAGAAACTTATGGTTTTAAGATGTAGATAATTAGCCCAGAGATTGATTGCATGAGAGCGTTGAAATAAAAAGAGGACTGTGGCATGCATGACATCGTGGGTTGTTGTGTTTCCTTTGCACTTTACTTTTTCAGGATCACAGCTGTGTTCAATGGATATTTTTCAGTTATATAATGAAGCAAATTTGTCAATATCAAGACTTTGATGGCATGAGATTTCTTTTAATGTGGCATAAATTTTTCAGGGAAGAAACGACCCTGTAGGATTCCATCTATCCATCCATCTTGAAAATAGTTCTTGAGCATCATCCAAACGCCCACCATTATGGTAGGCACGAGGAGAGAGTAGTAAACAGTATTGGTCTCATTCTGTCTTTATGGCACTTATAATATAGAAGAGAAGGACAACGGAGCCTCAGGTGTGAAGCAGGTGTGTGCTTGTTGGGGCCGCACGGATTGCTGTGGAGTGATCGAGGCAGTACTTAGTCTAGTTCTAGTGTTTATGGAGCTTCCACACCCAATACACCGTGTAAGCCTCTCCAGCACCTGTGCAGCGAGCAGTGCAGGGGTTATTCCCATTTGTAGATGAAGAATTAAGTTTTGGAAAGACCAGAGAGACCCAAGCTCCCATAGACGAGACCTGGACCTGTGACTCTAAATCCACCACCTTTACCGTCCTCCACACTGCAGCTGGAGGCCTGGCAGGGTGAGGCTGGCAGGGTGAGGCTGGCAGGGGCGAGGCTGGCGGGGCGAGGCTGGCGGGGCGAGGCTGGCGGGGTGAGGCTGGCAGGGGCGAGGCTGGCGGGGCGAGGCTGGCAGGGGCGAGGCTGGCGGGGCGAGGCTGGCGGGGCGAGGCTGGCAGGGTGAGGCTGCCAGGGGCGAGGCTGGCGGGGCGAGGCTGGCGGGGTGAGGCTGGCGGGGTGAGGCTGGCGGGGCGAGGCTGGCGGGGCGAGGCTGGCGGGGTGAGGCTGGCAGGGGCGAGGCTGGCGGGGCGAGGCTGGCAGGGGCGAGGCTGGCGGGGCGAGGCTGGCGGGGTGAGGCTGGCAGGGGTGAGGCTGGTGGCTCTGCTGCATCTGCTTCCAGTCTTGGTGGTGCCCTCATCTAAGCATCAATCAACCGATTCCTGGCATCTGCCAAAGATCCGGAAACCACGAGGATGTTCTGGTTAGTATGGCACTAAATACTCTGGCTTGGGCTGGTAACTCAGGGTTCATGCTGAGAGCAGCTTCTGCAGTTAGGACAGGAACTGGGAGATCTTAACAAGCAGACATAGAAACTCCAGAAGCTCATCCATGAAGTCTTATTTGGATGTAGCTGTGTTGTGTCTGCTCAGTAGTCAGGTTTCTTGGACTGTGAGAAGGCTGTCACATTCTTTAAAGAGAAAACAACCTTAAAATGTCCACAGTCCATGCTGCTTTCTGTTTCAGATCATGGAGTGAATGGAACACTGAAAACCACTGCATAGCACAAAAGTTTCCTTCATTGTTCGGTGCACCCAACTGCATGCCACTCCCTGGGTACTGCAGGAAAAACCTCTCCTTTCTTGCAATGTTTTGGACCCTACTGGAAATTTCCAAGTGGCATTACAGCTGTAAGAAGCAGTGGCCACATCGAGAAGGAGGTAGTGTTCCTGTTGAGGAGTGGAGTAGTCAGAAGATCAGGGGACTTTGGAGCCAACAATGTTATTTCAGCATTTTATTTTTCTGTTGTGTCAACTTGGGAAATACAAAGTCTTCCTTGAGTTTTGGTTTCTTCATAGGATAAACACACAGATGAAAGATGTGGAACACAGTACAGTGCCTGGCATATGAATAGCTCTTAGTAAGTCTAATGACCAGAACTTCTTTCTAGGACTCAATGTAAATCCCATCATCTCTAAGGAGGCTGACTTTTCCAGCAATATCAGATCCTCTGGACTTTTTACCATTATATGTTTATTTTATGTCTCCCAAAGTTTCAACTTTTACTTAATCCACAAATACTCAGGAATACTAATTTACAATCTGGCTGAATGGGTAAAGAGTGGACAATGGGAGCAGGACTAACAATTGTCAGCCGTGCTATAAACAAGGAATACCATGGGATTCAGATCAGGAGAATGTAAGGATGAGCTGGCAGCGTCGAGGAATTGAGGAGAAATAGTGACTGATTATGCTTGGATGGACTAGTTGTAGAGGTCTGGCACTTGGCAACAAGCCTGGTAGGTAGAGATGGTTGTGAGGAGCGTCAAAGAATTCGATTTTAGGTGTTGGCAGGCAAAACATGGTGTCCCTGTGGTTATGGGAATTGGTCAGAGTCCAAGAATATAACTACAAAACAGGTCAAGATAAATTACCAAGATGTCCCCTAAGGTAGGCAGTTTCCAGTGATGGGGACTTTGGGATGTTAATTTTGAAAGGTTGAGGCAGATAGTTACATAGTGTAGTTTTTCAAGAGACTTGGAGAATTACAGTTAGTGATGGCTTTTAGGTTCTAAGATTATGTTGGTGTGTGATACATGATGTATAGACACATAGATGATCCTGAGATTAAATGCAGGACGCAGGACGATGTTTCTCAAAGTTTGTAGTGTGCTACCTGCTTCAGAATCACCTAGGAGGGGCCAGAGAGTTAAGAGCTCTGACTGCTCTTGCAGAGGACCTGGATTCAGTTCCCAGCACCCACATGGTAGCTAACAATTGTCCACAACTCCAGTTCCAGGGGATCTGATGCCATCTTCTGCTCTCTGTGGGTACTACACACACAGGTACACTTACATATATGCAGGCAAAACACTCATACACATAAACTAAAAATAAATAAAAAAGTTATGTAGGAGTTTCAAAGTGAATACAGAGAACCACTGTATCCTGATTCTGAGGATATTTATTGTAAGTAGGAGCCCCAAGGGATCTTATTTACTTTAAGCAACTCTGGATAGTTCATCTTAGAAGCCAGATTTCATAGGTAGAGTCCTGACGTAATGGATTCTGGAAGATGTTGGCCTTTCCTCATCCCATGAAGAGTGGCTTTTAGGAAGGTGTACTTGAAAGAAAAAGAAACACAGGCACATTGTCTGCTCTGACAATGATTTGGAAATACTGCCTTTAAAAACAGATTTTCAGGGCTGGAGAGATGGCTCAGTGGTTAAGAGGATCTGGGTTTAAATCCCAACACCCACATGACAGTTACCAACCATCTGTAACTCCAGTTCTAGGTGATCTGATGCCCTCTTGTGGCCTCCTTGGGCATTTCATGACCTGGGTGCATTTATGGCAATACACTCACGCATGAAACAAAACAAAACAAAACAAAACTAGAAGAGATTTTTGGAATAGGGACCAAGACAGAAAGAATTCCAAGGAAAAGAAATGGAGCAGAGACACTTGGGATTGGACTTGCAAGAGTGTCTACATTTACCTCTGTCCTTTTCCAATTAGACTGTGGCTAGCTGAAGGCTGACTTTGTACACGTTTCACCCTTATTTCTTTGCACTGATGCAAAAATAGATTTTCCAATATTTACCGGATAAATTGATAAATAAATGCAAGCCTGGACTAGTGATAGGGTGACTTGATACTGAGCTTCGTAGTATGAGCCAGATCTTTTGAAAATCTCTTTTAAAAATATATTCTATTTATTATTTTTTGTGTTATGAGTGTATTGCTTGCATGTATGTAAATGTACCCTGTCATGCAATATCCATAGAGGTCAGAAGAGGGCATTGGAGCCCCTGAAACTAGAGTTACAGATGGTTGTTCCCATATGAGTGCTGGGAAATCAAACCTGGATCCTCTTAAGAGCAGCCAGTGCTCTTAACCACTAAGCCAGTTCTCCAGCCCTTTGAAAGTCTTTTGCCTTATCTCTCATTAGTCTTGAGAGTTGGGACTAGGCTGCAGTTTAGTGTTGGAATTGGAGAGAGGCAGGGATCAGGGTCACTCAAACATTGGTCAAACCTAGAGTCAGAGTACGTTGGTGTCTTCCAGAAGATCTGATTTCAATCCTTCTTGAAGGTAAGATATGCATTAAATGATTCAATTCAGTTAAGCTCGGTACATGTTAACTTGGCCTCCAGCTACTCTGTAATGACTGGTAACTCAACGATAAAATATCTTGTCCTGGAGAAGACCAAGAGGTAAATGACTTAAACATAGTGTCACGTGGGATATGAAAGTGGAATGGGGAATATTGGTGGTATAAATGTATAAACAGGGATGGGGGAAGGGATGGGAGGAGGAAGATTTGGGGGAGGTCAACCAAATTTAGGTATGTGTGAAAATGTCTTAAAGAAACCTACTTTGTAAGCTAATTAAAAATAAAAGTAAATTAAAAAAATGAAAATATAGTGTTATTGGTAATATTGAAAAGGAAATCAAGACAAAATATTAACTTTAAACATGTTTTCTTCAAAAGTCCAGTTAAGCTTTCTCTATAGTTGAGGCAGGGACAAGTTTGTGGGGGAGGAAGCAGCCAGAACAGGGGTGCGTGTGGTGGTGAAGGTGGCGTGGCCTTGCTGGGCCGGGGGTGAGATCACAGGATGAATCATAGGTATCTGGTGCTGGCCCTCATGGATCTTGTTAACAGGCAGATGTTATTCTATGACCTTTTGTATTTGTTCTGTGCATAACACAATTACACAATTTAGCTTATGTTTAGAAAGAGGATTTAGGTCAGAGGGCAGGGAGGCCTAGAGGAGGACAGGGCCGATAGGGATCTGGAAGGACACTGATGAGTCAAAATTAGAGGCATTCCTGCTGAGATACTAATGGTAAATCACGGCTTTAGAATAGCACTCGGGTGGATGGAACTGTCAGCCCTTACCTGCAGTAGGTGTGACTTTCTGACAGACAGACTTGCCAGACCTTTGGGCAGGCACTTTGAGTCGTTTTATTAGTTGCTTTTATCTTTGCTGTCACAGAAGGCTTATCAGGGAGTCACTTAAGAGAAGACTATTTTTTAGGCTAATAGTTCAAGAGGATACAGATGTAATACATCGTGGTTGTGGGGAAGTCACAGCAGCAGTGAGGCGGGCTGGCTGGGCACACTGCGGCTGCAGTCAGGAAGCAGAGAGCGAACAGGAAGTGAGGCCAGGTTAGTGCACCTCGAGGATCAGCTCCAGTCACTCCGTCCTCCAGCTAGGCTCCATCTAGAGATTCCGCAGCCTTCCCAATCAGCACTGCTAGCTGGGGACCAAGTCTTCAAACACGGGAGCCTGTGGGAACATCTCACACTCAGGCTGTAGCGGTTGTCTGTGTTGGTTGTCACTAGCTGGTCTGTCTGACAATCACATGCCGTCCTGTGACCTGGCCGTGGTCCCGGGCTCTGGAACCCAGGCTGCTCTGTGCTTTACGTGTTTTAAAATGTAGTTTATTTGCTAAAATTTTTTATCTATTTCTATTTTATGTGTATGAGTGTACTGCCTGTGTGTATGTAGCGCACCCTTGTTGTGTAGCACCCATGGAGGTCCGAGGAGGGCATTGGATTCCTGGAACTAGAGTTACAGATGGTTGTTAGCTGCCACATGGGTGCTGGGAACTGAACCAGGTCCTATGCAAGAGCAGCAAGTGCTCTTAACTGCTGAGCCATCTCTCCAGCCCCCTAAAATGTGGTTTAATGTTTGTGTGGTAAGAATACAACATCAGAGCTATCTGCTTAATGAAGTTTAAAGGTACATTGTAGTATTATTATCTGTAGACAACATTGCACATAGTACTGAGTACTTACATAGCTGAATCCTTATGTCTTTTGAATAGGAACTTCCCATTTCCCCCTCTCCCTCCACCCCTGTGTTCTCTGTTCTATGTGTTTGATTACTGGAGATACTCATGTAACAGGAATCATGCAGTGTGTGTCCTTAATTAGAGCAACCACACGACTCAGCAACCTTAATTCTTGGTATTACCCCAAAGAGCTGAAATCAGGATTTCCAAGAAATATTTGCATATTTGCACTCCCAAGGTCCTAGCAGCTTTGTTCAAAACAGCTGAGAAGTAGAAACAACCTTGATGTCTGTCAACAGAGAATGGAGGAAGGAAATGTGGTGGTATTAATGGAGTGTTCGGGTTAGAGCGTGGGCCCTGGCAGCCTCCACGAACTGGACCGGACATCTCCCTTAGCAGGTCAACCGAACGACTAGCAGTAAAAAGCAGGAAGAGATGTATTCCACCTGACCACAGCGAGAAGAGGAGCAAGAGGTCCTGTGACCTCCAATTCCATGCTGAGGTCCTAATGTGAGTTTAGGTTTAAACAGAGGGTAAGAGCTGTGCATAAGTCAGCAGTCTTGGCCAGGGTGCAGCCTCAGCACCATCATCATCATCTCTGCTCCAGTCTCTGCTACAAGGCGGTCAGACAAGTTGCAGATCTCTCTCTGGGGCACAAGGTCTGCCTCTGGCTGGATGAGGCCCCAGCCTTCCCCTTCTCCCACCATGAGGCTCCTGGGAAATTCTAGTTCCATTGTCTTAGTGTTCTGATAGCCAGAGGGAGAGACACTAATGTCTCTTTAGACTATCTTTATTCCTGCCAGGACAGTTCCAGTACCTACATATGACAGACTATCACCGAGCTGAAAGAAGGAAATCTGCCATATGTGACAGGATGGATGTCCGCGGACAACGTCACGCTCTTCCTCTTGGTACTCTGAGGAGTGACTTCTCAGGTCACAGCAGCTGTGGCAAGGTCCAGGCACACAGTGCTGGGCAGAGCCTCCGACTTGTGCCCAGTCCTGGAACCAGGATTTAGGAGCCTAACTTGTTACTATGTAGATCTTATCTTCAGTGTTCCTGAGTCACATTTTCTCACCTCTGAGACAAGCTCTTGCTCTCAGGGTTGACAAATGCATTAGTTCAATGAGTTAAAGCAAAACTGAAAGATTCACTGCTCCTTTTCCCCCCATCTTTCACTTTTTTTTTCTTTTTTAACCTATTTGCTTTCAATACAAAGCTAGCAAACACATTGTTTTTGCCACTAAACTGTTTATAGAAAAACAAACCAACATGTCATGTGGCCAGATTTTTGCCCTGATTGTGTAGTAATAACATACCAAAGGAGGGTTAAGCCAGAAATAAAAACACCTGGGTAACGTTCTTTTTGATGGCCTGATTAGATGTGTTTCTTGGGGGTACATTGCTTCATGCTTCTGTGAGAAAACTGAGACAGGAGAAAACGAGACAGGGTTCTAACACTGTGAACTGAGGAGTTACAAGTTACAGGAACGACTAGTATTTCGTGTGATGTGGAAGGCCTTGAGCGTGACCTTGGAGAAGTCGGCTCCCCCGTGTGACAGGCATTTGTCAATTAGTTTTCTCTTGTGTTCGTGCCTTCTGGGTTAGGTTTTGTTTCGGCCAGCCTTGAAGTGGATCTTGACAGACTTAAGCCAACACATTCACTGTTTCCAGGGTGAGCCTTGGCCCAATTCAGGCCACAGAGAGGCAAGGGAATTCCTTTGCTTGGTGAAGAATAAGGAAAGTAAGTCTTGGAATAACAGCTACCAGGAGGGACCATGAGAACAATCTGCCCATTACGAGGTGAAGCACAGAGACTCTCCCCTAAAGAAGATGGTCTCTGATGACTCCATGAAGTTCTGGGATGAACCGCCTGAAACAACTCAGCAGTTTTTGGTAGATCCATAGAGTTTCAGGTTTGTAGGTTGTCCTGGTTAGCTTTGTAAATTTGGTACAGCCTAGTGTCATCGAAGAGGAATGCTTCAACTGACAAACTCCCTAGATCAGACAGACTTTGGGTATGTCTGTGGAGGTTTGTCTTCATTATTAATTGATGCAGGAAGGCCCAATCCACTGTGTATGGCACCATCCCTAGGCAGATGGTCCTGGGCTGCATAAGAAAGCCAGCTAAGTATGAGTCAATGAGTGAGTCCTCAAGCAGCATTCCTTCATGATTCCTGCCTTGAGTTTATGCCCTGACTCCCTTAATGATAGATTCTGACCTGGGAGTGTAAGCCACATAAACCTTCTCCTCTGCAGGTTGCTTTTGGTCAAAGTGTTTCATCACAGCAATGGAAGCAAACTAAAACAAGTTTAAGCCAGTTTGTTGTTTGTTTAGAGACAGGGTCTCATGTAACCCAGGCTGGCCTCAGATTCATTATGTGGCTGAGAATGACCTTGAACACATGATCCTCTTGCCTGCATCTGTCACATTCTTGGATTACAGGACTGGTCCGACATAGCTGGCCTAGGTATAAGCCAGTCTGTTGCTTTTAGAAACCAATGAGTAGAGATTGGAATTGAATCTTAAAATTGTACTTTATTCAGATCACCATCAGTCTGAGAAGACAGCTGGTTAGTATCCTAGAGATCTGTCTTACATCTGATCTCCAGCCAGCAGATTATACAGGGAGGGCAGGGGACAAGATTAGTCCATCACCCCAGAGCTCAGCCTTGGCCCTCTGGTTGGGCGGTCAGCCATATTCCTGGGACTTGCGAGGCCTATGCCTCTCCTGTTTTCATCCTCACTCTTTGCTCTCACTCTGTGGCTGTCTGAATTCAAGTGCTTCTTGAAATGTGGAGTGAAGTTTCTGTTTGTATCCACCTTGAACTTCTCTGCAGGCACCTGGGGTGGAGGGTGACGGGTAACTCAGAACAAATAAGCCATTAACATTGTATGCATGCTAAGCTAGCAGTAATATATGTGATGGTTCCTTTCTGTACCGTGGAGTACAAATGTGGCTTTGTAGTACAGACTGTCAAAGTGCCTCTGTCTGTCTCTCTTGCCCCAGTCACTTAGAGATGTAGTCTCATGTTTGTCTTCATGCATGTTAGACTTCAAGAACAAAGAAGGGCCCAGATTTCAGAACAAAGTTGCTTTAGTTCAGTCAACTGATTAGCAGATGTTTTATGGACACCTGCAAAAACCTATGGTTCACCTGTTTTGTCTATCAGGGAAGGTTGCTGTGTAAATGAGTAACAACAGTCATATTGGTAAAGATTGTGGAACTAGAAACATAAGGAATTGTGGAAACAGAGCAAAAAGACTAAATGTAGAGCAGGTTGAGGAGAATGATGTTGACACTGATCTGAAAAGCAAACAGTTGTTTGCCTGATGATGGCTTCTCTGAACACACTCCACGTAGTCCCTATGCCGGGTAGTTTGATGAGCTCTCCTCCTGTGATTATGTAGCATATTATATGGCAGAGTTAACTTCAGAAGAGGAGATGACTAAGGTGGGTCTGGCCTCATCACATGACCCTCTTGAAAGCAGAGTCTTGGTTGGCAGAGCTGCCAAGACAATGGGATTCTCAGTCTTAAATGATAAGGAGCTGAATTCTGCATGCAACGCTGTGGGGCTCAGGAGTAGATTTTCTCCTACAGCCTCCAGACAGGAGCTCAGTGTGACTAATACCTTGATTATAGCCTTTTAAAGGATGTAGTAGGACCCTTGCCGTGCCGTGCCAGGGCTTCTGATTTACAAAACTGCGCAGTGGTGCTCTTTTGAGCTGTTACATTTATGAGCTGTTACATTTATGGTAATTTGTTGTTCAAAAGAAAAGGAACAGAGCCCCCAGGCCCTTCATTACAAGTGGCTCGTTATAGAAACTTTTTGTGGTGACTTTATTACAGATGACTAGTCAGGAAGTTATGTTGCTTAAAACTTTGGACTTGATGGATGTTTTCCTACGGTTGCTTTATGGCCAAATGAGCTTTGGCTATACCAACTTGATCAGATTTCAAAAATAAAATGACTCCATAATAGTGGTGTTTTGCTTTTTCTCTCTCTTTCAAACTATTAGCCCAGTTGTCAAGAGCTATGAACTAGCCTGGCGATCCAGAAGCATTCCTGACTCACTGAGTTTGGAATCTTTTGGTTGTTCATTGCTTGTTGTGGGTCATGGACAAGCTGCTCATACTGTCAATCTTGAGCTGCCCTTGAACTGTTCATTTATCCTATAAGTTAAAAAATTTAACTTATTTTTAAGCCATTGTTTCATAGAAGGACATTAAAAATAAACAAAGGAGGGAAAAAAGTCTTTAAGTTTTATTATTAGTCCTTTTTGTGAATTTATCTGGAGAGCTATAGCTTAGTACTCTAAAGAGAACCAAGCAGAACTGTGTCCTGCCCTGAGGAGGTTGGCATTCAAAAGAAGACAGGCTGGACTCACACATACTGTCTTCTTAATTGTGTGTGTCCTCACTGTTCTCTTTTGCTGATGACAAGGGTGCGGTTCCTTCAGGAAGTGGGATTGCTCTGGAGTGTTTTATAAGAATGGTGAAGCAATCTTTCCACTGTGACTGATCCTTCCATGGGGGATGGAAGTGAGGGAGGAACATGTACTTCTGCAAGGTGGGGGCACATGACTGACAGCCCTCCTTGCTGTGGCTTGCCAGAATGTTTCTGTAATAGAGCGTATAGACCAGCATTGCTTTTCAGAATGGAAGCCAATGACTCACAAGACTCGAGCCCCTCATTGCATACCGATAGGGTCAGCTGCAGAGGAGCCATAAGCTTGATGTAGGTGCTGCTAAAGATGAGCAAGTCCTTTTTGAAAAATCAGTTTAATTTTTTTCTAATTGTTTTTTGAAACGTAGATGAAAGGCAGATTCGTGTGGTTGAATTTGGCTGGTGTTATAGAAATTTTTACCAAACTTATGGCATTCCCCCCGCCCCATAAAAACCAACAGAATTCTAATGTTTCACTTGGGAACTGTGTTTGAGTTCTCTCTGCAGATGTGTGTTTTTGTCTTGATTTCCCATCAACACAGATGTTTACTTAGGAAAGACAATCGTTCTAGCTGTGTCCTGGACTTTGACCCAAGTTTTTTCATGAGAACATTATCTTGTAGTATTATGTAACACGGCAGCTGCTGGTGTCATTGACACTTTTTGGAACATTCTTTAACTTGATTTTTCTTATGGAGGTTCAAACTTTCTGGGGTTGGGTCATTCTGTTCAGCGTTAGAGTCTGTTTACCTTGGAAAGAATCTAGTTGACTCCAAAGTTTGAGACGTGGAAAAGAGACTGTAATGTAAGTATAGTTGATATTGCTGTTATTGATGACCAGCTATGGTAAAATGGGGAGGAACCTGAGATAACAAGCTATCATCCTTCTTCTACAACAGAAAGAAGAAGGAACACCTCCAACAGTGAACCTGGCTTTCAGTATCCAATGACCACAAACAAGCTAACCCAGTCATCCATATATGGTACAATTATGGTCCTTACTTTAAACCTTTTAATTTTTTGTAGTAGAATATTAGTTTGTAAATATAATTTGTTGAATTGTATTGCATACAAAACATCTTAATCATCTTTATACACCGTCCACTACCTGCATCCTCTCGTAGGCCCCCACTGGATTTCATGCATTCTGTCATTTATATTAAGGGCTATTGAGTCAAATTAGTATATCCAGATGTCCCTCCGAGCAAGTTCATCCACTGGTGTCTAGTCAGCCTATCTTGAGTACTACCTTAAGGAAAATCAGCTCTTCCTTACCCAGCACTAATCAGCTGCCAATAGTTCTTTGGGTAAAGGTTGGCGCCTGCTGCCGATTTTCCCAGCTCATTGCTGGGTTTTGTGTACTTGAGTTTGCATGGGTCTTGTGCATGCTGACGCCATTGCTGTGAGTTCATTTCAGCAAGGTCCCAGGAGCCTGGGAAACTAATTTCCATATAGTCAGGTACTCCTCCCCGGGCTCTTACAATCTTCCTGCCCTTCTCTTCTGCAATGGTTCCAGAGCTCAGGTGGGTGGAGTTTAATATAAGAGCCTTGTCCAAGGGCTCACACTCTTCAGATTCTTAATATGCCTTGGCCATTTGTGGCCTTTTGTCTTTGTTGCCTCTGTTGCATGAGGGAGCTTCATTAATGAGAGTTGAGAGATGCCCTTGGAGAGTTGAGAGATACCCCTTGTCCCAATATGTTCTGTGAGCCTTAGATGTAGAGGTTCCATTAGGTGTCACTTAAAGTTGGGAAATTCACAGATAATCTCTGTGTGTGATCAGTTGTGGAACTCTGTAATAGTCTCTGTCTGTTGCAAAAGAAGTTGCTTTGATGAGTGGTTACTGGCATAACTGTCTGTGAATATAAGGATCCATATTTAGAGCATAGTAATAAATTACATTTGTCTAGAGATGTGTCAGCCTTAGGATATTCTCAAAGATCTATATCTTCAGCCATGTGTATATGGCTGTGTTTACAGAACCACACATGAGTTCCTGTCCATTGAGCAGTCTTTAGGTCCAATTATGTGGCTGTTGATTATCCCAAGATAAAAGTGCCACTACCGCCTCAATGTAGTTTGCTGTGCCAGTCACTGTTGTGGTTATTAGGCCTTAAAGCTGGGGGTGGACCATTGTTTGATGCTCTTCCTTAGCAGCCTGCATAGTGTCCTCCAAAACTATGAGAGCTAGTCTTCAGGGAGGAGGCTTCCAGGTCAGTTCCAGCTCCATTGCTCCAAAACTGTGTCCAAAGGATGTACTATTTTTAGCAATAGGGTCTTACCTTCAAGAGGCAATCAAGGACTATGGAAACAGCCTGTGTAATCTTAGGAGTCTCTTGGACTACCTGGCCAATAACTCGAAGGAAGCGTTCTCTTGTCTGGAACTTTTCTTGTTATATAGGCTTCAGCTATACACATGGACATATGTTGACATATTGTATGTGTAAGTTTTCAGTAGACTTTTGAACTAATACATTTTTGTCTTTTTGCACAGCAGAGAGGCATTATTTATCTCTCTCTCTCCCTGTCTAATCCTCTCTTCTCCCCCCCCCAGTTAAACTACTGGAACGCCCCACATCTCACCCATGGTAATACCTGTTTCTATGGTCTCCCATCTCTTGAGCTTCTTTTCCTTTACCCTCATGGTTCCTTGTAAAACCCTCCCTTACCTCTCTCATTTAAATAACCAAATTTTATACCCTTGATAACACCTGTTTCTCTCTCTCTCAGGGTTCTTCTTTCCCTTTACTTCCCTGGTTCCTTTTAATTTTTTGTGGCTCCTGCAGTTATATCAGGGCACATATGAACATATAAGGATTTGGTGCTAAGATCCCCAAATGAGGGAGAACATACGTCATTTGTGTTTCTGAGCCTGTTACTTCACTTAGTATAACAGTTCTAGTCCCATCCATTCACCTGCAGATGTTATGATTTTGCCTCTCTTTACTACAGAGTAGAACTCTATTTTGTAAATGTACCACATTGTCAGTATCCACTCATCAGTTGAGGGACATTTAGGTTGCTTCCATTTCTTAGCTATTGTGAAAAGAGCAGCAACAAACATGAATGTACACATATCTTTGCAGTAGGATGAGTCCTTTGGTATATGCCAAGGGGTAATATAACCAGGTCATATGGTAGATTCATTTTTAGTTTTTAAAAAGTTCTCCACACTGCTTTCCATAGAGGTTGCATAGTTTGCAATCCCATCAGCAGTGAATGAGTATTCCTCTTTCCCCACATCCTCTCCAGCATTTGGTATCATTTGTTCTCTCTTAGCCAGTCTGACTGGAGTTAGATGAAATCTTAAAGTGGTTTTAATTATTTATATTTCCCTAATTACTGAGGATGGTGAGTACTTTTTAAGGTATTTCTTAGCCATCTTTGTTTCTTCTTTTGACAACTGTCTGTTCAGATCCATAGCCCATCTTTTAATTGGGTCATTTGTTTTCTTAATTCTTTGTTTTTTGAGTTCTTTATATATGGATGTTAAACGTCTGTCAGATTTGTTACTGCTGAAGATTTCTCCCACTCTGCAGGTTTCCTTTTCACTTTCTTGGTTGTTTCTTTTGCTACACAAAACTTTTTAGTTTAATTGTTGATTGTTGACCTTAATTCCTGAGTAACTGCTGTCTGATTTAGAAAGTCTTTTTCTACACTCATATCTTGTAGGTTACTGCCAATGTTTTCTTCTAACAGTTTCAGCATTATAGACTTCACCTTGAGGGTCCTTGATCCATTTGGAGTTGACTTTTGTATAGGTGAAAGATAAGGGTCTAGTGTCATTCTTGGCTGAAATTGCATGTACTCATGTTTGGGTCATCAATTCTGTTTTTATGGCTCTAGCACTCAAAGATAGCTTGAGATCTGGTGTGGTAATCCCCCAGCATTGCTCCTTGTGCTCAGTATTGCTTTGGCTATTTGGGAGTCTTTTGTGATTCCATATGAATTTTAGGATATTTCTTTCTAATTCTGTGAAGAATGTCATGGGGATTTTTATTGGATTGCATTGAATTTATAGATTACTTTTAGTAGGATGGTCATTTTCACAATATTAATTTTTCCAAGTCATGAGAACAGGAGGTCCTTTCAGCTTCTGGTGTCTTCCTCAGTCTCTTCAAAGATTTAAAAATTTAATTGTAGAGATCTTTAATGTTTTTGGTCAAGGTTAGTCTTATGTTTTATTTTTTTCTGAGGCTAATGTGAATGGGACGGTTTCCATGTTCTCTTTCTGATTGTTTGTTATTGGTATGTAAAAAGGCTACTGATTTTTGTGGATTGATTTTGTAACCTGCCACTTTGCTGAAAGTGGTTTTCATCATTTCTAGGAGTTTTTGGGTGGAATTTTTGGGATCTCTTATGCATAATATCATATCATCTGCAAATAGGCATAAATTGACCTATTCTTTTCCAATTAGTAACCCTTTAATTCCCTTCTCTTGTCTCCTTGATCTAGCAGGAGTTTCAAGCACTATATTAAAAGGAGTGGAGATAGTGGTCAGCCTTTTTGGTTTCTGATTTTAATGGTAATACTTCCAGTTTTTCTCCATTTGCAATGATATTGATCTTGAGTTTTTTTGTATATAGCTTTAATTATGTTGAGGTATGTTCTTTCCAGTCCAATTCCATCTAGAACTTTTAAGATAAATACATGCTGGATTTCTTCAAAGGCATCTATTGAGATGACCACGTGATTTTTGTCTTTGAGTCTATTTATGATTTTTAACAGTAATTGACTTACATATATTCAACCATCTCTGCATCTCTGGAATAAAGCTGACTTGATCACAGTGAATGGTCTTTTTGATGTGTATCTATATGCAGTTTGAAGGTATTTTGTTAAGAATGTTTGCATCGATGTTCATTAAGGTTATAAGTCTATCATTTTCTATTTTTTGTTGCTATTGTATCTTTACCTGGTTTTGGAATTAAAAACTGGCTTTATAGAAGGAATTTGAGAGTTCTCCCTCTGATTCTATCTTTTTGAGTAATTTAAGCAGTAATGGTTGTAGATCTTCTTTAAATGTTCTATAGAATTCTGCTGTGAATCTATCTGGGCCTGGGCTTTATTTTAGTCAAGAGGTTTTGTATTACTGTTTCAATTTTTTTTTAAATGAGTATGTTTAAGCTGTCCATCTCTTCTTAGTTTAACTTTGGTGGTTCCCATGAATTTAGGTATTTTCCCATTTCTTTTAGGTTTTCAAATGTAATAGAGTATAGTTTATTAAAATGTTCCCTTATAATATTCTGGAACTTTTTGGTGTCTGTTGTGATGTTTCTCCTTCATCTCTGATTTTGTTGATTTAGAGTTGCTCTTCTTTCTTTTGGTTAGCTGAGGTGAGGATCTGTCTATCTTGTTTATCTTTTCAAAGAACCAGCTCTTAGGTTCTTTGTATTGTTTTCTTTGTTTCTAGTTCGGTAATTTCTGCTCTGATTTTTGTTATTTCTTCTCGTCTGCTGGATTTGGGTTTCATTGCCTTTCCAGAGTCTTGAGTTGCAATGTTATTTATTTGTGCTCTTTCTGATTTTTAAAATATAGGAACTTAGATCTATAAATTTCCTCCTTAGGAATGTTTTTGAAGTGTCCCACGGATTTTGTTGTATTGCATTATGTTTTTCCTTTAGTTCCAGGAATACTTCCATTTCTTTCTCAATTTCTTCTTTGACACATTGATCATTTAGGAGTGTGTTGTTTAATCTCCATGAGTTCATTTAGTTACTAGAGCTTCTTTTGTGTTGATTTTAAACTTTATTGTGTTCTGGTCTGATAGAATGCATGGTATCATTATTATTTTTGAATTTGTTGGTTTGTTTTGTGCCCCAGTATGCAGTCAATTTTAGAGAAACTACCAAGGGCTGCTGACTAGAAAGTGTATTCTTTGTTTCTTGGGTGGAATATTCTGTAGATGTCTGTTAGATCCATTTAATGTATGGTATCATTTAATTCATATGTCTTTTTATTCTTTGTCTAGGTGACCTGTCTATTTGAGATAGCAGGGTTCTGAAACCCCCTACTATTACATATTTGGGGCTACTCTGTGTCTGTAAACAGTTATGTAATACTGTTTTTATGAAATTGGGCACACCAGAGTATGGCGCATATATTTTCATGATTGTAATGTCTTCTTGTCAGTTGTTCCTTTAATCAGAATGATGTGGCCTTCTCTATCTATTCTGATTAGTTGTAGTTTGAAGTCTGTTTTGTCAGATATTAGAATTGTAACCCCTGCTCGTTTCTTAGTACTATTTGCTTAGAATGTTTTTTTTTCTATCCTTTCACTTTGAGTTTGTGTCTTTCCTTGAAGGTGAGATGAGTTTCTTGCAGACAATAAAAAGATGGATTTTCTTTCTTAATGCATTCCACTTGCCTTTGTCTTTTGACTGAGGAGTTCATGTCATTGCTATTTAAAGTTATTATTGAAAGGTGTGTATTGGTTACCATCATCTTAATTTCTGTTTGCATTCTTGGTCTAATTTTGTCATTCTGTTTCTTTCCATTGCCTCTTGGGTATAGACGTTTCTTTCTTCAATCCTTTATATTGCTTGGAGTATTCTCTGAAGGGCTGGTTTGGTGGACATGAATCCTTTCAGTCTTTTTGTATCATGGAAGATATTTTCTTTCCCTTTCAGTTATAATGGACAGCTTTGCTGTATAAAATATTCTGGGTTGGCATCTATGGTCATTTAGAACTGGGAGTATGTTGGTCCAGGCTCTTTTGGGTTTCATAGTTTGCTCTGAAAAGTCAGCTGTAATTCTGATGGGTTTTCCTTTATATGTGGCTTCTTCTTCCTTGGCAGATTTCAGTATTCTCTCTGGTCTGTACAGTTAGTGTTTTTACTATGATTTGCCATTGGGAGTTTCTTTTCTAGTCCTATTTGGTGTTCTATGTGCTTCTTGTACTTACATGGATACGCCTTTCCTTAATTTTGGGAAATTTTCTTCTATAATCCTGTTGAAGATCTGGCTGATAATATTTACCTGAGATTCTTCTTCCTTCATGCTTATGATGCATAAATTTAGTGTTTTCATTGTTGCACATTTCCTGCATATTCCATTCATTAAAAAATTTTTTTTCATGCTCTTTGCTCGGGCAGTCCTATTCTCCAACTTCATTCTCAAAACTCTTTTCCATTTCATCCACTCTGTTGATGAGGCTTTCTCCTGTCCTTCCAGATTGACTTGTTGAGTGTTTCACTTCCTTATTCATTTCAGCCCCAATTTTCTTCAATATTTCTATCTCTTTTCTGAATCCAGAGGTTTATCTCTCTCGTATTTTAGTTCTTTGAGTTGTTTGCTTGTGTGTTCCTTAAATTTGTTGAATTCTTTGATTGTATTTATAAATTGTTCTCTTAAATTCTGTGTCCTGGGTTATCTCTAAGGGGTTCTTACTGTAGAACTCTTCTATAAGACTGGTGGTATTTGGTGAGAGTGTTACTGTGGTTTATTGTATTTTAATTTTTTTCATTGTGGTTTTAGCATGTGGATTTCTTTCGTTGCTTGTGATTCTGGGTATGAAACTCATGTTTTCCTTTGTTGGATTGAAGTCTGATTCTCTTTGTATTTTGATGTGATTTTGTTGTTTTCTTATTGGATATAAAAAGTTGATTTGTCTAGGCTTCAGGTTCTTGCTTTTGATTTTGTTTTGGAAGGATCGTATGCTCCAATCAAACTACTCTGTGACTCTCAGGCAGGTGAAGTAGCCTTTGCTAGTTGGGAAACTCAGATGGATAGTACCAAGGCCTAAGGAGAGGAGACAGGAGATGGATGTGCTGGCCCCTACTAGCCAGCAAGGAAGCGGGAGCAGTGGGAGGTGGTCCCAAAGCACTGGGTTGAGTTTGGAGTGGTTTGGGAAGCTTACAGTGGAGGCTCAGTCAGGTGCTTTCAGGCAGTCTCCAAAGGTCTGGCTGCTGCTAGTGAGCAGGAAGCCTGATTCCCTAGGCAGTGGGAGGGACTGCAGATGATCCCAAAGCAGCAGGGAGGCAGAGTGTGATTTGGGAAGCTCACCCAGTGGAGGCCGAGTCAGGTGCTCTCAGGCAGTCTCCAAAGGTCCTAAAGCTTTTAATTTTTATTCTTTCCATGTGTTTGTGTGTATCCTGTGTGTGTGTGTATGTATGTGTGTGTGTACATCTGTGTGGGTATGAGCTTGTGTGTGTGTGTGTGTGTGTGTGTGTTTGGGTACATCTATGTGGGTATGAGCGTGTGTGTGTGTGTGTGTGTGTGTGTGTGTGTGTGTACGTGTGCATGGAGGCCTGAGGCTGATTTTGGAGTTTTCCACCTTATTCTTTTGAGGCAGGGTCTTGATCAAACCCAGAACTCACTGTTAGGTTAGTCTCTCTAGTCAGTTTGCTCTGAGGATAAACCTGACTCTGTCTTCCAAGGTTGGAATTATCGACTGACTGCCATGACTACTCAGCATTTATGTGGGTTCTGGAGATCCAAATTCTGGTCCTCTTGTTTGTAGGCAAGCATTTTAACCTCTAAGCCATCTCCCCAGCTTCTCTAAAACTTTTTAAATATCAACAGATCAACTAAACTGAAAACCCTTGAAACTGATCTTAATGTAATTCAAGATCATTGTACAGTCCAAAGATATTTTTGCGTTCCTAATTTCTTTGTTATTTTGTAGTGTGTCAGACTTGGCATCTTGAGTTCTATTTTGTATGTGGTATATGTACGTGTGCACACATGTACACAGGCATGTGTGTTCATGCTTGTGTCTGTGGATCACAGAGGCTTTCCTGTTATTGCTTCTCTTTTTGAACCTGGAACTAGCTGTTTGGGTCGACAGGGTGGTCAGCAAGCCCTGGGCAGGATCTGCCTGTTTCTACCAAGCACAGTGTTGTGGTTACAATCACACACCAGCAAGAGTGCTTGGGATCCAAACATAGGCCCTCATGTTTGCACATCAAGTACTCCACTCACTGAACAACCTCCCAAGCCCTGGCATCCTGAGATCTTGATGCAGTCCATACATCTCTTAGTGATCATGCTAATAAAGTTTTCGGGGGGCAGTGACCCCATTTGACTTTTGGTTCTGTGTAGCTTATAGTGATTCCAAATAGATTGTTTGATCAAAGCCTCTTATTTTTACACAAGTAATTCTGAAATGTTATTGTTTCCTTGCCTTGCTTCAGCAACTTTGAGGTTTTGGACACCAGTGGTGGTTGGGAGTCAGTGGTGAATGGTTTTGGTGGTTGGCTGGCCAGGAATTCTTTAATTTTTAAGGGAACTGGCTATGGCAAAGGGAGTGGTGACTGATATCAAGTAGTTCTGGGCTGAACGTGGGCCTTGTGCTAGTGACTATCTGACGACTGTGGAAAAGTCAGTGCTGCCTTGGTGTTTAGTTTCTTTAATAAAATACAGAGATAATAGCCACTGTATTAGGCCGCAGTGAGGACAGTCTATTGAAAGTGCCCAGAACACATTAGAACATTTTTATCAATAGCAAAGAGAGTTTTTTATGAGAGGGAGTTGAACATTTTTTTTTGTTCAAAAAGAACACATTCTCATAGAAAATTTCAAAAACAAACACAAAGAAAAATAGAATATTCAGTAGTGTCAATATTATTTCTCTTTTAGTAAATAATGTCTTTCTCATCTTCAGTATATATTAAAGTAAATCAGTCTTTAAATATTCCAATGAATCAGTTTAAATTGCTGCATAGTATTTTATTGTATAAATGCACCATGATTTAATTAATCTTTAAACAAATTTTACATTTATTTAGTGTGTGTGTGTGTGTGTGTGTGTGTGTGTGTGTGTGTGTGTAATCAGAGGACAACTTGCAGGATTCAGTTGATTCTCCTTCCACTATGTGGGTCCTGAGGATCAAAATAAGATAATCAGACTGTGTATGATGGTGCATGCCTTTAATCCCAGTATTCAGGAGGCAGAGACAGACAGATCTCTGTGAGATCAAGGCCAGCCTGGTCTACATAGCAAGTTCCAGGATAACTGGGACTACAGGGAGTAGGTGCTGTTTCCTACTAAGCCATCTCACTGGCTCCTAATTAATTTGTTATTGTATTGGTCTACTTTTTAGTATTGCAAACAGCTGTGTATATCCATTTTTGTACATATGAGTAATTATTTGCTCAGAATGAATTTCTAGAAATGAATCATTAGGCCAAAATTTGCACCTTTCAGAGACATTAGCTCCTGTGTGCATTACTGCACACTCTTTCCAGGGGTGTCTGGGAGCATCTGCTTTCCGTCTCCTTTTCTAAGCTTTGTGTGAGGGGAAAGAGTAGAATGTCACTTGACTTCACATTTCTATTACATTTACTTTTTACTGTTATTTGTATTTATCTCTCTGTGTGTGTGTGTGTGTGTGTGTGTGTGTGTGTGCTGCATGCACAGGGCATGGTGCGTCTGCGGCAGTGATAGGACAACTAGTGGGAAAGTTCTTTCCCTCCACATTGTGGGTCCTGGGTATAAAGTCGGGGTGTCAGGCTTGTCACAGTGACTTTCCCTACCAAGTCAGCTTTTCAGCTTCCAGTTGACATTCTTAAATTACCAGTGATGTTAAATTTTATTTATTCATCGATATCAAGGCATGCTTTCTAATCTGTTTTTTTTTCCTGCTTGCTTAAAGAACTTTCCACTATGAGAATGACTAAATATTTATCTGCTTTTCCCCTGGCTTGTGAGTTAAAGAGTGGTGGTGTTGATTATGATGTAGGGATTTCTTCAAGCATTCAACTGGTTTTATGTCAAATCAGTTGCTACTAATTACAATTATACACCCGTTTTCCGTTATTTATTTATCTATTTGATTTTGCGCCCAGTATTTCTGGAATTGAAAAGAAACAGGAATAGTAGGCATACTCTTATTATTAATGCAAAGATGGTGACATCTTTATTTTCCACTGGGCTGGACATGGCTCTTATCTTTGGATGAATATTCTTCTAGTTTTCTAAAAATATTTTAAAATGTGGAATGGATGGTGAATTTGTTGAAAGAATATTAAATTCTGTTAATGATGGATAAAACCAAATGAATGGGGCAAATATATTGATAAAGTATAGGAGATATTAATAAAAGATAAACTACCAAATGTGTTATCAATTATGAACGCTTCACTAGTGCATTCATAACATAAATCACACACATTGTAATCTGATGAGAAATTAGATCCATAATCAGTAGGCAAAGGACAGGATATTTAGGACGGTCAGTTACATGTAAAATTAATAAGGCCCTTGGTTGAACGATTTTTTATTCTGAGAAATAGATCCTACTTGGTTGGGGCCCACTGTGTTTTAAGAAAAATAAAGAATTTCAGTAGATAATAGTTTTGAGATATTTTTCTGTTGTTATAATTCTTTTATGCTCTATTAAGACTTTTTTTCTCCTCAGGAATGTGTTCGTTTCATAAAACGAACAGATAAAATTCCTCTCATCATCCATAACTCGAGGGCAGTATAAATAGCACAGATCTGACTTGGGTTTGGAACCTTGAAAGAACTCAGTGGGCTGGGGAGGTTCCCTGGCTGCCTCTTGGTGGGGAGTACTAAGTCAGTTTTGTGACAGTTCTTTTAGCTCTAAGTCTCAATCGAAGATCAATCCTCAATGAAGATAAAGGCAATATAGAAAGTGCAAAAGACTGAGTTGGAATGTAAGTGTTAGGCATCTTAGTCTGCTTTCCGTTGCTGTAATAAAATATCTGAGACTTGTTAATTTATAAGAAATAAGAGTTTATTGGCTCAGGATTTCACTTCCTATTTGGTTCCCTAAATCCCAGCTGTTAGTTTCTGCGGTTGTCATTTGCTTCTTTCACTTAACAGTAGAAACACGTCTCTTTTCTATATTTTTCTCTGCCTAAAATAAGGAGGAAGTGAATAAAATGCTAGTCAGTTAATCCCTGAGTAAAAATTGGGAATTAAAACAAAATCACAGGCCAGGAATGGAGGTCCGTGCCTTTAATCTCAGCGCTGGGGAGGTAGAAGCTGGCCAATCTCTGTGTGATCTGCGCCAGCCTGGTCTACATGGGGAGTTCCAGGCCAGCTGGGGTTACAGTGAGACCCTGTCTCAAAATAACAAAAACAAAAATAAAAACTTGCAACTGTGACTCTCTCGGGTCCTGGTTGGATAGCTGAACTCTCTCACCTGTGAAATGAGACTCGGTACCAATATACATCCCACCTGTGAGCATAACTGACATGAATATTTGCTAAGATTTCAGTCCTGTATTTGAGACTCAGTTAATACTGGTAGCACCAATAACAGTTGTGAATATTATCATTGCCATTTAATAATATTGAACTTGGGGCCCCTCGCAGCCTTTTCCCCTTAGAATGGATGTTGGAAAGTGGAATGTAGTCTTGAGTTTCTACGTGAGGCCAACACACCCCGGGCTAGCCTTGTCTTTCTGGACAAGCCCTGTCTGAACATTTGCTCTGCACCCCCGACACTTCCTCTGGGTCTTCATTGCTTCTTCTCTGTTAGGAGTCTCATCCCAACCTAGCAGAATCCTTGCCTGGTGGGCTACAGGCTGTGTGAGTAAAGAGAGTTCTAACAGCAGAGAGACGTGGCCTGAGCTTTGAGCGAGCTTCGTGGCAGTGTTTACACAGCCGTTTCATTTGTGTTGACTTGTTCTCCTGTTAGGACCAATCCTAGTTCTCCCTCTTCTCCACTGTACTTCCTTAGCATCCCACTCAAGTTTATAGTGTCCTTTAGGGAAAGTGTCGATTAAACATTTGCGGATGGACTTCGGAGCCTAACTCTCGGGTACAGGGTCCTCTAGGAGAAAGAATTCTGGGATGCTTGTGTTTCTTTTCAGGCACGAATCTTGCACTATTCCCCAGCTCTGAAGGATCCATTGTGTTTTCCCAGTGCAGGGTTCCTTTTGGGCTCTGTGAGGGGAAGGCCTCTGAATAGAAGACGTTGGAGCAACACCCGCACATTTCTGAGTGAATGCAGTTTGCCTGTGCAAAAGGTTTTCTCATAGTTTGGAGTTTCTGGAGCAGCTGGGAGGCTCCAACGGTAGGAAACGCCCTCAGTCATTTCTATACCGTGGCCAAGTTCTGACCCTTGAAATGTCTCAGACAACACCCAGAAGATTGGTAAGCCAATCTACTCAATTAATTCATATTGTTTCACAATATTAATAGTTTTTAATTCTTCAAACACTGGCAGGGTGGAGGGCAGGCGTTAGGAATATGTTATGGGCTTATTTTCTCATAAAGAGCATCTTTAATTTTATTTTCCCCACGTGTAAAATTTTCAGCAATGATGTAGTACTGGAATGTTCAACTTAGTCATTATTTCCCAGGATCTCTCTTGCTGGGGGTGAATCAGCAGGTTTTCTGGTGGGCCGTGGAAGGAACATCTCTGTGCGTTTTCAGGTTTGTAGGATGCAGTCAAATGCTGGCACATCTGCATATTTTTGTTTCTTTTCTGGTTCTCTAATCTGCAGCATCTGCTCTAAGCCTCAACTCTTGCTCTTGGTTTTCTGCTTTGGCTTTCAGTGACAGAGAACTTGATATACCCATGGACATGTCATGCTCGGTGCTCCACCATAATTACTTTACAGAAGGGATATAATGAGGCCATTTGGTATAGACCTTTACCTTGAAGTTTTGTTTGTATGGAAAGCCTGCTGTTTATACCTAGAAGGTGAGATGCTTTCTGATGGTAACTCCAGTCTAGTAGCTTGGGCCAAGGTCTTTAGAACCTTTCTTTAAAAGAAAGTAGTTTATTTATATTTATATTTTATTTTATGTGTATGAATATATTGACTGCATGTATGTAAGTGCACCCATATTGTGCAATGTCAGAAGAGGGCGTCAGATCCCCTAGAACTGGATTTAGGGATGGCTGTCAGCTGTCTGGGAACTGAAGGCAGGTCCTCTGCAAGAGCAGTCAGTGTCCTTAACCGCCCAGCCATCTCTCCATCCTATAGGACCCCTTCTTGATTCCTGTTTTTCTCCTCTGTCAAATCCTTCTGCTGATTTGCTAGGTCCTATGTGAAGATTAGTGTTAACTGTCAACTTGACAGACTCTAGACTCACTTGGGAGAGGTGACATTGGGGTGTTATCATGATTAGATTCATTGATGTGGGAAGACCCATCTTAACTGTGGGGAAGACCATTTCTTGGCTGGGTCCTAGGCTGAATGGAGGGAGAGAGGAAGTTGAGCACAAGCATTCATAATTCATTTCTCCATGTCCCCAATGGCAGAAGCAGTGTGACCAGCCGCTTCCCGCTTCTGCTGGCTCAACTTCTTTGCATTAATGGACTGTGCCTTGAACCTTGAGCTCAGTAAACCATTTCTCTTAAGTTGCTTTTGTCAGGATATTTGATCACAACAGGAAAAGGCTAAAATAAATTCCCTCAGAGCTGTCTGCAAGCACCTCTGCCCTCTGCCCAGTCACCTCCTCGCCCAAGCTTCGTTCTCTGCTGACATTATTGCCGTGGCAGATCTGACCTCCCTCCTGTGACTCTGCCTCCACAGTGTATTCCCATGCCTTTTGAGCCTCATCTCTTATTCTCCCGCAGTTGTTAAAACAGAAGACAGATCCCGTCACCACCCTGCAGAGAGCCTTCTGAGAGCGTCCTATATTCACTGAGAATAAAATCCCAGTCCTTAACGTGGCAGGAAGGTCCTGGCTCCTCAGGACTTCTGTTCCCTCTCAGCTCCTCCCTGCCTTCCCTTGCTTCCTCTTTTCTAAGCATCCATGTTGTTCTTTGAGCATACTTGAAATGTTCAAGTCTTTCCCCATCCCTCCCCTTCATCCAGAATACATTTGATCTGCGTAAAGACATGGTAGCCCCACGTCCATCATCTGCTTCAACTCCTGCATTCTATGCTCTGTTGGATACTGGTCCCCAGTTCTAGAAGCTATTCTCTTGACTTCTGGATACCATATCCTCTGAGAACTATTTGTACTTCCTTGAGCATCTATTCTTCACTTCTTCCAAAGACTCTTTGTTTGCTCCTTAAATGCCAGAACTTTGTAATTCTCTGTACTCATTATTTTCTTGAGCGATGTTATCCTCTTTAAGGTTTTAAATTATCACTTGATTATTTGGTTTTGTTTTACATTATTCATTTGTTTATTATTCATTGGTCTGTGTGTGTGTGTGTGTGTGTGTGTGTGTGTGTGTGTGTAGCTCAAAGAGTAGCTCCTGGGAGTTGCTTCTCTTCTACTCTGTAGGTTCTGGGGATTGACCTCAGGCAGTAAGACTTAGTGGCAAGCACCTCCATCTGCGGAACCAGCTAGTGAGCCCCAGTTGCTACTTATATTCTTATAAGCTCATCTCAGGTCCTGTTAGCCACTTACATCTTCCAGATGCCTCACTAGCACGTCAAATTCAAGAAGTCACCTTTGTCAAATGTGTTCTTCTGTCCTTGTTAATTGCACCATCTAAGTTCCTTGGTTTGAGTTATTCTTAGCTTCTCCACTGCTCCCACAGGCAATTTAATCATCAAGTTTTGATGACTGTACTCATCAAATGGTTCTCAGATTTTTCCTCTTTACTTTTATTACCACATGGTGGTCCCTAAAGGATATCTCTTCATCCAAATCTCTGGAACTTGTGAATTGTACCTTACACGATAAGGGGTCTTTGCAGATATAATTTGATGAAAGATCTTGAGATAAAATTACCTCAAATTATCCGGTTAGTCCCTAAATCCAATGATAAAATAAATACCCATCTCCCTTTTTGTTTTCTGAGACAAGGCCTCACCTGTAGCCCTGGTAGGCCCAAAAAACACTATATAGACCAGGTTGGCCTTGAACTTGTAGCTGTCTTCTTGCTTCTCCTTCCTAAGTGCTAACAGGTGCACATCACCATGACAAGTTTCCTTATAAGAGAGAGAGGATTGTAACATACAGAGGGGAGATCAGTGTGAAAGAAAGAAGGAGGCAGAGATGGGAGGGAGTCATGGGGCCACAAACCAAGGAGGCAGAGGAATGTGGAATCCAAAGAGGCAAGGAAGGAGTCTCTCTGTAAACAGAGAGCGAGCCCTCTGCTAACTCGTGCCTGGAGACTTTTGCTTTCCAGAGATGAGAGCCTGTGAGAGAATGTACTTCCCTTGTTTTCCCGAGCATTTTATTTATTATTTTTATTTGTTATGTGTATAAGTGAATTGCTTGCATGTATGAGTTCACCTATGTCATGTAATGCCTGCAGAAGTCAGAAAAGGGCATTGGATCCCCTGGAACTGGATATGGATTGCTGTTTAGCTACTAGATGGGTGCCAGGAACTGAACCTGGGTCCTCTGAAGGAGCAGCCCATGCTTTTAATGGCTGAGCCATCTCTCCAGCCCCACTTCCCTTGTTTTAAGGCATCTAGTTGGTAGTGATTGGTTACAGCAGCCACAGGAATATAATGCACCATCTTTACCAGTTAAGATCATCCATGTCTTCATCTTTGGCCAGTGAAAATCCTCCTGATAGTCTCTCCTAATCTAGTTTCTGTCCTCTAAAGTTGCATCGTCCCCTGAATCCAGAGGATAGTCAGCACCTACTCTGTCTTGGCCCTCAGAGTCGAAATCTGCTTCTTTCCAACTATCACAGATATTCCTTCCTTCTGTGGCTTCAGTGCTCCATCCGCCCTAGGTCCCTGAGGGCCCTGACCCTTTTATAACTCAGGAGCTCTGCCAGTCCTCAGATGTGGTCAACTCAGTACCCATTTTTTCTGTTCTTCATTCTGACTATTGGAAAGTCTCCCATAATTGTGTGGAGTTATATATATATATATATATATATACATACACATTTCCAGTTCTCAAATGTGAGCCTTCAAAAATGTTGTTAGAAAATCTATTGGGGTTTGAGAGATGACTCAGTGGCTAAGAGTTCTTGTTACTCAATCACGAGGATCAGAGTTCTGGAGTTTGGATCCCAGCACCCATGTTACAAACTATACAAACTCTTGTCATTCCAACTCCAAAAGATCTGCTGCTCTCTTCTGGCTTCCAGAGGCACATGCACACACATATGTGCATATGTACATGCAGACATGTGTATACACATAAAGCAAAATAAATCTTTAAGAACCCATTTGTTTCTTCTCCTAAATTCTCAGTGACGATTCCAAACCTTGGTCACCTTCGTAGATCTTTCTTTTTGTTCAGTGCAACCCACACCCTCCAAAATTAACAGACAGGGAGTTGAGGTAAGAAAAGTGCTTGCCATGCAGGCAGGGGGACCTGACTCCAATCCTGAGAACCCATGTAAAAAAGCTGGCACGCATAGAAGCTGGGCATGGTGGCACATGCTTGTAATCCAAGTGAAAGTGAAGACAGGCGCACTCTTGGGGTTCTCTGGAGAAACAGCCTAGCTCACTTGGTGAGTTCCTGGCTGTGGTGGCTTGAATGAAAAATGTTCCCCATAGGACAGGCGTTTGAACACTTGGATCCCAGCTGGTGGCGGTGCTGGGGAGGTTGGGGAGAGGAGCAGCCTAGCTAGAGGACGCCATCACTGGGGCGGGTATGCCGGTTTACGGTCTCACCCACATCCAGTTCGCTCTCTGTTTCCTGTGTGTGGATGGAGATGTGATCTCTCAGCTTCCTGCTCTGGCAGCCTGCTGCTCTGTCACCTCTGCCTCTCCACCATGGTGGACTTTCCCTCTGGAACTGTGAGCCAGCTCAAACCCTTCCTTCTATGTGTTGTCTTGGTCACAGTGTTTTATCACAGCAACAAAAAAGTAACTAATACATTGGCCAATGAGAGGCTCTGTCTCAAACAAAAAACAAAGAACAAAGAACAACAACAACAACAAAACAAAACAAAAAAACACCCCCTAAATAAAACAACAACCAAGAAAACCCCAACAAATCCCCAAACCAGAAAACCCAGGAAAAAACAAACAAACAAAATCCAGGGTGGACGGCACCTGAGGAACGGCAGCAGAAGTGTGTCTGGACTCATTCAGACACGTGCAGCTGCACATGTGAGACACACACAGGACCAAAATGAGCAGTCACCTTGCCTCGGAGGAGAACTCCAGGGGTCAGAGTCTGCACTTCTTGTCTTCACCCCATAGCACCCCACAGCCCGACCTCTGCGGTCTTCTGGTTTCTCTTCTCATCTCTGCTTTTGACTCTTTCTTTTCAATACCTTCCTGATTCAATTTACTATCCACTGTTTATTTTTAGATCTCTTTGTGAGCTCCTTCCCTAGTTCTGATAAACTTACTGACTTGTTCTTTCCTTAAGACAAAATCAAAACACTTTTAAACTGGGGTGGCCTGGGGCTGAAGAGATGACTCAGCAGTTAAGAGAACTTGCTAGTCTTACGGAGAAACAGAGTTCAGTTCCCAGCACCCACAGCAGGCGGCTCACAAGTGTGTGTATCTCCAACCCCAGGGACCTGACATCTCTGGCCTCTGAGGGCACCTGCACTCATGTACATGCTCACCCATAGATAGACAGATACACACACATATGTATAATTAAAAATAATAAATCTTAAAAAAATAGACCTTCTCACAACTAAAGATTTGAGAAGAATGCTGAACTTTCCCCTTTTTCAAGTTAACCAAGGAAGAAAGCAGGCAAATTAGAGGAACTGTCAGCACTACCAGCTGGGCGCTTGTTTTTTTTTTTTCGGGGGTGGGTTGTTTCGTTTTTGTCTCTTTTTGGTACTTGGCAATTGAACTCAGTACCTCAAAGGTGGCACACACCCTTTACCACTGAGCTAAAACCTCATGCTTCTCGCCTGTTGGCTGGCAGTGATTTCTCTGCTCTGGCTGCAGGAAAAGGCAGATTTTGTTATTTTCAGTCCTGACTTGCTCAGCAGTGGGCCCTCTGAGCAGCGGGTTAGGCAGTTGACATCCTCTGCTGCTGTATGCTAATGATATTAATGAACTGTGTTCCTGCGCAGGCTGGTAGTAGACATGGACTCCCCTCACAATCATATATGGCATTTGAAATGCTTTGTCGTTTTATCTGTAATAATTTGTAGATAGAAAAACCCTAATAGCGTCCATAATTTTGCTAAAATGCCAGGATTCCTTTAAAGTTATCTCCTAATTTTTCTTAAAACTAAAGAAAGAGGCCCACCCATGAGCCTTTCATGTTTCTCAGTTCAAAGCCCGAGTTGCAAGAGTTGCAGTATGTGTCCGCGTCTGCCAGCTTCTGTTCTGTGTGTGTCTTTGCTCACAGACAGGGAGGAGATGTATAACCATGGGAGATGAAGGCGGCAGAGCTTGGCTGTCATCTTTTAGGAATGACAGTATCACATTTATATTTGTATTCTTTATTTATTCTTATTCTATGTGTATGAGTGTATCACCTGCATATATGTAAGTGCACTGTGTCATGAGATGCCTGCAGAGGTCAGAAGAGGGCATTGGATCCCCTGGAACTGGAGTCAAAGACAGTTGTTAACTGCCATGTGGATGCTGGGAATCAAACCCAGGTCCTCCTCTGGAAGAAGAGCCAGTGCTCTTAACTGCTGAGCATCTCTCCAGTCTCTTGTATTTGTATTATTTTTTTATATTCTTACTTTTAATTGAGAAATCCAATGAAACTAAAAATTATTACACAACTTAAATTTTCCATTACCCCTCCCCGATTTCTGTGTTACTTTCATCATTTCCTGTCATTCTTCGGATGTTTAGAGTTATACACTTGTTTCTATTTCAATTTTATTCAGTTTTTAACAAAGTTTCTTCCTATGGCATGGTCCTCAGAACTCATGTAGGGAGAATAATGTCCCTGCATTAGCTACTTTTCTATTGCTATAATAAAACACCGTGTCCAAAAATGACTTATTAAAGAGTTCATTTTGATTTCCAGGTCCAAAGGGATAAGCGTCCAGCATGGTGGGAGGAAGGGCAGCAAGTGGAAACCGTTCTGGGGGGCAGGGTCCATTAGAGCGGGGAGGCCGGGCAGGAAGCAGCAGGCATGGTGTCAGGCACTGAAAGTGGGGTGAGGCCTTCATCTCAGAGCCTCCATCCAGCGACATGCTTCCTCCAAAGGTTCCATGACCTCCTCAACAGCACCACCAACTGGGGACCAAGTTTCAGATACTTGTGTCTATGGGGGACATTTCTCATTCAAACTACCACACTTCCCTCTAAACCTAGGAACATATTGTCTTGCTTAAGGAACCTGTGAACATGCTGTTTCACATGACAAAAGGTGCTGGCCAGTGTGATGAATATTTTTAGAGGGGGATGCCATCTTGGACTCTTCGGGTGGACCCAGTATAATCACATAGATTTTTCTAGGAGGGAGGCCGGGGTTTGAGAGGGAGTCACAGGAGATGTGACTATGGAAACAGAGTCTGGGGTGACATCACTGCTGGAGGGAGACAGGAGCCTCTGCAGGTGGGTAGCCTCTGGAGGCTGGAAAAGCAAGGGCAGAGTCTAAGCAGCATTGAAACAACACAGTCTTGCTAAAACCTTGACATCAGCCTTGTGGATCCCCTGTTTTGGATTTCTACGGAACTGAGAGATAATAAAACTGTGATGCTTTAAATCACTGACTTTGTAATAATTTGATTGAGCAACAGTAGGACATTGGGCACTTAGGAAGAAACCTAACATGATTCATCTGCTCAGTTTAGAATTTAATGACAGGTTATTCCAGATCTAATTCAGGGAGTACTGTTACTTTGAAATTACATTATGGATATAATAAAATCTAAGAACCTGCCCACCCAGAAGTCACAGTGACTGATTCATTTATGTATGGATTTCCCTACCATCTAAATTTCCTTCCGTGATTTATGGCCACTGTTTGTCTGGTCCCTTGTCCTTATCTGCACCAGGCTTATGAGCTAGTTTCTTGCTGTGACACAGTCAAAGAGACTTGGAACCCCCAGCTTCTTTTCTACCTGGTTTTCTGTGTCAGTAGATGGTGATCTTTTCTTGCTTCACTTTCCTTGACAATCTAACAAGATACTTGACTCTGATCATTGGGCCTTTGATTTCTGGTGCCCTGTTGGTATCAGTCTACTCAAATGCTAGTTTAGGCAGTGTTGAGATATACATGTTGCTCTTTGGCTTCATGATTGTGCCTGAGAATTAGGCTCTATTTTCTTGTTTGTTCATTCGTTCATTCTTTGAATAGTAATTCATTCAGTCGCTACTCTGTGCTCGGACCTTGGCTATAAATTAGGGAAGGATAGACAAATAAAACATGGTTCAGGGGATAGGGTTGTAGGTCAGTTGGTAGTATGTTTACCTAGCATGCATGAGGCCCTGGGTTAGAATCCTAGAACTACATAAACTGAATGTGGTGGTACAAGCTTGTAGTCCCAGTACTTGGGAGATAGAAACTGGATGATCAGGAATTCAAGATCAGCCTCAGATATATAGTTAATTGGGAGTGAGCCTAACGTATATGAGACCTGTCTCAAAAAGAAGATATGATTAACATTCTCAAGGAGTTTATAGTGTGGGGTAGAAAACCAACAAGGACAGACAGACTTATGAAACAAGATGGAAGGGTGAAGGTAGAAATGCGCGTCACCAAGCTCATTACTTAGAGGGTTTGCTGGAGTCGTGGGAACGGGGATCTTTAAAGACGAAATTCCCGAACAGAAGTTTACTATGAATGAATAGAACTTTAGGAGGTCACAGCAAGTATGAATGGGAGAAACAGCATATTGCTATAGAGCTTCAAGAAACAAAGGAATAACTTGACCAAAAGCACAGGAAGGGGCTGGAGAGATGGCTCAGCAGTTCAGAGCACTGTCTGCTCTTGCAGAGGACCTGGGTTTGAATCCTAGCACTCACATGGAGGCTAACATCTGTCTATAGATCCTCTTCCAGGGGATCTGATGCCGTCTTCTGACTTCTGTGGGCATTGCATGACACTGGTGCGCTTCCATACATGTAGGCAATACACTCATACGTATAAAATAAAAATAATAAAGAGGATATTTTAAAAGCACAGGGAAACAAAGTTGAGGGTAAAGAACAAGCAGTTGATGATTACTGAATTGCTGTGAGGAAAGCAGAGTTGGGGTGAAGATTGGGGAGGGAACAGGACCAGAGCTCTGAGGAGTTGATGTCCCAGGCAGGAGCCTAAACTCTGTCTCTAGAGCATGTGATCTTCATCCATTTAGTTCATTTAAAAGCTATTTAAAAGCCCAGGGACGGCACGTGAGCAAGCAGGAAATCCCACTGTCCTCTTGGAACGCAGTGTAGCAGAGGAGTCAGGCCATGTGGCAGTCACAATGGGAGGAGGCTGTGGGAGCAGCTCATGGGCCTGAGAGAAGACCCCAAAAGGCTTTTCTGGAGGAACACATCCTAGGATGGTTGGGTTTTGTATGTATGACCAAAGAGTCTAATTAGGGTTGCTTACAGGACATGGTTGAGGGATTATTTACAGGAGCATGGGCAATTTATTAGAAACTGATAGAAAAGCCTCTTCCTCTCTCAGCAACTGTAAACTGTCTACAAATTCTCAAGGAGGGGCAGAGCTTCATGAGCCTCTTATCCCTCTATGACAGAGTGTTGATGGGTCCAATGTTGTGCAAGCTTTACTCAGATAACCATGGGTGCTGAAGTTTATGATCGCGGTGGTCGTATCTTACCTGGAAGACAGTAATCCATAGCACTCCACTCCTCCCCTTTCTCTGACTCATAATTTTTTCTACTCCCTCTTGTGCAAAGTTTTCTGAGTCTTCCAAGAGGCTAATACAGATGTCTCATTTAGGGCTGAGCATTCAATTAATGGTTAGCACCTCAGCCAGGTTGAGGTGTTGGCTGTATGAGATCACCCAAGGTAGTTTAGGAGGGTGATCTCTCTAGCTCACAACCTCAGAAAATCTTACCAATTAGGTTTGAGGAACTCTTATGTCTGTATTTTGCAGTCTGGCACATAGTTCCAATGCAGGTGAATTCATAGGTAGCTCAATTGTTTTGCTTATCTCAGGGGACCTCAGCTGTTGGACATCTGTATATCCTGATGTAGGGGCTCAAGCCATGCACAGCTTCTCTGAGATGTTGTAACACTTGCCATATTTTATTTTTAAAAAGCTGCTTGCAGTAACTTAGTGATCTTCACATACCAGCATGGGAAACCGGATAGGATGGGGTTAGAAGCAGTTTGGGAAGTTCCCTTGAAAAGGTCAAACATAATGCTTCCTTAGATGGCTGAAGAGTGGGATGCTTCTTGTCCTTAATTCTTCCACCAGCTTCCCGTTCCCACACACTCACTGCTTTTCCAGGAAATGGGTTGGCTTAATCGGTGCTGACGCCTCCATTTCTGTCTACAAAGAGCTTCTCTGTATGTCATAGGCAGAGCACTGAATTGGGGTCCTGGCTTTTCTGTGAATATTTAACTACTTTGTTAAGTATTGAATTGTTGGGCACTGAGAGAAAGGAAAAAAAAAAAAGGCTCCAGTCCCTGTTTCCTAGATAGTCACATTTTGTAGGGGAGACACAGTTTTCGTAAGAAGATGGTAAGCAAAGTGATAAAATTCACAGGATTCGGTGGCACAAGAGTTGAGACATTCAGCCAAGCCTGGAGTAAGGCAGAGAGAGAGAGAGAGAGGGAGAGAGAGAGAAAGAGAGAGAGAGAGAGGAAAGAGAGAGAGAGAGACCTTCATTTGGGGCTCGGAGGTGAAGAAATTATCTGTGAAAGGGAAGGCGAGGTTAGAGCATATTTTATCTCCCTCTTCCACTGTTTTCTTTTGTGTCTTACCACAAAAGGCCTCCAAATGTTCGAAAACAGCAAGTCAGTGGTCTGAGAGAATCACTGTTTACATATCTTCATTAGCTTCTTATTTGATTGGAATGAAAACATCACCCACTACTGGATGATCTCATTCAGCAGTTTACCCAGGGCTGCTTACTGGACCGTGTTCAAAGCACAGTGCATTTGTTTACAAGAGTCTTGCCCTTGGAGGCGAGGCCCGGTCACTCCGTTTGCTTTGTTTGAAGTCTCCTCCACACCCACTTGCTTGTTTGGGGCTGCAGTGTGGTCAGAGTGGATAACCACAGCGTTGACCAGGCTGACTCTTAGAGAATGGGAAGATGACCTCGCTCAGTTCCCTCAGCTGCGGCGCAACGTCTGTCCCCCATCTCCCTCCATAGGTTGTTCTTTTGGTGACTGTCACAGTTGGTTTTAATTACCAACTTTCCTCACCTCATAAGTCTCAATGAGGGTGAGCTGGGTCAGATTGGCGGGTGAGGGATTTTTCTTAATTGGGTTAACCGAGGTGAATTGACACGGCTTACGGTATCATTCCATTTCCTGGGCTTGGGTTCGGGAATGTGTGGGAGCAGAGAAAGAGCTGGGCACAGGCAGGTGTGGATCCGTTCTCACCGTGTTCTTTGACGGCTGTGGTCGCTGCCTTCAGTTCTTGCCTTGGCTTTTCTTCAGTGATGGACTCTAAGTTTGAATTGTAAGCCAAATGATCCCTTCGCCTCTGTACATCTGATCAGAGAATTTTATCATACATCACTCGTCAGATTAGGACACTGACTATGAATGTATTTACAAAACCCTGTATAAACGGGATGAAAACCCAAACTACAAAAAGTTCTTTTGATGAGATGGGAGTGATGGGTGTGGGGTGTGGAGATGTCCAGAGGTGCTTCCTACCACCTCCCTGACTGGCAGATGCCATCCTTAGCCAGAGTGAAACACAGCTCTCCTTCCAAAGGTGGCTTTTGGCAGGAGAGAATCTAAGTTGATCTCCATGGTGAAGTTTCTAGAAAGAAAGAGAGAGGGACGACTAGTCAGAGAAGAGGAGATGGGTTCCGTGGTGACAGAGGGTGTAGGGCTTTTCCCTCAGCGTTCTGAGGGGGGAGATGGGAACAGGTGCAAGGAACGAGCCAGGGGCAGCACAACGTGTACATTAGTAGGATGTGGTCCCCTTTTCCTCTCTCTCTGTCTCTCTCACTCTCTCCCCAATCCCCAGGGTTTTGCTGTGTAGACTAGGCTGGCCTTGAACTTTCCGGTCTTCTCACCTCTGTCTCTCAAGTGCTGGGATGATGGGCGTGTACCACCACATCTAGTAAAAATGGACTTTTAAGTGATTTTAAAAAATTTATTTATTATTTCAATGTCCTTGGATGTGGTGGAGTTTGAGATTAAGTCTCATTATGGGTAGATATGCATGACCATACAGCTCAATAAATGGATCACTGTGGGGAATCATGGACCAGTCTCAGTATAGTGCTGATGGCACAATAGCATGATTATGATCGACAATAACTAATTGCATATTTCAGAATACCTAGTAGAGATAATTTTGAATATTTCCCAATGAAGAGAAATGATTCATGTCTGAGGTGATAGATATATATGTACTGAATGTCATACTGTACCCCATAACATGTACAGCTACTTTGTGTCACTTTAAAATATATGTAGTTGGGCATAGTGGCAAAGATTTAATCCCAGCACTCAGGAGGGAGACGCAAGGGGTCATTGTGAGATTGAAATACATAGTGAATTCCAGGACAGCTGGGGTTACAGGGAGACCATGTCTCAAAAAATATAGTTAAGAGAGTATTTTGGGGTCTGAATTATTGAACTAGTCTCTGAACCTGACCCCCATCATCACGTTCCTCCGTGTTTTTGCATATTATAACCCTAATGATTTTAAAATACGAGTTGGGTTATGTTTTTTTGGCTTAGATCCTTTTAAAGTCTTCTGTATTTACATATGTGTTATGGGAGACATTGTTTTTGCCTAGATTCATACTGGTTTCTAGTATCTCAGGGTGGATTTGGAGAAAGATATCTGTTTTCTTATTTATATGCGTATGTATTTATGTACTGGTGGAACCTACGACTTTGGATATGCTAGGCAAGTGTTCTATCACGGAACAGAGTCCCCAGCCCTTGATAAGTTCTTTAAAGGGGTAACTGAATTGAAATAAAGTCATTAGGGCATATTCTAAGCTAATCCAAACCCATTCACAAGGGCATGCATTCATGTGTATCTGTGGTATTGTACTGTATGTATCAGTTACTTGAATCATTGCTGTCACAAAGGCAGCTTAAGGAAAAAGGGAGGGTTTAGTTTACCTCACAGTTTCTTATGCAGGAGGTCAGGGAGGCGGGGCTTGAGGCCGCTGGTCATGCATCCACAGTCAGGAAGAGCGAAGTGGTAACTTCACCTACTCTCTTCTCTTTACTCACTCTAGGACCCAGCGCAGGAAATGGTGCCACTAGTGTTTAGGGTGGGTTTTACCTTAATCTAATTAAGGAAGTCCTTCATAGGTGTGCCCACTAGCTTGTCTCCTAGGTGATTCTAAGTCCCATCAAGTTGACAGTTTTAACAATTACACTTCAGTTCCCTGTTCCTCCTCCTCCTCCTCCTCCTCCTTCTCCTCCTCCTCCTCCTCCTCCTCCTCCTCCTCCTCCTCCTCCTCCTCCTCTTCTTCTTCTTTTTTGTAGGACTTAACCCAGCCAGACCCGACTTTCTTTGATTTGTCTCAGGAGAATGTTAACCCAGTAGAGGCAGACTCATTTGGTATTAGTCACTCTTATGTTTCTTCAAGCAAAGTGATAGTTCTTAACAACTATTTAATGTGTAAGTGCATATATGGACTTCAAGGCCATCCCTTTTGTTTCTATGTTTTGAAGCAGGGAATCACATATCACAGGCTGGCCCTGAACTCCTAATGTAGCTAAGAACGACCCTGAACATTTAATCATTCTCCCTCCCCCTCCCAAGTACTAGGATTACAGAGCGTGGTGTTCTGAATGAAACGCTTCCCCTACTGGCTCAAGTATCTGAACACATGGTCAGTTGGTGGTGCTGTTTGGGGAGGTCAGGGAACCTTTAGGTGTGGCCTGGCTAGAGGAAGCACATTGCTGAGGGTGGGCTTGGAGAGTTCATAGCACCCTTCCACTTCCTGTTTGCCCTCTCTGCTTCCTGTGCCTGTTGAAGATGTGCTCTCTCGACCTCACTTTCTGTTCCAGCAGCTCCTGCCGTGTCTCCTCCACAATGATGGATTCTTTTCCATCTGGAACTGTCAGACCTAGCACCTGACTGCTGAGCACATCCCTGCAGTAGACTGCTTTCTGTCAAACCCTTTGTCTTTGACCTAGTCCTAGTTTAATCTCTGCTATGATGACAAAATATCCTGACAAAGGAGTGTAAACCAGCCGGTCATATCCGCATCAGAAACAGAGAAGTGAGTGTGTGCCTGCCTGGTGCCCAGTTAGCTGTCACGATCTGCAGCCTGGGAACGGCACCGCCCACCGCCGGCTGGGTCTTCGAATATTAAGGCAGTGAAGGCAGTCTCTCACAGACATGCGCGCAGTCTAGCCTGGTCTAGACCATTCTTTGAGACTCTCTTCCCAGGTGACTCCAGTTGTGTCAAGTTGTGTCAAGGCCAGACCCCTGGCTTTCCCCTCAGCTCTGGCCACCCCTGCGCCCTCTTTCTTTCTCCCCATTCTTCTCTTGAAGGTTTCTCAAAGCTTGATTTGGGGCTTTCTTGACTGACTCTTTAGCTTTTCCCAAATGTAAAACGAACCACTGCCTCCATTGATGTCTGCAGCTGGGACTTTGAAGTTGAAGACATTGGAGGAACTTAGACTTCAACAGATCCAAGTCCAAACTGATGATCTTCATTCCAAAGTCTGCTTTTTGTTTATTGGTTGGCGTCAACCACAATCCACCGAGCTGTGGAAGTGCCTCATCCATGTTTCTAGGCTATGATGAGAACCCCTTTTGATGTGACTGCCTAAGTGTCCCTCCAAATTTCCCACCTATCTCTCCATCTTGTTCACTGCCACCAACTCCAAGCCTTGCTTCCTGGCCGGCATCTTTACCACAGGCATTTACTGCACTTCATTACCTAACTCCAATGGTGCGTTGACAGCCTTGTGGTCAGGGGGTCATGGTGACTTAGTAAATTGTAAAGCTCAGTAGAAGACAGTCTAATTAAGACAAATAGAATAAACATCTTGCTTTTTCGTTTGTCTTTCCTAAAATGACCACAATAATTAAGGATTTACAGAGTACTCTCTTTGGAAACAAACTGACCTCATGAACTGAGCAGCTGTGGACCAGTTACTACTACAGTGGTACAGAATACTCAGCAGACCTATGCTGTGCACCTGAGATGTTTCCTCAGGCCCTGGCTTTGGTCGTTAGCTCTCATCCTGAGCCTTCTGTTCCTGATGGGTATGAGTTAACTCCCATTGCTATGACATGGGCTGTTAGTGTCTCATGCACACACATTATTTAGGAGGAGACAGAGTTCTTATGGTTCCTGATATGTCTCTGGTATTAGTGATATTTGGTTTAGTTGATTTTAGGCCTGTATCTGCTTATCTTGCCTTTAACTGCTTTCTTGTCTTTTCTGTGTGATTAGGAGATTTTTGAGGGCAAGAATATACTCCATTTTCTAGTGGATCCTTTTCCTTTTCAATTAATTTTCTTTTTAAAAAAAGATTTATCTTTTTTAAATTCACGTGTGTGTATCTTTGTGTGTGTATGGATTGCAGATGTGTAGGTGCCTGAGGAGGCCAGAATAGGGTGTTGGATCTCTGGAGCTGGAGGTATAGGTAGTTGTGAGCCACCCAAAGTGGGTGCTGGGAACTGAACTCAGGTCTTCTGCAAGAGCAGAAAGCTCTCAACTGCTGAGCCATCTCTCATAGCCCCTCAATTAATTGTTTTTTCTTTTTTTTGAGACAGGGTCTCCTTGTAGCCTCAGCTGACTTCAGTCTCACGGAGATACACCTGTCTCTGCCTCCTGAGTTCTGGGACTAAAGGCACATGCCACCATGCCTGGAATCCCTCAGCTAATTCTTAGTAGCTCCCTTTTAAAGGCATTTATTTATTTGTTCATTTAAGTACTTATCTATTATGTGTGCAGACACACATGTGCTGTGAAGCATATGTGGAGATCAGCAAATAACTCTTAGGAGTCATTTCCTTCCTTCCACAATGTGGGCTCCAGGGATTGAACTCATGTCATCATTCTTGGTGGTAAGCACCCTTATCTGCTGACCCATCTTCCTGGCTCCTTAAGTATACCTTGACCTGTTTTATTGTGGCTAGGACTCCGGTGCTGGGTATCAGTGTGATGTGATATCAGATCTGTTGAGATTTGGCTGAAAGAAACCTGATGTGTGCTCAGGTCTGTTATCCTACCCCCAGCCTCTCACCACACACTGCCTTCATGATCTTTGTTAACTGCCCCCTTCCTTACTGATTTCTTATCCCTGCTGGGTAGTGAATAAATGCATTGAGGGTGTATATGAATGCCTGAAGTACCTCTTATGCTGATTAAAAAAATCTACTGTCATTATAACCCTTCAGACATTACTTAAGATCCAAATGAAGTTGAATATAGTGGTACATGCTAGAGCCTTTGCTATGAAGGAGGCTGAGACAGGGGAATTCCTAGGAGTTTAAGGCCAGCCATAGTGATAACCACATCTCAAAATATCCTCCTCCTCCTCCTCCTGCTCCTCCTCCTCCTCCTCCTCCTCCTCCTCCTCCTCCTCCTCCAGCAACAGCAGCGGCAGAAAAACAACAAAACAGGAGATCCAGTGAAAATCCTGTATGTGAAGGGGATATTGCTTTCTTCCATTATTGGAGAGGTCTTATAAAGTGGTGCATCTTGGACTAGGTTGAGACTGGTATGTGAAGGGAGGAGGGAGAATTAAAAATGTCTAAACTGCGTACTTCAGAGACTGGATTTGGAGCAATGGAGCTGGAACTGACCTGGAAGACACTGCCCCTGAAGGCTAGCTCTCATAGTGCTGGAGAGCACTACAATGGACAAACACCTTCATGACCAAATAACCTCTGATGACTGGCACAGCATTCCACACTGGTGCAGTAGTAGCACTTTTATCTTGGGGCTAATCAGCTGCTACCTAATTGGAATTAAAGCCCACTGAGTGGGAGAAAACTCATGTGTGGTACTGTAGTCATAGTCAAATACATATGGTTGAAGAAGTCAAAGATCTTAGAGAAATTCCCAAGACTCACATCCCTAAACTAATGTAACTTCTTACTAAGTGAAAAATATGTATCCTTATATTTCGAGCCAAGCATCCCAGTCACCACTCAGCAAAGAAGCTTCTGTTGCACCAGAGACTGCTACAGAGTACCACAGCTGGTCACGCACAGATATTGTCTGAGTTGACCAAGCCCAAGCAGCGCATCTACACTGCCACGCAGCGTGGAACAAGAGGTAAAGAGGTCAGTAAACGAAGCTCTCAACTCGAATTAATGAAGCTCCTTCATGCAACAGAGGGCCAGGAACACAAAGGTAAAAAATGGCCAGAGCATGGAGGTTAAGAGTCTGCAGAATGCTGATCCTTGGACAGGACTCCTGTGTTAAACTTCACCCACCCAGACCTCAGGGACCATTGCAGAAGAGGGGGCAGAAAGATTGTAAGAGTCAGAGAGGAGGTACATGATCTTATGGAGATAGAATCCTACAAACTCCTGGACTCAGACCATATGAACCTACGGCAATGGTGTCAGCATGCTCAAGATCCATGCAAACTCAAGTAGACAAAAACCCAGCAAGGACTTGGGGAAATGGGCAGCAGACCCCAATATCTGCTGAAGAAATTGGCCACTGATTATTGTTGTGTGAGGAAGAGCTAATCCTCTTAAAGTGAGGGACTCTGGATAGACCTCAGTGGATGAACTTATACTGAGGAATGTCAGGGGACACTGAGTTGACATGATAGGCCTTAACACAAATGATGGAGCATATGAATTGGGGGGGCGGGGACAGGCTGTGGGAGGGTGTCAGTAAGGAAGGGGTGAAAAGGTGATTAATACTGACTGAGATGTTCTGTATGAAATACACGAAAACTCAAAAGAGAGCTTAAGAACTATGGTATGAAATGTATAAAAGCTTAATAAAAACATTGTCCAAACTGGGTGAGAAGTTCTTCCCCACGGTGCCCAGCTGGAGGAGTGTTCTGCTGGTGTCTCTGGGTGACTAGGGGACAACATGAGGATCCTGAACATCGGAGGAGTTGATGGCATTACTGAAAGAAGAGCCAAAGAGAAGAGGGAGTGCCTGAGACCAGTCTCAGGTTACAAGGTTTCCAAAGGGAGTCCTGTTTATCTGGCCCACAGCAAAGCTGATAACTGTAATGGGATCTGGGCATGGTGGAAACTTACCTACTAAACGCTGGGTCACTACAAGGGTCTCCAGGAGTCCAGGCTGCCTGCTTTACTCTCCATTTTACGAACTTGTGTAAAGCATGATCAAGGTCATTCTAGAAACAAAGATTCAAACAAAACAAAACAAAACCATCAGAAAAAAGAAACCCTGGTTTCTAATTGTCAGCCTACTGGGTACTCATAAACCCCAAACTTACATGTTTTGCTGTGGAGAAGAAGGCATAATAGCAGTAGTTTTCAGACAGCACATCCAGGTTTGTAAAGTGAATCCACGTAAATATTCCAGTGTGGCCGGCAGGTCAGTCACTAGTGATGGTGGCTTGGAGAAATCATTTGACGTTCACATATTTTCGTGGTGTGAAATGGTGGCTATTAAGGAAGACTCCAGGTCCTCTTGACTTGGAATGTGTGTGGTCTTTGGAACAGCCTCCTGACACTCAGTCTTTCCCAGGATGGTGGTTCTGGCTCAGTTGCCTGGGGAGTCACGTTCTCTTGCCATTCGACCTGTGCATCTCAGACGCAGTTTTGACCATGTCAAAGTTTGTTCCTTAAACAAACATTGCATAGATTTGAAAGAAAGTAAAGCATAGCGTCTATGTTTCAAATCTGGTTATTTTGAAGATTTTTATTGTGGGAGCTGAGATAGGGACAAACCAGATCACAGTGCTGAGGGATATTATGCTCTTGTAGGAGGTGAAGTCTGCTGCCTCTGCTGGTTGTGCCTGCCGGGTCCCAGTATTCTTAGAGAGTTACCTGGGATGGAATATCAAAGCTTCATGAGGTTGAACTTGACTCTCGCTAGTTAGTACTTCCTAGGGCACTCTGTAGTGGTTGTTACTACTGTCTCCACATGGACCAGCTGGAGGGTTCAGCCCATCAGGTCAGGGAAGGCACGACAGCAGGAGTGTGAAGCAGCTGGTCACACTGCATCCAATCAGGAAGCAGAGAGAGATGAATGCTGGTGCTCAGCTTGCTTTCTCCTTTTTATTTAGTTTAGGACCCCATCCATGGAATGGTGTTACCCACATTTAGGATATTCCCTCACAGACATACCCAGAGATTTGTGTCTAAGCCAATTCTCCATTCTGTCAAGTTCACAATCAATATAACATCCATCCTGTTCCTCAGCAGGGGAGCCATCAATCTAAGGAGACATGAGACATCAGCAAGCTCCTTCTAACTTCCAGGAAGGTCTAAGTAGTGTGTGCAGTAAGTTCTTAAGTTCTTTCATGATTAGACTGTGTGACTGATCAGCGGTGAGCCTCATCTTATGACCCTGGCATCGTCCATCATACAACTCGTAAGAAGTGCCTCTCTACCTGCCACTCTGCTGTGCAAAGTTCCACATTGTTTATTTTTCATGACCTTATTGCTAATAAAAGTTGCACTGAATGCTCATACTTGATCCACTACTGCCTGTCTGGATTTGCAGACTGGCTCAAACTTCTGTAGCTTGCAGGACAAGTTGTATTCATTTAACCGTTAGGTCACAGGGGGCCAGTGTGTTCCACATGTTCACTATCTTATGCCAACTCCATTAATTTGAAACATGCCAGTATCTGGCAGGGTCAGAATAAATTTTTGGCCACTCAATATGACATGTGTAGTATTTCCTGCATGTGCGAAAGAAAATGGTAAAGGGAAACAGAATTAATGAGTCAGACTATTTTACAGAACTGAATTTCCACATGCATGTTATAGAGCAAATGTGCCTCATTCAGAAGATGCTGTTGGAGTCTGCTAACTAAAATTAAAAACATATTTTTGAAGCATTCAGTTTTTTGTTCAGGATTCCAAGTTCAGTTTGGATATTGGGTTACTGGTTTTCTTTTATTTCATGTTTATATTTTTTGAGGAATGATCAGCTTTTTTGATATTTAAAAATTTTATTTATTATTTTTGTGTATGAGTGTATTGCCTGCATGTGTATAAGTGCATCTGTGTCATGCAGTGCCAGCAGAAGTCAGAAGAGGACATCAAATTCCCCTGGAACTGGAGTTATGGATGGTTGTTAGCTACCGTGTGGGTGCTGGGTCCTCTGCAAGAGCATCCAGTGCTCTTAACCACTGAGCTATCTCTCCAGGCCCCAGGAATGGTCAGCTTTTAAGATGCTGTCCTCCCAGTGATACTTTGAACAGCAATATAAAGCGCTTTAGAACTCTGAGTTCTTAGGGTTGGTATAGAATGGAATTCCTTATGACAAGGCTAAATAAAAACACAGGTCAGAAAAACATGCTCCAAGGCAGAGAGATTTAGAAAGGAAAATTTTGGAAGACTGTCTTGTTTTCCAAGGGAGGGAAAAATGGGCATTTTATGGAAGGAAATTACTTTCTTAGCTTGAATAAAATGAGTAATCAATAACTCCAAAGAGTTATAATGTTATTTGTTGGGTTGGTCTTTTTTTCCTGTGACATGTTGTATTAATTCCTCTCCAGGACTAAAATATTTTTAATTTTATTGCTTTGGAAAATAAATGTGTGTATTTAATCATAAGATTATAAATACAGACACTTCAAATGGGAGTTTATTTAGCCGACTTATCGGTAGTCATGATTCAGGCTGTTTTTACTTCTTCCTCTGCATGCCTTTCTTCTTAATTTCCCTGTCTCTCCCCTTCTCCTTCCCCATCTCCATTTCTTCCTTGTGAATCTGTTGTGAAACACAGTGACATTAGATAAATGCATCAGACAAATATTTAGTATTATAATGAAAATTTTACATAACGAGCAACCCACATCATGTGAACGTGAAATGCAGAGCCAGATGGTTCAGTTACTAGGAACATGGCCTTCCCTATTTCTAGAAGACGTATTACGTAAAACCACCATTGTTTTCTCCTTTCACATCCAAGTTACTCTGTGATGCTAGCATCGGCAGATGGGTTTGATTTAAGCCACTGTTCACTTTGGACCTCTTCGTGCATTTTCCTGGGAGCCAAACATAAGAGTGAGTTCATAGAAGGGATTGCATAAATGCGGCTCCTTAGGGTTATTTGAGAACTTGAGAGGATATACCTAGTGGATGAGAGTTAGGAAATAAGCAGTAATTAACAGCATCAAGAAGCCGACCAGATCTCTTCTCCATGTATCTGGATATTAAGCTAACAACCAAATTATGTATTTTTACTAATGTATGATGTCAAAAGTTAAAATTCTTGGGCATTTTTTAGCCCAAGTCTAAATTTTTCAGGTACATACACTTTAAATAATGTATTTTAAATGAATTTTTAAAAAGTTTAATTATATGTATGTGTGTATATCTGTGTGTGGGAATATACACCTGAGTTCAGGAGCCTGTGGAGGCCAGAAGAGGGTGTCAAATCCCCTGGAACTGGAGTTACAGGTTGTTGTGAGCTCCTGATGTAGGTGCTGGGAACTGAACTTGGTCCTCTGCAAGAGTAGTACCCACTCTTAACTGCTGAGCCATCTCTCCACCCAAATGATATATTTTAAAAACCAAGTCTAACTTTTCATATTATATGTATGTAAAATGATATGTTACTTCTTGGGCTCAGTGGATGAAGGTGCTCGCTGCCAGGTCTGATGACCTGAATTTGATCCCTAGAACCCACATGGTGAAAGGAGAGAAGTGACTCCTGCAAGTGTCCTCGACTGCCACATGTATACCATGATACGTGACCCCCAAACAAACAAAGAAGATATAAACAAGTTAAAAGGTAAAATCTTCTTTCTCATTCTCATTTGCAGATTTAAGAACTTTTTCGTTTAGTCTGTCGGAGCTACCTTCGCTGGCCTTGGTTCACTGCAGTATCTGCTCCCATGCGTTCGTTCAGTTACTTAGAGGGTAGAAGAGTAAAAGTAGAAATCAGATAGCGTCCCGACACTGGGATGCACGTCCCAGCATGTGCTATGTGAGTTTGCCTGATGGGTTTTACGATAACTATGATGACATAGCTTCTACAACCTAGCTTTAATCTGATCAAAACATTCGAAGTAGCTAAAATATTACATTCTTACCATGGAAAGTTATCTAACATGACATAGTCCCAAAGTGACAGCTAATACAAGCTGATTTATTTTCAAAACTTCATATATACTACATGTGGAACCCATGTGCTGCTTCATGTTATGGCTGTTGGGTGTGAAGATAGCCATGGCAGACATTCCTTCTGTGTGTTGGCATCTGTTTCTTCCTTTCTTCCTCTGGTCACACTGGGGGAATGCTCTGCTTCAGTAGAGTTGGGTACAGCCATGTTTTCCTCTCTTCTCCTTCCTCCACTCTGGCAGAGGTGTGGGTACATGTTAAGATGAAGAGGCCATTTAACTGAAGCATCTGGAATTCCAGCCAACATGTGGGGAACAGCTGCCCTGGAGAGAATCCTGAACCAACCGTGGACTCAGCCTGTGCAATAAGGGAACTTTTGTTGTTTCAAGGCTCGGAGATTTTGGAATTGCTTGTTACTGCAGCAGCCTTGTCTGTCCTGACCAATTCAAGATAAAAATGAATATATTGGTTCACTCAGCTTCTTTAATAGCCTAAAGGGGAAAAATGCTAGTTCTGAGAATGCATCTCTAGGCTCCCCTAGGTTGATGCTGTGTTTTCATCTCCCCTGGGTTCAGCAAGAGCCAGAGCAGGAGAGGTGAAGAAAGGACACAGCAAGAGAAACAGCAGTGACAACTCCACGATGAAAGTTCCAAAGCAGAAACAGTCATCAGGAGCACACCCCACAGAAAGATCTACAGGAGGGAGGACTGGGCGGGGGGCTCTGGTGGCCATGGGGCTGTTGCCAGGATCACTGCTGTGGGCGAACATTCTGTTGGTTTTGACTTCTTTCACTTCATGTGGAACAGCTCCAGAAACCTAGAGGAAGAGGGCGATGACGCAATCCGCTGCAAAGATGATTATGCGTCAGAAGATGCAGGAGTGTCACGGATTCTTGCTGTTGAGAATGTCTTCTAAGAGATTTGGGATAATGATGGTATTACATGACAACCATTGTCTTTGATTTCAGACCTGGACAGCTGCTATCCTCAGCCACAGCCTTGCTGGCTAGGTGGTGGCATCCATTTCTTGTAGATTTTGCCTCGCAACTATCCTTGAAGCATGTTGACTTTCTCCTGTATTTGAACATTGTACCATCTCATGAGTCTTTAAAAATATTTTATTATTTTTGTTTTATGTGTATGAGTGTATTGCCTGTATGCATGTAAGTGCACCTGTGTTGTGCAATGCCAGAAGAGGGCATTGCATCCCTTGGAACTGGAATTAGGACAGTTGTTAGCTGTCATGTGGGTGCTGGGAATCAAACCCAGCGTCTCTGCAAGAGCAGGGAGTGCTCTTAACTGCTGAGCCATTTTTCCAGCCCCATGAGTCTGTTTTAAGAATTCAATTTTTATCCTCCCCAAGTTCAAGTTTACATCTCTCCCTTATATATTTGTATCATAGTTTTGGAATAGTTTAATGGATATTTTAATTTAATACTCTGTTAATTCTATAATCTCCATGATCTCTCTTTGTTAAGAGACATGCATTATTAATGGTTGTGGTGCCAAGTCTGTTCATGCTATTGGGTGCTAGATTTTGTCATATTCCTGTAAAGGGTGCTTGACTTTGCTCTGGCATGCAACTAAGTTACTTGGAATGACTTTGATCTTTTTGAGATTTGCTTTAATGCTTTCTTAGTAAAGATCCTGAGCAATATTTAGTCTAGGGATAATTTAGTCTCATTTCCAAGGCATTTTTTTCTCTGGAGACTCTACCCAGTACCGTGGGTCTTAAGATGCCTTTCCATTCTGATTAGTGGGAACACAGAGATTCTTAGACCTGTGTGAGTTCAGAGAATTGTTTGGTCTAATGGGTTCTTTGCTTGGATCAGGGCTGTTTCTTCTCACGCATGCCAGGATTGTCATGTTTGTGAGTGTAAAGACGGGAAGGATCCTTCTTTCTGCTCCGCTCCCTTCTCTGAGATCATCCTCCCACATCCTCTAGCTTCTTTTTGATCTGTTCTTTTAAAAATATTTTATTTATTATTATTGTGTGCATATATGATGTGTGTTGTGTGTGTGTGTATGTGTGTGTGGGGTGGGTGGGTGCAGGTGCCATGGGGCCTGTGTGGAGGTCAGAGAACAACGTTTGGGAGTTTAGGGAACTGAGCTCGTGCAAAGTCTCTGGACCCTCTCAGTCGCCTGACCTCCAGTCCAGGTGGCTCACTCTCTGTGCTGCAGCCTGGAAGTTCGTAGCGACAGGATTCACCTCACTGGCTTCTATTTTCCCAGGGATCAAGTCATATGACGCCCATAGTACAGTGTCTAAAAAGCACTTTTGTGTGTGTGTGTTTGTGGTGTAGTTGTATGGTGAATATATGTGTTTTGTGTGTGTGTGTGTGTGTGTGTGTGTGTGTGTGTATGTGTGCAAACAAGGAGGCCAGAGGAGGATGCAGATACTCTGTCTCCACCCTGTTCCCTTGAGACAGGGTCTCTCACCGACCTGGAGTCAGGCTAGTGCCCAGTAAGCCTCAGTGACCCTCTGTGTCCATCCTGCACAGCAATGGTGTTACAAGTGAATGTGCAAGCTCCCTGGATTTTTAGGTGGGTGCTGAGGATTTGGACTCAGATCTTAATGCCTGTGTACCAAATGCTCTTTCTTATCTAGCCATCTCCCCAGTCCTGGAATCTAATTTTTCTCATACATTTTTGTTTAATCTCCTAGTTGTTTAAAGTTGGAGAGTAAACTGTTAATCCATGTGGGAGTTTTCAATTTACTATTTTCCTGTTGATGGCTAAGAGTAATACATTTCTCGGCAGTATTCTTAGAAACTATTGTTTTTCAAACATAAATACAGGTTTACTGTAAGAAGTCTTCTACATAGCCAGATCTAAATCTCCAAGCCATCTTTCTTCTCATGAAAAGTGATGAGGATAAGTTGGGCATGGAAATGTACACATCTAACCTCAGTACTCAGGAGGCAAAGGCAGGTGGATCTCTGTGAGGTCAAGGCCAGCCTGGTCTACATACAGTGTCGAGGTCAACGGGGGCAACAGAAAGACCCTGTCTCAAAAAAGACCACCACCAGCAGCAAACTGACAAGGATGAGGTATTTAGGGGAAGATCTGCAGAAAAACTGATTAAAAATTCAGAATTCAGTTTTGATAATTCTTGTTTTCTTTAAAGAAGTATCTCTGACTGGTGATTAGTTTTTTCTATTAAGACCTACACTGGTCCTAAAAAGTGTTGATGAACCAACGCAGGCCACTCACATCCCTTTTAATATGTTTATTAAGCTAGTGCCCTGTGGTTTTATTATAATCTGTTAAAAACAGTGTTTCCAGTCAAATGTGAAATCATTTTCATTTTATGTGTTCTATGAACGTGCTGAAATACAGTATAAATTATGTCAGCAATTTCAAATGTCTATAATGCTGCTGTGTTCCACAGTTCTGCCTGTTGCCGATTCACCTGTGAGTGTTTTCATGAATACACATGCATGCATGTGTGCATGCGTGTGTGCATGTGTGTGTATGTGTTGCAACATAGTGAGGTTCTGAGGCATGGGTCTTTGTCCAAGACACACACATTGCAGGTGTGTGTTTTCAGACTGGAGAAAGACAGGGCTAAAACATTGAAGAAGAAAGAAGATCCATACAGCACATATCTTTTAATATCGAATCATTTTAGAATTTAATGGCATAAAGTTGCTGTGCTTGGCTATATTAAGGGGGGAATTTTAGAGGGAGTTACTTACTTATAATCTGAAGAAATTCCAAGTTAGAAAGAGATTAAAATTTTACTGAGAAATTGTGACAGAGGCATGATATACTGATTATACACATAAAGTTGTTCTTTATTTGTCAAATGTGTGTTGGGAATCCATTATATATGAGGCATAGTTTTGATTCAGAAGTTATAGTTAACTAACCAACAAATCAATCAATCTTACTTTCTCAGAAAAGTGATTATTTTGCATTTATCACCTTTGGAGGAATTTATTTTATATTAAAGTACTGTTCATCTCCTGATTTATATTACAATGTAGGACAGAGTATTATCTTTATCATATGATAAAAATTGACCTTTAGATATATGAAAAAAACTTATGAAAGCCCCAGTACTTTATAGTTAATTAAAAATACAGTTTAAAAAAGAGCATGAACAGAGGTCCTTGTGTGGTAGACGACGCGGCTCTCAGAGGACATGGATTATTAAGCGAAGACCTCAGCGCCAGGCACGGGTGACCTCCCTATGAGTTGCTGGTCAGGTTGGCCCCAGGGACTCCCAGAATAACACGGGCTATTATTAGTTCTCGTAGTTGCCCACCATAACTAGATGGTCAGACCTTGTAGCTGAAGAAGCCGCCCAGTTTGGTTACAGGACACAGAAATGAAGCTGGAACTGGCCTGAAACATTCTTTCCTGCTGCCTAGCTTTTAACAGGTGAATCAACAGTGCTGGAAGGCACTACGCAGACCAATAACGAGAAAAGTCTTACCCACTGGTAGACCTTACCTGCAACATTACTGATCTGCCAAGCAAGTTGTGCCCAATGGTGCATCGTGGCGTGACTATAATGAGGTAACACTAATTTCTGATTGGATCTGAGGCCCCACTCTATATGAGGGAGTTCATGACAGGCACTGTAATTTGGTCCAAAGTCCATGCCTGGGGAGGTCATGGACCGTAGAGGAGAACCTACTATTTTTTTCCTGAGCAGACACATTGTCTCCCTGCTCTCTTAATATCTATGTTTATGCCTATAGATTAGTGCTTTGGTCACAGAAGCTTCTTTTTAAGTGAACAGTGGAGACTCATAACTGGCTAAAGTGCTCAAAGTAAGTCACCATTGATGTTGACTGTGTAACCTTAAATGAGGCATCTATACCAACCCCCTCAAGGCTTAGACAACATCACAGAAGAGAGAGTGGGAAGAATGTAAGAGCTGGAGGATGGGGAGGAGTGTGTGAAAACTGTCTTTTAAACAGGATATGGCCATTGAACTCATGCATTCAAAGCAGCTGGGGTTACCTGCACAAGACTTGCCTAAGGCCAAGCCAGTCATCATCCCAGCATGGACGGCAGAAGGGCTCCTGAGGCCTCTGCCTCAGTGGAGGAGCAACGGGCAGTTACTGGCTGCTGGGGGGATTCATTTCTCTCCGGGGTTGTGGTCCCTGGTAGGTTGCCCATGCCCCTGTGAGTGCTGTGTGCATTCAGGCTGCACTGCTTAGACTCAGTGGATTAGTTTATAAAAAGACATGAAGGTGGGAGGGGAATGTGTTGGGTGACTGTCTGGGTGGAGGGTGGATTAGGGAGTGGACATCATCAAGATACATTGTATGCATGTATGAGATTGTCAGTAAATAAAAAAATATTATAAAAGGGGCTGGAGAGATGGCTCAGTAGTTATGAGCACTGACTGCTCTTGCAGAGGACTGGGTTCGATTCCTAGCACCCAGATGGCAGCTAACAACCATCCTTAACTCCAGTTCTGGAGGATCTGATGCCCTCTTCTGACCTCCATAGGCACTGCAGGACATGGGTGCACTTACACACATGCAGACACAACAGTCATACACATTTAAAATATTATAAAAAAGAAAAACTGGCCTTTAAGATTCAGTGACCATCTATCATCTACACTAATACTGCTTGCAAAGAAAGATTCCATTAGCCATACCCGATAAAAACTCAAGACTACTTTTAATGGGCAAATAAATCTGCATCTCAATAACTTTTTTTGAAGGTCCTGGTCCTCCTGACCTGTTGTTTGGCATGTTCCACTCAGCTGTCCTGGATTCCAGTTCCATCCGATCTTTACCTTCAGTGTCTTGATCTCATTTCTGTCTGCCCAGTTTTGACCTGGAATCCATCTCTTCACCTTTCTGTCTGCTTGGCTTTTCCAGTCTGACCCATGGCTCCGTTAAAGCTCCCTGGCTCTTGAATCTTCTGCACCATTTCCCACTGAGAGATTTGCTCTCTGATGGCACAGACTTTTCTTTGAGTGGCCACCATGATTGTGGAGACTCATGACTCACCCGTCTGCTGCACTCACCACCAGACTTTAGCACAAGCCTGAGGACATGGAACTGTGTATAGAGGGGTTTGTGGTCAGAGCCAGTGAATGTCCTTAGTGCCTTTCTTCCAGCAGGGGGTTAGTACTGAGACTCATTTGTGTTGCTCATGATTGTATTTCGCATCGTTACTTATGAACACCTTTGGGTGACTTCATTGGATTCATCCAAAGTTTCATAATCTGGCTTGAAGAGTGAACAATGGAATTTCAACACACTCTAGACAGACGCCAAGCTTATTTTGGCTAATTCAGTCCCATCATTCTGAAGCCATCAGATTCCACTTAAAAATTAACTTTCCTCCAAGCACATTCTTTTACTGTTGGATCTATTTAAGTATTTGGCTAATCAGAGCAGCGAAGGTTGCTAGTTTACATGCCCTGTCCCTTCGCTCAGGCTTCCTAATGAAATAGATAATGGAAATGGACGCATCAGGACCTCATTAAGATAAAATTCGGACAACTAGATTTCACTAATACTAGTTTCTGAGCTGACTAGTACTGGGGAGGCATAGCGTTATACTGGGAAAGAAGGTAGGATCGTAGGAGGCACATACGGCTGGTCCTCAGTAAGAGACGCAAATCCCTGACCTCTAACTGAAGAGCTTTGGTTATCCTAGGTTAAAATGTGCTTAGGTCTTGTGTAACACTAAAACACATGTTAACATCAGCATGTTTTAAAGTATAATGTAATACCCTGCTCCAGGAAAATGTCCCATGATAGTCCTACTTATTTTGTAACCCTCATATGTGTCTCCATGAAAATTAGGATCTCAGTTTGATAAGCTTTGGCAAGCACTTAAGAACATTGATTACGGGGAGCTGGAGAGATGGTTCAGCAGTTACAAGCACTGGCTGCAGAAGACATGGGTTCAATTCCCAGCACCCATTTGGAAGCTAAAAACAATCAGTAACTCCAGTTCCAGGGGATCCAACACCTTCTTATGAACTCTGCAGGCATTGCATGAATGTGATGCACTTATATACATGCAGGCAAAACACTCCTCATAAAGTAAAAATAAATAAAAAAGATCATTGATCATGGAATTAGAATGACTTTGCTTGAATATTGACTCCTTTTAAAGTAGTATATCACTTAACACTCTTTAAACTCAACTTCTTTAAAAAAATCCATTTAATGCAAAATGAGAATTCTGGGAGATGAAAATAAGATCATGTATGTATAGCACCTTCCTAAGAAACTGTTTTGGTATGATGCTCAGTCTATGAACCTTTATAGAATTCTAGCACTTGGGGAACTTTAGTCCTCTTTGTGTGCTCGGCACAATGCCTGCTATCTAAGAACAACAAAACAAATAGTTACTGAACTAATTAAAGTACAAGCTCATTATTTAGTGATGCCCAGACTGAGCTTCATATATGTATTTAATATATAGAAGCTTAAAACAGTGCCAGGAATATATTAGTTCCTTGTACATATTCCTGATTTGGTGACTGACTTCACTTAGTGCTTAGAAACTGAAGATTAGCAGCATGTGAGCTGTTTAAATCCAAGAATAAGTCTACGTCAATACTGTCACGTTTTCTAAGAAGTGCCTAAAAATAAAAATGTAGACAATTAAAGAGGAAATTATAGATAATGAGTGAAGGCCGTTATAGCCACTGCTCAGGTCAACAAACAGAACCTTAACAACCTCTGTGAAGTCCTTCTGTGAGCCACATGTTTCCTTCACTCCCCCAAAGGAACCACTGACTTTTATGATGTAATTAGTACCTTGAATTTCTTTTGTAAAAAGTTATTTGTGCTTTGAGAATTTCATAACGCATGTAGTGTATTTTGATCATATCCACCCCTCTCCTGTTCCTCCTGGATCTCTGCTCCTTTTATCCCAAATTCATGTTGTCTTCTCCTCTGCCCTCCTCCTCTTCCATCTTCTCCTTCCTTCCTTTTATAACCTGATTAGTGCTGTCTATATATGCATGTGTGCCACTTATTGGCTCACGGCCAACCTACGTGAAGCCACAATTTTGAAAAAACCCGACTCTTTTTCCCCATCAACTCCCAGTAGCTCCTCAGGTGGCAGCTGGATCTTCTGAGTCCTTTCTCTCTCTGTGTTGGAATACTGACTGGGTTGGCTTTGTGCAGGCCACCACAACAAAGTGGCGGGACATAAAATCAACTTACAAACATTAGTAGCCTTTCTATATACAAATAGCAAGCAGAGAAAGAGGAAGAGGTCAGGAAGCACTCCCATTTACAGTAGCCTAAAAAATGTCTAGGGATAAACATAACCAAAGAGAGTAAAGACTTTGCCAATGAAAACTTTAAGTCTTTGAAGAAAGAATTTGTGGAAATGCCAGGAGATGGTGATTAACACAGAAACCCCTAATGGGTCATTGTGCAGAGAACAAGAGGCTGCTGAGGGCTTGTCCCTGAATAGGACACCTATTTGAAACTTCTTCCTCCAAACTCTTAGGGATCATTGCGGAAGAGGAAGTAGAAAGATTGTTAGAGCCGGAGGTGGTGGATGACCACAAGGAAACAGACAGCTGGTCAGTTACTCATATGAACTCACAGCTATGGTGATAGCATGTACAAGTACCATGCAAGCTCAAATCAGACAAAATCCCAGCATAGACGTGGAAACATGGCTAAGAATCCCAACTCAACCTAAGGAACTTTTGGCAACTGATGGCTTCTGAGAGGGAAAAACAGTGTCGTTGAGGGATTGGACTTTTGTGGGTTAACCAGTATGCAGTGGATGGATATTCAGGGATACAAATCAGATTGTATAGGTGGTATTGCGTATTTAATAGAGTACATTAAATTAGGTCGGGTCAGTAAGGGGAGGGGACCTAGTTATCAAATCTTATTGTATGGAAATCGCAAAAATTCAGTAAACAATGTTTTTTAAAGAAGGCTGACTCAGACACCTGAGGCTGACAGGGGAGAATGTATCGTGGGTCTCTGAGAGGCTGCAGAGGAGGCTGTGTATTTGGGGTATGTCTGGGAAGAATTCTGTTAAAGCAAGAAGCTGGAGGAGATTGAGGATGCCATAAAGCTCTGAGGAGCATCTCTGAGACACGATAAATAGGCTTCAAAAAGAAGTGAACAACGTAATTGTTCTGAAGGAAATAAGCCCAAAGCATAAGGAGAATGGAGGGGCTGTGGGGGAGAAGGGGGGTCAGGAGGGAATTGCATTTTGGATGATGAGCTGAAGTACATGACTTCCAGAAAGAAGGAGAGCTGATTTTGGGTTCCTGTCAAGATGGTGCAATCAATCTGGAGAAGCCAAGAGATGCTGAACCTTGCGGATGTGTGTGGAATTAGTCTTGGGTGGCAGGCTGCCTGCCAGAGGCGGTGAGAGGATTTGGGAAGCTTCTCAGCAATGCTCCGCCACTTCCTCATTTTCCCAGGACAGCCAATACCTGTCCCTTCTGCACGGAAATCCGGCTACGATTACGATGATGACAGCGTAGCATGGAAGCCGTAGGGCCGAAGTCGCTGTAGACTGACCGATACCCTTCCGGCCCCAGGTGATAGGATTCTGCTGTGGAAGTCTACCTTTGCCCATATTACTCCCCGAGCACTTAAGGGCAGAACCCTAGACAGAGGTTCAGCCTGGTGGTGTCAACAGCAGCTGTGTCTGCGATGGGCTCTCCATCCTCCCTCCTGTCAGCCTGTCTCAATTCATTGGGACCCACAGGTTTTTGACTGGCAGTTAAACCATTCTTGTTACACAATACTCAAGAGAATAATAGTTACTACCCTTCTGTTTCGAAGTACACAAAACGAAACAAAGCAGATACAAGATCCCTGAGGAGAAACAGTTGTATATGCCAATGAACGTTTCTGTAGTAAAATCGCTCCTATTCTCTAATTATTCTCCTAGTGTCTGTAGGATTTGTTGTGATAACAACTTTCATTCCTTAGAGTGGTAAACTGTTCATCACTTTAAAAAATTTTCTTTTGGTCTTTAAAAGCACTTACTGTTGGGGAATTTCACACATGAATATAATGTGTTTGGGTCAAATTTGTCCCCAGTCTCTTACCTCTAACGCCTCCCACACCACTTTTCCTTCCCAATGTAATGTACTATTTTCACTGTTAATTATTTAAAGCAAAATATGAACTATCATTTTCCATTTCAAATTAAAAAATGTATTTCATTTTAATTTTGGGAACTTTATACATGAGTATTGCATTTCCATCCTGCCCATCAAATTTCTTTTTACTGTTGATTCCAGGATTTCATACAATGTGTTTTGATCACATTCAGATTCCCTTCCTCCTCTCTGGCACCTCCTCACCCCTTTCAGCATTATGTCCTCCATTGTTATCTGTGCTTTCATGTTTCTTTCATTTTAATTATCATTATTTTTGAGACAGGGTCTCCCTGTAGCCACAACTGTCCCGGAACTCACTTTGTAGATCGAACTGGCCTCCATATCACAGAGATCCTCCTGCCTCTACCTCCGAGTGCTGGGATTAAAAGGTGTGAGCTCTCTCTTAAAAATCTTTCAAAGACCTATTGATTATAATCCTTGCCTCCTTCTTTTTAAAACCCACTGAATCTACTTGGTGCTGCCTATGTACACATGGATGTAGGACTGTCCTCTGGAACATGGCAGCCTGCCAAGAGCTACACGTGAAGAAGAAAACCGACTGTCCTTCTCCCAGCAGCCATCAGTAGCTCTTTATCTAGGGTGGGGCTTTATGAGTCCCTCTCCCACCTATCCTAGAGCTTTGGCTGGCTTGATTTTGTGTGTACAGCTATAGACTCTGTGAGTTCATATGTGAAGTTTTCCCGTCATGTCAGGAAAACAGTTTTGTACCAGTTTCCCACTACCTCTGACTCTAATACTTTCCCATCGCCTTTTCTATGATGGTCCCTTTGCCTTGGGGGAGGGTGTGCAATAGGGATCCACTTTAAGGCTGAACATTCCACAGAGGGTAAGTCTCTGCCCCTCTGCACCTTGATTGGTTGTGAGTCTGAGTTAACACCGTCTATTTCCTTTTTCTTGATGAATATCTTAGAGTTTATCAATTTTGATGGCATTCAAGAACCATCTTTTGGCTCCATTGTTTTCTTTTCTTTGGCCTCTTCTATTTTGTTGGCTTCTTTTTTAATCTTTTAAAAATATTTTATTATTTTTATGTATATGAGTGTGTTGCCTGCATGTAAGTGTAGCCATGTTCTGCAGTACCATGGGAGGACAGAAGAGGGTGTTCGATTTCCCTAGAACTGGAGCTATGGATGGTTGTTAGCTGCCATGTGGGTGCTGGGAATCGAACCCAGGTTCTCTGCAAGAGCAGCCCATGTTCTTAACCACTGAGCCAGCTTTCCAGCAGCTCCTATTTTGTTGACTTCTAACCTTATATCCATTATTTCTTCACCTTAGTCTGAGTTTGTTCTGATTAGTCTAGCTTCTGTCCATAGAATATTAGATTACTGATATTACAATTTTTTTTCTTTTAAAAAATCTCTTTGTGCTGGATAGTTTTAGTGTCAACCTGGCACACTTGGGTTGAGGGAGCCTCAACTGAGGAATTGCCTCCATTGGACTGGCCTGTGGCCATGTCTGTGTGGCATTTTCTCGCTTGTTGAGTGATGTGCCAGCCCACTGTGGGTGGTGCCATCCCTGGGCAGGTTGTTGTCTATTGTATAAGAAAGCAGGTTGAGCCTGGGCTAGGGAAGCAGCCAGTAAGCAGTGTTCCTCCATGGCCTGTGCTCCAGCTCTTGCCTCCAGGTTCCTTCCCTGAGTGCCTACCTTGGGCTTCCTTAGTGATGAATTGAGACCCGGGAGATGTAAGTCAAATAAACCCTTTCCTCCCCAAGTTCGTATTGGTCAGTGTTTTGTCACAGCAATGGAGACCCAAACTAGAACACCCTTCTAGCTTGTAGACCTTACTAAGCCACTGTTTTACAATCAATACAATTCATGATATATATATATATATATATATATGTATGTATAAAATTTTCTCAGTGCTGCCACCCAGATCTTATTCTTCAGCTAGGCAGTTGCCTTGCATTTGGAAAATATGCCACATGCACATGCCTCATGGGAAATTCCCTTAGCTCTTCTAACCTATCCCCAGTAAGTGACATACCACATCTATTTGGTTGGTAGCTGAATTGGGGAATTCACAAGCCTCCTTGTGATTTTAATTAATTGTTCATGCCAGAGTTGTGGGGTCCCAAGGTGTTAAGTATGGCTAAGAGAGAACAAGACAGGCATAGTGAGTACTGGACCCTCCTGTGCAATTAAGTTTGTTAAAAGCTCAACATACTTATTACTTATATGCTTCTGTATAAAAAGTTATCCATAAACAGTAGATTAAACCTCAACACTCATGATGCTCATCAACATTCAGTGAGAATGTTCCACTTTGTATGACGTTGCCTGAACTTTCTCATGTGACTCAATTCTACTGCTACCTGGGTTTGGTTACAGGCTCTCAGGTGACCTCTCACCTGGTTTGTAGACTTTCATATTCCTCTCTGTAAGATCTTTATATTCAGAGCACATTACTTCTTCTATGGCCCCTGAATATGACCTCTCAGTGGAATGGTGTAATTAGGGTGTCCTTATATCATGACTGCTGCGTTGCAGGAAGGAGTATCAGAGAGGGACTAGCCCTTTCGGAAGGGTACACGCACTTTGCACAGGCTTGAAGAATACCTCTAATAGCTTTAACAGAGCAGTCACAATCCAGCCTGGGAAGTCTGGTTTATTGTGCACTTCCACAGTGACTTTTTCCCTATTTCTTGAGATCTGTGGCATAGCCTTTTAAAAAAATATTTTATTATTTTTATTTTATATGTATGAGCGTATTGCCTGCATGTGTGTACATGTACCTATGTCATGCAGTGCCCATGGAGATCAGAAGTGGGTGTCAGATCCTCTAGAACTGGAGTTATGGATAGTTGTGAGCCACCATGTGGGTGGTGGGAATTGAACCCAGGTCCTCTGCAAGAGCAGCTGGTGCTCTTAGTCACTGAGCCATCTCTCCAGCCCCCTCGTGACATAGTCTCCTGGCATTTACCAAGGGCTGAAAGCAATGGCAGGCTCCTTCTCTTGTAGAATGGAATATTTATTTGATCAATTTGACCTTCTAAAGCACTTTTCTATTTGTTCTTCAAGTTGGGACAGAAAGAAAAATCTGCAATTTTCTGCATCCAAAACCCTATTCCTGTCTCGTTTTCTCTCAGCCATACTTAATACTTTGGGACCCCATGACTCTTCTGCTTAGACCGTGGAGGTGACTTCATCAGTGCTTAAGGAAATGAGCCAGGTGAGAAGATTTACCTCACCTTTGAGGGACCAGCGTTGTGAGGCTTATATAACCTAGAATGAGGTGGATTAGTAAACATGAGTTATTTTATCATGACCAAGCCCTTAAAAACCCTTTATCTGGAAATCTTTTCTTTCAAATCCCTCTTTAAAAAAATTCCCCTCTCCTTCTTCATTTCAGTCTAGATAGTTCTTTGTCTGGTTAACCCCTAAACCTGATGTTGGTCCTGGGCTTTGGTGCTTGTATTTTAGTCAGTGATTTCCCCTTTGTTGACGTGATATGTTGCATTTGACTGTTAAGAGATGTGTATCCCTTCATTACTTTGGCATATGCCACATGCTAGACCATGGTCTTCATGAAGTAGAAATCATATCTTTCTGCTTCTTTTTTTAAAAGAAAAATGTTTAGTTATTATTTTTCTTTTATGTGTATGAGTGTATTTCCTGCATGCTTGTAAGTGCACCTGTGTTGTGCAGTGCCTGCTGAGATCAGAAGATTTTTGAATCCCCTGGAATTGGAGTTATGGACAGTTGACAGCCACATCTAACATCTAGGATTAGATGAATTGAATGAATTCATTAATCTTCTTCCTCAGGCGACCCTGTCACCAGTAGCTAGTACTTAGACTATGGCTCATAAAATTTATACTTGTATTCAGACTAACTCACTTTTAAACCTTTTTTAGAGGGAACCTTCAGAGAAGCACCTGATTTGAGTTGATAAACATAGAAGATTTAAACCAAATGACCCAACTTGTCTCCGTTATGGAGTTTGGGTGAAAAGCAAAACAAAGCAACCCAGTCCATTCCTGCCGACTTCATAGTGTGGTCTAGATATTAGTCACTCAGTGTCACAGGGCTCTGGGTAAACATCATTCTCTCCTAAAAGGTGGCTGAGGGTTTGAGAGGACACATCTTTTTTTTTAAAAAAATAAAGATGTATTTTTATTTTGAATTCTTTGTAGGCAGGTATGTCTGAGTGGGTTATGTACATGTGAGTGTAGTTACCCATGGAGGTCAGAAGAGGATTTTTAGATCCCTGTGGAGCTGTAGTTATAGGCAATTGTGAGCTTTCCCTCATGGGTTCTGGGAACTGAACTTGAGTCCTCTGTAAGAGCAGTAGATGCTCTTAACAGCTGGGCCATCTCTCCACCCCTAAAAGAGGATATCGTGTTATGGGAGTGTAGATAAATCTGATAACATATAAATATGAGCCTTAAAATGTTTTTAAACGTGGTAGTGGATCACATGGTGGTTAATTTACAGCTACAGAAAGGCATGTTGCTTCCTCACCAAACACGATTCTGAGACTAAGGGATCACGGGCAGTTTCTGATCATAAATACCAGCTAAGGTCCGGCAAGAGTCACCAGTAAAGCCAAACTGCTCTGTGTTATGGGAATCTGAGATTCTCTTTAGGAACTGGATATTACATCAATATAGAAAAGCTGAGGACAGTAAGAAAACCATGAACCTGTTAGTGCCTCTGAAGCTTTGGGGAAAGCTGAGAAGTCACCTTTTCCGGGAAAACCTGAGGGTCAAGGACACGTACCTGTTGCGGTGGGATCTCAAAGTGGCAGGTCATGGGCAGGTCCCCTGGAAGCAGTGGCCCCCATGGGGCCAAGCTGAGATACTGGTGCTGGGCTTCGGATTGCTGGAGATCATCGGGGCCTGTGGTTTGGAAGATAATTTGAGGAACAGATAAGAGTTGGTACAAGCTGGCCTTCACTGTGGCTGACTGGGGTTGTCCTTTGAAAGTCATAACTCCTACATTGCATCTAACCCCCAATTCTTGCATAAGTTCTCTTTCCAATACCATCCTGGGAAGATGATTTTGAGAAATGGAATGTATACACTAAGTTGGTAACAATGCAATACAGCACCATCTACCATTTGTCAACTTGCCACTTTCACACGTCTTGCAACTGTGGGCAATGCCTAAGTGGATCCAATAGAAAATTCATCCCTTTGGTCAGCATAACACATTCATTCCTCACAGCATCAAAACCATGCTCATCTTGTATCTAGCAGAGTATGCATAAAGTCCCACGTTACCCACTTTGGATGGTGTTCTCTTCTCTTTTATGTGAGTCCTACTTCCTTGATGCCCTGTACCATCACCAAGCATTCAAAGGCATACAGCAACTCTGTTAAGCCAATGGGTTCAGAATGATGAAAAAAGAACAGAATGTTGGATTCTGTGAGTACGAGGCCATCGAGTACCTCATTCACTATTTCCTGGTCAGATAAGCTTTCTGATTAGAAGCAGTGCAGTATGAAAGATGATGATAATGATGATAATGATGATGATGATGAATAAGGAATTCCTCATCCATGGATTGGCAAGATCACTGAGGAATGAAAAGGCAAACACATAACCAGAGAGCCTGTCTAGGGAGGACAAAACTGGGCTTTACTTAATAGAATTGATCAGGTAAATGACATGTCCCAAGTGTCTGGCTAGTTCCTCTGGTGAATAGGTTCTTGGCTGATCTACACTATTGGCAGGCTTGGTTTTTCTGCAGCTATGATAGCTAAATGGGCCTTACTGAAAACCCATATTGTTCAGTTTATGTGGAACTTTGATTCCTTTGTTCATGTGTCCTTTGGGGAAAGGAATTGCTTGTGATCCCCTAATGGTTCTGTTCCTTTAGTTGCTAAGGTTTTCCTCTGAGGAGGCTGCTCTTTAGTCAGATCTCACAGGAGACACAAATGCTTATACCCCTACATGCATCTGGAGACACCTGTCTTTAGGGCCCTCAGATCTCCTACTCACCAATTTTCCAATTGTATTTCTTCCAAGGTAGACCTCTGTTTCTCTGTTCTTCAAAGGATATTAGCAAGAATGTGTAAATACGTGTCCCCATGTCCGCTGTAGAAAGCAACAGTGGATTTCCCCACAGTCTTACCCTATAAAAGTTCCAGACATCATAGTTAAGGTCTGAAAAGGAAACAAAGGATAGCAACAAAAAATGAGATTAAAAACTCAGAACACAGGGGCAACGTGAAGAAATGAGATGGAACGATCAAAGCCACCAAGGTGAGGGAAGAGCTATAGAGATCTGCAAGCTTCTCCGCTAAACGCTCCTCCAAAGCCAGGGGCTGAGCCTGAGATGGCCCCTGCAAAGAATGGAGAGAAGGTCCCCGAAGGGAGAAGCTGGCCATGATGGTGCCATTTTATTTTACCGATTCCTTTACTGCACAGGAGATTTTTGGTTTGATGTGACTTATTTCTCCTTTGTTGTGATTTAGGTGTCATATTAAAAATCATTACCAAGATTGATGGATGGGTAAAGAAGATGTGATACCTGAAGACACACAGAATATTATTCAGTCCTGAAGGAAGTCTTGCCATTTGTGAAAGCAAATGAGATAATTATTTTTTTTTAGGAAACAAATAGAAAATTCATTTAGACTCTTTGAAGTTGGAGATGATCACACAAATAAAAAGCATAGAAATGCAAATATTTTTGAAATAATTTATTTAAGAAGTAGATCTACTCAGCCGCACTAGATCAGCTTTCTGTGTTCCTTCTCTTCATTTCTTGTTTGCGTGTCTTCTTCCCCCTTTCTTTTCTGTCCTCTGGGATTTCTCTTCCTCTTTCCTCCCTGTCTCTGTTCTCCCTCTTCTGTTTTCTTGTCCTCTGTCCCTCTCTCCTTTGCCAGCAGCTTTCCCTTCAGCCTGTTTTCTTGCGTCAGATTCTTTCTCTTTCCACCCTTTCTGCTGCTCTCTTCCTTGCTTTTTCCTCTTGCTCTCTCTCTCTCTCTTCCCTACCTTCTCCTTTTTCCTTGCAATTCTCTTCCACCTTGAGTTAGTTCTGTCAACAATGTGGCTAGACTTCTTTTATGTAGGAAACAGGTAACTGACAGCAACTCATTTGTAGAAATTTGACCAGAGAAACTGAGTCCTGTGGATTTCTCTTTCCCGGAAGCTGCCACATAGGAAAGAGCCCTTTGCAAAGGAAGAGAGTTGAGACTCACTGGCCTCATCCAGCATGTTAAGGCGTATGTGGGGAGGCTGCATGATTCTTTCAACCTTAGAGCATGGGAGCAGAATATCTGGATCGCCGTGAGGAACTGCTTTGTGAGGAGCAGTCCTGGAGCAGCAGTTCATCATCCGCAGTATCCCCGCTTGTTTCATCATGTGTCACCCTCAGAACTCACTCTTGAGCTGCGGTTGCACTTAATTTACCAGTTTTCAAGTGCCTTGCTTGTGTTTCTTATCTGCAGCCTCCTCTGCCGGTCTGACTCCCTTTACGTATCATTGCTCAGCTGTGAATTCATCTCTTGAAGTTCTCAGTGCCACCAAACACACAAATTTGTCCTGGGTTTGTGATTCCATCAGATACATACATGTACATACATATATAATTGTAATTAGTTCCTCAAAGATAAAGATAGCATTTTACCTATTTTTCTACAGTTAACAAATTGCAGAGGAAAGAACTCATTTCTGTGTGTGTGTGTGTATTTTGATACATTTACTTCAGAAAAAACACCACATGTCAGGAGGTAATCTAGAAAATACTGATATTTGTAAAGGAAGAAAAGGGTACTCTAGGAAAATATGAAATCCTTGCCTATAAGTTACATACTACAAAAACCTTACGTTTTCCAAGATGATCAGATATAGAGGTAAGACCATTGCTTTAGAACTCAGGCAGAGACACTGTTTTGAATGATGCGCTACATACAATTTCATGTTTTGCTCATTAAACTACTCAGGATCAACTGGCCTAAGCTGCTTATGCTGTATGGGCTTCTCCTTAAGCATTTTATTTCTGAGAATTTCACACACAAGCATTGTATTTGTATTATTTCCATTATCCCAGTCCCCTGCCATCCCTCCCATCTTTCTCCGACTCCCTTGCAATTCTTGTCCTTTTCTTTGATTATCATTGTTATATATGCATACATTTATAAATATACATATATGATGCACTGAGTCCATTTAGAGTTGCCTGTGTATATGTATCTTTATGGCTGCCCACTTGGGACTGAATAATCTCTCAGGGATCGCATCCCTGTAGAAAACTGACTCTCTCTCCCGCAGGAGCTGTCAATTGCCTGTAATTCTTCATCTTGAGGTAGGACACTGTGAAGTTGTGAAGTTTCCCCCAGCCACTATGGCTTGTCCAACTGGATTTGTCATTATGGAGATCTCGTGAGACTATCATGCTGTGGAGGATTCACTGGCACAGCTTTCCTGTCATGCCTAGAATGTATTAACATGTTCCTTTGTCTCTTACATTCTTTCTGCTCCCTCTTCCATCATGAAGAGCTCAATATTTATGAATTCACATGTATGTATAGAACACTCACTGCAAGGCTGGAGAGAATCTGCATTTGTATAAGTAAGTCAAGAGAACTTTTTCTTAAAAGGATTGACTTCAATGTGTCACCTTCCTCTCAATCTCCCCAACAAGAACTTAGTGAAACAACTCATTTGCTTATTTTCTCTTTTTTAAAGGCTCATTGTCCCCTATAGAATTCAGGTTGCAGTTTATATGGTATTGGGACAGAGGATAAGCTCAGGTAGATTCAAATTATATGTTCCACAGATGAGCAGATGTCTTTGGACCAATTTTGTTGACAACTCAGGATTAGCTTTTTCTCTAGAAGGCTCCTGAAGCCCCTCATAAATGGGCTTTTGTTGGATCTTCCTACAACACACAACTGACTCCTAACTGACTCTCTGCATGACGGGACTCTTGACATTATAGGTGATTTTCTTGAGGTCTTTTGTGAGGTCTTATGTCCTCAAGGCTAAGTACAGCCTTTAGCACACCACTGGAGCTGTATGAATCCTTGTTGATTAAAGAAACTGGTTTATAATATTTTCCTCATAGAGCTTCCTTTTTTTTCTTTCTCATTATAAAACCTACACCCTTAATTCCAGTAGTCAAGAGATTCAGGTAGGAGGATGGAGAATTTGAAGCCAGACTTGAGATCTCAAAACAACAGAATGAAACAAAGCAAAACCAAAACAAAGCAAAACACCAAAACCCAACCCAACCCATCCCAACCCTATTCAATTCAATCTATGACAACTCAACTCACCTCACCCCATCCCAACCCAACCCAACCCATTCCAATCCTACTCAACTCAATCTATGACAACCCACCTCAACCCAACCCCTCCCACCCTAACCCAACTCATCCCAATCCTACTCAACTCAATCTATGACAACTCAATTCTCCTCAACTTAACCCAACCCAACCCATCCAATCCAATCCAACCCAACCCATCCCAATCCGACCCAACCCAACCCAACCCAACTCAACCCAATCCAACTCAGTCCAACACAACTCAAACCAATCCTAACTCAACCAAGCCGAATTCAACCCATTCCATTTATTTTTTTCTTCCCCATGGAACCTAAAGAAATTTTGGCAATTGTTGGTTGCTGGGAGAGAGAGAGACAGTGTCTTATAAGGTGGGACTTTTGGTAGGCCCAGTGGATGAACCTACACTGAAGGACATTAGAACGTCTTCTCCTGTCATTTCTTTGATAGGATTTAAAAGCTTTATTTTCTTCAGAAATGGAATATTTGTTTATTTAAAGATGTCTTTTAACAGTCTGAAGTTTATCTTCTCCTTCCTCCCTCTGTTCCTCCCTCTCTCCCTCCCTCAATCCTTCCTTCCTTCCTTCCTTCCTTCCTTCCTTCCTTCCTTCCTTCCTTCTTTCCTTCTTTTTTTCTTCCTTTTTCGACAGGTTTCCAGTTGTGTTAATACTGAGAATTATCTTGGGGATCTCTATGATTTGTTTTCCATCACAGAACAAAAGGAAGAAATGAAACATTGAGTATTGGATTATTGAATCTAGTTTCCTTTTTACAGAGGTGAAATCTAAGACATGAACTGGATAAGTGACTTAGTGGGTCACAGAGTTTGCTAGCACAGAGTAAGGATTGGTTCAAATCTCTTGATTCTTCATCCAGTGTGTTTAATGCTTCAAAGAGTTGTGTGCTAGAGGATAAAATGTAAGGTACATTATTCTTGCCTTATATAAATGAAGGTTAAAAAAAGTAAAATGGTCAAGACAGATGTTGTCAGTGTCTGTGTACTGGAAAGAAAGCTTTTCATTCTTATCATGTGAGTCAGGCATGTATTCGCTTGGCTTTCTTTCCAATTTGGCTTGGACTCAATGATAAATCATTTCAACTATTCTCAACCATCTCCACTTCTCTTAAGCTATTTCCTGTCAATCTCATCCCCTTTCCTAGGCCCCCAACTAGAGATCAATGATTTGTTTCCTTGACTAATACTTCTGAGTTTCTGAGAAGCTCTTGAGAAAGTTGCATAGCACACTGTCAGTATCTTACCACTGGCAGTGTTCCATTTGAGCCTTGGGTGGTGCATGGCCATTCTTTCATTCCCTCATGTCTTTTCTGTCTCAGCTGGATCTTGTAAACGTTCCTCCTTTTCTCAGTCTCCAGCCTCATCCTTGACCTTTAGCTGATTGAGTGGTGTTTGCTCCTTGTTCAGAACATCCAGAACATTGGTGGCTTTAGGATTCTCCATGATCACTCCTGAATCAAGTACCCTCGCTCATCTTTTCTTCCTTAGAGAAAGCACGTGAGAGGACAAGAGTAAGGCTCTTGAGTCAGACTGAACATCTCAGCTCTTCAGTCTGTTAGGTGTATTCCTTTATGGTAGCTTACTTACGTGTTCTGTGCCTAAGCTTCTCTGTGAAATGAGGCTGACACAACATATACTACTCAGCCTTATTGTGGTGCCTAGGACAGAAGGATGTAATGACTAGTTCCTGTCATGATCATTTCTATTACAAAACTGTGTAATTCTTTCCATAGTTAGCTCGTATTCATCTGAGGTTTTGAGCAACAATTAATTCTTATTTTTCTTCGTTATCATCTTCTCTTTACTTTAAAAGCACATTCATTTGTCCCATACCATTGAAAGCCAATACTTAGATTCTCATTTGACCTTTATCTGGAACTTAATCTTGCTTTAATCGTGTCCTTCCTTTTGTTACATGAATCTGGTAGCTTGAAGTAATTTCTATCCTGCCAATGGAATTCAAGCTTAGAATCCATGGTTGGGTAAGGTGGTAGTTCAAACGTTCTAACTTAGGGCTCAGCAGTTAAGAGTACTGGCTGCTCTTGCTGAAGACCTGGGTTCAATTCCAGTTACACAGACATTGATTTTCTCCAGATAGAAGTGCTACTACTGCACAGCAGAGATTACTTGCTGGGACGGTCATTGCTGGTCTTCGTAGACTTGACAGCTAGATGGGCTCTTTGGTTGTTTTTCTCTCTTGGAAGGTTGCATAGTAGTTTCACTCATTTTTTACCATTACACTAAATAGTCAAAAAACATTTAAGGCAGAAACACTTGAACTAACTATGATAGTAGTTAAATGACTCGGAAAGGGAAAGGCATTTCAAGGGCCAGGAAAGGAAAGGCCTATGTGAGCTGGAGCTTGGAGTCCTTTATTTTGTTTCTTGTGCTAGGGATTTAGTATTAACAGAGAGACTGACTACAGGATTGGAATGAGGAAGGTCACTTCCTGCCCTCTACTGACTCTTGAGAAGGGCTCCACGGTCTTCGGTATTTAACTTTAATAGGGGAAGAGATCCCAAGCGTTTCCCACAATACTGCTTTATTATGGAAAAATATTATAACCAGGAAAAGGCAGTGTGATAAAACCGAATCCCGACCCTTAGTGTGCTGGCATTACTCTAAGTGAATTAAAGTCTTTTAGTATCCAACCACAATCTGATCAAAAAGTTACAACCACAGTATAGAGTTTTCTCCTCTGAAGGATCCGGACGCCTACCACTTCTGAATTTAGTGTGTATTAGAAGCACTTCCTCATACAACCTTAGTGTAACGTTAGGAAGTCGACGTTGTTCCATCACTTTCATCTGGTCCCCAGAGTTCATTCAGACTTCACCATAAAGGCCAGGACAGGATCCGACACTGTGCTAGCCTGTCACGGCTCTTCGTATTCTTCATTCTAAACAGTTTCTCAATCTTCCCTGGACTTTCAGGATCTTGAAATTTCAAGTTCATAGGCAGTTATTGGTGAGTAATGTGAATTGTATAATGTGATTGGATTCAGGCCACGTATTTTTGTCTGGGTTTACATCTTTTTCTGTTAGTTGTTATCCTGTAATTAATGATGCCCATTTGATCACTTGATTTAGATGTTGTCTAGAAACGTGTGACATTTACCTTCAAAAATATAAAACAACAAGTTGAAAATGACAGAAATGTATGAACTATTAATAACACTGTATGAAGAATCAAGAGATTTAGAACTAGTCCTACCGCTGTGTACATGAACCATGTGGCCCGTTATGTCATGCATCTACTCTGCTGGTTGGTTTGTGTCATCTTGATGCATACTTGGGAACTTGGAACCTCAACTCAAGACACTGCCTTCATCTAATTGGCCTGTGGCCAAGTCTGTGAGGTATTTCTTTCATTGGTAACTGATGTGGGTAGATGGGCACCATGCAATGTGGGTGGTGTCATCTTTAGGCAGGTGGGCTTGGGCCCTATAAGGAAGGTAGCTGAGCAAATGAGGGGAAGGAAGCCAGTAAACATGTTCCTCCACAGTCTCTGCTTCAGCTCCCACTTCCGGGTTCTTGCCTTGGCTTCTCTTGATCGTATAAACCAAATCCCTGTGTTGTCTTTGGTCAGTATTTTATCACACTAAGAGAAATCAAACTAGAACATAAATTGGAACCCAAGAGTGAGATATTGCTGTGATGGACTTGACCTTGTTGTTTGGGGCGGGGTAGGAGGGATTGTGGAAGTGTTTGGAAATTTGAGCTCAAAAAGCTGTTGAATGCTTAGAGCTTAATGGGCTGCTCTGTGGGAACTTCAAAGGTAAGAATTCTGAGAGAAATGCAGGTAATGGAGACTCGGCTGTGATGTTTCCGAAGTAAGTCTGAGAGTTTCTTAAAGACTCTTTCAGGATGATTCATGTAATATTTTGAATTGAAAATCTGTGGTTTCTGGTCAGCTGGGGCTGAAGAAATCAGTTGTGATTATAAGACCAGTGTTACTGAGGTGAAATCTTCTGAGAAGTATTTCTTCATGGTTAACACATAGAAGCTGTGGTCCAGACGGGGCCAAGGCTGCATCTCAAGCTGACAGCTGAACTTGGCAATGTGTAAGAGTCCCCTCCATTATACTGGTTTGGGCTGTTTGAAGGAGTCATGGAGAAGAGCTGAGGCTTGACACTATGAGAATCCAGGGGAGACCATTGAATGTGCAGCCTCACTTAGGTGGATATTCTAGGATATTGGAGATGCCAGGACCATGGACGGCCACCAAGGGCAGTGGAAGATGTAGTGGGACTGACCTGAGTCCAGGAGAGAAGCTGTGTGTGTCTCGGTGGCAGAGCTGGAGCTACCCAGCATTTTTGAGCCCAGAAGATTGTTGAGTGAATCCAGAAGTCAGAAATTGAGCTACACTGCTGGACTTGGGTGTTGAGTATGCTCCTCTGTCCTTCCCCTTTGAAATAAGAAAGTATTTATAGTGGCTTGAATGAGAATGTCCCTCATGGGCTCCCAGTATTTGAACTCTTAGTTCCCAGTTTGTGTTACTGTTTGGGGAAGGTCATGGACCCTTTTGGAGGTGTGGCCATGTTGAGGAAGCATGTTACTGAGGACAGGCTTTGAGTGTTCAATGCCACGTTCTGTTTGTAGATTTTTGATCTGCTTCCTGTGCCTGCTTGAAGATGTGAGTACTGAGCTTTCTGCACTGGCTTTCTCTGCCTCTCTGCTTCCCCACCATCACGATGGAGTCTTACCCCTCTGGAACCATACATCGTATTTTTCCTTCTGTAAGCTGCCTTGGCCATGGAGACTTATCACAGCAACAGAGAAGTAACCAGTACAATGTTTTCATTTTATTGGAGCACACAGTTAGGAGACTGGATATTTTAAAGAGACGTTGAACTTAAAGAGTGTTTGAATTTTTTAAAGACTGTGGGACTTTTAAAACTATACTGTTCTATAGTGTCATACCAACTTGCAATCTTGAGGATAAATAAAGAAGGAGACGTTATGGTCAAATAATGATGCGTCTGTGTGTCATGTTGACAAGGTTCAATTGTGCTCATTCGTTTTTTGGTCAACTTGACACTTGGAAAAGGGAACCTCAACTGGAGAGAATTGCCTTCATCTAATTGGCCTGTGGGCATGTCTGTGGGGAAATTTTCTTAATTGATAATTGACATAGGAGGTCCTAGCCCATGGTGGGTGGTGTCATTCCTAGTCAGGTGAGCCTGGGCTGTGTAAGAGAGAACGCTGAGCAAGCCAGAGGAAGTGAGCCGGTAACCGGCGTTCCCCTCTGACCTCCGCTTCTGTTCCTGCTTTCCGCTTGTATTCCTGCCTTGGCTTCCTGTGATCACGCAAGCCAAATAAACCCTTTCTTCCTCGTGTTGTGTGTGGCCAGTGTCTTACCACAGCTGCAGAAACCAAGCTAGAGCATCCACTGGGCGCTTGTACCTTGATTTGTACTTTTGTAAGAGGAAATTGGATTTAATGATCTATATTCTATGTTTCATTTTGCCCTATTCTGTGATGGAAAACACATATAAAAAGACCAAGATCATTCTCTAACATTTCCATAATTGAAAACCTCCTTTCTCAGAGACTCATGAAAACAGAAGAGACTGACCCACCCTTTACTTCCCTCCTCCACAGAGAGGAGCCAGAGTAAAAGGTATGTGGGTGCATTTGGGGGAGCAGTGACTGTGGAGGAATCCTGGAAGTTAGAGAGTGAGACCTTCCAAGGCTCATAGACTTGGTATGACACTCTGGAAAAAGAAGGATGTCTGGTTTTGAACCTGTAATCAACCCCTCTGTTCACACTAAATGCCCAGCCCAAGTCAAGGGATAAAGACTCAACACTCTAGTCCACAGATGCCTTTCCTGTGTCTCTCTAGCTCAATCTGGCTGCTCCCTGTCAGTGTAAACTCTGTTGTTCCACATCTATTCATGTTATTAGTACATCATTGCTTATGATGCACAACGAAGGAAGGGAAGTAGATAATTTTTCTAATAGGAAACAACCTCTCATCCTGGCTTCTGACTCCAGTGCTGACCCACTTTACCCAGCTGATCCACCCAAGCCCTTCTTGCCTGCTCACTGAGGAAACTGTCTTGCCAGTTCATCCTGGTTTCTTACTAATCCATACTTGTGATTTACCTGAGTCCTCTGGTTTATCCATCCAGGGTCAGATTACCATACCCCTGTCCTTATACAGGATGGTGGTTGAGGCTCAGGTTTTCCATGACTGAAGCTCCTTTTGCAGCAAGCACAGCAATCCTCAGGGAAAAGGGAATGAGTGATCTCAAAGAAAGAGTCTTCTCAAAGGAATAGTTGTTGAAACTACAGATGAGGAAGGAAACAAGGAAAATGAAGAAAAAGCAATGAAAGACTTCTCTCCAGAGGAGTGTTTGGGTGTGCATGTAGGGAATCTGGGAAGGAAAGCAGGAGTTAGAGGTGCCCTCGACTAAAAGCGGAAGAAACGGAAATAGTTTGCTTTGGGGAACAAACTTCTTTAGGGACGCTTTCACTGAAACTCTGTGTTTTTAAAGAAGCAGTATTATTATAAGACTCAAGTAAACCAAGACATGACATTATAGAACGAGCTGTTACAGTAAAAATGAGTCAGGAGACTGAGTCAGAGTGGTTTGCAGCCTGTCAGATCATCTGACAGTCATTATGCCTGACCTGAGCTCAGGTCAGCGAAGGAGGGCTTGCTCCTTCTGTTTCAGGTAGCATTTTAGGCGGGTAGTGTGTTATTTCAGTATCAGTCCTAGAATTAATTCGTTCTTGAAAGACCCTTGTTAGAATGGAGCTGTGCTGGCCATTTAGCCAGGCAGCTTTGCTGGAAGCATGGGTGTCTTGTATCCTCATCGTATTCAGAGTCCCATCATGGGCAGAAGCACTGTGCCTGATCTATTGAGCATGTTCAGTTGGTTACTTAAAGATGAATTAACAGAGACCAATTGGTTCTTCTTTGAGAAGACATCATTTAAAACAGAGAGAAGCCTCTTCAGAAAGGTTTACAGATAGTAATGGAAAGATGGCCACAAGTGAATATTAAAAAAAAGTTATTTATTATTTTTATTTCATATATACAAGCATATTGTCTGCATGTGTGTAAGTGCACCTGTGTCATGCAGTTCCTGTGGAGGTCAGAAAAGGGTGTTGGATCCCCTGGAAATGGAGTTACAGATGGTTGTTAGATGCCATGTGGGTGCTGGGAACCAAACTCAGGTCATCTGCAAGAGCAGTCAGTGCACTTAATTGCTGAGCCATCTCTCTAGCCCCATGAAAAATTTTCTAAGACAATCATCAAAGAACATCATTGTGTGGAACATTAAAGATTTCATCTGCCGTGTTTTTTATCCGTGATGAATTTCCTTCAAATAAAGACATTTTATTCTTTAGTGTGTTTATAGTTCAACTACTAAATCAAGAAACAAATGGCTAGATGATACTACCACATTCAGAAGTCCTTTTAGAAGCAAGAAGAAGCTTGTCTTGCAAACGCTTGAGGAATAAGTAAAACCAGCCTCAAGATGCTTCCTATTTAGAAAGGCAACCAAGTCAATTGACTCTTTGGATCACATAGCAAAAGTTCAAGTAATTGTGTTGATTAAATCACAATCATTTATGACAAAGCTACTGTGGTGATTATTTCACAATCAGTATAGCTTGTAGATGACTTTCCTGAGAATCTTTATGAGACAGCTTTTCTCATCACAATATTGTCTATTATTTATTTATTTATTTATTTATTTATTTATTTATTTATGTATATCTTTTTGAGACAAGGTCTGCCTGTAGTCACAGCTGGCCTGGAACTTGATATGAGACCCAGGCTGGCCTTGATCTCACAGAGATCTACCTACCTCTGTCTCTCAAATGCAGGGATTAAAGGTATGTGCCACCAAGCCCAGCATGTCCTTCACTTTTAAATTCACCACACAACTATGTTACAGCAGTTTGAAGCTTAGAGTTTCCTCAAAACAGAGGATACTGAAATTTGCTTGTGACTAGAAGTACTTAATCTCAAAAGATTTACTTTACTGCTGAGTGAAATGCAGGTAGTGATTAATGTGGTGTTTGTCTTATAGAAGAGTCAGTCATAAAATACCACCCCAGTTAGGAGACACGGCTCAAGAACAGACAGACCTGGCTTATCTTTTCTCTATCTGGACTTTCAGATGAGTTGTTCAGTGTTTGTGATTCGAAGTTTTCCCAATCTGGATGTAATGGTATGCTCACCTGATTGAAATGATGTGTGTAAAGCTTACTGCTTAACACCAGCCACACAGTGCTATGCTGATGTCAGTATTCTTTATTATAAAAGAATTTGCCACAGATCTCATTCAAATTTTGTGCTTCATTTATGTGAATTAATTCAGGGATGGGTTTGGAGCCTAGGGGTGGAAAATTGCTTGGCCTGCAGGAGGCCTGGGGTTTGAGCCCAGAAGCACACACACACACACACACAGGTAAATGAATTAATCCACAAAGTGTTTCCTAGGAACACAAATATTAGGCAATGTAGATAAGCAGCACAGATGGGAAAATAGTTTTCATGAAACTGAACCCATGGACAAACCTCTCAGTGGGAGAGGGAAAGGGATAAGGGCGTTTCTTCCCAGCAGGGCGACTTGGAAATATGTGAGGCTGGTTTTGTTTCATGTGTCAACTCGATAGTTGTCAACCAGATACACCTGGGAAGAGGGCACCTCAACGGGGGAATTTCTTCTACGCGAGGGTCCTGTGGGCGTGTCTGTGGAACATCTGGATGGGGAGGGTGCCGCCCACTGTAGGTGGAGCCACCCCGGGAGGTGGTCCCGCAGGCTAAGCAGAGGCCAGCAGAGCAAGCTAGTAAGAAGCATTCCTTCACGGTCTCTGCTTCAGTTCCTGCCTCCACCTTCCTGCCCTCTTTAAGTTCCTGCTGTGGCTTCCCTCACGGTTGGACTGCCACCCGGAAGAGTGAGATGCAATAAATCCTTTCTTCCCCAAGTAGTTTTTGGTCAGTGTGTTATCACAGCAACAGAAAGCAAACTGGGACAGTCCACATGTATTAGTGGACAACATCCACTTTGCACAATTTAAAGAGCGGTGCTGGTTAGCAATAGGCATGTGAGATTTGTGCGGTGATAACTGAGTTCATGAATGGAGGCCGTGTTTCTTTTCTCATCGGCGTTCAGAACAAAATGTTATGATCTGTGAATATAATCTGAGGCAGCTACTGTTTTGATCGAGGGTATTGATTTAGAATGATGTCTCATGATAGAAATCAGTGATCAGAAGATTAGTATTATATTAGTTTTCCACTGTAAGAGATGATCATGATGAAGAGGTTTTCCTCGTAAGATGGAGTGTTCCTTCAGTTGCGTTATTTGTTCATTTATTGGGGATCTGTTATGTTCATTTTGATTTATCTAATCACTATCAAATCCAATGATGGGCATGTAGAGGTGTCTAGTAAAGGGATTTTGGACAATGCACTGATGATGAGGGGAAGCTCTACTATCTGGGAACTTCTGCTCTTATGTCAGATGGTTCAGAGGACAGAAAACATGTACTTGAATGTCTCAGCTGCCTTCTGCTTTAGCCTTAAACTTATCATGTAATGGACAACCTCTGAAGTAGAACAGGTTGCAGATTCTAGAGTCTGATATCATGGATTAACAGGCCTGGTGCAATACTTTGGAATGTACGCTATTAATAAGTAGTCCGGGTAATTCTTATGCAACCTCTGCATGCACTGGTCTTACAGAAACAATCCCTTGGACCTGTCATTAGAGCTGAGAAAAGTTTCAAACTTATGGTTAGGCTATCTTTTTTCTCTATCTTTCAATGTTGCCACTACCACTACCACCACCTCCACCACGAACAGGGACAGAGCAAAGCAAAGCAAATCAAACCAGAACAAAAGCCAAATCACAATAGAACAGAAACGTTTGACTGCCTGGGGAGAGAGGAAAGGCTGCTTACGAAGAGCAGGTTGGCAGCAGGTGGGCTCTTCCTGAGTTTAGCAACTGATGGCTCCGCGTCTCCTCACATGGGTCCCCTGGCAGGTGAGCTTGGCTGAAAGGGAAAGTAGCACACCGAGTCATTGCCCCAGTCTTGCTGTGTTATTTTATGGGATTGTTGATGGTTGTGGTGGAAAGTGATTGTATCAACTTCTATCAAGCTGGTGACTGGTTGAAAAAGACCCTCCAGGTTTATCTTCCTGTTGTTTCTCTAGCTGTGCTTGGCAGTTAAACTTGGCAGTTTAACCTTGGAGATGGTGCCACAAAGCATTCTGCATATGTTGTGATGCCCTGTGAAAGGGCAGATGCCTGTGTAATGCGGCAGCCTCCGTCAACAGGAAAAGGACTCTGCTCTCCTTCACTCGGCGACATCGTGCACATTCCGTGCTTTTCAGTTTTCAGAGTATAACACTGAGCAACTCACATGTGGGAAAGGAGAAACTGAAAAAGGAAAAGTCAGTCTATCTAGGTGCCCTGTGCTTTCAAGTATGTTTGGAATTAGAACGGCTGGCTTCCCCTTTTCAATTACAATCCCTTGGGCAGAGCAGTGTAGGGATAGAGCTGGGTGAATCCTCCTCTGCTGTGCGGTCATCTGTGAGTTCCAGAGCACTTGCTCAGTGGTGACTGATCTTTTGGAGGATGAGATCCCCATGTTCCCTGTGATAACTGGGTAGGCATAAAAGTAATAGGAAGGCTTCAGTGGGCTAGTATTGCTGAGCACAGCCATGTGGTGATGGATCAATCTTCCCAGCAGAGGGACAGGTGATGGCACTGTGAGTCTGCCCAGCAGAAGTGAACCAGGGAAGGCAATGCTTGAAGCTTGTCATCAAGTTTGGGCTGGCAGAGGTTGGACCCTTTCTTCTACCTGCTACCATAAAGGTTGAAGGGCAGCCAGGGAGAAATGACTTTCCCTAAGTTATGCTTCCCTGTGGGATCCTCACACTGTACTAGCATCAGCCTGGGTAGAAGAGTCCTCTTTAGATTACCTCGCCACTCACTTCTCAGGGGCAAGCTAGTCCTGTAGTACTGGGTGAGATGGGTTCTAGAAGTGATGGCTTAGTGAACCTGTCAATTATCTTCCTGTCTCTTTCAGTATTGGACGAGGTAGATTTTTTTATTGTTGATATGTATGCCTTTTCATTGAACTAGAGGTCATATGACATGTCATCATGTAATGATTTAAGGTGTACTTTTCACTGGTAGCACAGTCATGTGGGTGTGGCCACCACTGTGAAACATTCTCCTACCCTAGAAGAGAGTCGGTGATGCTCGTTTTGTCAACTTGACCCAACCTAGAGTCCCATGGAAAGAGTCTCAGTGAGGGTTTCTCTAGATCAGATTGGCCATGGCATGTGGATGTGTCTATTGGAGGTTTGCCTTGATTGCCTTAAATGATGATACAGGAAGACCCAGTCTAAAGGTGGGTGGCACCATTCCCTGGATTTGGACCCTGCCCTGTACAGAAGTAGAGAAAGTTAGTTCAGTAAAAGCATGAAGACATTTTTCTCTCTCTTCTTGGCTATGGCTGTGACTAGGTGCTTCAATTTCCTGTCACCCTGACTCGCCCGAAGTGACGCACTGTTACCTGGACTTGTAAGCTGCACGAACGCTTTTCTCCTCAGTTGCTTTTGGTCAGGGTATTTCATCATGGCCACGTATATGAGATTAGAACAGGAGCCATTGAATAAGCAATTGGTCCACACCTTCCCTTCCTTCTCTTCCTAGAAACCACTCATCAGCTTTCCGTCTCTTTGGATTTATATCTTCTGGATACTTCGTTATCAGTCTGTTAATCTTTTTGTGATTGAGAGAGTCCATTCTTACTGGTAGATTTCAAGATTCTCTCTTTTCCATTGAGAGTTTGAGCTTAGCAGGGGATCTTTAAGTTTTAGTATATTGTTAGTTTGTTCATGGGTTTGGATGTATTGATTCATGTTTGCTGTCAAATCTGGGGGAATTTCCAGCTCTTTTTTCTTACCCCACCCCCGCCCCATTGCCCCCCTGAGACTCTAGTGTTTGTGGTTGGTGGTGAGTCCTAGAGCTCTTTAATTTTCATTATTCTCCTTCAAAAATATTTTATTTATTATTTTAATTTTATGCATGTGAATGTATTGCCTTCATGTAGGTAGGTGCACCTGTGTCATGCAATGCCTGTAGAGGTCAGAAGAGTGCATTGGATCTTCTGGAATTGGAGTTACAGATGGTTGTTAGCCACCATGTGCATGCTGGGAATAAAACCTGGGTCCTCTGCAAGATAAGAGCAGCCAGTGCTCTTAACCACTGAGCCATCTCTCCAGCCCCGTCATTCCTTTTCATAAAAATATTTTATTTATTGTTTTTATTTTATGTGCATGAATGTATTGCATACATGTATGTAACTGCACCCATGTAGTGCAATGCCCACAGAGGTCAGAAGAGGTCAAAAGACATCATCAGAGCCCCTTGAACTGGAGTTACAGATAGTTGTTAGCTGCTGTACAGGTGCTTGGAATCAACTCTGGGTCCTCTGCAGGAGCAGCCAGTGCTCTTAACCACTGAGCCATCTCTCTAGCACCCTCATTCCTTTTTTATTCTCTGAAGTTGGATAATCTCAATGGACAGATCTTTTAAGTTTGATTTATTTTTTTTTTGCCTGCTCTAATCTGCTCTTGAACTGCTCTAGTGAAAATTTCTTTTTGAGACAATATCTCCCCATGGCCCCAGCTGTCCTGGAACTCATGAAGTAGACCAGGCTGACCTGGAACTCACAGAGATCTGCCTGCCTCTGCTTCCGGAACTCCCAGCCTGTGAAAATTTCATTTTAGTTATTGTACTTTTCAGATCCAGAGTTTCTTTATGATTCCAAGATCACAACTGACCATCAACGGAGGTGGGAAGTCCGTTCCTAAAAGACTAGAATCTGAAAGTGACAGAAACTTCCGTCTTTGCATCATTACTTCTCGGTCCCCCACCGACTCTTCCCATGTCCCCTTGATCAAACTGATCAAGAAAATAAGAAAAACGAACAATAACAACAAGGAGGGGCTAGCCCACAGACAGCATAACACGAAAATTACTGTTATTGACCCAGTCACTTCCTGAGAGTGATGAGTATTTGCAGTCAGGACTCTGGTGGTCACAATCCCCGGGTCTGAGAGACAAGACCGAATGCAAAATATTTAGTTGATATTCTTAACACTTCCCTTGAAGGTCAGCAAATCCTATGTGTAATTTATCAATGAAGATTTAGCCATGAGTCATCGTAACAGGATGCTTACATCTATTTTAAATGGTTTTGTAGAACGTTTTTACAGCACTGGCCATGAAGAGCAGAGATAACTATACAGTTACTAAAGTTCTTTGGGTGTTCTCTCTTATAACACTTAGATATATGATTGTGGAAAAGTGTGATTTTCATACTGGAATGACTTATGTGGTATGCTGGTTGGTTTTAACTGCCAACTTGATACAACCTAGAATCACCTGGGAAGAGAGTCTTTTTTTTCTGAATCTATATTTTATTGAATTTTTGTGCGTTTCACGTAGTGTATCTTAATCATATTTAGCCCCCTTTGCCTGTCTCCACCCCTCCATATCCCTGCACTAGATTTCAAGCATTCTGTCATACATATTAAGGTCTACCAGGTTTGTATACTCATATATCCCTCAGTGTGAGTTCATCCATTGGCATCTAGTCAACCTTTGTAGAGTCATTCCTTTAAAGATCAAATTCTCCATCACCCAGAAGTACTCATCTACCAATAGTTCCTTGGCTTGGGTTGAGGCCCCCTGCCCATTTCTCTAGTTCTGTGAGGAACTTCTGTCGATTGAGTTTGTATGGGTCTTGTCCATGCTATCTTCATTGCTGCAAGTTCATATGGGCAAGTTCCAAGAGGTCTGAAGACACTATTTCCTTATGATTATGCACCACCCCTTTCTCTTCCAAGCTTTCTGCCTCGTCTTGGGAAGAGAATTTTAATGAGCACTTGTCTATATTAGGGTGGCCTGTGGACATGTCTGTGGGAGATTGCCTTGATTGATAATTAATGTAGGAAGACCCAGCCTCCCGTGGGTGGATCATTCCCTAGGCAGGGGATCTTGAATGGTGTGGGAGAGGAGAGACCTAGAAGCAATCAAGCAAGGATGCCTATATTCTTTGTGTGCTACGAACTGTGAATGTGACTGGTTGCTTAAATCCATGCCTTGACTTTTCTTCAAAATGATGGGCATGACTTGGAATTGTAAGCTTAATCAACCCTTTTCTCCTCTAAGTTGCTTTTTTGTCCGGGTGTGTTTGATCATAGCAACAGAAATGAGTCTGGGATGCACAGGAATATATTTTCTTTCATAATAGGACAAAATGCACACCATCAATAATGTAATGTGAACTTTAATATTGTCTTTTTACTATCTGGTCTTTAGATGTAATTTTTATATCTCTGCAAAAATTTAGCTGGTTGCTTAGTCGTTGCCTAGTTTTACTTTAAATCATTGACATTATGTTGTATTTACAAGCTAGTCATCATTAGAGGAATCAGAAGCATTACCATAAGTCAATAAAATACATTTTTAAATCTAAAACAAAGGACTGAAAATCTGTTTCAGTAAGTTGTGAAATCTGGACATTTAAAAAAATGTTGGGTGGGAACAGGAGATGTGGCCGAGTTGGTAAACGGCTGATCTACAAGCATGAGGACCTGAGTTTGAATTACTAGACCTATGTAAAAACCAAGGTATGGTGGTATGTGGTTATAATTATATCCCCAAGGCTTGCTAGTTAGCTAGGCTTAGCCAAATTGGTAAGCTCCAGTGAGACCCTGTCTCAAAAAATAACATGAAGAGTCACTGAGGAAGACACCTGACATTAACCTCTGGTCTCTACATGCATACGAACATACACAGACACACATACACACACATACACACAAAGAGAGAGAGAGAGAGAGAGAGAGAGAGAGAGAGAGAGAGAGAGAGAGAGAGAGACTTTATCCAAATTTGGAAGTAATTGTCTTAGTTCACATGGCCAGATTTTTCTCTGAATAGTTGCTGTTATATTACTGAAATTTAGTGGATTAAACAATGTAAATTTGCTGTCTTAAAGCTTAAAGTTCCAGAGATCCAAAGTTCAAAATGGGCCCTGCTAAGTTAAATCAGTGTACAGGAGAACTACATTCCTTCTGGAGGCTCAAGGGGAGAAAGGATGCCTTTCCCTACCTTGGAGTTTCCGGAGGTCGTCACATTCCCATCTTCGGACCCTGTTCCTCCATCTCCGTCTCCAGCGCCAGGCTTTTCTCATGATGCTATCTCTTTTGTTCTAAGCTTTCTCTCTCTCTTTTTCTTTCTTGACAAAACATGATTTATTTTTATTTGTACAGGTGTTTTGATTGCTACTAGGTTTATTGGTGTGTGTGTAGTGCCCCCCAAACACCAGAACAGGATGGCAGAGCCACCATGTGGGTGCTGGGAGTCAAACCCAGGTCTTTTGGAAGAACAGCAAGTGCTCTTATCTCCTAGGCCACCTCTCCAGCCCCTCTCTTTTTTCTTTTGAGATGGGGATCTTGTGCTTTTGAATAGTGACTTCCAATTCCTGGGATCAAGGGAGCCCCTGGCTTCAGCCTCCTGAGCAGCTAGGACTAACCTGCACCCAGCATTTTGACTTTGTTCCAATTCCTCTACTTTAGACCGTCTTCACTTAAGGCCTTTGTGATCACATTGAACCTGATCATATAATCTGGGGTTATCTTCCCACCTCAAGGTTAACAACTTTGCTTCATCTGGAGACTCAGCTAGCTATGTATGTAACATGCTTGTAATTCTAGAGATTAGACTGCTGTACACTTTGGGTGTCGTGGCTCTGCCCGCTGTGTCCACTAAAATATTTAAAAATGTGATTGGATAGAAACTACACAAATACACGTATAGTCACATGCAAGTACGTGGTTCAAACTTGTATTCTGCATAATAGTACTGTATGGTTTTCTTGTTGCCCTGGCAACATCAACTAGAGAAAGGAAATGTTTATTTTAGCACAGAGTTTGAGAGCATGTAGTCCATAAGATATGAAAGGAATGGCAGGAGGGTGTGGATCGCATGCCCTTCATCTGGGCAGACCAGGAAGCAGAGAGAGACGAACAGTTACATCCACTTGTTTTTTTCTTTCTTTTCTTTTTGGTCAGTCTGGGATGTAGGCGTGGGATGATACTACCGTCATGCAAAGTGAAGTCTTCCCTGCTCTGGTAAACCCATCTGGAAACACCCTCAGAGACATGCCTAGAGGTGTGTCTCCTAGGGGACTCCAAATGCAGTCAAGTTGACCATGGAGATTAACCATCACAAGTAACTTTGCCTAGTTGATTTACAAAGCAGTGACCCAGGGAAAATAGCTGAGAAAACCAATAGACTAAAAAGAAAGGAAAGATCTTGAAACCAATTAGTGTTAAAGAGATATGTCTTTTGCAAATGTCCTTTGTCTCTGCAGAAGCTTCAGGGTGGGCATGTCTGTTTTATTTCTTATTCTAATTTGCGTACAAGTGAACAGATGCATAAGAATATCGAAATTGTCACAGTGACTTAAGAAATGTATCTCTTATCTCATGGTTTAATTTTGAGCTTTGTTTTATGATCAACAGTGTGTTAGTTACTACAGAAGGGAGTCTGTGGGCAGAAAACAGAATTAGCAAAACCCAAGACTTCACAATTCACAAGTGCGAAAGTCAAAAAGCCAAAATAAATTGGTCAAAAAGCCCAAGATACAAATAGTCCATTGCAGGAAGGGGAGAAAAAGGAGCGGCCAAGAGCTAAAATATCAGACAAATAATTTACAGCTTAGCAGGAGACATCCATACATAGAGAGTATTTCCAGCATGCATGAGAAAGGCTAAGGGTGTAGGGGTGCGTGGAGCGTAAAGGGAAGGCATAGGGAGCAAGACGGGTGGGCTTCCCTGGGATGCACAGGGAAGGCTTCCAAGAGGGGCTAACACATGAGCTGGGTGTTTGCTCAGAAGAGAGTTGGCCAGGCAGAGAACTGAGTCCACCTCCTCCAGACAGATGGGAAACATAAACAAAGGCAGCAAATGGGAAGAGCTTATTGCATGTGGCATCTGAACAGAAGCAAAAGATGTCTCGATTTTGTTTATTCAGAACGCCAACAAATTAAGAAAGAAGTCTGTTTCAATGGTTGTTACATACACTGCGGATGTTATAGGATTGAATAAAAGGAAAACTATTCAAATAGTAAAAGTACATGAAGTAACTAAATAGGATAGAACTATGTTTGTGTAGAATAACTGCTTAATTCTGCCACTAATTGGCTATGTGATGCAGGGCAAGGCAAATTACTCAATGTCTTTGTTAAATGAGGGCACCGGAATACATGGGTCCCGAGGTTTATTTGAACAGTTTCTGAGGCAAAACAAACAAGCAACCGACTTCACAGTTTCTCTCTTTCTCACTGAGAAGCTTGACAAAGTCAATCAAATCTTCCAGGCTTGCTGAGGGGCTTGGAGGCAACGGGGACTCTGATCATTTCCATCAGTCTCCCTGGTAACCGTCAGGAGGCATGAGGCACAGTGCCTGGAGCGCCCTCCCCGATTCCGAGGTAGAGATTGGAGAATTGAAACACTGTGGAGCAGGGAAGCACTCCCCAGGGCGCCTTTCAAATGTGTGTGACAACTCTGTTTATCATGCTGTGCATTACACCCACTTCCAAGGAGGCTTCACCCAGACAAGCGCTCCCTCAAGTGTGTTTTATCTGGATAGCTTCTTGACGTTTCTTCTTCAGTGCAGAGCACAGAATCAGCAGTCTGTTGTAATTTGTCAGTTTTATGTGTGCCAGTTTTTCTTATATTTTAGCTCTTGGCTGCTCCCTTCTTTCCCCTTCCTGCAATGAACTGTTTATTTCTTAGGCTTTTTGACAAGTTTATTTTGGCCTGTTGACTTTCATGCTTGTGAATTGTGTAGAAACTTTCTGCCAGGAACCTTGGACAAAGGCCGATGGTCTCCTGTTGCCTATAGCAGAGATTTTATCTCGAACAGCTGAAATGAAAACATGGGGGGCACGTTCAGAAGAGGTTAATCTAAGAAAAGATCTGTGTCATTTTTCTCCCCTGACTGAAATACACAAAGTTTACTTCAGTGTGAGAAGTGCAGGGACTTGCTTGTTGTTAATACACAATGGTCCTCCCTAGTTACTATTTACTACCGAAAGATCCCATTAGTGACTGAACACGTGTTCGCTGCTGCAAGAGAAAAGGAAGATTCAGTTGGATGCTTCCCAAAGGCCTGTGTCTCTGTAAACTCACTATTGTGGTAAAGTAACCTTGGCCAATTTCATTCCACTCCAGTCATAGTGTTTCTGTGCTTAATGATTGCTGCTGAACATTTTCAGGTGCCTAAGGGTTAACTGCTTCCCCGCAGTCTGGCTAGAAGGTATATGAATTGTATTCTAGTGCAAACAGGGTAACACAAGTAGATGCTTGTTAAACATTTGTTAGCTAGTGAGCACACAGTACTTAAAGGACTGAGTAGTGATGGTTAGATTTCTTGATTGTTCTGGTTTGGATGGGAAGTAACTACCCAAAAGCCTGTGTTAGCTAGGAAGACACAAATCAAGTGATAGGACTAACAATGAATCAGGCTTAAAAAGTGACACAAAAAATCCATTTTCATTCAAATCTTTGCATTTCTATCCGACATTTTTAGAACAAACACTATTCAAGGACTTTAGCCTACAGAAGCAATCATGTTGGGAGAAGCGTAGGTAGGAAATAGACTAAAAGGACACAGTGAGGAATACCAACTAATTACGACATGTGTATTCACTGGGATATCATATTATCCTGTTGGCAATCTCTTCTGTTCTAGAAATGTTTATGATCTTCATGTAGTACTTTGGTAATATATACAGTGTTAAAATTTGCTTTTTCAAAGAGACAACATGTATCCATGCTCAGCAATGATCCAGGGGACAGTAAATATCAACATAGCATTCAGTCATTCTCTCCAGATAACAGAATTATGGATCACATGTTATTGATTTCTGCTTTCCTCTCATGGATTCATCCTTTTTTTTTTTTCTATAAGGAATCTGTATTCTTTGTGTAATAAAGAAAAATATAAAGGAAAAAAAAAAGCGCTCCCTGAGCAGATGATGAGTGTCCTGTGGCACCTGGATGGAACGGTTCTGGAAGTGCAGCAGAGCTGAGCGTTTAGTCTGGGAAAGCCTGCTTCCTTGTTACATGTCAGTCTCTACTTTTTTCATCATGGTTCATAGTAGCGTGGTAGTAGCTGTTGCTGGGTAAGTAGAAATGGAGAGTTTTTAAAAAAAGACTTTAAAAGATTATTTATTTTCACTCTGTGTGTGAATTTTACGCTTGTATGTATGTAAGTGCACCTACATCATACAATGCCTGTGAGGGACAGAAGAGGGCGTGGATTCCTTGGAATTGGGTTTATGGATCATTGTGAGCCACCATGTAGGTGCTGAGATTCAAACCTGGGTCTTCTGCAAAAGCAGCCAGTGCTCTTCCTCACTGAGCCATCTCTCCAGCCCCAGATCTGGAGAATTTTAAAAATGGGTACAAGTAATCCAGCTGAGAAATAAAATCTTCCTTGAAGTGGATGAAGATAGCAGTTGCTCAGAAGTGTGGATGCAATTGATGCTGGTGTTTATGGCACTTGATATTTGTGAAAAATGTAAAAATTTATAATTTCAAAGTAAATTTTCCTAAAGATTACAGAAATGATCATGAAAATATAATGATTATTTTTAGTGAAAAACAGAAATGCCTGGTTCATGAGGTGCTGCTCAGCCCATTGAGGAGGTCCTAGCTGAAAGGCCTGTTAAAGGTGCACTCTTCCCGGAGCCTCTAGGGGGACTCTATCTCCTTGTCTTTTCAACCTCTAGATGTTACCCTTAGATCTTGGCTTGATTCCACCTGCAAGGCCAGCAGATGCTGGCAGTGCCATTCTCGTTGTCCGTCACTCTGGCTCTCTGTTTTCATCCTCACATTTCCTTATCTGAGTTTTGGGCCAGTCTCCTTTAACAACAGGCTCTCCTCCATTGTCTGGAATAGCTCGTCTATCTCAAGGTCCTTAACTTAATCACATCTGTAAAATTCCTTTCACTGATTTTGTACATTAGGATGTGGACATGGTCGGGGGACCAGTTTACTGTCTATGATGCCCAGTTCTTTAAGGATAGTTCTAAGCTAATTACAATTATGGGATCCTATAGTAAGACTAGAAAGACATGAGCACTGAACCTGACTGTGCTGATAGAATTACTGGCTCTGTCTGTGGAACAGGACAATAGAATAACAGATATCACATACTTGCTATGAAGATGAAATAAAATAATGACTGCAAAGGCCCTAGTCCCATTCCTGGGTATACAACATGAAATAGTAGCTCACTGATGTTAAGTATGAAGAGAACTTTAATGCTAAATGATCTTCAGAATCATTGTGTGCTGAGATTTTCTATGTCTTTAGACAGCTTCAGTACCTTTCTATAGTCAAACACATTCTTATGTGGAGCTCCAGGCAGAACTACAGTCCATATAGAGGATAAAAGCGCCCGACAGAACCTTCAGGCTGTGTGTCCCACCCCTCCTCTTCTGGGTCTCCTCCTCTCCTCCTCCTCTATGCCTCCCCAAGCTTCTCTCCCCCTTCCTTTTTTGTTACAGAATTTTTATTAATTTCATACAATGTATTATGATCACATTTAGACCCCTCCCTTATCTGCTGCACCCCTCTATTGGCCCCCGCTGGAGTTCATGTGCTCCTTCACATGAATTAAGACCTATTGAATCAAGTTTGTGTGTGCATCTATCCACTGGACCCTGGTCAGCCTAGCTGCTGTCACACCTTTAAAGGAAACCAACTCTCCCTCTCTCCGTAGTTAGCAGTTACCACTTGTTCCTCAGCTAAGGTTGGGGTTTCTTTCCCACTTCCACTGCCATGCTGACATTTTGTCAGACTTGAGCTTGTGTGGGGTCTGTTTCCATTGGTGTAAGTTCATGAGTAGCTTTCCAGCTGCAGGGAACACTGTGTCCTTGTGGTCATTCACCGGCTCTAGATCTTGCAATCTTTCTGACCCCTCTTCGGCAATAATCCCTGAGCCTTGGGTGGTAGAATTTTGCTGTAGGTGTCCTATTCAGGGATAAGTTCTCTGCATTCTCTTATTCTCTGCACTTTGGCCAGTGGTTGTGTTCTGTGTTAATTGCCATCTGTTGCATGAGGAAGCTTTGCTGGTGAAGAGTTGAGAGATGTAATAATATTCTTTCTGTCCCTTGTTCCACTATGTTTCCTGTGCCTTAGGTGTAAAAGTTGCATTGTAGATGTGTCACTTAGGGCTGGGCACTCACAGACACTTATTCTTGGCATTTAACCAATTATGAAATTTTGTATTAGTCTCCATCTGTTACAGAAAGAAGCTTTTTTGATGAGTGGTGAGAAATATAGCTGTCTAAATATAAGGATCCATGTTTAGCATACAGTAGTAAGAAATTATGTTGATCTAGGAATGTGACACAAAGGTAGATTTTTTCCTAGGGTCTATGTAATCTCCAGTCACAAGTATTTGTCTGTGTTTATAGTACCACACATGAGTTCCCTCACATGAGCATACCTTAAATCCAATTAGACAGCTGTTGCTTACACTCTAATGTATATCATGTCATCTGCAAACAGTGATAATTTGACTTCTTCTTTTCCAATTATTACCCCTTTAATTTCCTTCTCTTGCTTTATTGCTTTATCTAGAGATTCAAGCACTATATGGAAATTGAGTGAGGATTGTGGGCAGCTTTGTTTGGTTCCTGATTTTAATGGGAATGCTTCAAGTTTTTCTCTATTCAGAATGATTCTGGCAGTGAGTTTGTTGTATATAGCCTTAATTATGTTGAAGTATGTTCCCTTTAGTTCAATCCCTCTAGGACTTTTATCCTGAATGCATGTTGGATTTTTGTCAAAGCCTTTCTGTGTCTGTTGAGCTGATCATGTGATTTTTTTTTTGGTCTTCAATTCTATTTTCATGGCTTATTACATTTATTGACTTTATGTATATTGAACCATCTGTGCCTCTCTGGAATAAAGTCAATATGATCATGCTGGTTGATCATTTTGATGTGTGTCATTATACAATTCATGACTATTTTGTTGAGAATTTTTGTATGTTCATTGGGGATATGAGCCCATATTTTTCTTTTTTGTTGTGTCTTTTCCTGGTTTGGGTGGTAGAGTAGTACTGACTTCATAGAAAGAGTTTTAATGTTCACCTCCTGTTTTTATGCTTTTGAATAATTTAAGTAGTATTAATATATCTTCTTTTAAGGTCTGGTAGAATTCTGCTGTGAATGCATCTGGACCTGGGGTTTTTATATCCTGGAGGCTTTTTATTACTGTTATGATCTCTTTATTTGTTATAGATCTGTTTAAGTTGTTGATGTCTTCTTGTTTTACTTTAGTGCTATCATTGCATTTAGAAATTAGTCCATTTCTTTTAGGTTTTCTAATTTAATAGAGTTTAGGGTTTTAGAGTATTTCCTTATAATGTTCTGGATCTGTTTGGTTTTTGTTGTAATGTTTCCCCTTTTGTCTCCAATTTTATTGATTAGGATTTACTCTTTCATTCTTTTCCTTACCTGGGTTAATGGTCTGTCTATCTTGTTTATCTTTTCAAAGAACCACGTCTTAGATTTATTGATTATTTGCATTGTTTTCTTTGTTTCTTTTTCCCTTTAGTTTTATTTGCTGTTTTACAAGCTGTGGTCTCTATAGCCTTAGGGTTGCCTGCTTGGAAACCAAGGATCCAATCCAACCTCTGAGTTTATCTTGGAAGAACCAGAAGTCAGAAAGGGAAGGGGCTTCCATGCTCATGCTGTTATTTAGTGGAGGACCAGGTTCAGAATTCAGCACTCCCGGCTCTGAGTTCACTGCGTCCGACCATGTTAGTACATGGGAGGCGGGTCGGGAAACCAGGAAATCGTTGCAGAATTGAAGAATTTTAGGAAGTTTAGTTGAGGTGAAGTATCCTTAATGATGGCAAAAGCAAGAGGAACCCTTCCTTGCCACAGAATCTGATCTTGTGTATTGCAAAAACAGTACTCAGAAGTACAGAGTTTGGCCCTTCATCAACACCACATAAAAAGGAATGTTGTTTGTGAAAGTACTGGATTAGAAACAGCTTGTCTCTAGCGTAACAACACTTAGGCATTTTGTTTGAAGCCCAGGGTTCTCCACAAAGATTTAAGGATTGACTTTAGGTTCCAGAGAGTTGAGCTCTGAGAAAAATCTCTGAACACATTGGTGGGACAGGGCAAGTGGGACCACGACTGTCTTTTGCTGTTCAAGTCGGCTCAGTGAAACCAGATGCCTTTATTTTCAACTGCCTTTCAATTCCAAGAGAACTCTCTCTCCCAGGCACTCTGAGGTGTTACTAAAGAGACAGTATAAAAACTGCCTCCCTAACTATGCTGTAAAACCAATTTTAGCCTAGCATAAATATGAAAGAAAGCCACCTTTCCTTCCTGACTTGAAAAGTAAATTGTCAAAAGAAATAATCTGGCCCTTGCTTGAAATTAGCACAGAATTATGTCACTCAGTATAGGATAAACTATATTTGTTTAATTGTTTGTTTCATGAAAACATAGAAGTGTACCTCTTGAGCTCTATATTTTTCATAGTTATATTCATTGTGATATCCTGGGGATGTAAACAAAATATGTTTAGTATCTGGATTGTAAATTCAGCCCACAGTAAGGGCTCACAACATGCTCAGCCGAAGTAGCGTGGACGCATACATTGTAGATGAATATTAGAGGTTTCAGGGAGAAAACTAAAGTCAGGCCAACTATAGCTTGGTGGTGGAGTGCTTACCTAACACGTGTGAGGCTCTCGGTTAATTACCAGTCTGGGGGTGGAAGAGACACATGGGCCAGGGAATCAGTTTCCTTGCCAAAATAACTGTTTTGTTTGTTTTACTGAAAATTCAATACACCGTATATCCAAAGCTGAGCCCTTGAATGCTTGAATCTGCTTTTCCCTCCAACCAGTTGCAGGTTTTGTGCTATTTTCAATTGATAAAGTATACAGAAAACTTGAGAGCAAGATTTTTAAAAACTCACCAATTTATCAGTATTGATTTCTTTCAGGAGGAAGTCTGGTACATTAATATGACAGCATAGGCTTTAGTTGAACTCTATTTAGGTAGACTTTTAGCTCTAGGCCTTGGTCTTAACAACCCAGCAACGTAGGGATATTTATGTTGGCTCTGCCTGAGTTTTGAAGATTAGTGAAATACCGACATGAAAGTGCTTTGTGAGCTAGTATAAGATGCCAACTTTTGTGTCCCTCTGCCAGACCACTGCCCTCGAAGTTAGCACACTTTGCTGGCTACATCGTCTCTGTCTAGTTATCTCCGAACTTTTCACAGGAAGTACCAGTGCCTATCTTGTCACCCCAGTCTTGGGATGGGGATGAGATGTTCCCCTTATTGCCTCTGTGTGTGGTCTGCTCAAGGCTGTTCATCTTCTGGGAGGATCTGTGCTAAGTTTTAATGGATGGTATGCTACTCTTACTATAATGCTAGACTTCTTTCCTTTTGACTAGGCGCAGACATTCCTTGATTTTGAATCTTGTATGCTTTGCTTTCAGACATATCTGAAAGACAGCATTTTAATTTTAAAATATTTTTATTGATTATTTTTATTTTTTATTTATATGAGTGTATTGCCTACATATATGAAGTGCATCTGTGTCATGCACTGCCCAAAGAAGTCAGAAGAGGGTATCAGTTTCCCTGAAACTGGAGTTATGGATGGTTGTTAGCCACCCTGTGGATGCTGTTAACTAAACCCAGGTCCTCTGTAAGAGCAGACAGTGCTCTTAACCACTGAACCACCTCTCCAGATTCTTTTAAATTTTTCTATGTGTACAAGTTGTGTTTTGCCTACATATACCTAAGTGCACCCATGTTGTACCATGCCTATGGAAGCCAGAAGAACATAAGCAGGTCCCCCTGGAACTGGAGTTATGGACGGTTGTTAGCCACCATGTGGGTATTGGAAATTGAACCCAGGTCCTCTGGAAGAGGATCCAGTGCTCTTGAGTGGGAGCCATCTGTCAAAGCCCAGAAACACAGCAGGTTTCGTTTTCCTCACAGTTATATTCTCCAACAAATTACTGTGAACAGTGGGCACTGATGCTTTTATTTCTACAATAAACTGTTCATGGCTTTAGTTGGAACGTTTTCCAGCTCCTTGTCACCTCCATCTTGAATTGTTCTTACGATAAAAGAAATAATGCGCGCGCGCACATACATGATCGAAAGGAGACATACAAGATTCAAAATCAAGGTCAAGGTACAAATGAACAGAAATGGCTGTGCTGAGTCAAAAGAAGGAAAGAACTCTGTGTCCTTAGGGTGAGTTAATGAGAGTAGCACATGACTCATGAAAAACGAACACAGATCTTCCTAGAGGCATGACGAGCCTTGAACAGACCACACATAGGAAGGAAGGGACACATCTCATCCCCACCCCAAGACTGGGGTAGAAGGTTAGGAACTTTCTACTTCAGAATGCGTTTCATATTAGAATATAAGGATGTAAAAGGCAGAGGGTGATACTCAGTGGACTGGAACCTAAAATTAGGTATTTATGCTTGAAAAATAAAGATTTGCCAAAGAAAAGGGAATTCTACATGGAAAGAACCTTCGTGGAGCTCTACCGAAAGGGTGAAACATACTGTTGAAATTACAGTCAAGATGAAAATGAGAGGTTCATGTAAGAAACAGTTCTCTTGAGATCGTATTAAAAGACTGATAAAGCAGGAAGAAAGTGATTAATGCAATTAATGTCATTAATTCAAAGTGTAAGACTGACAAGAGGTTGGATGTTATAGTCAGGAACGCTTTGTCCGGACTTGTAGGAAGTCTTCTTAGGCTGAATCAAGAGTGTTTAATGAAAAGTGTTCACTGATGCTGAAGGAAGTTTTATTTCCAGTAGCTGTGAGAACTGAGCTGGCTCCCGAGGTGAGAGTAGATGACAGAGTGACTTAGGGTTCTTTGGTGCCCAGGTCTCTGGGTTTGAAAGGTAGACTTCACCCCAATGAGAGGGGAGTGTTTGAGGACACAATAAATCTGATAATGCAGGCAGTCACTTCTGTACGTTTGTGGATAGATAAGAGAAATCATACCTTACAAGTTCTGTGCATGAGAAAGTTAGCTTTCTTAGATTTCAGAGTTACTAAGGTCAAATATTTGTGTTTTGTAAAACCATATTTTCTTAGTTTGTTAAATATGAAATATCTTATTCATTTGGATTCTTTTATTATTAGTAAGGATGGGCATTTTACATATCCTTTTTTAAGTTCACTCCATTTTCTTGGACTTTTTACATTTTTCTATTGTGCCTGTAGCAAATTTAAAATAAGTATATGAGCTTATCAAACACTTGTAATGATATTATTTGTTGTTTTCAAAGCTCATCATTTGCTTCAAATTTTTGTTTGTATGTTATTTCCTGATGTATACATCTTTTTTCTTTTTTTTTTTGTGGGCAGGTGCACGTGCATGTAGGTGCCTGTGTGTGTGTGTGTGTGTGTGTGTGTGTGTGTGTGTGTGTGTGTGTAAGCCCTAGGCTGTTATTTTACCTTTATTCAGTGAAGCAAGTTCTCTCAGTTAAGCCCAGAGCTTGCTGATGAGGCTGGTCGTACTAGCCAGCTTGCTGTGGCATCTCCCTGTCTCTGCCTCCCTGGGCTGGGACTTATAGGCCATAGCCCCCAGCAGGCATTTATGTAGGTTCTGGGCATCTGTTCTTTATGCTTCTGTAGAAAGTGCTTTGGCCACTGAACCATCTCCCTAGCCCGATATTTTGATTTTTAAGTGGGTAATTCATTTTATCATTTCTGTCTCTGTTGCTCTACTTGGAAAGACCTGCTTACCTCATTTTTGATGAATATTCATCATTAAAATGTAATGCTGTGAATGTTAGAGAAGACAGTGGTTCCCAAATCTTTGTTTTTATACTTTTAAAATATTTTTTTGCCAAGGAAGTAGAGATACATGTATATACTACAAAAGAAAACTGAATTTCAGGAAGAACGAAGAAATTGGTGAAGTGATTCCTACTGCTTTTTCCTTGTGAATTAGGTCTTAGAATTTTAACACAGTCATCAGAAGAACTGGGGAAACCCCCCAAATTTTAATTTTCTTTACAGAGTCTTGAAAGAACCAGAGCAGAAAGAATTACAACAACTGAATGTGGTTCTAATTTTCAAAAGGGAATGGACAGATTTTGTAGACTGTGGACTGATGAATTTGGTTTCAATTTCAGGACAATTTCTAGAACATATTGTTGAAATGATGTTTGATGTGATCACTAAGAATCAGTAGAGTCACTACAATATTTTATCACCTTGGGTTAGTGTTTATTTAAAGTCTGAATAGGAATATGATTCTCACAATGTTCTTACATGATGAATAAATGAGGGTTGGATGTTTGGAAACTTAGATCAATATGTACTTCTTAGATTAGACCCACAGGATCTATAAACGCAGTGTTCCGAGCCTCAGGGAAACAGAGCCTCCTTCCACTAGTTTAAAGCTTTCCAATTTTATCAGTGGCTTCAGACTAAGTGGAAAGTACTAAGTCTAACGATTCTGGTAAAGTCTGATAGAAACGGATGTAAATTATATTCCTCCTCCAACTGCTTTGTGAGACTATTAGATTAAGGAAATGTGGCTTACATGCCCACCTGAAATTATTTAGAAGATGCCAGTAACTTTACTGCGAGTCAGTGTATTGGAAACCAGCTCCATTAGCTGCTGTGTTTGTAAGTCTTTGGTATCTAGAATGAGGGAATTAGGAGTCTTAATTTATATATTGTTGGTCAAGCTGCACATGGAGTATTGGGGTATGGAGTCAAACACACACACGTTGAAGCTAATGCATAGTGAGAGAGAAAATGATTACGGAGATGGAGATTACACAGCCATGACACATGATGACAACTGAAGATGCACAATAAAGAGAAAGCTGAGGGAGAAGGAGAGTTGTCCTAAGCATCTAAAGAGTGCCATATGGCAAATGAATCGGGTCCCGTGGGAGGAAGTATAATGTCACCGGTTCATGTCTGCTTAATAAAGGATTCTACAGCGCTCCTGTGAAAGGCACAGATTTTTAAAATGGGTCAAGCAGCTGGTAAGCAAGAAATGCTCCAGAGGGTTAAATAGTTTATCTGAGATTATAATTTAATGAACTTGCTTCCCTCCCTCCCCAACATATAAAGCATTGAGAGGCACTCTTGAAGCCTTTATGGGTCCATCTAATAGAAAGACAGATTGAATTTACAGCATGTGTGACTGGTCACCTTGTACAGGGGACTCTAAGTAAATTATTCAAAACCTGTTCCTGGAACTATTTCAAGCTGCCTAGATATCAGGGTCACAGGACAAACTTTAGTCTTTTGTTCTGGATTCTGTAACCACATTCACTTGCAAAGATGACCAACAGAAATCAAGGGTTTCCTGTGTGGTCTAACTAAGCCAAGTTTAGAAAAATAGCCCAAGGTAACAAATTTGAATTCTTTAGCTTGCAGCAATCTTAAATCCAGCCAGAGGCAACCTTAATTTATGATTATAGTTTTAGTCATTGCAATGTTAGAACTTGATTTAATTACTTCAGTTACTTTAATTTCTTTAGCAATAACAATAAAACCCCCACCTACTTTGGTGCCTTCAGTTTGAAAAGTGAATCTTCTCTGACTGAGGGAAATCATGGCTAGTGTAGATTGGCCTCCAAAAGGTGCCCATCAGGAAAAGCTAGATGGAACGTGACACACCTCTTTCGGTTACTCCCTATGTGAATCATGTCATAATACTTTGGAATGAAGGGAGGAGATCAGAGACTGCAGTATCACTGTGCACGGGGTACATGGAAGCAAACCAGAGTGGGATTGTAGCTCAGTGGTATTGCCTCTACACAGCATGTACAAGGGCGTGGGTTCGATCTCCAGTGGGATAAAGAGACAACATAAAAGGAGCAGTGCCTTTCTCTTCATAATTTTCTGCACAAAGAAACAAAACTCACGGTATTTAGAGGGTTAAGGAGTCTTTCTGAGGACTTGTATTATTCAGATGTGCGTCACTATAACAAAATGCTTGGTCCATGCTGCTTATTCAGAAGATAATGTCTATTCAGTTTGCCCCTTTTGAGGTTCAAGGTGGGAGTTCAAGGGGCCCCTCGGTTCAGCCTCTGGTGAGGACGGCAGATGGCAGCACTTTGTGGTAGAGAAGGAGCAAGCAGTCGGGTCTTGGACAGAAGTAAGAAAAAGATGATGGGTGGGGTCAAGTTTACCGCTTTAATCACAATCCTCAAGGGAACTCAAGGATGGCTCGAGGACCACTAATATGTTGCATAGGAAGTACCCAAGGTAGTGACATAAGGACTGACCTTCCTTCAAGAAGTTTCTCTTCCCAGTAGTACTACCTTGGAGCCAAGCCTTTAAGCACAGTCGATTTCTGAGGTCTCAAATCCTATTTACAACAGAGCTGGATGGAAATAGGCAATGTGTATATTGCAAGACTTAACAAATGCCTATCATTTAAGCATTCAGGAAGTAGTGACTATTAATAGAATTGAGATTGCCACTATCTAAGGAGATGGCATGGGTCACAGTCCCTTAGGGTAGGTCGGCTGCTTAGGAGGACAAGCGTACAGACCCTGTTCAGAAAGTGCAGAGTGTCTGGATAGGAGCTGAGGCTTGACCTGCTTTCTGAGGGGGGAGACTCTGTGAGCGCTCCTTAACTCCCTCTGCGCTATCATTTCAGTCCTCGTGGCTCTTACTCTGTAAGGTCCTAGTCTCCCAGAGCAGATAGACAAATGAGTCTGCACTTGTGACTCGATATCCAGGTGATCCATCCATGTTCAGTTCTTCCTCCTTGTTTGCATTTTTCATGCTGTGACATTCATACTGACAATACCAAGAGGTAGTATTAAGGGATAAATGACATTTCACCAAAAGATATACTGAGTCCTAGCTGCAAAGCAGGAACTGAGATTTTAAGGAACAAACCTTGGGAGTGTGATTCCTCCCGCCATATGCGTTGCATTGGTGTGACTGAAGCTCTTTCACATAGCCATCTACCTAGCCTTGGTGTGGGAATGAGGGGAGGCTAGACATGCAATTTAGTTATGTGCCCAGGGAAGAGAGGGAGTGGATTTTGTCAACAGTTAGTTTCACTCACAAATATGTATTTTTATAATTAAAAGTAATATCCAAAGAATAAAAGTACAACACGCAACTTTCAAATTTGAAGAAGAAAAATGGAGAGCCCAGAAACATTCTTTTCCTCCTTCAAGATAAGGCAGAAAAAATGCCCAAAAAAAGGCAATAGAAAATGTAAACTAATAGGGCAGAAATCACTCCAAATAAGTCAGTCATCACAATAAATGTAAATACATTGAACCCACCTCTTAAGTCTATGTCACTAAAATCTAAGCAATCCTAACAAAATATAGATAAAAGACATGCATACCAGCTGGGCATGGTGGTCCATGCTTGTAATGCTAACACTTGAAAAGCAGAGGATCATGGATTCAAGGCAAACCTTGTCTGAACAGTGATTTTGAGACTTGCCTAGGCTATCTCAGACTTTGCCTCAAAAAACAAAAACAAAAACAAAGAAACAACAAACAAACAAACAGAAAGCCACAGACACATACCAAAAAACCCCTAGAAAGTTTGAAAATTAAAGGCAAGCAATTGAAGTGTACTAGGTCAGCTCTAGAAAGCGTGGGTAGCAACATTAGCATTGTAAAAAACAGAAATTGAAGCATAACAGTTATAAGGATAGAGAAAAACGTGCCAAACGTACTTTTACTCTTCTATGTCAAGGAACTCAATATTCTAGAATGATAGTTATTTTTTCCTGGTTATAAATTAGCTCCGAAGTTTACTGTAAAAATCATCCTTTTGGAAATACAAATTTCTTCAATTGGAAAATGTTCTAAATTTTCAGTGTTTCTGTACTTGAATATTCAAATAAGCTCTATGACCTGTGAAAAATGAAGTCTAGTTGGAAGCGAAGAATCCCTAAGTCCAGGTTCCTTCTCTGATGTTCATCTACTTCAGGTTGAAGTGAAATGAACCCAAGTCTTCAAACTTAAATATTACCAAGAACAAATATTGTGTTTTGGTCATCATCATAAAGTTGATAAAGTACAGTCCAAAGCCATTGAGTCAGGGAGAAGATTCATGTTTGTGTTTAGAAAGAGTCAATGGAAAAGTCCTGGAGGAAAGTCACTTTAAAATTTTATTTATTTTCCAGAAGTCTGCTGCTCATCTGGGGGCAGTTTTAAGCTGTGTCTAAGGATGAGGGTTATTCATTCTATTAAGTAGTTCCCTTTCAACTCAAATTTGAGCCTTTACAGAACACCAAGCTTGTTAAGAACTAGGTACACAAAGACTGTGAGGCCAGACCTGTTCTTTCCAGGTGTGAACATACAGCATGGAAGGTCGCCAAGCACATGCTACTTGGGACATTCCAGGACAGAGGAAGGTCATTGCTCCCTTTGGTGCAGAGAGGCAAGTGTTTGTATGAGCAGAAGCTAAACAGGTGGGGGAGTGAGCTAAGCAGATGAGCCTGCTCATCCTGGCCTGCTATCGAGTCTCACATCGATAGCTGGTAAGGAAAGTAAGTGGGTCCTGCCCAGTGTAAATGCCCTCTGAATGACTCCACTGTCTTCAGCTACAGATGGCAAACAGGCTTCTTGGGAACAGACTGACCAGTACACGTGAGTTTCTCTTTGGTTGCTTTCCTTAGTCATTCTTTCTAATGCTTTGAGGTCTCAAAGAGCCACGTGAGTTGACGGGTAACCAAGGACAGAAGGTTCTGACAGTCTGGTTCTGACGACTGCCTTCTTTTTTCCTTTTAAACATTAAAACAAAAGATGGTAGGACAGAGTCTTGATCAGAGGATAGGCAGACAGGTGGGAGCGTGTCCTCACTTCATCTAGACACCAAAGCATCTTTCCTTTAGCCCTCACCTACTTCCAGAAAAGCTTCCCTAATGCCAAATGTGCTCACCCTGCTAGAAAGCTGTACTAGTTATTTAAGGTTATGTAATAAACCACATCAGAACCTAGTGGCTTAAAACAACACTAGTCATTTTGTTTAAAAATCTGCAGTTTGGGCAGGACCAGATGGGGATGACTGTTCTGTGTTCCATGTGACATCATCTGGGAAGTCAAGCAGGGTTTGTGTGGGGGTTTGGATTTACCTCCAAGTGGGCATATTCTATGGCCGGCAGAATGGTACTACCGTGGACTGGTTCCTCGTTTGGCAAACAAGGTCGGAGGCTTCTAGCGTCTCCATCAGGATGCTCGGGCCTCTCCGTGGGGAATACTTGGGTTTTCTCCAATCATGGTGTTTGGCTCCATGAGGTGATGCTCCATCAGATGAGAAACAGAACTGCCAGTTTAAGATCTGGCCCAGCAATGGTTGTGGCATTACTCCATAACTCATTGGTAGATGCACTGCAGGCTGGGATTCAGGAGGTGAGGGCATAGACCCCATCTTTCTGTGGAGTTGCTGCTTCAACGTTGAACTGTGGTTTATAGTGCCGCCCCCCACACTGCTTTTGGGGTTATAAGGATGTAGGGACAGGGGTAAGGCGTGGGAAAAATTCCTCTTAGGTCAGTTTCAGTGAACCCATTGTTCTACAAATTGTTACTTCGTCCATTGCCTTTCTTCCCTGGCTTTGCTTTTTGACTAATGCAGAAATCCAATTAGATTTCCTTCCTGTTTATGAATCTGTGCTCATTTCCCAGCCCATGATCTCACTTCATCTGGTTAACTGCACTGCTTCTCCCTGTCTTTGATCTCTTTTTGCTCACTTCTCTATGATTTATGTAAATCATAGATGTCGTAACTTTTTGTTGTTATCGAGTGTAACTCTCAAAGTACCTGCTGAGAGGACAAATGAACAATTTAAAATATTTTAATACATTTTATATATTTAATATATATTTAATATTTATAATTATATACTTAATATTTAATATATTTTAATATTTTAAAATATTTTATCATAGGGAACAGGTGGGAATGCCTGTCACCTTGAGTGAAACACAGTTCTTGGTGGAACCGTTAGTTTTATCCAGAAACCTGACTGCTGTGGTATTTAGATATATAAAACATGTTTTCAGATGTTTATCTGTATCTTGGACTTCCTGGCCAGCTCTCAATTTATGACGAGGTCAAAGGGCATTGGTTATTGTATCAAAGTTCTTGGTCACAAGAGGGTTCTCAGTCTTCAGATACAGTTAGATGACGTGTTCTTAAGTTAGTCTAAATATGAAAGACATTTTAAAACACTAAATATCTCAAGTTTGAGAATGCATTTATGTTTAGACATTTATTTTAATTTTTGTTTTCAAAAATGATTGTACAACTCATTTCTAAAGAAGAAAAATGCATTTTTCCTTCTGTCTTTATTAACTTTATTTCTTAAATATTTTGATTTATTTTTATTTATACTAGTGTTTTGCCTGCATGTATGTAAATGCACCGATGCCAATCAATGCCTGTGAAGGCCAGAAGAAGGAGTGGGATCCCCTGGAACTGGAGCTACAGGTGGTTGTGAGCTGCCATGTGGGGGCTGAGAACCAAACGCAGGTCATCTGCAAGAGCAGACAGTGTTGTTCTTCATCTCTCAGCCCTTTAACTTTATTTCTTAAATGACAAATTACACAAAAGGAGAAAGATGAAAATATGTCACAGTCATTTCATGTCATTTTCTATCTGAAGATCAGGTTCTAGAAATACCTGTTCCTATTTTCTTGGTACTTTTGTTCAAAATGGAAACCATTAGATTAGAGTCTCATAAAGGAAAGATGATCCTTACTAGCTAAAAACAGACATATTTTCTTTGTATAACAGACCGAGGCAACACCTCAGGATGTGTTGATTGGCTAAGCAGAAGACTAAGTATTTCTAGATGAACCTAGTCTAGAGGTCAAAAATTAGAACCAGTTTGGGTGCTAATTAGACTTTAGCACTAAGTATGTGCCATTTAAATTATGGTAGTTGGTAAAGTTCAACATTCTCTATAGCCAAATAAAATATGGTGTTAGAGCGTAGAAAAATTGTCTTTATTTTATTTTTATTTTTGAGACAAGGTCTCTTACTAAGCCTAGAGTGTCCTGTTTCAGTGCGACTGACTGACAAGAAAGTCCTGTTTATTATACTGTCTCTGCCCTTGTCCCTCCCACACCCCCAGCAAGGTGACAGTTATGTGCCGTCCTGCCCAGCTCTTATATGGGTACTGGGGATTGAAACCCAGGTTCTCAGGTTTGTGCAGTGGGAATTTTTATCCACCGAGCCTCCAGTCCCTTATGTAGTATTCTTTCAGTCTCTGTTACATTGATTTCGGACCCAATCTTTGTTATTCTTTGCTGTCTATTGCTTTTGAATTTGACATGTTTTTCTAAGATCTTGAATTTTATCTCTAAGTCATTTATTTGAAATCTCTATGATAATCAGTGTAAGTGCTCAGCTGTAAACTTCCTTCTTAAAATTGCCTTTGTTTTATATCAAATGGTTTGATAAGTTGGTTTTTTTATTCCATTTGTTTCTGTGAATCAATTTAATAATCCATTGATCATTCATCCTGATTCTTACATATTTTATAGTTTTTTATTTTTCTCTTTTTATTTATTTGTAGTTTTGTTCAACTGTGATTTGATCATGATAATAAATTCTTTTTTATTTGTGAAGACTTTCTTTTTGGTGTAAAATATCTATTTTAGTGAATGTTGTATGACTACTGAGAAGAATGCGTGTTCGAAGCTATTGAATGGAACTGACTGCATGCCTGTTCAGTCGATTTTATCTCTGCTGCACTCCAACTCTGAAGTGTTTTTGTTAATTTTTTTGTCTGGACTACCTATGTATCGATGAATAGTGAAGTCAATCTCTACTGTTGTATCTGGACTATCTATTCTGCATTTATGACCAGTTGTACTTACTATATATCTCTATGTATCTCTGTCTATCATCATCATCTATCATCTGCCCATCATCTATCTCTCTGTCTATCATATATCCATATCTATCTCTATCAGTCATCTATCTATATCTATCATCTCTATCAATCATCTGTCTATATCATCTGTATCTATCCATCTATCATCTATCAGTCAAACGATCTACTATCTATATATCATCTATCAATCAATCATCTATCTATATCATCTATCAATCAAATGATCTGTCATCTACCTATCTAACAACTATATGTCAATCATATATCAATCAATCAATCAATCATCTATCTATATAACTGTTATCTCTTCTGGATGGATATTTCCTTTATTAATACATAATGACCTTTATCTCTTCTGAGTAATATTTTACTTGAAGTCTTTTTGCCTGTTTTAGTTTTTCCTTTTGTTTTCAGTTTCTACACGTGTTTGTCAATGAGGTGTGTTTCTTGCAGACAACAAATAGTTGGATCTTGTTTGTTACTCTCCTCAGGAGCCTCCATCTTTTATTTGGAGAGTCAAGATCATATGTGCATAGGGTTGTTAACAAGATGGAGTTGGTGATATCTATAACTTTTGGGGTATCTCCTCCTGTTTGTAGCAGGGGTTTGTGTCTTTATTTCCGTTACTGAATTGCACATTGTTGATTATTTCCTGCTTTTCACTTGTTAGCTGTTGCTGGTGGAATTTGTTCTTCCGAGTCATTTTCCATTTTGACAGCCTTTCTTCTCCTGTGGTCTGATTTCTTTATCTTCTTCAGTGCTGGCGTGTCATGTTGTGCCTTTCTTGGTACTTATCTTGGAGACTTTATTTCTCCCTCGATTTCCAACAATACCTTTGCTATATATAATAATCTTGGTTAGCTATTTCTTACATTAAAGCCTTAAGATATGTGGTTCCATGCTTCCTGTCCTTTGGGGCTGATTCTGAGAGTTCTGATGGGTTTGCTCTTCAGAGTTGGCCTTTTTCTCTTGTAGCTTTTATTGCTTATTTGTTTCTAAGCTTTATTGTAACTATTATGTGTCCTGGAGTGATTCTTTCCTGCTCACATGTATTTTGTTTCTACATGCTTCCTCTGGACTGGTGACTGAATCCAGGCCGTCCTTGAGTATACGAGGCACACACTTTACCATTTTGTTCCATCTCCATCCTTTCCCTCTTTCTTTTTAAAAATTTATTTTATTTTATTAATTTGGGGGTAGGATGTCACTAAGTTTCCCAGCTGACCTTGAGCTCACAATGTAACCCAGGCAGGGATTTCCATTGTTTACCACATCTGGTGGATGTGGTCTCTTGACCATGTCTCAGAATTCATGAAAGTTGCAACCATGCTTGTTTTATATTTTTTCTTTTTTGTTCTTTGGCTATAGAATTTTCTTAATTTCTCTTTACTTCCTGGTGTTTCTGTCTGTGCTTGATTTAGTTGATTGGTGGCGCTTTTCTGTGTGTTTTCAATTTTATTTACGCATTTTCCAACATTTCTGTGTGTTCCCCTCAAATCTCATTTTTTTCTTGTCAAATTTTCATCCACGGTGCTGTTCCCAGATCCCACTCTGATCGCCTCGCTTCATTCACCTCTTTGAAGTCATTGATCATGTACAAGCTAGACTTTGGAGCCATTGCTGGCTACACTTGGTTTTGGTGCCTATGGGCTGGGCAAGTCTTCATCCTAATTCTCTCTAGGGACTCCACAGTTTGTACAGGTAGGGTGGCTCATTCCAGGTGGACTGGAGAGTGGGGAAATCTGGCGGAACACTGGGGTCTGCATTGAGTCCTTCCTATCCATGCTCTACTCTGACCACTGCAGAAGAAAGTGGGCTGTGGAAACAATGCTCCACTGGATCTGTGCTTGGAAACTCTCAGGCCCCAGCCACTATGCTTTTCCCAGTCTGGGTTCCTGCCGCCCAACGTCTCAGCATGGTCTCCAGGTCTCTTATTCCTCACACCTGCCTCATCTGGCAGGTGTCACGAGGCTCCTCCCTGACTTATGACTGCTGCTTATTTTCATGTCTTCAGGGTAGAGCAGTCTCAAATAACAAGCCTCCTCCGCGCATGGCATGTGGCTATAAAGCACTGTGAGATACCCGAGTTCCCTAGGTGGATCTCTTCTCCAGTGTTGACCCCAGTGTTCAGTAGTGACTCACACCAAGCCTACTGTCTTTAAAGCTTCTGAGAACTGTTGATTTGCCCTGTGACCAGGACTACAGAGTCTTTTTCTGCCAGGGCCACTAGCCTAGATAGGGTTGTGGTACGGTTTCCTTCCGGGCCTGGGAACTCGGACTGGAGCTGTGGGCTGCTTACTTCCTCATTTTCCTCGCATAGCCTTCAGTCTCTCTGTGCTTTGAGCTGTCGTATCACCTCTTTTGTGACTTCTGTTCATCTTCCCTTTATTTCCTCAGAACAGAGTCTGTCCTTTGGAACCCAGACTCTTATTTGCAGAGTCATATGAGGCAACTTAGAATTCACCATTCTCCTGCAGGATTTATTCTGGGCTTGTTATTCTTAAAATGCATCTGTTAGGTCGCCACAATTCATTTATTACATCTTTATTAACCATTAAATCCAGGAAATGTGTGCCATACATGGTTGGTATTTAAGAAATAATTCAAGGGAATGAACAGGACAGTGCTAATGATCTGGGAACGTGGCTTCTAGTCTCTTTTTCCCTAGTGGAATTTGGGGTGGAGATAGCTCTGTGTTGTATCCTGTGGAAGCTCACTACACAAGAGAAGGTGCCCTGCCCGGGCGCTGGGACGCCCATCTCAGCATGGCCGTTGCTTCCTATCTGTTACCTGCGGCTTCTCTTTTCTGATAGGAGGATAATTACACAGTCTCTGCTCCATCGGGAGGCAAAGAAGAGCCGCTTTGTTTTTGCAGCTGCTTTCTATGAACGATTTGGGAGTGTGGAACCCTACACTGCGTTTTCAACTCTTGTTATTTTATTTGTGGCTCTTTCTGAGATTTTATGAGCTATGCATGATTTGAATAGCACAGATATAATGAGAAACAGATTATAATTATCCAACAGGGTTTTTTTTTTTTTTTTTTTGTAAGAAAAAAGTCTTATGTGGCTGTTCCTTCCAAATCCTAAAATCTATCACTATTAAGAATAGCTGGGACATATTTCCCACAGTGTTTACTCAGTGGCTCTAAATAATAGACGGACAATATATGAATAGCTTTCTAGAATCCCAAGAGATCCTAAGCTTTCAGGATCTTAAAAGTGTGACAGATACTTGGCAAACCCCAGAACCAGTGTGGGCAAATGCAGAAACAGCGAAAACCCCATTTCCACGCTAACTTTCTGACTGATTTGGCTGTATTTGTGAGTGTGGCTCTGGTCTGGGCTGGCAGAACTTCTCCCGGTTTCTATTTACATGAAGCCCAGTGCTTCAGCTGTGTGGTCTGGCTCCTGCTGAACCATAGTTAGAGCTGTGCTTGAAACTCTAAGCCCGAGGCTATACGAATTAAATTTGATAAAAAGGGCTATTGATGGGATTTCACTTTTCTTCTTAAGTTCCAAAGCTCTGTGGCATCTGTAGTTCCTGCTGTGCTGGGTGGAGTCCTCTATTCTGCTTATTCAACATTGGAGTTTTTGCTAAAGACAGTTTTAGTTTGTTGTGTATGTGAACCTGTCTTGGAAAGGACACTTGTAAAACACTCTGTGTCCCAAGGACATGTAGCTCAAATAGCACTGTCTAAAGCAAAGTGGACATTTTACAGGGTAACTTGGAATCTTGAGCCACTCTGCGGAACATTTAGGAAAGGTTGGTGTGCATATTATCAACCAGACAGTAAATTTTAATGCACCTGTGGTTTGAGTGCATTAGACTGTTCTAATTAATAAAAACCAAGAAATAAAAACAAGGAGTCTTGGATTTCCAAGTGATGCCCCGGGCCAGTTGCGCTCACACTACTTAATAAGAGCCATATGTGTGTAATTTGTGTTCTCTAGAGCAGTGGTTCTTGATTAATGAGTGATTTTGCTGTCCTTGTCCCCAGGGCACCACTGCAATGTTTGGGAACATTTTTGGACCAACACTGCTGGTGAAGAGTGGGAATGGTGGTAGGAAAGAGGTATTTAGTGAGTGGAAGGCCGGGGTTTCGTTTAAACACCCTACTGCTCTCACAGTGGTCCCCTTAAACCAAGCATCATCTTGGTCCAAAATGCCACTGCCACCCCACTGAGAAGCCTTCGTCTAGAGCTTGCTAAGAAGTAACCTTGACTGCTGTTCCTAATGAGGTTTTGCATTTGTGGGAGATAGGGTAGGGAGGGGAGAAGCTTACTGCATCAGACATTGAGGCAATTTTTGATGTAAATGAGCATTTCTGTTAAATGAGACTTGACAAACTCTGTGAAGGATGAGAATTCTACCAAGAATGATAATCACTAAGTTGAGAATATATTGTTCCTGTCTGGACTTCCAGGTTATACATCACTTGGTAATAAAGAGATGCCCTTCCTGGGAATATTCAGCCGTATTCAGGAATAGTCAATGCAACTATATATAATTATTATATATAGTTATTATATATAGTTATATATAATTATATATATAGTTAATATATATCTATATATCTATATCTTTTATGTGTAAGTGCACCTGTGTTGTGCAATGCCCACGGAGGCCAGAAGAAAGCATTGGGTCCTCTGGAACTGGAGTTAAGGATGATTGTTAGCTGCTGTCTGGTGCTGGGAATCAAACCCGGATCCTGCGTAAGAGCAGCCAATGCTCTTAACTGCTGAGTCATCTGTCCAGCCCCTCAACGCAAGCTTCGAGGCATTTGCAGTAAGAGTCTGCTGGGGTTCTAAATGTGCTTTCCTGATGGATGTGCAGCGCGCCTCTGCCTGTAGGTGGCGTGCTGTGGTGAGGAACAGCACCGTGGGCAGCCTGCCGAGCGCCACTGCTCTAGTTGGAGGCTGGCACAGCCTTCGGTCTTCACCCTCCTTATTTCCATCGTCCCCCCACAAGTCTCATCTATTTCCTTTTATCCAGCTCCACAGTTCCAGTTTCCTTCTGGTTTTCATTACGGCTCGAAGGTGAAATGCGCACCACGGGCTTCTGCGTTTGGATGCTTGGTTCCCACCTGGTGATGCTGTTCTGGGAGCTTGTGACATCTTAGTGGGCACGCAGGGCCGTAGGGGCAGACCTTGAGAGCTACAGGCTAGCTGTGCTTTAGACCCAAGCTCCCTGTTTCTTGCTTTGCTGAGATGTGAGCTTGCCACAAGCTCCACTGTCACAATGTGCCACCCTCTGCCACAGTGGACTGGATCCCCTTGGTCTGTGAAGCCAACATAAGATAACTTGCTTCTTGTCAAGCATTTGATCACAACAGTGAGAAAGTAATACAGAAACCTTTTTATAAATTAACTTTCTTAAAGGTTAATTTTGAAACTTTGGTTATCTATTCAAAGGTGTTCAATTGTATGCTTGGGTAATAAAGCCCTAATTCCCATCCTGTGATAATCCCCCGACCCTTACCCCATGCTCTTCCTAATTTGTCCTTCAAGCATGTATTTTCACTGTGCCGAAGCTCCTGCCATTTCCAGGCGGTGCTGAGCTCTCCTGCCTTATGAGTTTCTACTTGCTCTGTTTCCTTCCGGGGGAACCTCCCGCATGTGCACGTCCATCTTTCAACACCAGCTGTAAGATCCTGCCATTGTCTTTGGAGTTCAGGTTAAAGGTGTTTCCTCCAAATCGCTTTAGCTGGAAATTCTCTTTGCCTTTCCTGAACTGTCCTTGCATCCTCTCTCTTTTTTTTTATACCACAAAATATTTATAAGGTATGTATTATTCCTTCAGAAAGATAGAAGGATGAAAGAAAAGGGAGAGAAAGAGGGAGGGAGGGATTGAGATAGAGGGAGGGAGCGAGAGCTGAGTGATAAGAGTATTGTGTGGAACACTGCTTTCCAAACTGTAAAATGCATGCAAATCACATAGATTCTTACAGACTCAGGTTCTGAGTCAGGAGGTCTGGGCAGGGTCTGGGGTCCAGTATTCTCAATAGATTTTCATTTTAGTGCTGCTCTGGGTCCTTGAACTATGGTCTGAGTAGCAAGAGTGTGCCACATTCGGAATAATGAACGGAGAGTCCTCATTGCTTAAGCTTGATGCAGGTTAACTACGAGCAATTAGAAGTTCCGTTGTGCTAGAAGCAGCTTTTACAGTTTCAATATTACACCACTGGGCTTCATTTTGGGACCTGTCCTTCCTGGTTCTGTGTGTGTAATTTTACTAAGTTCTGGCTTTTCTTTTGCAAATGAGGGTAATGAGTGCCTGTCAATTTCTGTGGCCTTTGCCTGTCTCAGCTGCTACTCGTAACTTGCTGTTTGCTCACCCTCTTTCCTGAAGTCCCTAGTCATCTAGAAGAAGCTCTAGACCTTGGTCTCAAACTCCTTATCTCTTATTAAGAATCATCTAGCAGTGATGCTCTGTGACTCATGTCTGGGGGAATCTTCATTCAAGGACACTTAGGAGAACTTGAGACTTTGGCCCTCCTCCTAACCTTTATAGTGGGAGATCCAGTTTCAGGTGGTCCTCTGCCCTGGAATCTGGTTTTCCCTTAGTCACTAGCTCAGATGAGAGTCTGACTTCTGAGTCGTTCCCTCCTCCCCCCGGCCCTGCCCTGGGGACTGGCTGTGGCCCTGCTTTTTATTGTTTGTAGAGATCTCACTGCATGGATGCCAAGGACTTAGCTGCCTCCACTTTTCCATCTTTCCTTCCTAAGACGACTTCTCTATTATTACCAGGCCCCAGTAGGATTTGAGACAGTTTTGGTTTCATAGAGAGACTTTAATCTAGTATGACTTTTTATTTATTTTTATAAATTGTGATGAGATAGACTAGGTATAAAGACATGCTGTGTTGTTTTTCTGAGGGATTTATCTTTCCAGTGGATTGAAACAGGACCCGTCATTCAAACAAGGAAACAGCGGCCACGAATCTTGCTTTGTTCCTTCTCTCCCAGTGAATTTAGTCCAGAGCATTGCTTTGGGTATGTCTGTGTAGGGATCTCCACGAGACATGCCTTTGGGGTCATAGCCCATAGTCACATGGGTGCTCAAGGGGCTCAGTCCTTGTCCAGCGAGAGCCTGTTCCCCAGTCCAGTATGGGTTCCCTTGAAGGAAATGGAGCAGGCTAGAGAGATTTTAGAAGTCTACTCAGAGGATAAACTGATACAAATTTTTGTAGACTGGATAAGACACTTGGGTCAGGATGTGGTGCACTTAGAAGGATATGGAGTTCTGTCTGTGCAGTTCCTGCCAAACATACAGAAGCTGAATCAAGTTATGGGAAATAGTCACAAGCCCAGCAGAAAGATAGTTTATAAAAGAAATGGCCACTGCTTTTCAGATTAAGATCAAGAAGCAGAAACAGGCTGAGAACCTCTTTGGCATCAAAGACCAACAAGCTAGGACAAGTAAAGGCAGTCTGTGTTCTTGGATACGATCATAGGCCGTGAAGAAAATGGCCAGAAGAGCCATTATTGTCACCCCCGAGGAAAACAATGCAGTGGGATTGTGGTTTAAAAATAGCAAATTTGGTTAATGTTAACTCTCCTGACTTTTATCATGATTACATATTTATGCAGTAAAACACTCATTTGCAAGGAAATGTATGCTAGAATATCAAGGAGTAATGGGACATGGGCTTTAAAAATCTCACATAATTCAGAAAAAAGTAAATATACAGCATAGTCTAAAATACAAATAAGATGTTGAGGGTGAGATATGCTTGTGGGATACTTGAAAATTATTTTTAGGTAATTCTAACATGTTAGCAAAATAATAAGAAAAAAACATGGATTTGAGACTTTTACCTAATTATTTCATTGTGTGTTTCAGTATTTACCATGAGCCAGAATTACACTCTATTTGGCTCTCTTAAATTTTATTCATTTCCTTGTTTAATTCCCTATTTCCTAAGGTTTGTGCTGGTTACAACATTTCCTGTGTTACAAAATTTCAATTCCTGTGGATTTGAAAGGATTAATGATTGTGAAAACTCTCTTTAAGCAAAGCTGTAAAATGATATTGTTTTGTATTCTGATATACACATATAATATATATATACACACACACACACAAATATAGTGAGCCTACTTCTTACCTTTATGTGAGCCTAGAAAGATCTTTTGTGGAATTGATAAAGTCTCAAAGGAGGAATGCAGCTATGTGCCCTATCTGTAAGTATCATTACAGGAAGGTTGGCTTTATGTGTCAGTGAAGCAGGGCCTGACAGAAATCCACATGTGGTTTTACCCACATACAGCCTCCCAGACAAATCATTAAAATGCCTGGAACAGCCACTGCAAGGGAGTCTCTTCCTGGAGAAAGTCGTTGTGGTGTTTTTGGTGAGACTTGAGCCAGGTGTGGTGGCGCCCACGTTTAATCTCCGTACTTGGGAGGCAGAGGCAGGCCAGTCTCTGTGAAATCAAGGCCAGCCTGGTCTACAAAACAGCTCCAGGCCAGTTGGGGCTACTGGGAGACCCTGCCCCCACCAAAGGTATTATTTGGGACTGGAGAGATGACTCAGTGGTTAAGAGCAGTGGTAGCTCTTGCAGAGGACCCAGGTTCAATTCCTAGCATCCACATGACTGCTTACAACCATCCCTGAATCTAGTCCCAGGGGATCTGATGCTTTTCTCCCCAGGCATTGCACAACACAGGTGCACTTACACACATGCAGGCAATACACTCATACACATGAAATAAAAATAATGAAATAGTAAAAAAATAGATTTATTATGATTACTCCTTTGAAGGGAAATGATTACCATGTAAGGTGCTGTGTTTTGAGAAGCAGGAAGTACGACTAAAGAGGGAATTTAGAAACAACTAAGAATAAAGGTCAGGGAGATTTCCAGAAGGAAAGAGAAAAACCATGTTAGAGAGTGATGGTCTTTACCTTCTGGCTGGTAGAGACCAAGAGGTGGCCTTTCAAGTTGTGCTTGCATAACAGGTGATGTGGACCTGTATCTGTGGAGGGAGTACCAAGAGCTGGGAGCAGCCTTTTGAAAAGGCTGCTTGAGCCTGCTTAGGCTGCCATAACAAATATCATTCAATCATGTGGCGAAAAAATACACACTATTAAGTCTAAGAGTAGGGTACCAGCATGATCCAGTTCTGATGAGGACTTTGCTTCCTAGATAGAAAAGTTGGTTCTAAGATGCCTTTCCTTGTAAGTGAACTAATCTTATTCTGAGGATTCTACCCTTAAGACTTCATCTAAACATATGACTCCAGAAGCCCCATGTCTAGATGCTATTGTGTTGGTATATATAAAGGCGTGGCTAAGCATCACATTGTTGAGGCTGCAACATGTGGACTGGGGAATCATGATACTGACCGTAGCAAATGTCACTACAGGAAATGGAAGTAAATACTCTTGTTCCCGTATAATCATCTTCCTTTGCATTTTCCTTCAGATACACAGATATCGATGAACTCATGGTTCAGATTCCTGTGATTCTTTGCTATTGACATGTAAACATGGAACTCTGAGTAACCAACTCAGTAAAAGACTCCCAAATGTATTCCAGTGTTCTGATCTCAAGATCTGTCCTGACCTTCCAGATGTCTTTCACCTCTTACCTCATTTGGGGTTGATATGATTTGTCTGAGCCTTCAAACATGGTTCAGCCTCCTTATTTCACGCAGTGGGAAATTAAGGAAGGAAGTATGGCTTAAATCAGTCACTAGCATATTTGAAACACTTTTTATATGGCTAGAACACTTAAGTAATGAAGGAATTGTTCCTTGAAGCGTTTATTATACCATAACCTGACTGAGCCATGAAACTCAATGAAGGAAGATAATTAAAGTGAACATATTTCATCATCTCCTTGTCCAGGTTGCCTAAGGATGAGGCCTGTTGTGAAGGCCATTTAGGTGTTTTTACAGTGTACCCTGCAGGGACATGCTGAGTTCCAAGTCAGCTGAAATTTTGCTACCCGATTTTATGTGATGACCTGATTCAGTTTTTAATTGCATAGTTTGTCAAGAGTGATTACACAACTGGAGAGATAACAATTTATAGCACAGAATAAGGAAGTTGTATTTGGTGAATTGTTTCTGAAAATAGGCTGCTCCCACATTTTAAGGTAATAATCAAAAAAATCATCCAGCAACATGCATTTAGATCAAATTGTTAGCTTGCCTTATGCACACCGAATTTTGATAGCAAAGTGTCTAACTAGGCAAGGTTACTATGTCCCTTCTTTTAAGAACCTAGAATAAAAAGTACACAGTTTACTCAGTGCCTTGTAGCCTGACCCCATAATTCATGTGTCAAGATTCATATTTTTGATATGTAGTTTTTAACCTACTAGTTTTTCATCTACTGTTTTAAAGCCTTTGCTACACGTCACTTGAATGTCTTCTGAAGACCTATGTGTCTTGGTCAAGCCTGTGACACTACTTTTGGGAGTTGGTGGAACCTTTAGAAGATGGGACTTATAGGGAGGAAATTAGGTCACTGGAAGATGCCCTTGGTAGAGACTCTGCAACCTCAAGTCTTTCTGCTCTCTTTGCTGTCACGAGGAGGCAGATGTCCTCTGCTGTTCGTACCCTACTCGCCGTATGGTCGCCACAGACAACAAAACAGATGATTCATTAATAATGACAAAGATATATTAGGCATCTCCTGTGTGCTAAGCTCTTGATATTTCTGGAGTTCTCATAAGAAACATGCAATATAATTTTTTCCCTTCAATACGAAGAATGAAAGGCAAGGATGTCATAGAAACCTGCTATGTCATAGCTGTTAAGGAAGGAATCAGGTTTGAATTGGAGTTCCTTTCTGAAGCTCAGACCTCTGCTCCTTTCATTGTTTCATGATGTTCTTGCCCATGCAAAATGGGGGAAATCGAAAGCAACTCGGCTAGTTTTTATTGATGAAGCACTTGTTTCGGAGGATAGAAAGACAGATGACTGCGATAACATGGAAGTGAATGCAATTGGCGATATTTCTAAAAGCAAGTGAGTATGATTAAAGTGGTAAAGAAATCCTACACACTCCTTCCTGAGTGCCTTGAACCCTGTGCTTTCTTAAAAATGTTCATTGACTCTGAGTGAAATTAGAGCTTTAAGAAAAGACCTTTGAGCTAGGAGTGTAATTTTTCAAAGTTGTACCATTAATTTGTGCTTACTAAGTGCCGGATGGTGAACATGGGTCTTTCCGTGTACCATCCTACCCTGTGGGCTTCTGGGGCGGGGAGGTTCTTCTAGGAGTCAGATGGAAGAAGGCATTTGAGATTTGAGCCCAGTGCTCCTTACTTCTCCCATTTTAGGTGAGTTAAGACAAGGGAACAGGCAAGGAGAATTTGTGCTTATGGACCTATCTTACCAGGGCTTTGGTCCCAAATCTACAAATCATCTTCATCCTTGTGGTCTGGGTTGGACAGTGTATATGACTCAAGGGTAGTTTTTCCTTTGTCCCCTTTGAGCAAAAATTGAGTTGACCTAGGCAGCTTATCCCCTTCCTCATTCTCCAGCCCCTACCACGATTTCCTCAGCCTTCTGTCGACATTGCTGTTCCTATTCCACATCTGACATACACAGAGTAATACTAATCATGGGGAGTTAAGGGTGCTAAGTGCTTATGTGTATTAGTGATGATAGTCTCAGATGGGTGCTGGTTTTGTCCCTGTTTTCTGGATGAGGAAATGAAAGTACAGAGAGATGTGACACAAATCTGGAGAAGGTAGATGCTGAAAGACAAAATTTCCAGTTGAAAACTCATTTTATTTCTTTCATTATAACCTCTCTTACTTGGTAGAGCAGATCTAACGTGTATCCTTGAATATTCAAAATTAGAGCTTCTTTGGTAGGAGATGAGATGGTGGAAGCCACCTTGAGTATTTCAGAAACTTACACGGCTGGCCGTGTAGGGAGAATGCTAAGGCTTTCTTTGTTTCTCTGTCGTGTGATGCCACAGAGAAAGAGGAAAGAAACTGATTTTTAAAAATAATTGAGTATGTAGTACTCAAATATTGTAGTAGCAATAATTTCTGCAGAAATTTCAATTCTAGAAGTCAATTTTTAATGAACAAATGTATTTGCAGATTTTAGTTGGGAGTCTTTGTCTGAAGTAAAATTTGCTGTAGTTGAATATCCCAACAGATGGTCCATCAAGTATAACAGAGGGTCACATCACTTAGCCTTCCTTCCCACCCTCCTTCTGACTGCTCTTGCTGTTAATCTGGGTTGTAAAGGTAACTACACAAACAGAACTCTGCTGTACACATGAATAGATGGCTAAACCCACTAAGATGTACAATATCCCACCAAACGTGCTTCATTTAATAAACCGTTTACCTCAGTTAGAGTTTGGATGTTGTGTATTCTCCAAAGACTCCTGTTTAAAAGGCTCAGGTAGGTGTGGTGGTAGATGTCTACAATACCAGAGCTCAGGAGTGGAGGCAGGAGGATTGGGAGTTTAAGGTCAGGTCATCCTCCGTTGCACTGCAAGTTTGAGATCTACCTGAACCACGTCAGACTGATTCTAAAGGCTAAAACCAAAACAGTGTCGTTCCCAGCCAGGGTGGCGGAGTAGGGAGGTGCTGTGGATCTCTGTGATGTGGGGCCCACTGGGATGTTCGTAGATCATGAGACGCATGTTCTTGAAGGGGGCTGTGGGGCCCCAAGCCTTTTCTACTTTGTTCAGGTGAGAGGTTTGTCTTTTACCCACTGCTGCCTCATTGTGTGCTGCGCTCACTGAGCCCCAAGCAGTGGAGATGTTCTGCCCTGGACTGGAACCTTCAGAATCATGAGCCCAGACAAACCTTTTCTCATCCTAGTTCCGTGCCCTCAGGTATTTCATTTGAGTGATGAGAAGCTGAGAGCTATGTATTTTTCAGGGATCATCAATACATTGACGACAAAATTTTAGCTTCAATTTTTATCGTGGTAAAAATAACATAAAATCCATCATTTAAAATATTTTAGCATGTACGATTCAATGTCATTCATTCATTCATAGTGTTGAGCAACCATTAACACTGTACAATTGTGTGACATTTTTATCACCCCAAAGAAAACTTGTGTTAATCATCTGCTGTTTCTATTCCCTCTAGTCAATGGAGGCCACTCATCTCCTCTTCCTTAAAAAAATATATTTATTATTTTTATTTTATGTGTGTGAGTGTTTTGCCTGCATGTGTTTAAGTGCACCTATGTTGTGAAACGCCCATGTAGGTCTGAAAGGGCTTCAGATCCCCTAGAACTGGAGTTACGGACAGTTGCTAGCCACTGTGTGGGTAATGGGAAGCCAACCTGGGTTCTCTGCAAGAGCAACCGGTACTCCTAACCACGGAGCCATTGTTCCAGCCCCGACTGTTGCTTATATATTTGCCTGTTCTGTGTTTCATATTCAGTGTGCAGTCTGAATATGCCAGGCCTCATCACTTGGTATATCTTAGACATTTACCCACATTGAGCATATATCAGCAAGTCTTTCCTTCTTCTGGTTGAATATTAATAGTCTACAACAAATACTCCACCTTTTCTTTGTCCTTTTCAGTTGATGGACATTTGGATTTCCTACCCGTTTCTTCTGTTAACAGTGCTACTATAAATATTCACACGTATACTTTTGTTTTAAATTCCTTGGGTCTTTTCCCAGAACTGGATTTGCTGAGTGCTATGGTGATTTCATGTTTAATTTACTGAGGAACCTCAAGATTGTTTTCCATAGCTGTCATACCATTTTACCTTCTTACCGATCACATTTGAGGACTCCAGTTTCTTTTCTTTTTGTCAAGAAATGTTACTTTCTATTTATTTTATTAAAGCTATTCTAGTGTGTGAGAGATGATTTCCTGTGTGGTTTTGAATTTCTCTAATGACACTGAGCACTTTCAAATATGCTTATTTGTGTTTTTAGGTCTTCATTGGAGGAAATGTCTATCCAAGTACTTTAAAAATCAAGTTGCATCTTTTTGGTTGTAGATTTGCGAGAGTTCTTTCTGTATTCTGAATCGAGATTCTTATTAAACATGCAATTTGCACATGTTTTTTCATTTTGTGAACTTTTCCTATTCCCTTTATTCCCTTGGGTAAACATTTTCTGAAGTCCTATGATCCTATTTGTCTTTCTTTGTGCTTCTGAGATCATATCTGGGACATTATTGCTAAATCAAAGATAATAAGGATTTAGTTATATATATATAACTAAATCCTTATTATAAAATCCATATAAAATTATATGGAGATATAATTTTAACTCTTAAATTTAGGCTTTTGCAGGACTGGAGCGATGAGTCACTATGTTAGTGGCTGAGAGTGGGTCCTGCTCTTCCTGAGGACCTCAGTTTGATTTCCATCACTCATGTTAGATGGCTCACAATCACCTGTACTCCAGCATCAGGAGGTCTGACACACTTTTTTCAGTTATGTGTGCATGCGCGTGCATGTACACACACACACACAATTAAAAAATAAAAAGTTAAAAATTTAGTGCTTGGTTTCTTTTGAATTAATTTTGATGTTGGGATTAAAATTCATTCTTGAGCACCTCACTGTCTCCTTGTCATCTGTTGAGATCTAGTCTTTTCTTATTAAATGGTCTTGGCAAGCGTTTATTTCTGGGTATGAAATTCTGTGTTATTAATCTATATTATATCCTTCTGCCAGTATGCCGGCTCTTTTAGTTATTGTGACTTTGTGGCAAGTTTTGAATTTGGGAGATAATACTATCTTTGTTTTTTACTTTCTTTCATTGGATAAATTAGCTTCCTTTCAGGTTCTAGTTTCCTTCTTTGTTATTCTGTATGTGGTGGGACCATAGAACTGTCAGTAAGTGTCTGTGAGACATCTTCAAGTTGAAGTCTGAAAAGGAAGGTATTTGTGACATTTCTTAGAGATCTCCATGCACTGAAGTTCTGAGTTAAAATCAGATACAGTAGGAACGTTTTACATACACAGTGCTCGACACTTTGCTCATATACATTTATGTAATCATGCCATGGTTTCTTTAATATCAGTTCCTTTCAAAATGATGACTAAGGCATAGGATGTGTTCTTAAAAACACAGTAGTACTTCCATCATGGGATTATGAGCTTTTCCTTGGATTAAAGATACTGTATTGTGGCTATTCCTTTTTCTGTTCTGTAATCTCTGGAATGACCATTGGAATGCTTCTTTTTCTTATTTTATTCTCCTAGTTTGCTTACTTGTTGGGAAGAATGGAGTTTGCATTCATTGTTAAGTTCCCAGTTGTCAAATGCTTGAGTACATGAACGAAATGTCACTGCATGAGCAGGAGAGGAGAGAGGAGAGATTAAACAGAGTTGACAATTTAAATAAAATTACGGTCATCAGGGCCATGGTGGTGCACGCCTTTAGTCCCAGCACTTGGGAAGCAGAGGCAGGTGAATCTCTGTGAGCTGAGGCCAGCCTGGATTACATAGCTAGTTCCAAGCCAGCCAGGATTGTATAGTGAGACCCTGTCACACACATACATACATACACACAAAGCAAAGCAAACCAAATGCAAAAAAAAGATCATTAACTGAGATTACTGATTACTGTTAAGAATGTAAATACAGGGTCCAGAGAGGTAGCTCATTTGGTAGCCTGCTTGCCCAGCGCGCACGAAGAAGCATCTGGGGCCAGTCCTCCAACTGCTGTAATTCCAGCACTGGAGACAGGGAGATCAGAAGGTAAAAGTCATTCTCAGTTGCATACCGAGTTTGATGCCAGCTGAGGATACCCGAGACTCCATCCAAAAAAATAGTAGTAAAACAGAAACTATGGTGTCTATCAGTCCCTTCTGCGGATGGCAGAGTCCTGGAACTGCTGGGGGGTTTCTCTTCAGTGACATCATACAGTATTAAAGAAAGTCAAGTTCATATAGGGAGGTTTGTGTCTGGAAGCAGGTTTGGGGATGAAGTTAATCCTCCTGGAATCTTAGACTGAGTGGGATTTCCATGGGTGGGTGGGAGTGTTTGCGGATTCCAAACCTGTATGTTTTTCATGATTTAATTTATATTACTGGTTGAATGAATTATATTTTTGTTGTTTTCTTATGGAGATTCTATATTCAGTTTTATACCAAGTTAGAAAGGGGCACAGAAACAAATTAAACATGTAACTACAATAACATAGAAAAATACAGCTTTACCTTTGAGTGGCAACATCTTATCCTGAGCAACACATTTTCCTCTTTGCTTTTAGAGCTCACCTTGTTTTCTAGAAAACTTTGGGACCAAGACTGAATCATCTGTTCTGTGAGCTTTAAACTGTATTTTCATCTTATAAATCCACAGTAAAAAACAAGGGAATAAGAAGAGATCATGTGGGTTACCAAGATTTAGATATTGTGACTTTGTGTGAAACTATCTGATGTCAATTGCTTTCCCTTTATACTCCAATGCTAATTTGACAGTTGAATAGGAACTTGGCTTTCTGACACAGTAGACACCTATCCACATTCTACTGCAGGCAGTTCATCTGGACAGCTGACACATGGCAGGCATTCAGCCAGTATTTGCTTACTGGATGGCTAAGGTAGAATAGTTTATTTGGATATAAAATTGAAAATTACTAACAATTGGAAAAGACTCAGAAAAGATAATAGTTTCCTCTATATTTTCTTTCCAAAACACGTTCTGGAAGCTTTTCCTTTTAGTTGAATTCCAAGACCTCAATTGAACCTACCAGAGGATTTTGAAGCAATTATGTAAAAATCAACCATAAAACAAAGATCCGAATAGGGGCATCTAAGAAACTAGAGTGTTCATTTTACTGCAAATATCTATCTCTATTCTGTCCTCCATAGCCTGTCACCCTATGAATTGCTAGTGATGGGAGGTTCTTGAGGAGGACACCAGGCTGCCCTGGGAGCTGGGAGCTGGAGCTGTTGTCATTCAAAGCTGTGGCCACTGATTTCTCTTCAGAGTCGGATTGCCTGGACCCTGCTCAGTGAAATCTATATGGGGCATATGATGTCGGAGGATTACAACAACCTTGCCTTGTTGCCTGTGTTTCTCATTACACGCAAGTCTTTCCAAAAGAGCAGGGAAAATATGTTCATTCTGAAAAACCATAAAGGGGAGATATGGAAAATGTGGCCTCAACAATATCCACTTAAGGAGAAGATGGAAGAGGGTGTGTGAGTATGAAGATCAGGAAGCATGTGATGATGGACACACCAAACACGTGACATCTGTCTATAATGAAGATCCTCACTGTCAGCAGAGATCAAAACACACACAACCTCAGAGAAGAAGTTAACTTAGGCTACTTGCTTTTAGGGACCCTGTGTTTCTGTAAGTCAATATATTTACTGACTATTGAACTATCTTTCCTCTCAAAGGAAATTTGAGAAATGTAAAAATTGACACATTCCATGTTTTGATTAATGCCTTGAATAATTTAAAATGCAGCATTGGATTGAACCTTCATTCAGTGTAACAAGAGTCATATAAAAACACCATAGATGTGGAAGTGAAAGCATCAACCTTGTGAGTTCCGGTGCGAAGGTTGTTAGTTCTCGTCTGTCTTTGAAGATGGGAGCTCAGGGCTACTGTGTCTGCAGGAGAGGACGGCTGGCAGCTGTTCTTTCGTGGAGCTCAGCTCATTGTCTTCTTCCACGCAGGATTCCGTCAGGGCCTAGATGAGGAGTGTGATTTTCTCCAACAGCCACAGGAGGGAAGAGGCAGGAGCCTTCCCGAGCCATGTTCTATGAGAGAATGCCGCCCGTGTTGGACTTGCTCCTTACACTCTTCAGGCTCACCTGTGACCCCAAGTGCTCTTAGCTTGTTTCCGTTGAATTCCTAGACATTAGCACAGAGATAATTGCACACATGATAATTAGATAGAGGGTAGATACTTAACACACAGTTCTTGAGTGAATAAACATAGATGTGTGAGACATGTTGGAGAATAGCTCAGAGCCTTTCCTTCTGTAAAAACAGTCAGGTTTGAAACCACAGCTTGTCTGTCAGTGGCCTGGCTTTTGTTTTGGCTTACTATGAGGCCTCATAAAAGAGGAAAGGAAGTATCATTTTGAAAAAAAAACTCCCTTTCCATTGCTTTTTATTAGGACAGTGGAAAGATCCAAGTTCTTAGCCTCTTAGGATCTTATAAAGAATCTAAGTGACTGAGCACATGTGGGGAATCCTGGAACGTGTTAAGTGCCCTTGACTGCCCTCTGTACACCGTCCTCAGACTGGAGCCTCACTATCTACCACGGGGACCCACCCTGCTAGCCAGTGAAATCTAAACCAGAACCTCCACTTCCTCTCACCTTCTGTGGGATTGCTCTCTAGAGCCAAGAAGTCTAATAAGCCCCTCTCCGTGCATTGGTCTAAAGTTCTCAATAAAGTATGACAGTTTTGAGGGTTGTGTAGGACATGCAAAAGTATAGCCAGATGTGTTTTGCTTATATAATTCATAAGGGCCGTTCTCCTGCACTTCGGCACAAGTTCTGTGTTATCGCTCAATACTTACGTAGCACTTTGGAAAGGTAAAGTGCTCTCCAGGCACTTTTATGAAACCTCTGTTTTCAGAGACAAATAGTTCTAGGAGACTGCTTATCACACAGACCTGCCTGCTTATGACATCAGCTAAATCAGAAGGTTTTCTAATATTCAGTGATATATTTTCAGAAGGTTTTCTAATATTCAGTGATATATTTTTCAGCAGGGTAAATTTATTTTGGGGATGATGTCACAGCATTTTCAAAACACACTGAAAGATCAGCTTCTTTAATATATGTATTTGTATTCAACAAATTAATTATAAGGAGATAATGTAAGATGTCAGTCAAGTCTAGATAAGAAAATGATGGGATTCCTTTCTAAGGGAGGTATCTGTTTAAAATGTAGGAGGTTCTTGAATTGTTCAGGAAATGTCCTTTGTGACCTGCCAGTCAACAGAGTGTCTAAGCTTGTCTTCAAACTCTTCTAATTGCCTACCAGATGACTAAGTGTAGGGAAGCAGTTAAAGAAATTTACTAGTGGATTTTTCTCTTTGATCTCAGGCAGTCAATCTACTTGAAGGTGTGAGCCAGGATTTCCATAGTTGTGAAGAAGGAGGAATGTTCTCCTTGAATGTTAATTTCTTGGTTTAACAAACATGGTCAGGTCTATCAATTCGGTATAACACATCAACTTCCCAGAGGACAGAAACAATATGATTATCTTTTTATGATGAAATAAAAGGCATGTGTCATAAGTCAATAGCTAATAATACTGAATGGTCCAAAGTTGTTTATTTTTTTTTTCCTAAAATCTGGAGCAAGATGAGGATGTCCACTGTCCCCACTTCTGTTAACTGAGTAGCGGAAGCCATGGGTGGAGCAGTCGGAGAAGGGAAAGAGATGTAAGACCTCATTCAGATTCTCACTGTGTGCAGATGACATGATCGTAGCTATAGAAAACGCACCAAAACTCCACCAAAAACCTCACTGGGAATGATAAATGCATTTAGTGAAGTTGTAGACTGAAACATCAACAAACAAAAATCAGTAGTGCCACTATCTATTAATAGCAAATTCTCTGAACTAGAAACCAAGAAAACAATTGCATTTATAACAGCTACAAAAGAAAATCCTCCAAATAAATTTAACTAGAGGTGAAAAATTAGTATAATAAAAGCAATTAAAAACAGTTAAAAGAAATTAAAGTGGACACAAGAAAGTAGAAGGACATTTTGGCATCAGAAGAAACATTAAAATGTTCATGTTACACAGAGTGATTTACAAATTCAAGGCAATCCTCATCAAAACACAAATGTTTTTCCTAGAACTAGAAAAGGCAATTATAATATTCATTATGGAACCATAGCAACGGCAACAAAATGAAATTGCCAAACCCATTTTGAGTACAGAGGACAAAGTAGGAGACATTCTATACCTGATTTCAAAATACAAAGCTATGATAATCAAAACAGCATGGTATTTGCCTGAAAACAGACACACAGACCAATGGAACAGAACAGAGAGCCTGGAAATAAACCCTCACATGTCTAGCCAATGGACTTCCAACAAGGTTAAAAACATGCCCCGGAGATGGAACAGGCTTTTCAAGAAACAGTGCTGAGAAAACTGGGTATCCACATGTGGAAAAATGCAACTAGAAACCCAGATCTCACCACTTACAGAAATCAGCTCAAAATGGAGGGGAAAGACTCACATGAGACCTGAAACTGTGAAACTATTAGAAGAAAACAGAAATAGTCAGGAGAGTGGAGTGGAAAGGATGTTTTTAGACAAGACCCTAGGAATACAGAGAGCAAGAAAAACAGACAAATGGTTTACATCAAACTAAGATGCTTCTGTTGAACAAAAGAAATAAGAGACTCAAGAGACAACTTGCATGAGGGGAAACAGCTTTGTAAATTATACTGTCAAAGGGTTGATAGCTATGATTTAGTACTTAATAAAGTCAGTATCAAAAATGAAACATGAAGTAACCTGACTGAAAATAGGCAAAAGGTTTTAACATTTCTCAGAGAAAATAAACAGCTGTCCAACAGGTCTGAGACAAAGTGTTCAAGATCAGTCATCATCAGGAAATGAAATCAAAAGTAGAGTGAGCTATCTTCTCACTCTAGGTAGATGACTGTTTACAAAAAGATAAAAAAGGGACAAGTGAGGATAAGGGTAAGGAGTGAGGGAGGGAACCCTTAAACTCTGTCAGCAAGAATACGAACACATATGGAGAATGGCATGTGGACTTAAGTGAGAACTACCATAAGATCCGGCAATCCCAGTCCTGGGAACATGGCCAAAGGAAAGGAGTCGATATGCAGACAGACACCTGCACTCTCATGCTCCTGAAGCACTATGTGTAGCAGCCAAGACATATAAACAGTGGATCAACTGGTGAATGCTGAACAAGAATGTGGTACATTCATACCATGTAATATCATTTATCCATAAGAGAGTGAAGTCCTGTCGTTTGTGGTGAAATGGATGGGACTGGAGACCATTATCTTCAGTGAAAGAAGCCAGGCACAGAAAGACAAGTACAAGAAACTCACTCACAGGTGGAGTCTAAAAAAGTTGGGTAGAATCTGGGCTAATAATGACCTTTAATTAACCTTGGCAAACTCACTGAACCTTGTACTCTGTGACCTGGGTACCTGACCTTGATTTCTGGGAATCTCAGTTTGCTTCTCCACCCCAAGGCAGTGAATAAATGTGGGTATGTTTGAGAATCAACACATGAAAGTGCTGAAAGTCAGTGTGAGCATCTTCATCGAAAACAATGATGATTGAGATGATGCTTCACACTGTGTATATGCGATGCTCTGGGCCTAGGGATGAAAGGCAGGATAGTCTGATAAAGGTGAACCGAAGCTTGTAGCTGTCCAACTGAAGCTGGAGAAATGGTTTTGGATAAAATTATGGGTGATGCCTCGATGCAGGACACTGTTCCAGAACACAGTTCCAGGTCACAGTTCTGTGTTTGGCTATGATTAGTACCACACATGAGTTTCCTCCCATTGAGTGGGCTCTAAGACCAATTAGGTAGCCGTTGATTGCTCTGAAGATAAGTGCCACTACTGCACCAGTGTTGAAGGCTGTGCCAGTCATCGATGTGGTTATTTGGTCATGAAGCTGGTGTTGGGCCATCGATTGATGCTCTCCCTTGGTTATTTGCACAGTGCTCTCCAGAGCTGTGAGAGCTAGCCTTCAGGGAAGGTGGTGTCCAGCTCAGTTCTAGCTCCATTTCTCCAAATCCAGTCTCCAAAGTATGTTCTGTCTTTGACAATACAGTCTTACCTTCAAGTTCTGGGAGGTAATCAAGGGCTGTGGCAATAGCCTGTGTAGATTTGGGAGTCTCTTGGACTACCGTGATCAACAACTCAAAGGAAGGTTTCTTCTGTCTGGCACTGTTTCTTGTTATTAGCCTTCAGCTATGCACATGGATTCATGTAGAGATACTGTATGTGGAATTTGTCATTAGGTTGTTAGACTAATATGATTCCCTCTGGTGTTTTACACTAGGCATTATTTACCTCTCCTCTTTCTCCCTCTGTCTGTCTAACCTTCCCTCCATCCTTCCTCATTTAAACCGTTCCCTTTTCCCCATTTCTCCCTTGCTAACACCAGTCTCCTGAGGCCCCACCTCTCCTGAGCTTCTTCTTTCCCTTTGTCCCCATAGTTCCTTGTATATCCCCACCCCCCATTTAAACACCCCTTTTATCTGTTTCTCCCTTAGTAGCACCTTGAAGAGGCAGATATATTTAACCTGATGAATATTCTATAATTTGTAAGGGTATCAGAATGTCTTGTCTTATGTAGGGTGTAAGGCATAGCTTCTCTCTCTGCTGGGTTTCAGTTTTGTCTCTGGGTGAGGCCACAGCCTTGGGCTCATGTGGCAGAGGCAGAGGGAAGAAGAGGCCGGGAGTCTGTCACAGTCACTGAGAGAAACTCCCATTCAGGCTCCATGTGAACCTTTCCAAGGCCGCGACTCTTCTGGGATCTCTGCCTTGAGGCCAAGCTCAGAGTGTGAGCACTGAGGCAGTTTCTCCCATCCCCGTCTTGTTCTGTCACACCAGGCCGTGGGGCTGAAGCAGCCTCATCACGTCTCTTTTCCTTCCTTTCTCTCCTCACCTTCAACTTCCGTTACTTGGGCGTAGATTAGATTACCACCTTCCCTGGGAAAGACCCACTTCTGTGTTTCACACTCCACTTACTTACCTGAGTTTCCTCCGTTGGCCTCCACTTTAAATGCACAAATATAAAGTAAGGCCCTGAGCCAAGGTACTTCAGAATCTAGAATGCAGAGTCTGTTCCCATAAAAAGAAGGTAAACATAGTTCCCTGGTGAGTCCATGGAGAGAAAAAAATATGAATATAAATATAAATACATACTATGTCAGTTTCTTGGGAACTTAGCTAAGGCTTGCTCAGTTGTGTGTCCCTCTTGTTGCTGTCAGATTTGCTAACACAGGAACTGTGTTTTCACATACAAAGCTGTTTCTTTAGTACTGAATACAAAGTTTCAGTAACTTCGTTTAATTAAAAATAAATAATCCGATAGGATGAGTGAGGTCATCGGCCATAAAATAGAAGATTATTTTGGGAAGACTTTTAGAGAATTAATGTTGTACTGACTTCAATAAACAATGAAACTAAATTAATGAGGTTTGGGATTTGGGTAATCTGAACAGAACTCTCCTTCTCTGAGGACCCCAATAGCTGAACCAATGGGGAGTGGAATGTGGGACAGATGAGTGATATGGTAGGTGAGATGATGACCTCAGAGTGTGAGGTTCGCAGGAAGTCTGATGTCTGTTAGGTCTGGAGCAGGGAAAAGATGAAAGAAAGGCATCAGTTTTTAATTCAGACACTTGTGAAGTGCATCATTGCTGTCCGTCTACTGTTTAACTTTTCTGTATGAAATTCTCACCTTCTGCAATTATTCACCACAGCAAAGCAGTCTGCTTCTCTAACAGAAGTTAGAGCTGTACTGACCAAAGACTAGGGTGAGAATCAGACTCTGAATCCTTTCATGGCTAAAGATGACTTACCATCGATCATGGTGATAGGAATTACCCAGAAGACTGCATCTCTCAGAGGAACCCATTTTGTCATTTATGACACAGACATTTTTCTGTGTGAGACTGATTCTTGATGAATTAGCAAAAAGCGTGTACATTAAAAAAAATCTAAGCTGGGGCTGGAGAGATGGCTCAGTGGATAAGAGCACTGGCTACTTTTGTAGACAGCCAGGGTTCAGTTCCCCGCATCCATGTGGTGGCTCACTCCAGTTCCACAGTACACTTATATACATACAGGCGAAATACTTATACACATAAAATAAAAATAAAAACTATCTTCAAGAAATCTAACTCACATATTCAGATACTATTTTCTGAGTGTTTTATTCAAGGACATCAAACGTTTATTGAGGTCATTGGTGAAGGTCACTGGTGTTGGTGAGAGATATACTGCTAGCAAAGATGTGTTTCATAAGGAGAATCTGAACTTAATGTAGACGAACTGTGAAACAAAGCAAGGGCCACCTGAGTGGGATACAAAATACAGTTCAGAAGGAGAGATTACGTGTAGTGTGGTGGTTGCGGAAGACTTCAAACAGGAGCTCATGAGGCCTGGCTTTTGATTCTAACAGGTGGAAGTAACAGCAGAAATATATCCCAGGAAGGAAGACTGGAATGGCCTTGCCTCTGGAGTAGCATTATCTTCTTGGTAATCAATTGAGTAAGCTTGTTGATGGCAGTGTGTGGTTGCTCTTCTGTGATTATTATCCTGTGTTTATAGACCGTGAATTTCAACACTTAGTTGGCATAATTTCCCTCCTGTCATGAAGGCCTAGAAGTGGTTTGTGGTCTTTTGAAAGGACAAGATTTCCCAGAAAAAATAGTGATGTGTTTCTGAGATTTGTGAAGTCCTAGCCATACATTTTTTTTTTTTTTTTTTCTGGCTAATTGTGAATGCTGTTACTTCTAACTGGTCTGGAAGATGGCTGCCTTTCTAACTCATGCTTGGGAACACTCAGCCTTATCTTGTAGAGAATCATACTGTAGTATTAATTACTCTGTCCAAGTCACAGAAAACAAGATCTCACATTGCACATTCTTCTTTTTCCTCAGTGAGCTGGCAGAGTAAAGTTTCTTTAAATAATCTACATTCTTTTAGAAAATGTAAAATTCTACAGGCTTGAATACACAACTATTCAAAATAACTTTATGTACTTAGAAACAAATAAGTATTAAAAGATAAAATGGGAGACTATACCAAATGAAATAAAGTAGTATTCTTAGTATGCATAGCGTGTGTAGAAATGGCTGGTAGAAATTCTGAGATCTCAGGAGTGAATGATTAACGGGCACCAACAGAAAAAGCTTCATGAAAGAAGAAACATGAGTGACCAAAGCCATGAAATCTTTGGGGACAAGCTTCTTCTGTAATCTCAGCACAGGAAAGGCAGAGACTGTATGATATGCGAGTTGAAAACAAAGGTCAGCCACAGTGGCACAAGCGGGATAGGTAGGGCATCTCTGTGTGTCAGCACTGAGGAGAAAGAGGCAGGGCATCTCTGTGGGAAAGTAAGGAGGGAAAGAAAGATGTACATTTTGTATATGTAGAAAGTAAAATGAAAATCAAGGCATGAATAGGGCCTCGTTTTCACCTAAAAATGTTTAGAAGAAGAACCTTTCAACACACTTTTGTATACAAATTGATGCCAAATTTTTTATGTGTATGAGTGTTATGTCTGCATGTGTATAAGGACACCTGTGTCGTTCAATGCCCAAGGAGGACAGAAGAGGGTATTGGATCCCCTGGAACTGGAGTGACAGACAGTTATTAGCCACCATGTGGGGTTCGAGCCCATGTCTTCTGCAAGAACAGCCATTGCTCTTAACCACTAGGCCATCTCTCTAGCCCATGTTATGTTGTTTAACTCAGTCCTTGGTCATGGTTCAGCCATGGTTTATATTCTTGCCCTCCTGGAAATGTGTTCTAAAAGAATTATATGTAAAGAATAAAACAGTAAAGAAAGATACACCTTGAGCATGTCTCCTGTAATGTTTTTTGACTCTGGATTGAGAAAAGTCTAGTTAGCATTCCTTTTAACAGAATCTGTTCTGTGATTTATTCAGTGGATCAGTGGTTGTTGTTGTTTTTAACTTTATTTATTATTTTTATTTTAATTTATGTGTAGGAATGTATTGCTTGCATGTATGTGAGTGTACACAATGCCCACAGAGGTCAGAAGAGAGCCTTGTTTCCCCTGGAACTGGAGCTATAGTTGGTTGTCAGCTGCCATGTGGGTGCTGGGAATCGAACCCAGGTTGTCTGTAAGAGCCGCCAGTGAGCGGCTGAGCCATCTCTCCAGTTCCCAGTATTGTTGTTCTATTGAGACAGGGTCTCAGTATACATGTTCAGCTCACTATAGCCCAGGGTGGTTTGACGCTCAAGAGTGTAGCCCAGGCTGGCCTAAAACTCAGACCTTTGTTCTTGTGCTGGTCTTGAAAAGGATTTTAGTGGTGCAGTTTTCTGCTGCTATCAGAGTGATTGCTTTTGAATATCAAGCAGGTATCACTCACTCATACATCTGACTGTTATCAAGCTGTCAGATAAATCTAAGAAAAGCACCTTGACTTACAGGCACAGAAATGGGTTTATGATTTAATATTTAATGAAGAAAACAAAGAAACATAACAGGATGGGTAATCCAGATGATCTTAATCATCTAACTATAAATAGAAAAGAGATCTGGAAGGAAATGAATGAATTAATAAAATGTTAGTTTTAGATAACTTTGTCAGGATACTGTGGGTGAATGTCCTATATTAAAAACCTGCATTTTCCACATTTTTTCCATTAGAAAAGGAAAAATATATTCTGCTATATGACCAAAAAGATTAAGTATTTGAATGTAATTTGTCATAGAAACTGATTGTTAGGTGATTTTTAATTGGTAAAAATTGGTAAATAAGATTTCTCTGGAAGAAAAAATATTTCTAGATTGTCACATTTTGAGTTCAAAATATTTATATTTATACAATTTCCTTGTCAAGCATACTTTGAGTTGTAAATTCAGTGTATTTTATGTAAAAAAAATGAAGAAACAATGGCCTTTCTTTGCCATTCTGTATTCATGGTGGAGCATGTATTCTTGGGAATAAAATTCCCCATTCCCATGGGACCTTTCAATTTTCTGTTTTTGTGTATAATTCCTTTCTTTTTCTTTTATTCTTGTTTTTAAAAGTGTATTTTTATTCTTTAAGAAATTTCCATTTTATACAGTTATCGTAGAAAAAATTAAGAAATGTTAAAGAAACCATTTGGAAGCAAGTGATTATAAGTAGTCCTGTTGATTGTAAAGTAACTATTCTGATCCAGTATCCATCTTGAATTTTGTTTCGGATGATGACATTTTTGTGGTTTTGAACAATTTTATTTGAAATCTCCCTCCCTCCTCCCCCCTCTTCATCTTTATCCCTCCCTCCCTCTCTCCCTCACTCTCTCTCCCTCCCTCCCTATGAAAAGGAGGGTAGAGACACTTGGCTGGTGATGTATAGTTATGTATTTGTTGTTGTTGCTTTTCCTCTCTTAGCCTCCTCCCTTCTTTCCTCCCTTCATCTCCTCTTTCTTCTTCTCCTCCTCTCTTCCGTCTTTTCTTTTCTTTTTTGGGTCAGGGTCTGGCTATGAGCCAAGGCTAGTCTTGAACTCATCATCCTTCTGCTACCATCTCTCAAGGGCTGGATTATATGTATATACCACAGTGCATGGCTGTAGTTAATCTTTGGTTGATACTGGAATCTGGCCTATTGGTTCTCGGACATTTGAGCAATTGTGACCTTTAACTTCTGAACTGTTGGAGAGATATTTAATAAGAAGATAGGCCGTATTGTAGAATCTTAAAATGATCTTTGCAATCACATAACACATTAACAATTACTTAGAACTAAAGGCCTTTAGAAAAAGTCATATGGAAACATAATACTATAGGAGGTACATAAACTATATACAGAGGCATTATAAAAAGAGATTAAGAGAAGTTACCTTATAACATGGAACATTGCCCCTACTGGATACCACAGGCTAGCAGAGTAAAAGCCCAGTGCCAGGAATGGACTCCCTCTTTTGAAGCTGTTGAATAGGGGTTCCATAGACTCACAAATAATACCTGCCATTGCCCCTGCTCTTGGTTACTCAACAGAACTGCACAGCAAGATCCTATTGCTAAAGGATCTACATACATAAACTATAGAACAAATAAAGAGAAATCAGTCTGGGGCCGACTTCAAAGCCTCTTCTCTACTGTCTAGCTTTCATGTGCAGGAATCCATATGGCATGAAGCTACCTGAAGAGAAAGTTTACCATCAATCTTACCCAGCTGGGAGTTACATCAACTGGCCTGGCAGGGTATGCCTCTCAGTGTAATGGTTGCATGAATATTACAGGAATAACCAACTGCTTTTTAATTAGATTTAAGATCTACTTCATAGGGTAGAACCCATATCTGCTATTGATATCACATCTAGGAACCTGAGGCAAGTCAGCCCACAGGCCATGGAAGAGAATCTAATATAATTATTCTGTTAAATAGATATAGTATTCTGTTAAATAGATATAGTATTAATTTGTTTTCTAATAACTTATTGTAATACCCATAGATTAATGTGTCTCTCAAACCTCAGCAGAGAAGCTTCCTTATACAGCAGATGGTGATTGCCCCAGAGAACCACAATTGGCCAATGCACAGAGAATGCTTTCCATGGAATAGAACACCTCTTCCAAACTTCTGCCTCCCAATGCTCAGGAATCATTGCAGGAAGATTTGAAGAGCTGGAGGAGGTAGATGACCAAAAGGAAGCAGAGTTTTCCAGACATCTGGTCAGTTACTTGTTTGAGCTCATAGCAATGGTGACAGCATGCACAGGTCCCACATAAACTCAAGCCAGACAAAAGCCCAGCATAGAAGATGGGAAGTGGGTACGAAACCCCAACCCTGTCTGAGGAGCTTTGACAACCAATGACTGCTGGGAAGAGGAGAATCAGTCTCCTTTAAGAGCAAGACTCATGGTGTGTTGGCCAAGCTCCTGTGAATCCACACTGAATGGCATTTGGGGACACAGACCTGACTCTATAAATATGTGTGAAATTTGATGGGGGACCATTAAGGAGGTGATGCAGATATTTGGGGGAATCTAAATATAATCAAAATATATTGTATAAAATCTGTAAAAATTCAGTGAGAAAGGAAAAAATATTTTTGTATTTTAAACCATCTCACAGTTATCACTGTCAATTATGGGAAGTGAATTTTTTGACTTCAGTTTCTCTACATTTTCTTTCTATACTTGTTAATCCTTCTGTTCAGTGCCCTGACCTGAGCCCTGTGATCTCAGGACCCTGCTCGTTACACTCAGTGCCACTCTTCTAGGGAATGAGTGATAATCTTAAAGTATCAGTGGACGTCAAGCTCTGGAATTTATAGGAAAAAAGAAAAGAAATGGCTAATAATGAAATCTAGCACTGTGAAAAATTTGGGGGTCTTTCCCCCATGGTAACTGCATGCTGGCTGTGCGTTTATGTTCTCACATAACGTGACCCTGCCCGAATGTTGCTAATACTGTTCCTAGCCACCATGGCTCTTTTCCCTGGCCCTGGGTGTTATATTTATTTTTCCTGATGGGTGGGTCTTTGTTCCAGTAGCAACTCCATTACTAACCTCTCTTTGTTTACAAATTGTCTTATTTGCTTAGTAAGTTAATTGCCTTCTGAACAAGCTAGTTTAGAATACAGTAAATCTTAATACCATTTTCAAATGTCTCACATATGCAAATAAGTTTGACTGAATTTAGCAAAAATGATTAGTTTTTTAATAACTTGTTGGCACTTTTGTATTTTGGGCTGTTAAATTTAGTTCTAAATAAAGAACTTGATAAGAATCGCTGGCTTTGGCCAGGCATGGTGGCTAACTCCTTTAAACCCAGCACTTGGGAGGCAGAGGCAGGCGGATTTCTATGAGTTCAAGGCCAGCCTGGTCTACATAGCAAGTTCCAGGCCAGCTGGGGCTACAGGTATACCCTATCTCAAAAAGATCCTCCCCCCCAAAGACTTGCTAGCTTATATGAAAAATTTCAGTGGATTTTAAATTATCTTTAGCATAAATAAATGAAAGTTATCTTTGCACCCAATCTACCTAACATTGTTGTTAAATTTTAGAGTTTAATATGTGAAATGCTTCCTAGCGCTGGTTTTATTAGAAATGTAAAGAAGAAAAGCAGGTCTCTTTTTTTTTGTCTTTGATGAACTTATTTGGACATATTGTCACAAAAGGTTATAAACAAAAGGTGACTTATATTAAGCAATGTTAACTTGAGTTACATAAAATGACTTTTATTAGGTCATTTTCAACCTGCAATAAGGGCAATTAGTATTACTAATAACGATTTTCTTAGACTCAGTGGTTTCCTCCCCTAAGTCTTATACCCTCCCACTGATGTAGAAGTTAATACCCTATGCTATTAACTTTCAGAAATTAATCTGGCTAGTAATGGGCTTCTGCTATTTTTCTGGTTAAGTCATTTTCATGTCTATTGTAGGGCGATTAGTTTACTTTTCCAGAGGAGACTTACCTGCTTTACAAATTCAGACCCAAAGAAAATATGTAAGAAATAATCAGTACATTTTTTTTTGCAGAGATCAACCATCCTCAATTTTCATGTCCATTTGAACAGGTCTGTGAATGAATGTTCTGCTTTTGGTCTAGCTCACAAGTATTTGTAGTCCAGAGAGTGATCCAGGTCTGAAGAATACAAAGTTGACTGATATATAAATATGTGAAAGTCATGCCAGGCCTTGCGGCATTATGGTTAAAGTATATCTTCAAAAATCTCTAGAATAAGTAACACATTTCCCTAACGATGAATTAATTCCACAAATATTTATGGAGCACTGCCATGGATCAGACACTGGGTTAAGCACTGCATCCAACAAGGAGCAGTAAACAGGGAATGCTCTCTTCTTGGCTTCCTGAAGCGAATCACTTAAGTGACACATATTTGGCATTAAATATGAAGCCTTTTGTAATTATCTCCAATTTGTTTTGCTTACTGCTCTTGGGTTGAGCTCTCTGAGGCAGGCGCCTGATTATGTCACTTTTCTTGCTTAAAAACCCCAAGTGACATTCTCATTGCCCAACAAGAAAAGACCAGATCCCTTAGAGTGGCTCTGCCCTCTGATCTTGGATCAGTTTTCCTGTCTCTCCCTCTACTCATTGGTCCTTGGCTATAGCAAAACAAAGCATAAGCCTTCGATGACCCCTAAACACGACACATGCTTTCCAGCCTCCATTTCTTTACTCAGGTGGTCCTTACTTGCAAATTCACCAGCCATGCGCCATACTTGCCCTGCTCACTCACGTGGCCTCTTTGATGACCTCTTAAACATGATGTACCACCTCTACATACAAGCTCTCCTTATAAGCTCAGAACTTCCGTCTGAGACAGGCAAGATTGTACCCTAAACACAGTCAAGGAATCTGAAGCTTAGTTCTAGGTAGTGCTTGTTTTAAAATAAGTGTTGGGATTAGGAGTAGGCTAACGTTCTTATCTCTGCCCATTGGCATCTGATCTGGTGGTTTTTACACAAGACGTTATGGAGTTACTTTCCTACCTGTAAAACTGGAGCCACCACGGAAGTGGACTCCAAGCTGCGGCTTCTGTACCAGACTTAGGACTGACCCTTGACAAGAGAACTTCTATAAGATCTTCCTAGATTAGCCTAGAGCGTGAGCAGCTGTCGGGATGGTTTCTGCTCTGAGTCCTACCAGGTTAGGTAGTAATTAGCTGATCTCTTGGCCTAGTCTGCAGGCCCTGGAAGTGGGCCGTGCTGGTCTGTCATCGTTCCTGCGCTCATCTACTAGCTTGACCCCAAGGACATGTCTCACAGCATCTCCATTTCTACCATTGCCCTGACAGCACAGTTGGTGTCCCAGTCTCAAAGCTGGGAAATACTCTTCTGGGTATGTAATTGTGAACCTACAAAAGGTACCCAAAGGCGTGATGGTCTCATCCTTCAGACCCCAAAGTTACCCCTCTCCAGCATCACTTAAGGTGGCCTTGCCCTGTGCTAGATGAGTTTCTCCTGTTTAGGTGGAAATTTCTAACCAAGCTGGGGCATACTGTTGTTACCCTTAGAGAATTCATCTTGACATTATTTCTAACATTCTTTTGTATTGTTTTCCCAAATGACTCCAAGGCTTTTAGACATGGAGAGTTTTCATTTAAACAGCACTTACTGAACACCTGTTATGTCTCAGACCCTGGAATGGAGCATAGCATGTTCTATCAAATAGTCTCAAAGGTATAGGGCTATCCCTGTTAGTCATCTGTTGTAGATGACAGAATTTAGGACCTAAGAGTTTACTTGCCCAATGTAGACAGTGGAGCTGGGGTTGAAAATTCATATCACAGAGTCTGGGATTTTTCTTTTGCTTCAGGCTGCTTCCTAGTGTGGATTCCACCACAGTCTAGATTCACACAAGACTTCATAGGTTCTCACAGCCATGAACGACAGGGCCCGTGCTCTCTGGGAGACTGTTCTTCCTAGAGTCATGGTGTCAGTAGAAAATCTATAAGATTGGTAAGAACTAAGTGATCTAAGTCAGTGTTCTGTCATCACTGAAGTTTGACTGTCCTTCCTAGCTACAAGTGTAGAGGAAAGAAAGAATACTTTTTGCAACTTAATTTTCTAAGTGACGTAGATATCCTTGGGGGCTTCTTATTTTGTCTATTTTCTTGAGTCCTCTAAGGACTAACATGTTAAAAGTTACGGTGATTCTTCCCAGATGCTGGAACTTTGATTGCAAGCATAATAGGAGCAGCCAAGTAGTGGTAGAGATGGAGTTGCCTAGTGGAAAATATTCAGACACCACCAGGGAGACCTGCCAAGCCTCTTGCATTTTATTTGTATTGATATGTGTTTGGCTTAGTCAGTTCGACTTGAGGTTTGGGGGTTGATTAGAATGACTAGGCAAAAGAATTCAGGGTGTTCCTCTGATTCCACTGTGAGTCCTGAGTATTGAACAGATTAATGATAGGATCAGTTTTTCCTTTAGGCAAGAGACTGAACAAAATATGTACCATCCAGGAATATGTTAAGTAGCTTAAGAAATTGGGTTAACTTGGAAAGTAACTTGGAAAAGAAATTCTGAATGTTTAAAGAAATGTTTTTCTTAAAGAACTGATCCAATTTAAGGAAATCATGGGTTCACAATAAAATTACATTAATTTTTAAAATTTCAACTTCTGCTTTTGAAATGCTGTTTCTTTAAAGCTTCTGTTTTCATCATGGAGATGCCTGACCCACACAAAGAATATTCTGGGATTTACGCAGGAGCAACTGTTCACCAGACCTTCCCTCTCTTAGAAATTCTCTCTCTTGGAGTTTCTAAGGCAGGCCAACTTTGGAGCCCCCTGACTTTCCCCTGCTATAGTAATTTTTATTCGCACAGATGGTATTTGAGAACTTGTTCCCTGTTTCTTTTTTGATACATGCTATTTTGTCTTTTTGATAATGGCCATTCTAGCTACACTGAGATGACATTTCATTGTGTGTTTTTTTCTTCTTCTGAAGCAAAGTTGGAGTTTTTTAAGAAAAAAAATATTCGGGGTGGGGTGTATGTGTGGAGGACAGGGCCTCACTGCATAGCACAGGTTGGCTTGGAACTCCCTATGTAGATGAGACCAGCCTTGAATGCACAGAAATACACCTGTCTCTGCCTCCTGAGTGCTGTGATTAGAAGCATGTGCCACCACATCCAGCTAAGAGACAGTTCTATTATATGTTCAAGCATGGCCATTAAGGGAGAGAGAGGCACTTAGACAAAAGAGAGAATCAGGCAAAGGTGTCTTAACTGTTAATTGTTACTGTTACTGTCTTAAGAATAGCCATATATCTATCTTGTTTTGGTGCCTTCTTCTTAATTACATTATTCAGAGGGTTTCTAAATTTTTCTTGTCTCCTTTTCTTTTTTTAAAATTTATTATTTTTATTTTTTGTATGTGAATGTATTACCTGCATGCATGTAAATGCACTTGTGTTGTGTAATGCCCCCAGAGGTCAGAAGAGGACATCAGATTCCTTGTCCATAATTGGATTTATGGACAGTTGTTAGCCACCATGTGGATGCTGGAAATCAATCTGGAGTCTTCTACGAGGGCAGCCAGTGCTCTTAATTCCTGAGCCATCTCTCCAGCTCCACTTCTTTCCTAGCAGATGAGCTCATAGCGTTGTTCCCAGGGGCACTGGACAGTGTTATAGCTGATAAGACATAGATTGCAGGGTCCAAGGAATCCTTACTATGTTAGGTCACAAGGAGTTGAGGCATATGTTTTGGCTGTCAACAAGGCTCCTGATTTTACTTGTGAGAATCTCAGAAAGTTGCAGGTTTATAGTGCAAGGAGTGAGGTTAAACTCAAAGGTCACAGGTGTTTAGATCTGAACCATGGTTCATTGATATTTTTTTTTCTTATTTGAAAAAAATCTCCATAAAAGGAGATTGTCTTTATGTGTGAAAAAATGTTTTGGGCTTCATTATACTTTTAATTCACATTACTCCATTGTGATCTTAAACATTGTTCATATTCTTGCTGGAAATTTATTTGTCTTCGTTTGCTAAATGTTAGTTTATGCTATTGCCCATTAAAAATGAGATTATTTGTCTTTTTTCTATTGAATTCTATATTATTATGTTCATTAATCCCTGATAAAGGCATCATTTACAAGTATCTTCTTCCATTCTGTTGGATGTCTCTTCACTCTGTTGTGTCCTTTACTCTGCAGAAGCTTTTTAGTGTGATAGAATCCATTTTGCCTATTTTTGCTTTTGTTAATTATGCTTTGGGAGGTTGGGCTGCTTTGGTCTTGTCAAGTTGACACAAAATAGAGACATGAAGTAGAGACAAAGAAGAGGGAATCTCAGTGGAGGAATTTCCTCCATCAAATTTGCCTGTGGCATGTCTGAGGCATTTTCCTTTTTTCAAAAAATTAAAAAAATTATCTTTATTTTGTGTGTGTGAGTGTTATGCCTACATGTGTGTAAGTGCATCCGGGTCATGCAGTGACTGAGGAGAACAGAAGAGGGCTTTGGATCCCCTGGAAGTGAAGTTACAAATGGTTGTTAGTTGCCATGTGGGTGCTGAGATTTGAACCTGGGTCTTCTGCAAGAAGAGCCAGTGCTCTTAACTGCTGAGCCATCTCTCCAGTAACCCAGAGGCATTTTCTTAATTGCTAACTGATGTGGCAGGGTCCAGCCCACTGTGGGCAGTGCCATTTCTAGACAGACGGGCCTGGGTTGTATAAGAAAGGTAGCTGAGGAAGCGAGTGAAGAAGCGGCACTCCCTGTGGGCTCTGTGCTCCATATCGTGACACGCTTTCTGCATGTTTTTCTCTAGAAGTTTCATAGTTTTGGGTAATACACGTAAATCCGCAGTTCATTGTGAGTTAATTTTTAATGATATGAGATAGAGGCCTAATATTATACTTCTTCATGTAGCTGTCCAAATTTGCAGGAGCATTTACTAAAGAGATTATTCTTTTAAAATATTTCATTTGTTATTTTTATTTTATGTGTGTATGAACAAATTGCCTGCATGTGTGTAAGTGCATCCATGTCATGCAATGCTGGAGGAGGTCAGAAGAGAGTGTTGGATCCCCTGGAACTGGAGTTATGGACAGTTGTTAGCCACCACGTGGTCTTTTAACTGTCCCATACATATTATACATATTTATGGAGTACTATGTGATATCTTGGTACATGCATATATTGTGTAATGTTTAAATTAGGATGAACATACTTATCTCATCAACCACCTATCTCTAGGGTGAAAACATTTAAAATGTGATTATTTTGAGCTGGAAGAAAACCTTACTGAGCACACAAGAACTTCCTCCTCCTGTTCCTCTGTAGCATGGCACCTGTCAGTCAGCCTTCCCGGCACCTCTCCTTCAATTGTCTCCTTGTATTAGTCTAAGCCCATTATTCACATACAACTATGAGATCAACTTTTTATAAAACAAGTTTGCTTATACATGACCTCACACACATACGTTTTTGTACTGGCACATTTCCCTGAAAAATCTCTAGTTCCTGTGTTAGTCTAGGGCACAGGATTTCATGCTTTTTATTTATTTCTACTTTTTAAAAAATAGTTTGTGTATAAATGTTTTTGCCTTCATGCATGTAAGTGCACCTGTGTTGTACAATGCCCATAGAGGTCAGAAACAGGGGGCAGATGCCCCGGAACTGGAGTTTAGCTGCCAAGTGGGTGCTGGGAACTGAATCTGGGTCCTCTGCAAAAGCAGCCAGTGCTCTTAATCACTGAGCCATCACCTCTCCAGCCCCCATTTCATACTTTATATCCAAGTAATATTCCCTTATGTATTGGTGCCACATTTTCTTTTTCCATGTTTTGGCAATTAGATTGTTTCTGTTTCCTTGTCATCCCATTAATGAACAAGAGAGTGACAATGCTTCCTCAGTACACGTTAATTCACTTCCTTTCCATTACCGTGTGGAATTGCTGGGTCATGGTCTAATTCTAGCTTTAATTTTCTGAGGATCCTTCATGCTGTTTTCCACTAACACATGCCTGACAATGGTGTGCAAAGGTTCCCTTTAAAATGCATCACAATGGGGGCTGGAGAGGTGACATGGCGATTGAGAGCACTGGCTGTTCTTGCAGATGACCTGTATGGTGGTTAACAACTTCCTGTAACTCCAGTTCAGGGGTTCTGACACCCTCTTCTGAGCTCTGTGGACACTGAATGACATGAGTACACTTATATACACTCAGGCAATATACACATAACGTAAGCATAATAAATAAAATATTTAGAATTTGTCATAGTCTCCACTAGCTGCAGAGGCACATTCATTACTCAGTCACGTCTGTTTCTGAGGTTGCCTTAGTTGGTTAAACTGCAATAGAGGAGATCAGAATCACAGGGAAATGCATTTGCATTGAGCTTTGTCTAGAGAGGGGGACACACCTGAGATTTATCAGTTTGTTGCCTATATTTCTGTTATATAAGAAAAGGTTAGAAAAGAGACAGAGCTGTGTATTACCTTCAGACAATTGGTTGTCAAGGTGATGTTTCTGTTTTCAGAAAAATCTTCAGTCTTTCTGGTTTGGGAAAATATTTCTGTTTATCAGATAGAAGCTGAATATTTTTGTTTGAATTCTCAGAAGTCTCTTGGATATATTCAATTATATTGATTAGAGTCTCAACAGAGACAGTGTGACAAATGGTCACAGGTCATCGGAGTGTTCTCCCTCCCTCCCTCCCTTCCTCTCCTTCTTCTCCTTCTCCTTTTCCTTCTCTTCTCCTTCTACCCGCCCCCCCTCCAGTTTGCATATGTGCATGTGTGTGTGTAGATCAGATGACAACTTCAGGTTTCAGGTGTCAGTTCCTGCCTTCGAACTTGCTCAGGACAGGGTCTCTGCTGTCTTCCACTGTCTACACCAATCTGGCGGGCCTTCAGGATTCTGGAAGTTCTGCTTGTCCTCCTCCCATCTATCCATAGGCATGTTGAGATCAGGGGCATATGCTACTGCTTCAAACTATGTGGGTTCTAGGTCTCAAATGCAGATCCCCATCCTTGCATGGCAAGCATTTTACCCAGCCTCCAAGTTGGAGAATATTTAAAAATATAACAGGAAAGTTATTACATAGGTTAAATTTATTTTTAATGTGTGTGTGCTCACATTTCTTCATAAGCTCACATTCCTTCATGTAGAAACCAGAGGTCAACTTTGGGTTTGGTCTTCAAGAGCCATCAACTTTATGGTTTTTTGGAGACAGGCTCTGTCATTGGGTTGGAATTCTCTGGCTAGGCTAGACTGGATGACCAATAAGTTCCCAAGTACTGGGATTACAACATGTGCCACCATGCTTGGCTTTTTATGGGGATCCCGAGGATCAAATTCAAGTTTTTATGCTTGTGTGGCAAACCATTAACAAACTGAGCCATCTCCCCAGTGCCTACATAGATTAAATTTACAGTATGATGCACACTAGTCACATCATATGCAATATTAAAGCTTTGTAACCAAGAGAGTGGCCTGCCACAGGTATACATGAGACGACTGCCATTGTTTTTTGAGCTCTTACTCCATAGTAGGGCTTGCACAGGCATTCTGCCTTTATTTTTATTGATATTTTAAAGATTTTGTACAGTGTATTTTGATCATATTCAGACCTTCTCCCTTATCTCTGCCCCATCATAGACCCTCAATCAATACTGGCTATTGCCCCTGCTCTTGGTTACTCACCAGAACTTGGCGGTAAGACTCTATTGCTGAAGATGCTACATACGTGAGTTGATTTACAATAATAACTGACCTGGCAAGTTCTGCTTACTGGTGCAATAGTGGCACAGATACAACAGAAGAAAACAACCACTTTTTTATTGGATTTAAGTCCCACGTCACAAGATGGAGTCCAAACCTAGAGCTGTTATCAGGATTAGGAACCTGTGGCTGGACAGATCACACGTCGTAGGGAAGAGCCCAGTACTATTACTCTGCTAAACAGACACTAGGTTAAACTGACTCTTAATGGCCTATCATTGTAACCATAGATCAGTGCATATCGCAACCTTTAAAACTATCTTAACATGGCTTATGTGACTCCAAACACTGAGTGTATCTGAACTTAAACATCTGAAAATAACTGACTCTGTTATGGTATTGTATGGCTAGTAGAGTTTTATAAAAGTGACTTAGACTAATTTAACACTCCTTGCCGATTTTAGATATCATGTATTAGTGTATTAGTCAAGTTGGAAAAACTACAGGAAAAATACAGTTGTAAATAGACTCAATGTTCTGTTTATTCATTCTAAAAGCAAGTGTCCTTTTGAAAGGATAAATCCTAGGACCTGCCTATCAAGTTTCCTAGTACTGCGAACAAAGAGAGTTGGATAGTTTGAATCATGCTAGCCTCTGTGAGAAAGCCAGAGCTGGCCTCCCTCCACTTTGTACCATACACATTGCTTATGGTAGGTAGTTACAGCATCAGCACTTGGTAATAGCTGCTGAATGAAATGTGTTTTTAAGGTAGAAAAATACCCTTTAAATACCCTTTTAATTCTCCTTAAAATAATTTTCTCATTAGAATGTTAAGGTTTTTGAAAACTTAAGTAATAGGAGCTTAAAATAGCTTTTCAAGCTATTCTGAACATTTTATTTCATCATTCTTGTATTAAATTAATTAATTAAATTAAATTAACTAGATGTTTTAAAATATGAGAAGATGCGTTCATGAGGAAATCTTGTTTTAAAACCTTAAGTGTAACCAGGTATGGTGGTGCACACGTTTAATCCCAGCACTTGAGAGGCAAAGGAATGTGGTTCTCTGTGAGATCAAGGCTAGCATGTTCGATACATTGAGTTAAGTTCTAGGTTAGCTGAGGATCAAACCAAAATCAAACCAAAAAAAAAAAAAAACCACAAAAAAACCCCTAAACAAAACAAAACCCAAAACTTTATGCATAATTATATAAAACACTGTAATTCTTGCTATCAGATAAACAGTTCAAAAAATCAGTTCTCAAACAATGTTGCAGTTACCCAGGCTTTCTTCTTACTTGGATAATTGGTAAATGTAGGCTTGTTCATGATCTTGAATATTCTAGTGAATATTCTTTTGAGTTGTACATTAAGAAAGGCTTTAACTTGAGCCCTGTAACATTTCCAACCAACATTACATGGGGTCTGAATGTCTTGAACCTTGGCATTCTCTTGGACTCTCGATAAATGCATCTATGCTCTAGATGTATTTTGAGAGCAAGCTTTGTTCTGTAGGTATTTCTTTCCCACAATTACCATATGCACGCTCCCTCTTGGAAGCTCAGCCACCTTCAGTATTGGCATTTGCTGATTAACAATAGCATTCTTCATACTATAGAACATTATGATTTATGGGGATTGCTAGGACTCCCTACGACTTTGCAAAAACATTAGCATATGTATAGGGCTATGAGGAAAGAGAAAGATATATGTTCCTGATCTGCATCTTCAGTAAGCTAAGAGGTAAGCATTTCTGTACCTGGCCGTCTTTCTATGTGAATAATAACTTCTCCATGTTTTCGCTTGCTCCAGTTCTTCTTGATGCTAATGGACTTGACTGATGCTGATAACTTCACTGAGTCATGGAGTCACATCTCACCCTTCAAGAGGGTGAAGATGGACCATTGCACAGTCCTGACTCGTGAACAGACCACACTGATGGCTTGCCATTCTCATGTAGGGCAATAACGTTGAGTTTTTTTTTTTGGTTACTTGATTTCTTCTTTCTCAGCACAATTAGGAAATGTACATGCCAGTTTATAGACACAAAAGGTGGGAAAACAAAGCAATATTCAAAAAATGCTAGTTACTGTAGAATATTGATCAGATATTCACCAGGTGACCATATGGCCAGCTTTGAGTCGTGGCTGCTGCCAGTGTCCAGCTCACAGACAGCCATACCTCAGAAAAGTAGAAAAGTCAAAACTTGGAGTGCGATTTCTATTGAATGCAAGTGCCTTTTAGATGGTTGCAAAGTTGTGTCAATGTAAAAAGGATAGCTCTTGCCTCAACAAAAGTAAAAGTTTATTCTGGAACCAAATATGAGTGACTATGTCCTAGGAACATAGGTTACCCAAATACCATGTTCCATCAAGTAATGATTTCATGAAGTTTTCTAGTAACAGAAAAAAGAAAGTCGTAAAGTCAAAATATTTTTCATATAATTGGCAGATACATCAGGGAGGCAGTCTACAGCAGAGTGTGCAGACTTCTCTTGTAGGCTTCTGACTCTTTCTCATGACAGTTTCAGCTTTTCGGTTGGTGGAAGCCAGGAGTCTGTTCATAAATTCAGAAGGGTTTACCTAACCATCCTGAGAATGTTAAGTCATATACAGAGCTGGACATACGTGGAGATTTAGGGGATGATAAAACAAGATAATTTGGTTCTAGACCTGCAACACTCTAACCTCTCCTCAATCAGTAGCATTCTAATCAGTTACTCAGCCTTCTGGAAGGTTAAGTGTAGGCACAGCTTCTATTTGGGAATTCCAGTTAGCAGTTGAAATTGTAAGCTACATTCTAAGTGAGGGACCACCTGCACATTTCAGTCAACTAAACCTAACTGTATTATAGTACCTTACTTTAAATGATTTTTAAAATAAAAAATTAAAGATATTTTAATAGCTATTAAATGAGAATAACAGTCCTACATGTTTTAAAATTAAAGATATTTTAATAGCTATTAAGTAAGAATAACAGTCCTACATGTTTTAAAATTAAAGATATTTTAATAGCTATTAAATAAGAATAACAGTCCTACATGTTTTCTGTAGTAGTGCTAAAGAGAATGAAAACTATCGGCAATGACCAAAGGAACGGGCAGGGTTCTAAGAACCGTTCTGTCAAACGTGGCACCCATGTTTATTTGGCTATCTGATCCTCAGACAGGACTAAATGGATTTACAAATTTTCCAAAATAAACACAGACTGAAAAATAAAATCACCTCCAGGCTTAGCAAAAGCATGAGACTTCCAGCCTAATAGGTAATTGTTTTGGAAATTTGTGGTTCTAAAATGGGGGCGGGGGGTCAAAATGCAAACGCCATCACAACCATAGCTAATTAAAAGCAGTTGGCGAATGGGCTGATTTTGGCAAAAGGAACTGAATTGCAACACATGAGATGACTGGGACAGAACTCAGATAGATGTCTGAAGATGTGTGTATTTCTTCATTTTGAGGGAATTTCACTTTAGCCAGGAAACTTCATGAAGGATGGTAGTACTCAGAAAGTTATTTATTTGAAGACAAGCAGATAGCTAGCATTTAAGGCAAACTAGTCTCTGAAAAACAAGCAAAAATCAACCAACCAATGAGGCCAAAAGTTGGTACTTTCTGAGCACTGTGTTCCTCCTCCCACCCCAAAGAGTAGCCTAGCCAATTAGGCCTAATTGCTTATTTTAAAAACTGTCCAACTAATATTACTGGCACGATAATATTACTGGCAGGGGCAAGGGAAGGAACAGTCCACTGGAAGAAAAGATCATTAAAGCCTTTGCAGAGCACTTTGATAATACGACCTGAATCCTTGATGTAGCTGTGCATAGTGGTTCATACCTATAATCCCAACATGTGGAAGACTGAGGGAGGAAGTTCAAGGCCATCCTAGGCTACCAAGTATGATTCTGTCTCAAAAACAAAAACCAAGAAAAAAAATCTTAATGCAGTCATATGTCTTGTATCAGAAGTTTCACATTATAGACTTCTCCGAAGGAGATAGAGAGGTAGATAAAAAGTTATCAACTACTTTTATCACCTAGAAAGAGGTGCTGGTTAGTTTTTATGGTCAGTTTGATACAACCCAGAGTCATCAGAGAAGAAGGAATCTCAGTAGGGAATTTTTCTAGGTCAGGTTGGCCAGGGCATGTCTGTGGGGGATTGTCTTGATTTTTAACTGGCTCAGACAGTAACATCCTAGGCAGGGAACCCCGAACTGTGGTTTCGAAGGCAACTATGAAAGTGGGCAGCAAGTTTCATTCATCTCTCTGCTCCTGAGTGTGTGTGTGTGTGTGTGATGTGATTAACTGCTTGAGTTCCTGCCTTCACTTCCCCTCGGTGATGGATTGTAATGTGTAATCATAAGCTGAGTAAACCTCTTCTTCCTTAAATCGCTTTTGCGCAGAGTATCATAGCAGCAAAAATGAAACCAAGACACAAGGAAATTTTATTTTTTGAGACAAGGTCTCACTATGTAGCCCTGGTTGGCCTGGAATTTGCTATGTAGATCAGGCTGGCCTCCAACTCATAGAACTCTGCTCTGTCTCTGCCCACTGAGTGCTTCTGGGCTTAAAGATACATACTAGTGTGCTCCGCAGAAAATATATTTTTAAAGACATATTTGTATAAGGAAGTATTTTGCAGTCTGATTCTGAAAAAGATGCCTTTTTCAGGAAGACGTTGTAGGGCTATGTTTTGAAAAAAATTTCTAAGCATAAGAAGTAATGATAATATTTTATATATACTGCTAAGATGGAAATAATTGATCAAGGAGAATATACATAGTTGATATTATTTAAATAAAAACAAAATGAATATATGTTTCAGAGGGGAGCTGATGGGCTGTAAACCCCAATAGGACAAAGAGTTAACATTAAAAATGACCAACCGTCTTTCCCATTTTGTGTAACAGCCCTCTGCTGTGGTTTGGAAGTAGAGTTAGAACAACAGAACTGAGTTGATTTCAAGTTATGAGTATGTTTGTGTAGTTATTATGTGTGTGTGTATGTGTGTGTGTGTGTGTGTGTGTGTGTGTACCTACATGTGGAGGCCAGAGGTGAATATTATCTTTCTTAATTGCTTCAGTACCTTAATTAAAAAAATGTTATTTTTTATTTTTATTTTGTGTGCATAAGTGTATTGCCTGCATGTATGTATGTGCACCCATGTCATGTGATATTTGTGGAGGCCAGAAGAGGGTGTCAGATTCTCCTGAACTGAAGTTACGGACTGTTGTTAGCAGTCATGTGGATGCTGGGAACTGAACCTGGGTCCTCTGCAAGAGCAGCCAGTGCTCTTGTGCTGAGCCATCCTCCCAGACCCATCACCTCCTTAATTTTTGAAGCAGGTTCTTTCACTGAACCTGGAGCTCATAGATTGGGCTAGACTGGGCAGCCCATGAGTACCGAGGATCTTCATCTCTCTAAGCCCCAAGCACTGAGGTTCCACATGCACGTCACCACACCTGGTGCTTACACAGGTGCTGAGGATCTGAACTCACGATTGCATGAGGGTTTTCTATATCAGTCGGTAACAAAGATTTCCTCTTCTTGTGGATGTCATATTCAAAGCTGTGATGGAATTTGTTGTGTCTTTCCTAGGGTAAGAGTCACTTTTCTACTCTAGTGTCTCTGTGTCCATCTAAAAACTGTGGCAAGATCAGCACTGACAATCTCAGCCAGGTAGCCTCACAAGAAGTGGGCGTACAGTGCACAGTAAAACAAACTCTGCTTCACGAGCTTTTGAACTTTGTCAAGCAGCTTGACATCTTCATTGACTTATTCTAAGACACTTTCTTTGATTTTTCCGGGATTATGTTCAAAATTTTCCAAATTCTATTTGCATTGTAAATACAAAGTAACAATTGCTTTAAAGGAACAAGAAATAGTTTATTCCGAACCCAATATGAGGAACCATGGTGGGATCATGGATTCAAACCACTCTGAAGTAGAATTTACACGAAACTTTATAGTCAAATGATAAAGCAAGAAAATAATTCAACTATTACACTGGTAGGGGCTTGGCAGGTGGGCTCTTGTAACGCGGGGAAATCTTTCCTATAGCTTTCAGATGTTGTTTTACACTGTTCTTAACTTTAAGGTTAGTGGAGGCTAGTTAGTCTGCTAAGTTGGAAAATACATTCCTAGTGGTTTACCTAATTGTCACGAGAATATTAGGTCAGATACAAAGGTTAAAAGTAACTGCTTATTTTTCTAAAAGGCCTAAAGTAGCCTAAGATACTCTTGGCTCTCTACCTGCAGCATTCCATCTGTCCAAAATCAAGATGTAATTCTCAGCCAAGGTCAAACAGTCTGCAGGATGTTAGTAGAAATGAGGCCCTTTGGAGAACAGTTCCGTAGTTCCTTCTGTTGTCCACATAGTCCCCATTGTGCAAGGCAATAGCCGAATGTTGTTGAAGGGTCATTTCAAGAATTTGGCCAAGGAGGGAAGAAAGTAGCCTTCAGGAGAAACACAGCCTTTAAGGAAGAAAGCCTTGCTTGATATGAATGGCATCAGCCACTATGATTTGGCTAGGTAGAATTCTAAGTATTCCATAGGCTTTGCAGAATCCTATAGCGCTGGTGGTTCTATTTATATTATCTGGGATTTGGAATCTAGCAATTACTCTTATGAATTAGAATTTATAGAGATAGGAATGACTATGTCCCATATTATAGAGAACTCAGCCATGTTTTCAGGAAATTGTTTATTAGGATAGGCTATATGATGTCAGGAAAAAGGCAACTGCAATAAATTGTCCATTACCTACACAAATTTGTTATATACTGTCATCATCAACATCAATTACAAAAGTAACTCAATTGAATATATCCAGCTAATTTTCTTCATTTTTCTTTAAGAGGGTCTAGTATTTAGGATGTGGGAGTTGTGGATGTGGAATGGAAATATCCTTTAAAGGAGCTCATTTTAGCACAGTTAACATAGACTTTTGTTAGTATGAAATCTTGAACTTTTCTATATCACTTAGATACAACTTAAATAAAAGAATTAGCCTCTGGAGGCAATATAAAACATTAATTTTCTTGCGTATGAAGACAGTCAAGTAGGGTAAGAGGTTTTAGGTAATCAAATAGTCATAACAGAAGTATGATTAGTAAAAGAAAATGTCAGAATTCTTTGTAGTTTCATTAAGATCATTAAGTTTATTTTGTACTCACTATTTAAACACTTATCAAGACAAAGTTCCAGTGTCTCAGAAAATTCTGAAGGATGTGTGAGACTGTAACAAAAGAACATAGTACAAAAGTGAATCTGGAGAGTCTGGGGTCAATTCATCAGAGTTTTTTGGTGTGACTCCAAGAGTTTCTCCCTGAAAAATTGTGGGACAGGGAATGATAACATGATCATTATGTGCATCACGTGCCTTTCCACAGAGTCTGAGGATCTTTGATGTGGTGTGTCTTCTACTGGAGGAAATTGCCTTAGTTCATGCTCACCTAGTTCTTTGTTCCACAGAGGTTTAATGCAGAAGAATCTGAAGTGCAATGTCAAGCTCTCTGTTCTATAGGAGTGTACATCACCTCAAGGTGCTGTGCCAGGATCACTGCTAGGTCCTAAGATGCTACAGCATTTTGACAGGCAGAAAAATATCCAGCAAAACCAGCAAGATCAAACTACCCAGTTTCAAAGAATGAGATTCAGTAGACTGCTCAAAGGGCTTTAGGTGACATCTCCCATTGTTTCACATGACTGATCAGAAGGGAACTAATTTTACATATGCTGCAGGTAGAACTAAATCATAAGACCTTGTCAGTGAAGGCCAACCCAAGGTGTCCTGTTCATTGTCTTTTGTTTTATTTTAGTTTAGCTCATTAGAGCACTAAGTTAGGAACAGCAAATGTTCCCTCTAGAGGGAAACAAAACTAAGTAATAAGTAGTTAAATTTCTCTATTTGCCCAAATATTTGCAAGTGGCTGTACTGTAATTATGAAGCATAAAACCACCTGGAATATCGGAAGGCAGTGCATCCCCAGACACTTTCTGTTCTTAAAGTTGTTTTTGAATTATATTTTAGCAGAGGCCTCCCTGTTCTGAAGATTGCAAACTTCAAACTTGTGTTTTGTGTTGACTTGTGAGCTGCTCAAAGGAGCTGAATTGTTTCGCCCTGACGTGGGTTGTTTGCACGGTGTCTTGGGTCTACCATGTATGTTTTATGAAACATGAGGAGTCTCAAGTTACTGGGTGGTCACCTTTTATGTGTATATTTTTGGACCAACTTATAAATCCTTTCTGACTTAGGAACAAGAAATGGGTTTTCCCTGTAAGGCTTTCTGAAAACTTCCCATTGAGGCTTTCACAAGAAAATCACTGATCTAATTGCACCCTTTGGGGCTGGAAGGAAACATATTCCCCTGGTCTTTGGTGTATTTATGACCAGACACTCAGAACATTTATGTTGAAAAGAGCATTATTGTAATGAAGGAGATGAAAAAAATCAAACAGGCAAAGTTAGATGAGGCAGGAATGGTTCACCAAAACAGAAAATCCTGGGGTGGTAAACAAACTCAGACAATGTTCTGAAACAACAAAATAGTTAAATGCCAACAGTTAGTTCAGAATAAATCAAAGGATTGCTAACAAAGATGGAGAAAATCTGGGCCCAGGGAAGGACTCACCAACCTCCATCTGAAGAAACATCAAGGTTGGAGGGTGGCCCATGTTGATGATGCTGTGGGGTCACTCCTCTCATGAAAGTCAGTTGGTTCTACTTTGGATGACAATATTGTCAATGAAAAATAAGGACTGTGGTTTAAAGGAAATAAATACTTTATCCTGTGGCAAATGCGAGTGCAGACAATGGAAAAGGACCTTGAGAATATGCATTGTACCTGTCCATGGTCATGAAGTTCCACTCAGCCAAGGTTGGTCCAATGTGTAGAGAAGAGGCCTCTTCAGAGAACAATTTCTTCACAGTGTCAGTGTGTGCTTATTGGTTATAAACTCCCCGGCCATTTAATGTCAGTGTAAAACAGACTACAGACCTGATTGATGACAATGACTGAAAACCAAGCTATTGAAATAATTGTAATCTGTTCTAGAGAAAGGCAATAAACCACCACGTGCTTACTTTTTTGAAAATATTATGTTTACATTTTGCTTGTTAGTTTGGCAAATTTTACACAAAGGGGCAAAAATTTAAAGACTTTAAAATATGAAGGAAAGGATTTTTGAATATTAAGGGAATGAAAATTCAGGGAAGAAATAAGAATGACATTAAATGCAATTATATTCTTAAGTGTGTTATAGTTTCTATTGTTGGTATTAATATGAAGGTAACTTCTTATACAAAGAGACAGGGGGGTCTCATTGTCAACTGAAGTTTAAATTTAGAATACAAAGATGTAGCATAACCCAGTAAACTCTCTAACTTAATATGTATTTTGAGTAAAGAGAAAGAAAAAACCTACAGGAAAAGCCTGCTCCTTATGACTCAGGAAATTCTGCACCTAAGACACAAAACTCACAGTGGAGGGAAGAATTACTACATAGGGATCTGTTCCAAAGCTCTGAACTGGCAGTGTTCTCCAGGGGTCACATTATGTTGTTAGTAACTAAGAATTCAGGGTTGTGTGAAAGGAAATCAGTAAATCAGTAGGAACAGTTGAAAACACCAGGCATTACCCTCTCTGGGTATGTTCCTCAGTTTCTAATAAACCGAACTGTTCTTGCCTTTTGTCTTGGTGTTCAAAAAATGGGATTGTGGATCCTCATCTAGTTTTCTGAATGATGAGAACAAAATGGGATAATAAAAGTGTTAATGAAAGAGAAAAAGAAAAGGACTTGGGGAGGACAAGCCCACCCACCTATCTTTGTGGGAGATGACATTTTTTAGACTAGGTCTTTCTTTACACTTGAGGAGTCACTGAAAATTTGTTCGAATGTGAGAAAACTAAGTTCATTTGTCCTTAGACTTCATAATAGGGCTTTCTGGCTTTGATTATGAAAGGATAGAAAAAGTCAGTTTTAAGCAGTAGAGGGTTAGGAACTTCCTCATTGCCGCCCTCCTCCTCCTCTTCCTCCTCCTCCTCCTCCTCCTCCTCCTCCTCCTCCTCCTCTTCCTCCTTCTCCTCCTTTTTTCTTTTCTTGAGATGAAGTTTCACTCTATAGCCTGGCCAGCTTGGAGTTCACAGAGGTCTGTCTGTCCCAACCCTTATCCATTCTTTCTTAGTGATCCAAGAGATATAAATGGAATGAACAGGGTATATTAAGATCAAATGATGATAGATTTAAGAACTAAACATTTTCCTCTTGCTGTGTATATGGGATTTAACATACTTGTACACTGCAGGATGCAAAATCAGACTTGTAGTCATTTATTATGTCATAAGTACTGTAGTAGAAATTTTACTTAAATTATTTCTTTAGTCCTATAATACTTATCAAATTATTACAGTGTTACTCATTAAATTAGTACAGGATTATTGTAAAGATCAATAGGGATAAAGTAGTATCTGGTACATTAAATTCTCAACATGACCCTATAAGTTTTAGTAGGTTAAAGTGACCCAGTCAATGTCACACCGTTATTAAATAGCTAGAAAAGAATGACTCTAAAGCTTTCATTATAAAAGAATACTCGGATATATAATTATCCATTTCCAAGCAAAAATATGTTATTGTTAAAATATGTTCTGAGAAATATTTATAGTTACTTGTAAGAGTGTTATTTTACCATTCTTTGTCTCAATGTTCAGTGTTTTACACATTACTTAATACTCTCTTTGCAAGCTGAATGTTACAGATAACTGTGACCCACTGACAAGTATTTCCAAATCCATATTGTGAAGAGAATTTGAGAAAATTGATATCCTAAACTTTGTTTAAGGAAATGAATGTTATACTTTCGGGGAGATTTTATGATGTGACAATTTACTTTCTCTAATGCTTTATAGGTGGATTGCTTTAAATAGTCTATGTGTCAGATATAATGGTATGTGAGTGGAATTTAATATCCATAAAGATGTCAGGGCTGTGCTTTTTAGTTCTAGCATTTATTTATAATGCTTATGGACAGAGAAATATGTACAACAATGAGGTAACGTTGAGAAAGTGTAAGAATGAAGGTATTTAGACAAAAGAGTGGCGGAAGGATTTAGTCAAGTTGAATGAGAAAGAGTTTTTATGAGGAATAGACTATTAAAAGGTTAGTGTTAACAGAAGACAAAATAACTTTCTTCACCTAATCATCCCAGTGAAATATAATATAAATTTATCATTGTTGTTGTTAAAATTATAGAGACAAAAGGTCTTCCTGAAGTGATCCAAGGTGGTTTCCCTAATTGCCAACTATCCAGAAAAAAAAAGATGGAAAGAATTTTGTTATGATGTCAAATGTTAAATTTTAAAGACTAATTTTTCGTGTGTGTGTGTGTGTGTGTGTGTATGTGTATGCAAATGGAGACTGGAGGTAAGCTTTGGGTGTTGTTCCTCAGGAACTGTTCGCTTTATTTTCTGAGACAGGGTCTTTCCTGCCTTGGAACTTGCTAAGTAGGCTGGACTGGCTGGCCAGTGAGTCTCAGCGATCTCACCAACACTGGGATTACTGGCATGTGGCAAGTAGCAGGCCTTTTATATCCCATGCATTCTGGGAACTTAAACTAAAATCTTCTTTACCACCTGAGCTATCTCTCCAGTCCAAAGACTTTTGAAATGTGCATGGTGCATGCATGTGTGTGTGCGTGTGTGTACACGTGCTCCAGGGCGAGGGAAAGAAAGAACTGAGTGGACAGGATACATGCAAAAAAAAAAACATTTTAATTAGCTTCCTTGATAACATAGGCATATTATTTTCGAGAACTGATGAGCAGTTGTCTTCTGTCTTTTTGGTTTTTAACATTGCCAATGATGATGTCAGGATGATGGCACAGGATTCTGTGTCTCTACTCATGACTTATCTTTGCCTATAGTGTTTAGTAACTTGAACGATCTGCAGTAAATCATAATTTAGATATACAGAATATGTTTTCCACCAGCAACATGTAGAAAAAAGAAATAAAAAGACAATAAAAAGAGTGATGGATTCTCAGGAAAATTCCGCCAATTTCTCACCTTTATACTACTAAAGAGAATGTAGCATATTCTTATATTTGTAATGAAAACCAAACCAAATACTGGTTTTGATATTTTAATTACTTAAAATTGTGTTTCCTTTTACTTATTATTAGTGTGTGTGTGCGTGTGTGTGTGTGTGTGTGTGTGTGTGTGTGTGTGTACCACAACATGCATGTGGAGGTCAGAGGACAGTTGGAGGAGTTGATTCTGTCTTTCTACCATGTGGGTCCCAGGAATCAAACTCAGGTTGTCAGGCTTGGAAACTGCTACTTATTTCCAATGAGCCATAACACTGACCCAATATATTTGAAAGATTTTTGAGAAATACAGATGGGAAAAAAGATGCAGCTTTCAATGAATACAAAGAAAAAATTCCTTTGGGAGATTATTGAAGTACCTTAGGCAGATTCTAAAATGTCTGTGTTGTCATCAAATCATTCTTACAGAACAAAAAGTTAATTATTTGACTATAAAAATCAGAAACATATGAATTAAATTTCACATAAATACACATGACAAAAAATTACATGTAAAATAAGTACTTGGCAAAACTTGGCAAAAAATTTGGGGTCTGGTAAAACACACAAAGTATTTGGGTTTGGTACAGCCACAGATATTTGAAGAATATCTTGAAATAATCAACCAAATAAAAAATATTCCTAAGTTAGAACATTCCACAGACACTTTTATAGTAACAACATTTGATAATTGATCACTTATTTTCTTTTACTAAAGAAAAAAACCCACTTCTGACAAATTCAGGGAAGATCAAGTTTTCTTTTTCCAGTGAATTCCTATAATTTGAAAACCCAGAATTGACCAGGCATGCCTGCTGCTTGTTTTTAAAAGACTGAAGCAGTACTCCTATTGTAGCTATGATATTCATAAATTGGCCCCCATCCATTCTCAGCTTGTCTTTCCTCTGAAACTTTGAGAAGAACTGGAGAGCTCATCTCATCTGCCTTATAATCTTCCTAATCTGCTCTTCGTTCCCCCGAAACAGATTCATTGCTTTCCTTGAGTTTATCTCCACAACAGCATCTCTGTGGTGTGCTGCGAATAGTCAAACAGGGTATGGAAAGCCTTGTCCTTGTCCATTCTAGAGGACTCTTCCGTTAGTCACGACCTGGCACTTCTCTCCAGGTACCCAGCGTTCCCCTGCTATCCTGCATCTTTTCAGTTTCAGTCCCTCACTGAGGGAGGAATGTTTATCATTCATTCATTCCAAGATAGTCTTTGTCTTGAAGGAGTCTGTAGTTCATTTAGGAAGACTCACATTAGAAATATTACACTTCATGTGCCAAGTACAGTTATAGAAGTATTACCAGGAATTGGGTTGTCATGAAGGGAAAAATTTCACTCCACAGAGCCCACAGAGAAGGAAAGATTCTACTAGGTAAAGATAGAGGCATCTTAAAAGAATATTTTGGCAGAAGAAATATGATTTCAAGCATGACTTTATGAGACAACAGCCCAGAGAAACCCCAGACTAGAGCCAGCGTCTGTGGAAACAAGAGCAGTTCATGTCTGCTCTCCTTTCTTGTCTCTCCCCTGTTATTGGAGCTTGATCATTGTTATCTCATTGTCTCTAGAGCTAACCTTGTCTGGAAACAGCAAAGGTTAGCAAGCACATCCTAGGTCTTTAGTCGACTCTCCTGCCCACTCCCAGACAATTATTTTATTGTTTCTCTTCAAATTTTAACACAGCCTCTTCCAACTAACCACCCTGTTTTCTGTCTTACAAAGAAAGCAGAAGCATTCTGCAGAGAACTACCTCCAGTTCCCGTGCCATGTGGCCACTTAGGTGTGACTGTGCCCAGTGTCTGATGTTGCTGTGGAGGTCCATGTCAGTGACCCTAAGTCTGACCATGACTGATAGATGACTTCCGGTCTCCTTCCACGTGTATGAAGTAGGTGTTCTTATTGATTATATTTTAATTTATAATCAAGGAATATCATCAGGAAGTTGAAACATTTCTGCAAAGTCACAGAGCACAACAGATGGTGCATTTCTAATTTAAAGCCACTTTTGTAATTCTGTCTTGGGGGTCCCTCCCTGTTAGGTCCCATGCTATTTAACCCTATTTCATGGGCTGCATTGTTCTTTGTACTTCAAGTGTTTATTAAATCTTTGTTCTGCAATTGCAAGTTGTTGAGCTTGCTTCTGTAACAGGAGAATATTGGCTTGTGTACTCAGCATTGTTTTCTTAAGGAGAAGTTAAGTTTCCTTAACATGGTTGAGATTTATTTACACTCGGCTTTCTCTGATACCCTGTTTGGAAACTGATTTTGAACTAATGTTTCCTTTGATTTAATGGTTCTACTGACCATTTCTTCATTAAGAGTAAAACCTACACATTTCAGTAATGCATATGCAATGCTGTCTGCTCTTAAGTTTCATGCACGTCTTGCGACAGTGGGTGTGTGCTATGCAACTTTGTCTCTCCAGTGCAGGATATCCACCTGATAGAGTTTGATGGATCGACAACTGAATGTTTGTTTTAAGAGGTGTAACTCCTTTGAATCACGAGTTGGAATTTCTATCCAAAAACTTTCTTTGTATCATGTAAGAAAGGTGGATTTCAATGTTTTTGTTCTGTAAACATGTCATAGGTGATGTTACTGATTTCCGTACATGGGATTTAATCTCATCAAAAAATCTTATTCTTCTGATTTCAGGATATGTGACATTAGGCCCTTGTTTGAAACATTATTGGATCAAGTATTACTCGTTTAGCTCAATGTTACAATAAATATAGTTAATTGAATTATCTCATAATTCAGAAGCTACAGATATTACCACATTATCTGCTTGAGAATACCTACTCACTGTGGTTAGCCATCTGTTTATGGTATCTACATTAAAAACAATTTCTTAAATATTTTTCTGTGTATATGTGGTGTGTTGTGGGTTATATGTACTGTTGAGTGAGTATGTGTTTGTGTGTTCTTGAGTTTGTATTTGTGGAGACCAGAGATGTCTTCCCTCCAGCTCTCTCCATCTCTCTTTATTTTTGAGAGATGGTCTCCCACTGAACTTGAAGCTCATTGGTTTGGCTACATTGCCTGGCCAGTGTGCCTCAAGAACCCACCTGTCTCTGCCTCACCAGCACTGGAGTCACAGATGTGCCACCTCGCCCAGCTTCTTATGTGGGTGCTGGGGATTAAATTCAGATGCTCGTGCTTGTGCAGTAAGCACTTTGCTGACTGAGTCATCTCCCTACCCAGGGAACTGCTAACTTTTTTTTTTTAAGGCCGAAGAGTTCATTTTACTGGGAAGATAGGAATTCAGAGTTGTTTTATTGATTTCATGGCTGAAGATCAACCCACATGCTCTATCAGTCAGTAATTTGCTCTCATTTGTCTACGTGAATAGACTGCTCACTGTAACTCCAGAAATGGGCTGAACTTTCTGGTAGGATAAATGACACAACTCACTTGTCATTTCTGTATTTCTTCTTAAATCAGCATGTAACTGAAGGATGAGCTTCCTTCTGTTTCCTTCTAAGGCTCACGCAGGGGCAATGGCCAAGTCATTACTCCGGCATTTGACAAAGAAATATTGATAAGGTCAAAAATGATCAGAAAAAGAAGCCCAGTACATTGCAGATACAGCTCTGGTCAGATGTGGCTAAGCTTAGTTGATGCTTAACTGTGGTTGTCTATGCCTTCTGACTATTGTCTTTCTTTCTGAGCCGTTTAAGCAGCTTCCGAGAGAGGCTTTTCTTTCCTGGGGCTGAAGAGCTGATGAAGATCATGAAACAATCCACCTGCCTTTCATTGCATTTTCCCTCTTTAAAAACATTTCTGTGTATGAGTGTATAGCCGTCAGGTGTATAAGTGCACCTGGCCATACAGAACCTGTGGAGTTCGGATCCCCTGGAACGGGAGTTAAGGATGGTTGCCAGCTACCATGTGTGGTGTTGGGAGCTGAACCCAGGTCCTCTTCAAGAGTAGCCAGAGCTCTTAACTACTGAGCCAATTCTCTATTCTCTGAATTTTCCTTTAAAAAAAACTTTATTGTTTAAACTGATAAAGTATTTCTGTTTGAATTTTTTTCACAAGCTTGTGGAAATCTCGGATGGTAACTTATCCTTAGATGATCTCATTCATCCCCATGATTTAAATGTCGTTTATTACTAAGACTTATATACACATATCTCTACATAGAGCTCTTCCCTATTCTCCAAACATGTATCCAATTTCCTACCTGATGACTCATGTAGATATTGGGTAGAGTGGATTAATATTTTGGATGAAGATCAGTTTAGTTTTGTTGATGAGAGACCTGAGACTTCTCTTTGGTATCAAGTTGAGATTGTAACGAACCTGAAATGGAGCCAAGACTTCCATTTGGGTTGTTTCCATTTCTTGGCTATTATGAAAGAGCCACAACAAACATGGATGTGCAAGCATCTCTGCAATAGGATGGGTCCTTTGGGTGTATTCCAAAGAATGATATAACCAGATCATATGGAAGATTTATTTTTGTTTTTTAAGATTTCTCCACACTGCTTTCCACAGTGGCTGCACTGGTTTGTGACCTCACTGACAGTGGGCGAGCGGTCCTCTTTTCCCACATCATTGCTGGCATTTGGTATCATTTGTGTTCTTGATCTTAGCCATTCTTACTGGGGTTAGATGAAATCTTAAAGTCATTTTGATTTGCATTTCTCTAATTACTGAGGATGTTAAACACTATTAAGGTGTTTTTTAGCCATTGTTATTTTTTGTTTTTAAGATTCATAGCCCATTTTAAGGAATTGGGTCATTTGATTTGATTCTTTGTTTTTTGAGTTCTTTGAATACTCTGGATATTAATTCTCTGGCAGACATATAGCTACTGAAGATTTTTCTCCCACTCTGTTGGCTTTCTTTTCACCCAGCTGGTTGTATTTTTTTCTGTACAGTATGCGGTCCCGTTTGTCAATTGTTGACCTTAATTCCTGAGCACCTGAAGTTCAATTTAGAAAGTCCTCCTGAGGGGGTAGGGGTATAAAGACGATTAAGATTGATTTAAGTGTTCTGTATGAAACATGCAATGATTGAATAAAAAATATTTAGAAAAAAAAGTCCTCCTGAATCTATACCTTGTAGGGCACACTGCCTATAGTTTCTCTTAACAGTTCCAGCACTTCAGGCTTTGCATTGAGGTCTCTGATGCATTCGGAGCTGAATTTTGTGCAGTGATAGCTATGGGTCTAATTTCATTCTTCTACATGTGGAGACCGTTTGTGGAAGGTGTTGTCTTTCTTCCAGTGTGTATTAGTTCTGGATAGCTTTCGTTGTCAGCTTGATACACCTGGTTAGAGGGAATCTTAATTGAGGACCTTCCTCCATTGGATTGGCCTGTGACCATGTCTGTGGGGCATTTTCTTGATTGTTAAGTGATATGGGAGGGCCCAGTCCACTGTGGGCAGGACCTATGTTGTATAAGAAAGCAGGCTGAGAACAGGCCAGAGGAACAAGCCCATAAGCAGTGTTCCTCCATGGTCTGTGCTTCAGGTTCTCGCCCCGAGTTTCTGCCTTGGCCTTACTAGATGATGCCCTGTGCTATAAACCAAATAAACCCAAATACTCCCTCAAGTTAGTTTTGGTCAGTGTTTTTATCACAGCAATAGAAAACTAAGACAGTGTTCTTGGCACCTTTGTCAAATACCAGATAGTTGTAACTGTGTGCATCATGTTTGGGACTTCCGTTTTGTTCCATTGATCTACAGTTCTGTTTTGTACCAGTACCATGCTGTTTCTTTGATGATAGCTCTGAAATACAGTTTGAGGTCTGGTATGGTGCTTTGTGCTCAGGATTGCTTTGTCTTTCTGGGATATTTTGTGTGTCCATATGAATTTTAGAATGTTTTTTTTTACTGTGAAGAATGTCATGGGGATTTTGATTGGGATTGTATTGCACTGGAATCTGTAAATTGCTTTTAGTAGGATGGTCATTTTCATAATATTAATTCTACCACTCCATAATTGGACTCAGTGGTTAAAAATAAACTACTAACACTAAATAAAGGCCTTTTGAAAGAGTCATATGGAAGCCTACTATAAAAGCATCTTTCAATGTATGCATAGGTAATATAAAATATTTTAAATGCAGTCACCTTATAACAGAGGTTCAATGGTCCTAAAAGACACCAGAGGCTAGCAAAAGAAAATGTCAGTTTTCCGTCATTGACCAGAGAGATCCCCTAGATTCTCCAACAATACTGGCTGTTGCCACTACGTTTGGTTACCCAGCAGTACTAGACAGTAGGACACTTTACTGGAGATACTACATACCTGAGTCACAGAACAAACGAGGAGAAATCAAGCTGGTACTGACCTTGAAGCCCTGTCTCTGCAGGCTAGCTTTCATAGCAACGGAAGGTGCTATGCATGTTTCTGGCAGAGAAGTGATCATCAGCCTTCCCCAGCTGTGAGCCCTGTGAGCTACAACTGACTGCAAAATATGCCCACTGGTGCAATAGTGGCAAGAATATCATGTGACTAACCAGCTACCTTCTGATTGGATTTAAAGTCCACTTCCCCATGGGCAGTCCATAACTGACAGTGTTACCAGGGCCAAGAACCTGTGGCCAGACAGGCCACATGCCATAGGGGAGAATCCGCTACTATCATTCTGCTAAACAGATAAATGTACATGCATCTGGGGTCATCCACTGTGGCATGGACAACCCACCAGTGGCCACATCCCCAAAGAAAAGCGACTCTCTCTAGCAGCCATCGTCTGCTAAGGGTGGGCTTCAGGAGCCTTCCTCCCTATGTTGGAATTTTTAACTGGCTTTATCTAATGCAGGTCTTATGCAGGTAACCACAGCTGCTGTGAGTTCATGTGTGCAAAAGCCATGTCATGTCTGGAGGACGGCATTTAAAAGGATGCCTCTTATTCCTCTGACTTGTATAATCTTTCTACTTCGTCTTTCAAGATGTTCCTCGAGCCTTGGGGGTTGGGAGTTGATACAGCTGTCGCATCAACAGCTAAGCACTCAAAGTCACTATTCTTAGCACTTTGAACAGAAATGTGTCTCTGTATTAACCACTACCTACTGTAATAAGAAGCTTCTCTGACCAAGGCTGGAGGCAGCAAAGACATGCACATATGAACATATTTTATTAAGAGGGCAGTTTGACGATGTGACTTTACTAGATGCTCTCCTACGGTCTGTGACTTTTCATAGCCTTGGTTTTTGACTATGTACCAGACTTAAATTTCTTCCTGTGGAAAGGTCTCAAATCCAGACAAAATAATTGTCACAGAGAACTGAAGATTATTGAAGACGATGTGTTGTCTTCATCTTCTGACACACTAAAGAGTCTCAGAAATTGAAAGTCAAGGTTTTTCACCATCGTCTAGAGAAAAGTGCAGTAGGCTTTGTCATAATTGAATTCTACCTCAACTTGTGTTTAAATTTCAAACTTTTGTTTTCCCGTCTACTAATTTTTATGCTATAAATCCACAAGTATGAATAAGTAGGTTTTATAAGCCTGTGCAAATGATTTATATACTTTTGGTTGCTTTTATTGGAACATTTTTGTTAACATATTTTGTTACTAAGAATCTTTTTAAATCCTTGGGGCTGAGAAATTCCTCACTGACAATGAACCTCTTTCTCATCCCTTCTCCCACATGGAAATGGGTGGAACAGTTCTGAATCCCAATTCTGTAGGTGGAATCATCATTTTTCTTGAGTAATAGAAAAAAAAAAAACAGATAAAACTGATATTTTGCTCCTTGACTAACTTTCGGGTGCGGTCCGCCCTAACTTCAACTTGGGCATTTGATAAGAAGGTTTTGCTTCTTTCCAAAAGAGATTAATAATTTGAGATTTTTATTAGGAAGGCATTGTTGTTTTGTTATTTTTGAGACAGGGTCTCACTCTGAAGCCTGGGTTAACTTGGAATTTACTGGGTAGTGTGAGCTGGCTCCGTTCTCATACAATCCTCTTGCCTCAGCATCCCGAGGGCTGGGATTGCAGGTATGTACGAGGCATTGTGCCTAACAGCAGTGCTATTTTAAAAGACCAAAGGCCAGTGTCTCTCACCAACATAGTCTTTGAAGTCTGAGCAAGAATACAGAATCATAATGTAATAATCTAGCTATCATTCCTAGAACACCTACTCCAGTGGAAAAGCCAGTGAGTCAGCCACTAGAACCGTGTCCACTCCTAATGGTTTGAAGATTTTTGTTCATGTTCAGGGAAATGTCAAAAAAACCTCTGATGCAAAATGAAGTGACTCAAGGAACTGAGGGATAATTAATCTGTAGTAAGGAATCCAAGGGAACGTGCTTGGTACCTTAAAAAGTCTTAAACAGTGTTTTTTAAGAATGGGATGAGCTTTTTTCTCATGACCACTGAATGAAAGTTTTAGGGAAATCAGATATGGCAAAATATTCCAGTGGCTGGGAACCTTTTCTGATAATCTTAGGAACGCCTTACAGTATGCCTTTGAGTACAGAAAGCAAGAACATGCTAGAAGATGCATTATTCAAGGGGGTTAAAATGGAGGTGGAGAGATGGCTCAATGATTAGGAACACTTGCTGCTCTTGCAGAGGACCCTGGAGTTTGGCTCTAAGCACCCACGTGGCAGTTCCCAGTGGCTTGCAACTCCAGGTCAAGGGTATCCAGTGCCCTCTTCTGGCTTCTGTGGGTACCAGGCATATACAGTGCCCATACATACATAAAGGCAAAATACTCTTACAAATAAAAATTTTAAAAGCCTTTTTTTTTCTTTTTTAAAATTGAATTTAATATAACGTGTGTGTGTGTGTGTGTGTGTGTGTGTGTGTGTGTGTGTGTTTGGAGACAGGATCTCCCTGTAGCCTCTGCTGGCCCAGAACTCAGTATGCAGGCTAGGATGACCTCAGTCTCACAGACAACCTCCTGCCTCCGCTTCTCGAGTCCTGGGACTAAGGTTGTGAGCCACCATGCCTGGTTCTTGTACAATATACTTTGGTTGAATTTAGATCCCCTCCTCCACAAATCTTTTTTTTTTTTTAAAGAAAAATATGCTTAGTGGTTGAACTAGAGAAACTAAAATGCCATCTAGTGATATTTTCCCCCTACTAGATAGAAGTTTGTAGATTTTGAAAAATAGAAAGTCTAAGAAGAAAAGGTAAGTCACTCATAATCATCATAGGCATAGATGATGTTGTGGCTCGCAGGGGATCTATGTACAGTTCAAGCTGCAGTTTGTTCAGAAGCAATCAGCAACGAGGGTGAGTGGTGTATATGTTTTATTTTAATTTTGAGCCTCTTCCAAAGGCCTATATTAAAGATCAGTTCCATGTCCAAGGAGCTTCTGGAAGGTTGTGGAACCTTGAGGAGGTAGAGCCAAAGGGAAAGAAATCAATCAAATCGGAAGGGAATGAGCTTGAAGGGTTTGCTGGGTGCAAGTGCATTCTCCTTCTTGTTGACTGGTTCTGATTTCTGGGTTTCTGATTGCCATGAGGCAAGCACCTTCTCTGCCATGTGCTCTCATCATGACGCCTGTCTTACCACCACGGCTCTAAACCCAGTGAGGCCAGCCATGGACAGAGCCGTCTGAAGCCGTGAGCCAAAGTCACTGATTTTTATGTTGTGTTATTGTAGGCATTTGTTCAGTGAGAGACAGCTGACTAACCATGTACTCACGAAGCTGGGATTACACTGAACACATCTTTTTGTAAACAGCTTGCATCTGTGATTACAATGTAAATATTTTCTTATCTTTCCTTATCCTATTTAATATCAATTCAGTATTCCATAAAGTGGATGTGGTGTGGTTTAAGTAATAGTCTTTCCTGCTTATTGGCCTTGTTAGTTTCACTCTTGAAGTATGATAGAAATACTATTATACACATAATCTTTACTTTTTGATAAATTCTTTCACATGGACACTAGAGACTAGGGTATAAACATTTGTAAGGTTTTGGGGTACCATATTAAGTGGTCTAAAAATTTCCTTTTGATTCTAAGTTTCTACAAACTCTTAAACATGTAAAAACTACCTTGAAGAAGGTTGTTCAGTGAATTACAAAAAATTCTTCCTAAATGTTTCACTCAGTGGCATATGGAGAATCTTACTCTCCATGACGATAAAAAATTCCAGAGTAAGGAAAATGTTCTTTTCTTCAGATCATAATTCTGGTGCTTGGAATAAGACCAGGAAGATTATTAAAAGCTTATACATTTTCAATGTCCTTATTTGTCTCTTATCTTTCTTTTTCTCTACCCTCTAGCAACACATATGCCTGGGCATTAAGTAGGCTCATTCAGGGTAGCTGTATACTTAGGTCCAATGTTCTGTTTCTATCTAAGTTATTGTCATTTTAAGTTTTTAATTGATTATCTTGAGCTCAGATATTTTTATGTAAGCATATCATTTATAATAACAATTTTTCTTCCTTTCCAATACAGCTTTCTTCTTTAATTGCATTGGCTCGTCCTCTAGAACAGTGTTGAATTATAGTTGTCACAGTGAGAGCCCTTATCTTGTTAGTCATTTTAGTTCAGATGCCTTCAGTTGTAGACCTCCAGCCTATTCTAACCTAACTATGGACTGCAGTTCCCAGAGAAGACAAAGGACGCAATCATCAAAAAAGCCTGGGAAACAGCTTAGTAAATTCCTTTCCGGGAGTTGAAGAACAAAAATATTAGTACACTAAAACCACTAAGAAATCCTCTAGAAAGGAAAAGGTTCTGCTTAATTTGTTTAGCTACTAGATTTGTTTGTTCTAGGGAAGACTATACTTTATAAACAGACCTGCGGACACTTCCTCTTAATGCGAGTTTGAGAAGCCTGGTTCTCTCATTTGACCTTTGAGTGCTGTATTTGCTGTTGGCTTCTGAGAAATCATTTTTATTTGTTTTTTAAAAAATCAACCATGAAAAGGAAGTTCAGTATTTTTTAAAAATCAGAAATGAACCTTATCAAATGTCTTTTGAAATTTATGGAACTGACCATACATTTTTTTTTCTTTGCTCTTTAAAAACCATTTCCTATCAATGATAAATCATTCCTGCCTCTAGAGTGGATGATGGGCTTTGTGGATTCTTTACTGATGGTTCCAGTTGTAGGCTTGCCATTTTTATCAGCTGTGTGAAAGCTGATAAGTTGACCTTGCTTGACATTGGCTCCTTATTTATAAAATGAAGTGACCACGTAACTGTACTGTTGAGTACAATGCCTTCTAATACCAGGCACTTAATAAATGCTACTGGCTGACAATATCTCCTGCTTACTGCTGAATAACAATTGACACTTGTCTTTTAATATGGTATAAATTTGACCACCTTTTTGTGGTGTCGTTTAAATATGTATGTATGCATGTATGTGTTTGAGACAGGGTCATACTTTGTAGCCCAGGATGACCTGGAACTTACTATGTAGACCAGGCTGGCATTGAACTTGCTGTAATCTTTTTGGTTTCTGGAGTCGTGGGATTACAGGTGTATGTGAGCCACCATGCCACCCTGATTTCTTTTCCTATTACTCTTTTAATGTCATATTTGCCTTTTCTTATGTAATTTTGACATTTTTTCCTTTTTTCATTTATTTTTATTTAATGTATATGAGTGTATCACTTGAATATATGTAGGTGCATATATTGCATATCTATACGTGTTGTGCAGTGCCCTCAGAGGTCAGAAGAGAGGGTTGGATCTCCTGAAACTTGAACTACAGATGGCTATGAGATGCCATGTGGGTGCTGGGAATTGAACTCAGGTCCTCTGCAAGAGCAATCAATGCTCTTAGCCACTGGGCCTTCTCTCCAGCCCCACTCCTTTTCAAAATGGAATATCATTGCTTTATCTAGAGTTAGTTTCATCTGTATCTATGGTTATACCGGGTTTTTTATTCCTAAGTTTTCTTTTCATATTTTTGATCTTTTTCACATTTGCTAGAAATTTATCCAGTTAGTACTAGAATAGGTTTCAATATCATTTTGTGATTTCTAAGATAGTTACATTTTCAGCTTATTAATCATTGCAACTATCTATGAATTTTCTCCCAACTGTTCAATTTTATTATTTGTCTTTTTCAAAATATCTCCTTCAGAAGAATAATGTGAACTTGGGTTTGATATTCCTAATAATGTTTAAGATTTATGTGTATGTTTGTTTTCGAATGTACATGTATGTATCGGATTTCCTGTAGCTGGAGTTACAGGTGGTTGTGAGCCGCCTGGTGTGGATGCTAGGAGCCAGACTGATCCTCTGTTAAGAGCATGCATTATTAACCATTGAGTTATCTCTTTGCCTAGTCCTTGCTTTTGGTAATATATTGGGAGTCACATCATTTTCATTCATACCTTTTGGTTACATCCTATATTTAAGTTATCTCTCAATATCACTCTTTTATTTTAACCTGAATTATTTAGAATAGAGTTGGACCTGCCTGTCAAGATGATCTGGTTTTATTTTATGTGGTCAGTGAATGTTGTCTGTATCAGTTCTACTTTTTGTAATTGATTATGATTTCTTTGTGGCTTATTCATATCATGTACTTCAGAGGCAATTCCTTGGTGTTTGAAAACATAGGTGTTTGTTATGTGCAAAGTTTTATGCTTTAATACATCAGGCTTGTCAATTACTCTTTATTAATTTTCCTCCATGTGATCTTGAAAATATTCCTCGGGTTGTGGCTTCCTCCTCAGATCTGTGCTTCTTCCCAGTCCCTGATAAATTACCTGATTGTTTCATCACTGAGATGGCCTACACTATGATGATCACAGCGGGCCTAGGGAGATGCTGTGATTCATGGGCAGAGTATTGAGAGGTCATTGGTGCAGAGAAAGCAAGCTTCTGACATTAGAAATGTTCATCTATTAAAGTAAATTGTTCTGCATGTTATATGGAATGTCAAAGCAGACAAAAGTTGAAGCAACTGGACTACCGTGAAAGCTGCTACAGCATTCCAGGTGTGACTTATGTTGTAATATGTACTATGTTGACAGGGTAAGGAGGAAAAGAATGAGAGATGATTCCTGATATACACTGAAGGTAGGACCAACTCTGTTCCCAAATGGGCTCGACAGAAAAGATTCAGGAATGAGAAGAATTAAGGAAAAAGAAAATTTCAAGTTGCCAGGTTGGTGGAAAAGAGGACCAGGGTTAAAATGGAGTGTTAAAAGCAGCTAACAATATTTTATTTATCTCTCTCATACATCCTATAAACATCTCTGTGACATGTTGTGTACTAGGAGCTTAGGATGCAAAGATGATTAAGATGTCTTACCATCCTTAACAGAGTGTCACATTGTCCTTTATTCAGTGAACCTAATTTCATGGGCATGAGGTGACCCTGGTCATTGCCACCTGAGTTCACAGTTCAAGGGAGCTCCTTTGGTGGATGGCAGTAGCTGAAGTTCAGGTGCCATTCATTCAGCTGCCTGGTGGAGTGTGTCAGCATCTTCCAGTCAAGGACATGCCATGATTTCACTTTGATGCAACGTTTTGTTTATGTGGAAGCAGTGGGTTCTCTGGCATTTATAAATGATGAGTATTCTCAGAAAAAAAGCCAAAATATAGACAAAATGACAAAGTTTAAAAGTCAGAGAAGAAAAGAATTGCTAAGAGAACTTATAATGCACTGTAACATGCATGGTTCTATTAACATCCCTACTTGAATGTATAAATATATGTATATATATAATAGTATTAGTAAAGTTGAAGAGATGTGAAATTAGTAATTATTAGTAAAAATGTTTATAAAGTTGGTAATTATTAGTAAACATATATTTGCAGGTATATATCCTCTATCTTCTATGCAATACTTACATATACATTCCTAGGGTATTTTTAAATTTGTTAGTCAGCCCCATAGTAAATCATTCATGGAGACTTTGGGAAACAATGCACTATAATCTCCAAGCATGAATCTCAAGACTTTGGCTGAAGTAGACTCATTGAAAACTGTGATAAAAATTAAAAGGCCTGGAAAAACATCAGAGCAATGCAAGGAAGGAAGAATATAAGAGTTTTCAGATTTATTTAATAAGGAGACGTTATGATTGTGACTGATGCCGAAGAGAGGGCACATTGTGCTATAATGATCCCTGGAACAGCATAATACTGAGGGATATTCTTCTCCAGAACATTGGAATGGAAATAAAACTGCCTTAGACACTTCTCGACTCCAAATAGAAATGTCAAGACATATGAATCATTGGACTTACGACAACGTAGAAGAACACAATATTTTGTATTCACATTAGGTGTGTGATTTTGAAAAAATCAGGTAGACTAAGAAAAAATGGGTAAGCAGTGCTTTAAGATTCCCTTCTCAAAGTTTAAAGCTGCCTGGAAAAGGAAGTAGATTTGAGTACCTTAAATGGACTTGTTCAGCCTGGCTGCTAATTTCTTGCTGTCCCTCACAAACATATTAGCAAGTGACATCTAGAGACCAGTCAATGATTGTGTTTATCATCCCGATTAAGGGCAGTAGCCAACTGGACCCGTTCAGTTGAGAACAGACACAAATCTAATCCTTGTTGCCGTATCAGAAAACCAACAAACCCACAGATAGACCAGTACAGTGGGCTGGCAGCATCAAATTGAAATCAGACAAGTGTGTTGAGAAAATAGGTAGTTACGAGTGCATTACTGATGATGTAACATTGTAAATACAATGATGTATGCCTGGTTTTGAACACCAAGCTTTTCAGGCAAGTGAAGTGCTTTCTCTTACTTGTTAAGCAAGTAAGATGGTGAATTCCCAAATCCATACTTTGTCAAGTGCAATGTAGCTTGCCATATCAAATGGTAGCAAAAACTCTAAGTCTAAGGCTCAGAGGGACTTGGGGTTGAACCCAGACTTCTGCCTTTGATAGCTGGTTGACCCCAGGCAAGTTACTTTTTCCAAGCCGGATTTTCTTCATTTATGAGATGGGAGAAGCACAATTACCTATCTCATGAAGTTGTGAGAATAAAAATGAGCCTCTTTCTCCATCTTCCTGTAGGCGCCCTGGTATTGAAGACCTGCGCTATGGCATCTGGCTTTACATGGATTCTGGGAACGCAGACTAGGTACTCATGTTCATGAGCAAACGCTTCACCCTCTGAGCCATCTCTCCACCCCACACTTACGTTTTTGAATTTGGGAAACTTAGGGCTCTTTTCTGTGTTATTATGAAGTACTTCACACCTGCTTTTCTGTGCAACAGAATCTAAAGAAATTCTTCCTGTCTGTATTTGCTGCCAGTCATGTGATGTCTCTTTCTACTCTCAGTAAGTGGGAGAATGTGTCATTGGCTTTTCTGTGTACTGCTTACTGTATGGATCATACTTCTCTCCTGGTTTGATGATGTTGCTGCAGATGATGGGACATCTTTTCTTTTTTTTTTCATTCAGCTGATAATAGTCTGTTTCGTACATTCACCATACAGTATACATCGGATGGTTGAAATCTGTGTTAATTCGGCATCTTGGTTATTGTGAATAGTACTGCACTAAAATGGGAGGACACATGCCTCTTGATATATGGATCCCATTTCCTTTGGATGTATACCCAGTAGTGGGATTGCTGGGTTATATAGTCATTCCGTTATCAGTGTCTTTGAGGAACATCCATACAGTTTTCCTAGTGTGTGTACTAATGTACTTACTCCGTGCCTATACCAGCATTTAGAAATTATTTTTCTTCTTTTTTCCCAGTGATTTTTTTTTTTTTTTGTGGTGCTGGGGATGAACCCAGGGTCTTATGGCACACTAGGCAAATGCTGTAAGCTACACTAAGACACACCTCCAGCCTCTACATTTTCTTTTTAATAACAGTTGAGATGACATCTCATTTTGGTTTTCATTTGAATTTCCACATTGATAGTAAACATTTTTCATATGCTTTTTGTAGGACTTTTCAAAAACATGTATTCATAATTTGTTCTTTAATATATATTTTACTTTTGTTATTTTTATGTGCATGATTTTACCACTTGCATGTGTGTAAGTGCACCTGTGTTGTGCAATGGACACAGAGGTCAGAAGAGGGCATCAGATTACTGGAACTGGAGTTACAGATGTTGTTAGATGCCATGTGGGTGCTGGGAATCAAACCCAGGTTCTCTGAAAGAGCAGTCAGTGTTATGAACCACTGAGTCATCTCTTCAGCCCCATAATTTGTTGTTTTAACTGAATAATGTAGGGCACAATGCAGGATGGATCTTAGCCAGGTCACCTCCTATGAGGATTAAGGGAGTGGCTCCTGTGTATGATGCAGTGTGGACCTTAGCCAGGTCACCTGCTATGAGGATTAAGAGAGTGACTCCTGTGGGCGTGGTGTTCCACGCCAGCTAGGGGTGACACCAGCTTCTGCCCTGCATCTGGAGAGAGCCTGCACCGAAATGATCCACCCCATAGGGGGTTGGCTAACCAAACTCATAAAATCCCCTGCACCTCCTTGAATAAACGAGTTTTGCTGCGGCTTGCCGTCCACGTGCTTCTCATTCAGCTCACGGAGTCTGTGTGTTGATTGTGCGCCTCCTCACCCCCTTCGGTGGAGACCCTGTGTCCCCCTTGGACCAGCACTGAGCAGAGGGTCCCCAACAAATTGACTTTTAATCTTTTGAGGTTTTGGTTACATACAAACCATGAGCCAGATAGCCTGTGCTTCCCCATTCTCCTCACCATCTCTTCCCTTGACTCGAGGAACTTTCTGTTTGATTTAATTCCTGCTGTAATTTGGATTTAGAATTTTCCCCGGGCTCGTGTGCTAAATAACTGATGCAAATTGGGAATTGGGAGGCCTTGGAGCTTATTCAGGTGAGCCTGATCGGAGGGATCACTGGTGCCTTCGAAGGGGACTTTGGGACCCAGCCTACCTCTTCCCCTCTTTTTGTTTACGGAGGTAAAGGCTTTGCTCTGCTGTGTACTCCGAACTGAGCCTTTTCTTTATTGTACTCAGTGGCACCTTTGTCTGCAATCAGCTGGTAGCAGGTGCTTGCCTTTATATCCGGGCTTGCTGTTCTGTTCCATTGGCCTGTCTCTGTTTTCACACTAGTATGTTTTTGTGATTACTCAGCAGTTTTAGTAATTTTGAAGTAAGGTAGTGAGTGTGATGTCTCCGGTTTTCTATTTTTGCTCAAGATTGCTTTGCTTATACAGAATTTTTTACGGTGGAATGCAAATGTCAGGATAGTTTTTGCTCTTCTGTGAAGAATGTCATTGGTATTTCAGTAGAGACTGCATTGTAGTAACTGCAAAGGAGATCACTAAGAGTAGTAGGGAAATTTTAATGATATTAATTTTTTCAGTCCATAGGCGTGGGATTCCTTTCATTTTCTCGGTGATTATCAATGTCTTGACATTTTCTAGCTATATTTTTCTAACTATTATAAATGAGATTACTTTCCTTTTCAGACAATGGGTAGAACATTACTACTGAGTTTTAGATGCTGGCTTTATATAGTGAAACTTTGCTGGAGTCACTTACTATTTTTTGGTTTACTAGCATTAGTAATAGGTGTGTGTGTGTGAGATCTTTGAAAAAAAATTTTTTTTGTAGATAAGATTATGCACCTGCAGTGGAAATTCGACTCTCCTTTCCATTTCTGATCCTTTTTTCTTGCGTACTTCCTCTGGCTAAGACTTCTAGAATGGTGTTGAATACAGACAGCAGAGGGAACATCTTTGTGTTATTATTTCATATCTCAAAATGAAAGTTTCAGTTTTTCCTCAGTCCTTATATAATATTATCTCTGAACTGGTTAGGTAACCTTATCTTACTGATGTACGCCTCCTTTGGTTTTTATCGTGAATGGATGTTGACTCAAAAAGCGTTTAGCCTGTCTCTGCTGAGATGATCTTGTACTTTCGTCCTTTTCTCTGCAGCTGTGATAGATCATGCCTACCGATTTGCATACTTTAATCCATTCTTGTATTGTTAATGAATGCTACTCAGTCATGGTTAATAATTCTCTAAGTGTGCAGCAGCATCCTGTACACCATCCTGGGACTTTATTTCAGGGATATTGGCCTGTAACTTGTCTTCATTGTATCCTTATCTTCTTTCAGTGTTAGTGTTATGCTGACCTTGTAGAATGCATTCGGATGGACTGTGCCATCTTCCATTTGTGGAGAAAATTGAACAAAACTTGATGTTAGTTTTTTGTTGTTTGTTTTGACACTTGCTCTCCCTGTGGTCCCAGTTGGCCTAGTACTCACTATGTAGAACCAGCCTGCCTTAACTCACTGCCTCTGCCTCCCATGTGCTGGGATTAAGGGTGTGTAGCACTATATCTGGCTAGTTCTTTATGTTTGGTAAAATTCACCAATGAAGCCATCTGGTTCTGGCCTTCTTTACGATGGGAGGTATTTTCTCTCCTTAGCCAATCTCATTATTCATGATGTGTTTAGATTTTCAACACCAAGGAATTTGTTTGTTTCTTCTATGTCATCAAATTTGTTGGCATATAGTCATCCATGGTGTTCTCTAATGATTTGTATGTCTGTGCGGTGCGTTGCCTCCTTTGTCTCATTTTATTTACTTGGGTTTTCTCTCTCATCTTCTTAGTAGCAGACAGAGCTGTAAGTCAAAGGTTGCCCTGTGGATGTGACTGGTCTGTTGTCACTGTTTTGTTCTCGGGGGAGGGGAGCACCAAGCAAGAATTTTTTCCAAAGCTTATAGTTGATATTTTGTTTAGAATGAACTTGGGAGTTCGTACAAAGGTTAACTGACACTTGAAAATCCCCACCATGAGCCAGGGCAGGCCCAGGGGCCTCAACCATGGTCATTAGCCCGTAGTCAATTGCTACAGAGACCGGCCTGGTTCTGGGCCTCAACGATCAGTCTGTGATTCCTCTGTCATGACTTGTTATCCACCTCCCCTTTTTTTCTCCAAATGGATAATTATTACTCTTTCTGTTGTGCTTCTGCAAGCTGGGGATTGGGAAAGTGGACAGTTCTTTCACCTCCAAGATCGACAATAAGCTCTGTTGCTTCTAAGTCTCATGGCTTTAAGGACCTGCACAATCATGGCTCAGTGCTCCAGGCGCATTTCACTGGTGGTGGAGCAGGGTGAAACATGAGGCCTTCAGATGTGGCCACAGGTCTCTGTCTGCTGCTCCAGCAGATCCAGAGGCTCTGTTTGCAAACACTGGCCAGGTGACATGAAGCCTCTGGTCTCTGCCTGATTCTGCGTCTCATTGTATTGGGTCTGGCACAGAGTTCCAAGGCATAATCTGGTGCTTACTGTCTGGTCTACGTCCAGCAGATGCAGGTTTGAGCTGTGCTGTGTGTGGTGCTGGCTCAAGCTGGAGGGGCTGTGGAAAGAGAGAGCCTGCTGCCCACCTGGCTACTGTGAGACTGTAGCCTTGAGGAGGGTTGGACCTCCCACCTTCCACCGTGGTTTGTCAGCTACTGGCCTTCTAGTTAAATCCTGGGCTCAGTTCTCTTTCCTGCCCTCTGTGCTGCCTGGAGCTGGGCGATGGTCATGTGAGCAAATCTTCCTACCTTCTTCATGCATCTTTATTATTCATTATGCTAAAACCAGGTTCTGAGACCTCTCACCTACTTTCCTTAGCTCTTAAGAAAGCATCAGGTGTGTGAATAATTTCAAATAGACATGAAGAGATGGTTGATGGAGGGTCTTACTAAGCTGCCATCTCTCTACACTGTTATTGCTGTTGGTTTAAATTTCTAGTTTTTCCTTTTGATACCAATAAGCTGTTTTTTATAACAGCAAAAGGAACATGTAATTGAAATCATACATATTTTGAAGACTTTTCCTGTGATAAACAATGACTATGTTTTCAAATGGAAACTTTTATTTCTTCCTTTTTTTAATAAGGAAAATGATATTAAGATTCAAGCATTTATCTGGCATCTTCAGCCCAGTCAGTTCAAAGTATTTGAGCACCCACTTCTCTGCAAGAACGTATGTGAAGAGAACTAGCCATTCCTGGGAGTAGCCTGACAGAAGGGTTTGAACCTGTGTTTCCTGACCTTCCTCTGAATGGCTTACTGTTTTCCTGATTTTTAGGATGATATTGGTGGATGGCCAGTATTACTTTTAAATATTTTCTCTTTTCTGGAAGAGATCTAGAATCTTTTTAGCTTTTGTACAGTTATCTAATCAACCTCATACAATGCTAAGAATGAGATTTTAGTGTGACAAATCATAGAATCATATGTCTTTAACGCTTGTAGCTAGCATGGGGTAATAGCGCCACCACAGTTAACAGTAAAACCTTTTTCATTAACGTTTGCTTAGCTTTTTCAAGAAAATGAATTTCTTTAAGCCATTGGGTAATATCTGTAGTTCACAGCTGATCAGTTCATCTTGAGCCTGTTCAAGCCTGCCTATCCTGTACATTTCCTGTGCACACAAACATCCACGTACACACACATGCACAGCTTGTTTTTGAACTTAGATCCTCAAGGCCTTTAGGAGAAGTGAAGGCTTCACTTTATAAATAAAGTCTTTCATGAGATTATAAAATAAAATGTTTTTAGGGATTCATGTGCACACTTCAACTTTTAAAAAAATTCACACAAATATCTCATCACATTAAAAAATCCCTAAACTATTATTTTGGAAACTTTGCTTTATCTTTTTGTGCTGTTAAAGATTCATTCTGTTTAATTACGTTCTTATTGGGCTCTAGAGAAAAGATATTTAACAAGCATTAATTATATTTAAAAAGCTTATACATTACAAGAAACATATAATTGCATCACTTACTGGATAAACTATTAGATCTTAGTCTAATGAATGCTTTTATATCATTACTACTAAGCACATGTATTTATAATGGAATCTTTTTTCATTGATAGCCTTTTCACTAGGTAACTTACAGTGCTCTGAGAAGCACTTGTTTTGTCCTTTAAACAACTCTAGGATGGGGCTGGAGAGATGATTCAGTGGTTAAGAGCATTGACTGTTCTTGCAGGGACCCAGGTTCAATTCCCAGCAACCACGTCGTGGCTACCAATGTCCATAACTCCAGTTCCAGAGGATCTGATGCCCTCTTCTGGCCTCTGCTGGCATTGCACAACACAGGTGCACTAACACTCATGTAAGCAGTACACTCACACTCATAAAGCAAAAGTAACAAAATATTTTAAATATCTCAAGGACTGGATGCTCTTTGAGAAGAAAGGGAACGCGAGGGACAATATCTGTAATTGATGAATGTGTTGGCTGCTGCAGTTTGCCCATTATTGATCACAGTAACAGCACATTTATTGAATATTTGCTGTACTAAGTGTGAAATTTATTTACTCCCTATAATAACGAGGAAGGAAGAAATGAAATTAAAGACATTTCACAATGTGGCAGGTGCAGGCTCCGGCCCACTGGGCTAGATTCAGGCTGTAGGGCTAGGACAGGGTTATAGGTTATATAGCTGTTCAAGGCTATAGTAGCTAAATTATAGGCTCGTGGTGGGGTGAGACTGAGTGGAGACTCGGTGTTTGCTAACAGAAGACATGAAATCTAGGGTGAGGGTTGAAGGTGGAGATGGAGGAAGAGGTCTGAATATAATCAAGATTCAATGTATGAAATTCCTGAATCAGTAATCTTTCTCTTACACTTAAAAAAGAAAATTCTGTAGAAATAAACTGATTTTTAAAATGAGAAAAGGCTTAAGCTTGAGCAGGAGCGTTTGGGGAACCCAAACGCTTAACAGGCCTTAAAAATCAATAATAATAGAAGACATAGACTTGGTAGGTCTTGAAATCAGTATTAACAGAGGACATGAAGTTGCAGGGTTATAAGATGGAGATAGGGAGTGAAAAGCAGTCAGAATACATTGTACGAAATCATCAAAAAACTGATAAAATCTTTTTAAAAATAAGAAAGGAAATAAAAATGTTAATGAAATTGAAATGTGAAAAAATGCCATGGACATATAAAGAATGTGTGTGTATATATCCTCTATCCGTCGCTCCACCCATCCACGCACACGTCTAGGTATGTATTTGCGGCACTGAGCTTGAACATTAGGCCCTGTTTATACTAAGCAAGGGCTCTACCCACTGAGCCATGTTCCCAGCACCTCACTGGTAAATTCTGGGCAAATATCTACCACTGACTACATCCCCATTCTATTTTGTATGTTTGAGGCAGGACCTCTTTATGGGCTTAAACTGGCCTTAAACTTGTTTTCCTGAGTATCTGAGATTATATCCAGCTATAAATATATACCATAAAGGTATTTTTATATATAGAATATATAAAATTATAATGTGATACAATGTTGCAAATATATAATAAACTGTTCTTATCAATTAGGTAACAACATGCAAAAATTGGGCTTTAAGTTATGCTGTATCCTTTAATTCTTAATATTCCTTATGGTGTATTATTTCAACTTTGAGACTGTTTTTATTAGGAATGAGAGTTTAGCTGCTGTGTCTGAGGTCAAGTCTGGGGCAAGGGCCATGTAATAGACTAACTCATGCATTCCTCAGTTGCGAGAGATGACTACATTTCATGCACAGCACAATATCTAGCTGATGACAGCCTTAAGAATATTTAGGCCTTTTGAAATATTCATATGGAGACCTACCACTGCAAAAACTTCCTAAAATATATACATATATATAAAGAGTTTCAATGGAGTTACCGTATAATGGGGGGACAGTGCTCCTACTAGACACCAAAAAGTAGCAATTAATAAGTCCAGTGCCAAAATAGGTTACCTCTTTTGGACTTGTTGGCCAGTGAGGTTCCATAGACCCCCAAAACATGACAAGCTTGAGTTAAAGAACATGCAGAAATCAAGCCAATACTGATGGTGAAGCTTCATCCCTAATGGCTAGCTTTTCATAGTGCTGGAAGGTACTATGTTGCCAGAGGAGAAAGGTAATCATTAATCTTGCCTGGCTGTGAACTTTGTGACCTACAGTAACAACTGGTCTATCAAGAGATGCCAACTGGTGCAGGAGTGGCACAAATGTTACCGGAGTAACCAGCCACTTCATACCTGAATTTAAAGCCTGCTCCACAAGACAGACTCCATACCTGGGACTGTTGTCTGGGCTGAGATCCTGTGACTAGGTAGGTTCATAGGCTCTAGGGGAGAGCCTACCATTATTCTGCTAAATGGACATAGTATTGATCTGACACCTAATGATTAATTGTTCTATCCATAGACTGGTGTATCTATCAACCTCATCAGAGAAGCTTCTTTTTGCAATAGACAGTGATTAACACAGGAACCCACAACTGGTTGGTGTGCAGGGAGTAAGATGTGGAGTACTTAGCAGTGAATGTGACATATGTATCACACCCTGTTCACCAAGGCTCAGGGATCATTGCAGAACAGAGAGGGGGAAGACTGTAAGATCCAGGGGCAATGGACATCTACAGTGAAGCAGTGTTTTCCGTGAGCAGCAGAGAGTGCGCCCAGGAAACCACAGTAGTTACGACTGCATGCACGAGACCCGATCAAGCTCCAGCTAGACAAAACTCCAGCGTGAAGGCAGGGAGGTAGGTATGAAGTCACACCCACTGGCTGAGGAGCTATTGGCAGCTGATAGCTGCTTGGAGAAGGAGAGTTGGTTTACTTTAAGTGTGGTCCCTGGTAGGTTAGCCATCCTCCTAAGGAAGGGTGTGCAACCAAAAGTGTTTGGGGAACACACATTGAGCTTGATGGGCTTTAAAATGAAAAGAGGACATGAAGTTGGCTATACAGGCAAGTGGCTGGATCTGGGAGGAACTGGGGACGGAAAGTGACTATGATCAAAATACATTGCATGACATTTCCAAAGAATTAATAAAATATTATTTACAGTATTTTGTTCAAGTACAAATGATTGATGATTTAGGAGGAGCACAGAGGAGGAAGAATAGTGTAGTCCTCTGGGGACAGAGAATCCATCACGTCTTACAGTTTTGGATTTCCTTTCTCATTTGATCAGTCCAGTTTTGTTAGAGGTAAATGGGAGTAACCTCAAGTTTATTCCAGTTTCCTCTGATCTTTACTGTGGAGTCAGTCAGCAGAGTTGGATTAACATCGTGAGCTCTGAATCTTTGTGGCCTGACTTTGCCACAAAGTTTCTAAACCTCTTGATATCTCATTTTCCTCTCCTGGAATATTATGAGACCAGGAATACCTGTCTAATAGCACTGACAGTAAAATGAATTAGTGAGTTAGCACATCTGAAGAACGTGAATCAGTGCTTGGGTCTAGAGTAGGTGCTCACACACTATTGATTCTAAATGTCCTGTTGACAAAGGACAGCTTTCTTAAGAAAATGGAGAACGTCATGCGTTTTCCAAGTGTGCAGTACTCCATGAGAACCATGTTAAATATTCGATGGCTCATCTGTCGAGATAAAAAGTTCTTATCTAGTCACCGTGGCTTTGTTAATCACGGGAAGGAGACGGCATAGACAGCTCAACAGTGCAGAGGGTCAGCTTGCCGCTCTCCTGGTGTTCAAGCCCGTACTTTATTACTGAGTTAATGTGGAAAACCAGACAATGCCTATGCTCGGTGAGGTGACCAAATGAGCCACAACAAATGAATCATCAAGTTCAGGTGACTTTAGCTGTTATTTGTTCACAAATTTTGAATTATTTTCAATGAACTGTTGATAAAGACAGAACTGCACACGGCAGCTGGTTTGAATGTCAGGTGAGGCCGACGTGTTGATGCTCTTCTCATTCTGAGTGGGACTCTGCTGTTGCTCAGAGTTCGCAGGCAAGGATGCGACTGCCCTGCTCCCAGTGGGACACTGCTTGCCTTGTTCTGCTCAGTAATTCCTTAAGGGGCTGCTGCCAACCACGGGCCATGTACCATGTACTCTATGTAAGTTTCAAAACATCATATGAAATCAATAAATATTGTCATGGTGCAACAAAAGTCTTTGATAGTTGTTTAAAGCTATTTTTATTTCATTTTTAATTGAGACAAAATAGCTGTACATACTTATGGGGCGTAGTGTGATATTTCAGCATATATGTGTGATGCATACTGATTTCATCAGGATAATTATAACATCTGTCATCTCAAGTATTTAACTATTTTGAGTGTTGGACTCATTCCAGATCTTCTCTAACTTGAAATATACAGAAAATTGTTGTCACAACAGTTCCCTTATGGTGTCACGTACTCTGCTACAGTTTGTCCCTCTTCACTGGATAGAGTCTGGTTAGAAAAACATCCATGAAAGGAATGTTAATAGAGTTCATATGACATCAACTTGTCTTTCCAATTTTTATAACGTTTTAATTGTTTTCAAGTGAAAGTTTGGTAAACTGTTGGAATAATTTCTTAATTTTTAAAGTTTATAACTTAGAATGACAGAATTCCCATGTTGTATGATCTGCAGGTGGATCTTATGAATTTAAACAGTGGCTGATCTGTGTGTGAGTCAAAGGTATCAAAAATAGTGGTTGACCTTTTTTCTGGTTCTGGGTTGCCTCACTCAGGATGGTTGTTTACAGTTTCATAAATTACATGGCAATTTCATAATTTCTTTTTTTGACAGATGAATAATAGTCCATTGTGTAAATGTAGCATACTTTCATTATCCGGTCATCAGTTGGTGGACATCTAGGCTGATTCCATTTTCTAGCAGCACTGAACGAATGAACAGATGTCTCTGTAGTAGGATATAGAGGATTTGGGGAGTATGCTCAAGTGTGGTAAAGATACAGCATATGATAGATTGATTTGTAGTTTTTGAGAAATCCATACTGCTTTCCATAGTGACTGAACCAGCAGTGGATGAGAGCCCCCTTTCTCCTCATCCTTGCCAGCACTGGTTTGTGTTTTAGATTTTAAGGCATTCTGACTAGGGTAAGATGAAATGTCAAGGTGCTTCTAATATGTATTTTCCTGGTTGAATGATACCTTTGAATTCTTAGATATACATGTTTCAACTGGAAAATCCAGAGAGGTCAGGAAACAAAGATCAAGGAGGAGATGCCTTCTGGGAGGGATGAGAGAATGCAGCAATGTAAAGGAGGAAAGGATACAGTAGGAAGGGCTGGTTTGGGAGGGAACGGGAGGTCGGAGCAGAGCGGGGAGAACAGGAGGGATGAGAAGCACCAAAGCCTTTAGAAAATTCACACGGAAACTACCACATAGAAGCCTCTTCAGGGATATACATACCCATATACACGATTAAAGGAGACTAGGAGGAGTTACCGTATAATGGGGAGCATTGCCCCTTCTAGATACCATAGGATAGCAAAGCCCAATGCTAAGGATGGACTCTGTCTTCTGAAGCTGTTGACCCTCAAATTGCCTCTGCTCTTGGTTACCCACCAGAACTTAATAATAAGATCCTATTGCTGAAGACACTACATATATGAGCCATAGGAAAAACAAGGAGAAATCATAGCGTTGGAAAGTACATCGCATGCTACCAGAAGAAAAAAATTAATCATTCACCTTACCCAGTTGTGAATCTTGTGTACTTCAACAACAACTGGCCTGGCAAGATATGACTTCTGGTGCAATAGTGCAGGAATATTACGGGAATAACGAATCACTTTCTAATTAGATTTAAGGTCTGCTTCATAAAATGGAGTCTATACCTAACATTGATATTAGGCCTAGGAACATGCAGTTAGATAAGGCACAGGCCATAGGCTTTATATTATTATTCTGATAAATAGATTTAGTACTAAAGTGACTCCTGATAAACTACTGTTATACCCATAGATTAATGCATCCCCCACCTCTCACCAGAGAAGCTTCCTCATACAGCAGATGGTAATTAACAAAGAAACCCATAACTGACTAACACTCAGAGAATAGAGTTTGTGGAATTCTTATCCCTGTAGAGGATACCTGTATCAAAGTTCTGCCTCTAAAGGCTCAAGGGTCAGTGCAGAAGAGGTGGCAGAATGATTATAAGAGGCAGAGGTGGTGGAAGACCACGAGGAAATGGAATTTTCCAGACAGTTGGGAAGTTAGTTAGAATTCACAGCAATGGTGACAGCATGGATAAATACTATGGAAGGTTAAGCCAGACAAAATCCCAGCACAGATGAGAAGTGGATAAGTAGCCTCACTGTAACTGAGGAACCACTGGAAACTGATGACTGCTGGGGAGGGAAGATTCAGTCTGAGTTAAGGGTGTGACTCTTGGCAGGTTAGCCAGACTCCAGTGGATGGATCCACACTGAAGCCCATTTGGGGAAACAAATTTGATTCTATAGACTTACATATATCATATGTACAATACAGGCACATACATACAATAGAGTACATGAAATCAGACAGGGTTAGTAGAAGGGAATGCAATGAGGGGGAGGGGACATAAATAGGATCTAAAGACATTGTGTGAAATGCACAAAGATCAATAAAAGAAGGAAAATGATGGCTGAGTGTGGGTTGGCTGGGTCAGCCTCGGGCTCCACAGAGAAAGCCTGGCTTGGTTTTCTGGAGCAGATGTCTTGGAAAGTAGCAGTCACAGGCACATAGTGGCTGCCTGCACAGCATTGCATTCCAACTATCTTCACCCTTTTAATGGCAGCAAGGCTTACCCAATGTGTTTTCCATTCCACCCCTGGATGTTGTTAAATTCTAAAATCACCTGCAGATGTGGTGTTTATAAGTTCAGCTCCACTTATCTATCAGAGATATCTCACTCACTTAAATTTTGTGTGCCAATCCCAGAAACAGTGTAGAATGATTGCAACTAGAATTTGTTCAAGCTAAACAAATATTTGTTGAATACACACAAAGACCAGCATTAGGATTAGCTGGGTTGTGCAGCCTTGCCCCTTCTAGCTCCTGTTAACTTTTGGTTTTTACATCTTGCAGAGTCTGGTTTGAGTGAAATGAAGGCACTTCTGTGTCATAATGTCAGCTAAGGGAGCTGGAGAGGACCTTGTGCGTGGGTTACCTGGGAAAAGTCCTGGTCTCCTGCAGCTCTACTCAACTGAATCTTGCATGATCTCTCACATTTATCTGCTCTGACAAACAGGCTTCTCTTTTGGCTTCTTACTCTTTGCCACATTTCCTTGTAGGGTTGGTGCTCGCTGTGACTAGAGTGTTAGGCCATGTGGATGGAGCCCTGTCCACTCACATGCTATAAAGGAAGAGAAATTTACTAAAGTTGATAAGTAATAGGATTGGAAGATTCTATTAGGATTCTCCAGGGAAACATAGTAAGTATTGATATGTATTCTATATCTCTGTATAAATCTATATGTCTCCAAATACACAGCACTTGTACACATATAAATACATACACATTCTATATATCTAGTGATTCTCTAGCATTCTATTGCATCTGATTGTTAAATTTCATTGCACATCTACTTAGAGATGCATGTCTTCACTCATTAAAACATTTAACTGGTATCTGTACCCTTAACCAATACGTGTACATTCACTATCTGAAGTACAGCAGAACGTTGCAGGATCCTTGTCTTCATCTGCAGTGGAACAGGGCTTTTCTCATTCAAACAGACTCAACCATCTCTGGCCTAATTTCTGCTTCCTCTGTCTTCCTACTTCAGCTCATACTGCCTACTAGTGACTAACTCATCCAGATGAATTAAGCAATTCAAAGTCTTTACTTTCAGCTTAATATCTTCAGTAACTTCTAATTAATCATCAAGTAGGTGTCCAACCTTTGTACTCGTATGGGCAGGACCTTCTCCATCTTTTGCTGTCTTCTCTTTTTCCTTTCATTTTACCCACATGCTAACCCAACTATCTTCAAAGACACCCCAGAATTTCTCACTTCAGTGCCTGTGTGTGCACTAGATCTCCTGCTGAAATACCGTCAACTCAAGTCTCTCTATGTAAATTCTGCCTATACTTTAAAAGGCCAGTCAGTCGTCATCTTCTCCATCAAACCTTACCCAAATGTCCCCTAAGTTGAAACAGACTATGAAACAAGTAAATAAATAAAAAACTTTCCTTTCTTCTGAGGCTATTAATATACATTTTTCAAGAGGGAATGGGTGTTTTTCTTGTTATCTCCTGCCTCACCATAGGTCCAGAACAGCAGGGCCAATTGATTAGGGACTGGGACCTCTGAAACTGTGATCCAAAATAACCCTTTTCTTTCCAAGTTGACTATTTCTGGGATTTTGTTATAGCGATAGAAGGCTGACTAACTTTGCAATGGACAGAGTAATATTAAGACTTATCTGGAATCAACTGGCCTCGAGCGTTCAGCTTGAATGACTGTGTATGATAGAAGGAATCTATTGTATGTCTCAACTTAGAAGTGGTTTTTGATAAGGTTAGCGCTGCTTCTAAGTCTCATCTAGTGTAAACAGAATGCCGAGACCTGCCTTCACCAGCAAGAAGGAATTCTCCTGGGGACTGTCTTTGGATTGGAGCTAGAACATCCCCTGGGTCTTTGCCTGCTGGCCATTGAACTGGAAGAACACTATTGCTGCTTCTAGGTCTCTAGTCTGCTGGGTTTGTCACTATTCATGGATTAGTGAGCCAATTCCATATATTGTCTCTCTGTCTCTTCTCTGTTTCACCTCCTCTTCCCACACACCCCACATTCTCTTAGCTTGTTTCTCTTGAGAACCCTCACAGAACGTCTTAGAGACTACTGCCACTTGTCTGTCTCTCCTCTTGAAAAATATCCACGTTCCTGACTAGGTTCTAGATGTTCTAGTTTGACTTTCATTGTTGTAATAAATACCATGACCAAAAGCCAATTTGGGGAGAAAAGGGTTTTCATCTTATAGGTTACAGTTCATCACTGAGGGAAGCCAGGGCAGGGGTTCAAGGAAGGAAATGAACTGAGTAATAACCGTGAGATGGTTACTGAACTGCTTCTCTGGCTTGCTCAGCTGCCTTTCTTCGTAGCCCAGGCTCATCTTCCCAGGGGTGGTAAGACCACAATGGGCTGAGTCCTCCTGTTATCAATTGGCAATCAAGCAAATGCCCCATAGCCATGCCCACAGGACAGTCTGATAGAGGAAATTCCTCAGTAGAGGGTCCGTCTTCCGAGGTGTGTCCAGTTAATAACTGAAGCTATCTGTGACAGTGGATAAGACACTGGAAATTCAGAGGAGTCAGATAACCACTAGAGGATCAGCCACTCAGTGACTAGGAAAAGGTCCCAACCAGGATTGATATGGTGACCTGCTCATAGTGCTTTAAAGAGCAGAGATGTCAGGAAGATAACCTATTTAATTGTGGCAGAGATATTGGAAGGCAGTAGATGTGGGAGACGCACTCTGGAATGGGAGCTATTTCTACATGATGATTATCCAGGAAGAATAGAGGCTGAGCTACAGAGAGGAGCCGACTTCCATATGTTTCAAAAAGAAATTTACATTATTTAGCATTAATGTTCCCTCTGCTTAGTGATAACTTGGCATGACTGACATTTTCATAAATGATATTCCTTTGTTTACAAAGAAATCATTTTACAATTTAAAAAGATTTGTTTTAGCTTTACTTATGCTTATGTGTGTGTGACTGTGTGTAGGTATGTATACCTGAGTACAGATGCCGGCTGCAGCCAGAAGAAGGTTTTGAATACCTTCAAGCTGGAGTAACAGACAGTTGTGACTCACCCAATATGATTGCTGGGAACCAAACTCAAGTCCTCTAGAAGGGCATCAAGAACTTTTAACTGTTGAACCATCTGCCCATGTTTTTACACATTTACAAATTCATTACAATGCTGTGCTTTTGATTTTCAACTTGAAATTCCCCAATAGAAGGACTGATGACAACGCCATTAGCATATGGTACTGACTTAGACAGAAGGAGTTAGAGCGCAGCACGTACTTTTAGACAAGATGGTATGGCATTTCTGCAATAACTAGACACAGTGCATTTGACAGACTTGAGGGTTGAGCTGCAAAATCAGACTGAAGATGGCTTTTCCTCAAATTTTTTTCCTGTTTTATTCTTTGGATGAATCAGGAGTAACTTCTTTGGCTTTTATTTATTCAGACTATACTATGGATTCTGTCTTAAGTATCCCCCCAAACCCTTCGTGTTAAAGGCTTGGTCCCTACCCTTTGGGGCTTCTGGGGAATGGTGGGACCTTTAAGAGGAGGGGTCTGGTAGGAAGAAGTCAGGTCATTAGGGGTGAGCCTTGGAGGGGAGGTTGGTACCTTCTCTCCTCCCTGTCTCTGCCTCCAGCTGCCACACGGTGTTAGGCAGTTTTCAATTGCTGACCACGTCCTTGAGTGAATGAGGAGGAAGGACTTATTTTGGCTGGTGATTCCCAGGTTTCCTTGCTCGGTCCTGGCACTTTGGGAAAGTGGAGGTGGTGATGCAGAACATCATAGCAGGGGTGTGCATGGTGGAGCAAATCTGTCCACATCCTTGTGGCAATGAAACAAAGGCAAGAGAAAGGGCAATGTCCTAGCTTGTTCCTTGTTGTAGGAAGGAAAGGGTCTGTCTTAACTTGCATGTTATGGCCCGTCATCATTGAGGGAGAAAGTCTGGAACTCAAGGCAGGAACTTGAAACCAGAGCTGAAGCAGCACCCATGGAGGAATGCTGCTTACTGGCTCGCTTCCCCTGGCTCAGCTATGTTTCTTATACAGCCTGTGCCCACCCATGCCCGGGGATGGCATCACTCACAGTGTGCTGGGCCCTCATATAACAATGAGCAATCAAGAAAATGCTCCAAAGACTTGCCCATGGGCCAGTCTGATGGAGGAAATTCCTTAATTGAGATTCCCTTTTCACGGGTTTATCTAGGTAAGTAGCAAACTGACAAGAGCGAACTATGACAGGGGGCGTCCCAGACTGGACGGAAATGGGAAAAGAGAAGAGGGCCAGCTGTGCACCAGCATTTATCGCTCTCTGCTTCCTGACTACAGATACAGTGTGACTAGCTGCCTCCTGCTCCAGCTGCCGCGGCCTTGAGCTGTTTACACCATCACACCTTCCTAGCCATGGTGGACTGTACCCTCAAACATGAGCTCAAACAGCCTTATCATCTTTTAACTTGCTTCTTCTTATCAGGTATTATGGAACAGCAACCAGAACAGTAAGTTATGTATGTAGCTCACTTGCTGCATTCAGCATGTGACAGCAAAAAAACGGGAAAATGCTGTTAAATATACGAAAGTCAGAAGCCTTTTCTTTTCCAGTGTGTCTCAACTAGGAACCTATTAAAATTCTTATGTTCCAAGTAAATGAAATTAAAATGTTATATTGCTATCATGAATTTTATTGTCCAGCCTATATTGTGCAATGCCAATTAAATGCAAATACAACATTTCATTTGATTGAGAAATCACCAAAATTTTGCAATTTTTATTGTGTGGCTTGCTTTTCAAACATGCCTCTAAGTAGTTAGAGGATAAAGCCTCAAGGCAGGACCAAGAGGGCTGTGAAGAATAAGGGACCCCCTTAGGCACCAAACTGGCAGCCAGTACTTGGGCTGTAGGGATACACATGAGCCAGCATTGACCCTCATGGGCAGCTAAGGGGTTTGGTTAGTGATCTGGAGTACATCGTTGCCCTTTTGGGCACAATAGCTCCTGAGTTTCTCCTCCAAGTACACTACCCAAGGAATCTGCGTTGCATCCGGATGGGGCTGTGGTAGGGCTGTTGAGCCAGGTGTCTCCTGATTACTTCGTTCTGACACCGTAACTCATGGTACATGGGTGATTCCTGAAACTCTCAAACCCTTTGTGCTGACACCGATGCAAAGCAGGGTAAGAGGTCCCTTCCTTTCACTCCTGGTGTCCCACAGTGGGTGGGGCTGCAGATGGCATTAAGGTAGCGGGGTTGGCATAGAGTTTGCAGAGCTCACAGGCTGTCAGAGGTAAGAGGGTGGTTCAGAGCTCTGGGGGTCTAAGAGTAAAAGTGGACCTGTGCCCAAGGCTAAATGGAGACCAGGCTGTGTGGTGGGTAGGTGGAGTTTCTGTGGCACTGTGGGAGTGGAGACATGGTAGTCAGGATCACATTTACCATGTGAAAAGACTGGTCTCTGGAATCCAAGGCAGTTTGTGGGTGGGGACTGCCAGGGTAGAAGGCTGGTGAGACTGGCAGTTACCATGACTTGACAGTCATGCTCAGATGGCTTCCATGATTGGACAGTCATGCTCAGATGGCTTCCGTGACTGGACAGTCATGCTCAGATGGCTTCCGTGACTGGACAGTCATGCTCAGATAGCTTCCATGACTGGACAGTCATGCTCAGATGGCTTCCGTGACTGGACAGTCATGCTTGGAATTACCACAAAGTGTCTATTGTCACATTTTATGTTATCCAATCTGAGACCCGGGTCGTTCCCTGGGAATGTGTAGAAGCAGTTACTGGGTAGGAGTGAGGAAGAACTGATGAGGGCTGGGGAGTAGGGGAATGGGTGAGAGATGTGGGAATGGTTCAGTAGAAGTAAGTCAACAGATATCATAAAGCACATAAATGGACTCAAAGCAAAAATCGCATGTCATTTCAATAGGTGCAGAAAAAGCCTTTGACAAAATTCAACATGCATTTATGTTACAAGTCCTTCACCTGATTCTTGATAAAGGAGCCAAGAACACTTACAGGAGGAAAGGCAGCATCTTCAGCAAATGGTGCCGGCGAAACTGAATCTCCATCTGTAGAAGAATGAAACTAAACCCTTATCTTTCACCTTGCATAAAAGTCAACTCCAAGTGGATCATCGACCTCCATGTGAAACCTGAAACTGAAACTGTTAGAAGAAAATGTTGTCAGTAACCTACAAGATAGTGGTGTAGGAGAAAGGACTTCTTAAATCAGATATCAGTTGCTCAGGAATTAAGGTCAATAATTAACAAGTAGGACCTCATTAAACTAAAAAGCTTCTGTGCAGCAAAAGAGACAACCAAGGAAGTCAAGTGAAAATCAACAAAATGGGAGAATATCTTCACCAATGACACATCTGACAGAGGTTTAACATCCAGAATATATAAAGAACTTAATAAAGAATCAAGAAAACAAGTGACACACTTAAAAGATGGGCTAAGGATCTGAGTGGAGAGTTCTCAAGAAATAAAGATGGCTGAGAAACATCTTAAAAAATGTTCAACGTTGTTAATAATTAGGGAAATCCAAATTAAAACCACTATAAGATTTCATCTCACCCCAGTCAGACTGGCTAAGATCAAGAGAACAAATGATACCAAATGCTGGAGAGGATGAGGTGAAAAAGGAATGCTTATTACCTCTGGTGAGATTGTAAACTAGTACAACCCTCATGGAAACCAGTGTGGAATACTCTATAAGAACTAAACTTAATCTATGATATGACCCATTTATTCCATTCCTTGGCATATGCCTAAAGGACTCATCCTATTGCAGAGATACTTGTATATCCATATGTGTTGTTACTCTTTTCACAATAACTAAGAGATGGAAGCAACCTAAGTTTCCCTCAAGTGATGAGTAGATAATGAAAATTTGGTACATTTACACAATGGAGTTCTACTCTGTGGTAAAGAAAGATGAATCATAACATTTGCTGGTAAATCGATGGAACTAGAAACCATTATGCTAAGTGAAGTAACACAAAATCAGAAAAACAGATGAGTATGTTCTCTCTCATTTGTGGAACCTAGCACCAAACCCTTATATGTGAGTATAGATTGTGATGTAAATGCAGGAACCAGGAAAATGTAAAGGAACCAGAGAGGTAAAGGGAAAGAAGGAACCTAAGAGAGAAGAGTAATAGGAGACAGATGTTACTAAGGGAGAAATAGATAAAGGTGGTGATTAAATGAGATGGGGAGAGTTACACAGGAATCTGTGCGGATAAAGGCAAAGAAGAAGCTCAAGAGAGGTGGGGTTTTAGGAGACTGGTATTATTGAGGGAGAAATGGGGACACTTTAAATGGGGAAGGCATGGAGGGAAGGTTAGACAGGAAGAGAGAGACAGAGAGAGACAGAGAGAGACACAGAGAGATACACAGAGAGAGAGGTAATGCCTAGCTAGTGTAAAACACCAGAGGGAATCATATTAGTCTAACAACCTAATGACAAATTCCACATACAATATCTTTACATGAGTCTGTGTGCATAGCTGAAGGCTACATAACAAATAACAGTGCCAGACAGAAGAAACCTTCCTCTGAGTTGTTGGCCAGGGTGGTCCAAGAGACTCCCCAGCTTATACAGGCTGTTGCCACAGCCCTTGATTACCTCCCAGAGCTTGATGTAAGACCCTATTGCTGAAGACAGGACATACTTCAGAGACTGGATTTGGAGCAGTGGAGCTGGAATTCACCTGGAAGCCACTTCCCCGGAAGGCTAGCACTCAGCTCTGGAGAGCACTATACAAGTAGCTAAGGAAGAACATTAATCGATGGCCCAACACCAGCTTCATGGCCAAATAACCGCATCACTGACTGGCACAGCACTCGCCACTGGTGCCGTAGTGCCTCTTTTACCTTGGGGGAATCAACAGATACCTAATTGTTCTTAGAGCCCGCTCAATGGGAGGAAATTCATGTGCGGTATTGTAATCGTAGCCAAATACACATAGCTGAAGAGGTCATAGATCTTAGAGAGATCCCTAGGGCTGTTGCATCCCCAGGCTAATGTGACTTCTTACTAAATACAATGAATCCTTATATTTATAGTCAAGTTTTCCAGTCACCACTCATGAAAGAAGCTTCTTTTGCATCAGATGGAGACTAATACAGAGTACCACAGCTGGTCACAAAAAGTCACAAATGGCCAAAGTGTGGAGATTAGGAGTCTTCAGAGTGTGGTTCCCTGGACAGGACTCCTATATTAAGTTTCACTCATCCAGGGCTTAGGGACCATTATAGAAGAGGGGGTGGAATGATTGTAAGAGTCACGGGGGAGGTGAGTGACCATATGGAAACAGAAACCTACGAGCTCCAGGGACCCTGCTCATAGGAACCCACAGCAATGGTGTCAGCATGTTCAAGACCCATGTACACTCAAGCAGACAAAAAGCCAGCATGGCACTGGGGAAATGGGCAACAGACCCCAGTCTTTACTGAACAAATATTAGCAACTGATTACTCTTGGGTGAGGATGAGCTAGTCTTCCTAAAGTGAGGGAGTCTGGGTAGGCTGACTAGACTTGTGTGGATGAATCTGCACTTAGGAACTTTTGGGGACAGTAACTTGGCACAATAGACCTTAACACAGATGGAAGAATGTGTGGATTCCAGTTGTGGGGGTTACAGGGGGTACCAGTGGGGACGGGGATGTAAAGATGATTAAGACTGATTGAGGTGTCCTGTCAATGTACAATGACTCAATTAGGAAAAAAGAACGTCATGATGGCTGCTGTATAGTGTTGACTGTAACCCTGGCATTACAGAGCTCCAGGTTCTATGAGACTGCCTCCGCTTGGGTATTCAAGAACGCAGCCTCATTGTCAAGGTCTTTGCTATTATTGTTCCCATGGTGGCAATGGCTCCATCTTAAGTGGAAAACCATTTCTCTGCACTGAGAGAAGCAGTGATTGATTATTTCTCTCTTCCAGCTTCCTTCACTTGAATTACAGTTTGGGACTAATTCTCAATGGTTTCCTAAGGGGTGATTTTTAAAACTTTTCCAGGAATGGCCACACCTCCTGTATGATGGCTTCACATTTGTTTTCAATGTAGATGATGGCATTTTGGAACTTTACTAGACCAAATCCATGTGAACATGGCAGTCAGGTATGAAGTGTGTGCAGTCAGGGACTTGAGATGACCCCTAATAATCTCTTAAACAAGAAGACGTACCAGAACAGCTGCTGATTTTAGGGCAACTTTGTGTGCAGGGCGTGTTGGATGCTATGTTTGGAGGGAAGTTGCACGAGCCAAGGAGGGTTGGGAGACAAGAAGACCTGGGTCCGAGTTCCTTCTCTAGAAGTAGGTGGCTCTCAGAGGACAGGCTGCAAGAGCAGGTTCTCTCCTTTTAACATTTGTGTCATTGGGGGTCAAATTTAGGTCGTTAGGCTTAGTATCATGTGCTTTTACTACACATCTGAAGTGCCTTTCCACTCGTCTTCTCCTCACTGTTTCCTTCCTTCCTATATCCCAGACTTCCTGCACTGCCATCATGAAGAGTTAACAAAGAGTGCCACAGCTAATCTGAGCTACTGTGAAAGAATGTAGACGGATTATTGCAAAACCTCTGTATTCAACCCAAAACAAGTCAGACACCTGCCCTTCTGGTGGTTGATTTAGCAGCAACAACAGCCTTGTGTGCAAAGGACAGGGTTTTATGTTTTATTAAACCCAGAGACAGCGGGAAGACTTGGTGCAAGCGCAGGTTTGTGGTCAGACAGACTTGATCTTGTATTGTGTGCTTGTGGGTCTGAGTAGCTAAGTTACTTAACTTCTTTGGGCTTGGGGTTGCACAATTGTGCTAAATCCATTCATTCATTCATTCAGTCAGTCATTTATTCATTCCTGAGGTTGCACTGTAGTATGTGAAGTTGCTGATAATACAGTGTTGATGGTGCACTTGCAGTCAGACTGACATAAAGACAGCAGTTCTTTTGTGAAGTTCAGAGCTCTGAAGACTGAATGGGACTCAGTGGGTACCTGAGGGACTGGGGAAAGGTTGTCAGAGATAACAGAATAAAATATATGGAGCCACACAGATTTCCTCTGCTGAGGGTGGGAACTGACGCATTGATTCTCATAGTGATGGATGAGAGGTTAGCCTTGGGGGAGAAGTAATTGGGTAGATAAGGAAGGGACCATGTTAAACAGAGTAGAGTCAATCCCAGTGTAAACAACAGAGCTCTGCACGCAGTACTTACCAGTTAGAGTTTAGTGGCATCCACAGAGTACCATCTCCATTCTAGAAGATTCATAATGTATATTAGTATATGTTCCTTTCTTTATAGTAAAGAATTCTATTTAACATTTGTTTACTAGCTTCCCCAAAGATAATTCCTAGTAAAAGTATTAGCCTCTCAAGCACTAGAGTCCAGAGAAGCTGCTTGGGAGCAAAGGATGGGAAATGAAAAGGCATTTCAGTTGTAAACTAATAAAAGCACATTGTGTTATACAAAGACATAGTAACATCTACCACAGATGGAGCTCCAGATAGTCTTCAGATTGCTTGATTCTCACAAGTCTGTGCTGTGGGTTGTAGTGTTCTGTTTTGTCACTCTAAGGAGGAAAACAAGGCATAAAGGAATGTAGTAGTTTCCTAGGGTTATGGAACTGTTATAGGTGGGAAAGCAGGATCATGTACTTCATCATGTGCCTGGTGGCCAGCATAGCACAGGCCAGTCTGGATGTGCAGAAGGTCAGATGGGAGTCAAATGAGACTGGAAGTGATACGATATGCAGTTCAGGCAAGGGTTGCTGCAGATGTAATAAGTAAGGTCAGGCCATAGCAGAGCAGGTTATGCCTTTGTTGAATGTGACTAAGGTCTTTGTTGGCGGTAACTCTGTGAAGATGTAGCAGAGATTATCACACACTTTAAAATCTATGTAGAAATGGTAGCAGTACATCTCTAAGCTCAAGATTGTCAGCAGCCAGGAAGGCCAATGAGAGGGAACAGATTCTCCCCAAAGGGCTCATAGGAACCACCTTTGCTGTCACCTTCACTTTGTACCTCTAGCCTCCAACCATTTTAGACAGTACATTTCTAGTTTCCCTTAAACCACCTATGTAGATGACCTAGAACTTCTGATCTTTTTGTTTTACCTCTCAAGTGCTGGGATTGTAGGTGTAATGTCTTGTGTGGTGCTGGAGATCAAATCCAGAGATCTGTACATGCTAGGCAGGTACCCATTGAGGTGCAGCCCTAGGCCCCAGTTTCTATTGTTTGTAGTATTGAGTTTCTAGTACTTGGTTACACAGCTCTAGGAAACTAACATAATTTTTTATTAGGTAGTAGAATAACCAGTTAATTTTATTGTATTTTTATAATTTATTGCTTACAAACATGTTTCATATATTATTTTTATATATCAAGAATGTATATAATAAAAATGAAAATACTTAAGTTGTTATTTTTATTACTTCCAAACTGGAACATGTTTCCTTCATTAATCTAGATGGCAAATTCCAGTAAAGTTTTAGTAGGCAGTTTTATTAAAACTACAAAACTCCGTTTTCAGCACCTTCACCATTGGTTTTTATGGAGTTTTATTTCAACGTCAATGTCACCGAGGGTACACATCTTCTGACCAAAGTGTTCTGGGTCTAATTTTGAGTGGCAATTACTAAGCACACACTTAGAGTAAATTACCTCCATGTCTCCTGGAATGGTGACAAAGCTAACATCAGCTTTCCTCTCCAGTCAACATAAAGAGAATCCTGCATATCTACAACCCCATGAAGTGCACACAGTAAAGGTAGGTCCATCCTCCCAGCAGAAGCTGTACAAACCAGGGCTCCCTTTGTACCTGCTCACACAGCAGTTACACCTGTCTCCTAGAAACACTTCCAGGATGGGGCTAGTACTAGCTGAATTTATTCAGTGGAGATTATATATATATATATATATATAATCATATATATATATGAATGATTTTATAGGAGTGCTAATTTCTCAGAAGCAACAATAAAACTGAGGGCTTTTTAGAAGGATTTATTGCCCACTCCTCCTATGTTTTGGTCTGCTAATTTTCCTTATCTGCTGATCTACTCATTTTCAAGGGCTGTGATCAGATTTGGGGTGCACATGGCTAGATACAATGTGTGTGTGCCGATGTGCACTGTTTGAAGGTAGTTAACTGTTTACCTTCTAATATAATATTAGCTTACTCTGCTAATAATAATGTGTGTAGCTTATCTTGGGAAGACGGGTCAATGTTCAAGATCTTTTATCAACACTCTGGTAAAATATGTCTTGATTAGGGAATGGGGTTTGGCAAAACAGTTTCAATTAGAGATGCAAAGTAGACTTTAAAAATAATGTGCTTCATGCAGTACTTTGCGAAAGAAATTCATAGTCTGAATTTGCCACACAGTGAGTATAACTCGACACCGAACAAGTGAGCCTTTCTTTTCCTTCCACAGGACCTGCTGGAAGATACTGGTCTTCAAGTTGCAGAACTCTAATACAAGAAACTGACTTATGAACTCAAGGGTTTGATAAGGGTTCAGGTATTGTCCTAGTTGAAGAGAGAGATGATCAAGATGTCTATAGAAACTCATTTCACTGTGAGAAACACATGGGAACCCATCAATGCTTTGGACTGTGACTAATTACTATTAATCATTGAAGGAAAGATCAGTGCTCAGTGCCACGTTTTCAGTGTGGCTTGTGACATGGTTGTTCTTTGGATACCAGCCATCCAGGTATAATATTTCTCTACTAATCAAAACATTCAAACTCTCTGACCATACCCAGGTAACAGTTTAAAACATGGTATGATAATATCAATTTAGTTTTTTTCTCTATATCCACCACAGGGGTAAATGTGTGATTATTCTTATTCTATAGTTAATGGCTAATTTATTTTATCAAGCTTTTGCATTTTATGATCCTTTTCAATTTCCAGGAATTTAGAAGTGCCTCTGGTTCTGGAATGGACAAATGAGCTTATTTCACTGTGGTGCTGTTTTTCACAAGGAGTGACAACAGTATATTAAACTAAGACTCCACAATGGATTCCCATAAGTTTTTGGCTGGAAAATGAGACCTTGCTAACAGATGTGGATCATTATGATATTAGCTAAAAGCAATTATAGTATTAAAAAGGCTCAAATAGTATAAGTTGGTTCAACACTCTAAGATGGTTCAAACTAGAGTTCTCAATGAAAATTGAACACGTCTTTTCTTAACCATAAATTAATCTCAAAATTTGTTAGGTGCATATTCTTCATTTTAAGTGTCACCAGAAATTCTCCCGGGACTTTGATGCTCCTGGGACTTTGAATCCCAGGCCAGCAGGTGCTGAGGAACGCGGCTCTCACCCTTCCCCACATTCTCTTACTCTGCTGGACAGACTCCAGAGTCCCGTGTGACAGTGATCCTGAGGCTGTGTTTCCATTTGCAGCACTTGACCAGAGTTCCTGTGATTTACTCTCAGGGGATATCTGCCACGAAGTGCTCTTTCAAATATGCAGCTCTTCCTATCTGATTTCTGTAATCCTTTTGGGTTGGATTTGGCATAGGTTCAGTCTGCAAACAACATCCTTTGGCCCCCTACTCCTCAGGGTCTAGACTTGCCCGCCCGGGCTCTCTGGATTCCTGTCTTGAAGCCTCGGCAATTGCCTCTTTTGTTTGAAAATGAGTTTCAAGGCACACTTTCCGCAGCTGTCCGGCGGCTTGGGAGGCGTGTCTGCTGCTTTGGGTGGCCACAGCATCAGAGCTCTGTGCCCGGCCTTACCCGGTGCTGGTAGAAAAGGGGGCGGAGAGGAGAGGAGGGAGGGGTGGAGGTCACTCAGTCCTCCATCCTGCTGAGGCTGCGAGCCGACTAAGGGCCTCGCAGTCCGACTGCGCGGAGCATAGCAGGCGGGGACCCGGGGTGCAGAGGGGCCAGCGTGCTCGGCCCGAGAGCGAGCGGTGGGACCAGCGGCAGGTGACGCGCCAGGGCGCACGGAGCGAGCGCTGCGCTCCTCTGCTAGAACGGCAGGCAGTCGGCGGCCAGGACAGCAAGGTAACCATGGACCCAGCCGCTGGATTCTCACGGTTGCATTCCCACAGCTGTATTCCCAGGGCCGGTCCCTGGATGCTCAGCCCAAGCCAAGTTTAACCGACTCTTCTGGTGAGAGTTGCAGCCTCTGCTCCTGGCAATGGCTTCGGAGGGCTTCGACTTGCTGCGGATACCCGGAGAGAGCGAAGGGACCTAGCTGAGTGAGCCAGGTTGATGTGAGCTGGGTGGACCAGGGCCCTGTGGATGTGTAGATAGGATCTCCAGGAGGGAAGCAGGCACACTGGGTGATCGACCTCCTTTCCCTGCTTCCTGCGGTTCTGGGCTGGAGGCACTTGGCATCCCTTATCCCGGCAGGACAGGCTTTTGGCGTCCCCCAGGGTGACATGACAGGGAAAACAACCCCCCAGCTGCCTTTGAGTAGTTGCGAAAGTTTCAGCAAGTTGGTAGGTTTAGGGGAGATGTTGCAAGCTGGGGCCCCGTGGGCTCTGGAGTTTGCAACCGGCGAAAGTCGAACTGTGAGTAAGATCCAGGGGAGGCCGCCGCCCCGCGGCATCCGGGGAGGCTGCACTCCGGCCAGTAGGTCTCAGGGAGGGCTGGCTCCGAATCCCCAGCCTCCGGGAAGGCTGCTTTGGGAAACGCCAATCGAATTAGCTTCTGGAGGGGTGGCTGTGGTCTTGTATCAGAACTCAGCCCCGACCCCGCGAAGGAGCAGCACATTAATACTCTTCACTGGAGTTGCTGGTGGAAACAGTAAGCCAGCAGCATCTTCTAAGATGTGCTGAAGTCTGCTTCCTGCCTTCGTCCTCATCACGGCAGGAATTCTGCACAGGTGAAAGGAAGCCTGGCCAGAAACTCTTCCCAGAACCTCTACACTTGGCCTTCCACTGAGTCTCATACTCCCCTTTTGTCCCTGTCTCTGTCCCCTCTTTCTCTGTCTCTCTGTCTCTGTCTCTCTGTCTCTGTCTCTGTCTCTGTCTCTCTCTCTCTCTCTCTCTCTCTCTCTCTCTGTGTGTGTGTGTGTGTGTGTGTGTGTGTTTAGAAGTACTCTGTTTAACAGGAGTAACTGTGTTGGCTACCAGTACCGAAGTTTGGAGCTGTTTATGTCTGACAAACAGATGACTTACATAGGTAATCACCCAAACAGGGGACAATGCCCAATAGAAGAAAGCTTTAAAAGATTAGCTATTTAAGTAGATAGCTATGCTATAAAAGACTTCCTTGGATTTAAATATAATCTCTTTAGTGGTTTATAGGACCTTAAATGTTTTAAGGTGTTAGGACAATGCTCAAGAGGTTTCTCTTTGTAGAGGGAAGTTAAATGAGAGCTGTCAATTTGGGCAGCATCTTTGAAAAAGGATGTTTGAAAAAGGAAACCAAACCACAGGCAGATGTGCGCTGTTTTCAGGTGCTGTAACCTTACTTATGATAGGCTGGGGAACCCCCTCCATCTCAGGGTGCCAGGCATTTGGTTTTAAATGTCAGATGACCTGTAATTTGGTGTTGATAATTTCTTTCCTATGTTCTACAGATGTCAGTACTGGGAGACTGTGCAGTTCTAACAGAGAGATGACTTGAGGAGAGAGCTTCTATCTCCACAACAATGTCCATGAACAGTTCCCAGAACCCAGTGTCTCCTGCAGCTGGGCTTCTCCTTAACACCACCTGCCACACGGAAAACCGGCTTTCAGTATTTTTTTCGATAATCTTCATGACAGTGGGAATCTTATCTAATAGCCTAGCCATCGCTATTCTTGTGAAGGCTTATCGGAGATTTAGACAGAAGTCTAAGGCATCGTTTCTGCTTCTGGCTAGTGGCCTGGTCATTACGGACTTCTTTGGCCACCTCATCAACGGGGGTATAGCAGTCTTTGTCTATGCCTCTGATAAGGACTGGATCCGCTTTAATCAATCCAACATCCTTTGCAGTATTTTTGGCATCTCCATGGTATTTTCTGGTTTGTGCCCACTTTTTCTGGGCAGTGTGATGGCCATTGAGCGGTGTATAGGAGTCACCAACCCCATATTCCACTCAACAAAAATCACATCCAAACATGTGAAGATGATACTGAGCGGCGTGTGCTTATTCACTGTTTTTGTAGCGTTGCTGCCCATCTTTGGGAACCGTGACTATCGAATTCAAGCATCGAGGACGTGGTGTTTCTACAACACGGAACACATTGAAGATTGGGAAGATAGATTTTATCTTCTGTGTTTTTCTTTTCTGGGCCTCTTAGCTCTTGGTGTTTCGTTCCTGTGCAATGCCGTCACAGGGATCACTCTTTTGAGAGTTAAGTTCAAAAGTCAGCAGCATAGACAGGGGAGGTCTCATCATCTCGAGATGGTCATCCAGCTCCTGGCCATCATGTGTGTCTCCTGTGTCTGCTGGAGTCCATTCCTGGTAAGAAGCTAAATTTTGACAGTTTCTGCTTCTTGGGTTTAGCCATGACATGTGCAAGGTTTGTTGCCTTTACCAAAGTTGTTGGTCTGGGGCATCACTCTTTCAGATGCTACACAAAACTGACTTCAGCACTCAGTCCTGGTTTAAACTTAGCTGTTTGACCCACATGCCTATTTTTCTGAAGACCCTGTATTAAAAGAAATGTGTCACTAAGCAATTCTGATCATAGCACTTCCTGATTATATACAGGGCAGTGTAAAATAGCAAGAATAATATTTTCAACATGTTGTATGTGAATTAGCTCTAAAATATGAAAAAATGCCCAGCTATAATAGGGCAGTGGGTCGGAATCCAGTGTGCTTTGATAGAAGGTGATACAGACTTTTGATCTGTAGACAGCAGAGCAGCTACCAGGCTGATGTGAACACGTAAAGATGAAGTCACAACTTGCCACTCTGCAGATGAGCTGTGAGAGCTGATAGTTCAGATCAACCCTATGGATAATCCAGGAGAAAAAGACACTGGTTCACCGACCTGGAGAACATTCTGAGATAGGAGAGGCAGGACTGGCAGGGGCTCGGTGTTCTTCCTCTTCTAGTCATTCTTTTATCCTGTTCATTCTATTCACACTTCCTGCATCGTCAGTAAGTGCCTGTGATAGCTTGGCCTGGAAATAAGGGCTGCACTTAAGAAATGACAACAAAAGAGAACCACTCACATTTTCTACACAGAAGAGAGGAAACTTTAAGAGAATTTGTCACCTGAACTTGTGAAAGAGGAATATCATCCTTCTGTAGGAGGAAGGGGCAGACAGGGCCAAGAGTCATCATTCCTTATCCTGCAGTGGTGGGAAGTGGGCTGGCATGTGGGGACAGACTTACAGGTTGTGTGGAAGTGAGCATGGAACAGGAGAGAGGAGGGCAGGAATGGAGAGGGCGAGGTGTGGGCATCACTAAGGAGATCTCTGGTGGTCTCATTAGCAATGCATTCTCTTCTGGGTCCCTAATGCACTGGTTGTCTGAGAATTGAACCCTGTGAATCTTTGAAAGCAACTGAGATGATCTCGTTAAGCACAAAGCTTAAGAGTGTAGTTCGTGCTCAGCAGCCGAGGAAAGAGATGACTTTTTTGAAAATAAAAGGACTTCTTTTATGAATATGTACTTATGTTTTATTGCTTTATAATTTGATTTTAGTTCATTAAATTGTTAAACTCTTTAAAAATGGTTTCTTGCTCCTGTACTGGAGAGATAGAGAAGGGTCCCCCTGAGAGGCCTGGGTCTACCCAGGACAAACCAGCCCCTGGTAGCCTGTGTGCTGTCAGTTTATGCCACATACAGTGAATGAAGGCCAGAATCTGATCTGTCCTTAGTGGTGTTAGTGCAGTTGAAAGGCCCAGTTCTGACGTCTTGAACCACGTTGATGTCTGTTTCAGGTGGTTTAATTTAAATTTATGCTGAAGAATTTCATGAAGGCAATGCTTTTTTTTTTCTTAAGTTTTTAAAATAGAGTAGTTTTTCAAAATGTAAGATGAGCCCGAGTGAATTGAGACTAATTTGGGGATGATAGATGGAAAATGGAACCAGTGGGTGAGACTGACTCTTACTGTGAAGACCAGAGTGCTGGAAGGAACCTTGAAACCGCTAGTGTATCAAATGAGAGACCAATAACCAAGACAATGGAGCAAGAACTGGCTGTGTGTTTATTTGTTCTGAGTCATCTTAAAGGTCCTGTTTAGCTCTAGCTCTTGACTATGAGAAACAGAAGTAAAAGATGAACCTGCTGCATGACCATGGAGGAAATAAAACCTCACATGCTGGCTTTGAATTTACATCTTTCTCTGGTTTTCTTTTCTTCATTTTTTACTTCTTTTCCTGGCAGGACAGATAATATTTCACTCGTATTTTAAATGTGTTCTTCAGTGGGGTTTATTTTCACGAAACATTTTTCTTTTCAATTAGCATGCAAAATAACAGATTTCCATGGAACATTTTCTTTGCATTGTCTCTAAGAGTTAAAAATGTTTTTCAGTGTGTGAATTCCTTCTGGCTTAGGTGCATAATAGGAGGCATATCACAGGTGCTGCTTAAGGGCTTGATATTTTCAGTTGTTTCAACCATTTTTCTAATTTAAAGTTTTTAGTATTTTTTTTAAGCCTTTCATAACACGAATACTGTTTTTACATCATTTCCACCTCCCCCCCTCCAACTCCTCCTGTGGTCTAATCTAACTACCTCTCAACATCCAGACCTCCTTGTGAATTATTGTTCACACACACACACACACACACACACACACACGCAGCCGAGTTCAGTTAGTGTTGTTAGCATGTATATATGTTTAAGGCTGACCACTTGGGATCAGATAACATACCAGGGGCTAGAGCCTGGAGAATACTGATTCTCCCCCTCTCAGCAGCCACCGAATGCCTATAGCTCTTCATCTCTAGTGAAATATTCCCCATTCGCATTGGTGTGTTGACTACTGTTGTCATTATGTATTGTTGGGGTTTTAAGGGTGAAGTTTTCCTACCACCTCTGGAAGATGCTAAGAGCAGGCATCCTGGTCTTCTGAATCTTAAAATCTTTCTGCTTTCCCCTCTGCAATATCCACTGAGCCTTAGGTATAGGAATGACATTTTAGATGTATCAACTGGGAACCCAGCGATTTATTCTCTACATTTTAACCAGCTCTGTCTCTCTGTAATTGTCTCCATCCATTGCAAAAAGAAGCATCTTTGATGGGGGCTAAGAGCTACACTTATCTGTGGGTTTAAGGATACGTGTTTTTAAAACACAGTTAGAAATTGTGTTGGTTTAGGGAAATGGCCATAGGAGTGACCTCTCTAGTCATAGGCATTTGGCTAGGTTTATAGTACCATGCCTGAATCCCTCCTATTGAGTGGACCCTAAGTCCAGTTAGGCAGTTCTTGATTATCCCCAAGATAAAAGTGCCACTATTGCACCATTAGGGTTATCTTGCTGGACCAGTCATTGTTGGGGTTCATAGTCTTTACCACTGGGTAGGATTATTGATTGCTTTTTGCCCTTGGGAGCTTGCATAACACCTTCCAATACTATGAAAACTGGTCCCCAGGGAGGAGGCTGCCAGGTCAGTTCTAGCTCAACTCTCCAAAGCCCTATTTCTGAAGTATGTGGTGTTTTCAGCAATAGGATCTTAACCTTAAAGTTCTAGGAGGCAACCAAGGGCTACAGCAATAGCCTACACTGTTTAGGAGTCTCCTCAACTACCCTGACCTAACATGAAGAGAGGTTTCCCATGCCTGGCACTGGGGTTTTTGTTAGATATTCTACAGTCTTGGGGGTTGCATTATCACGCTGTCTGGCATAAATCCATTTGAAATATATATGAATTATATATATATATAATATACATAAACATGTATACATAATATATATGCATATATGCATTAAACATGCTCATAAAATGTTTCCCTATGATTTTTTCGCACTTTGTGTTCTTTCCTCCTTCTCCCTGTTTATTGCCCTGCCTCGCCCTCCCCAGTTAACCCCCAACTTCCCATTTCCCCCTTGACATCATCTGTGTCCTACTCTCCCTCTCCCTAGAGCTCCTCCCCCTCTCCCTCCATGGTCTCTTATTTACTGGCTTCTGAGCTATCTGAAGTTATCTACTTCTAAAGATTCAACTGTTCTTGAAAGAGCTTGTGTTCCTGGGTTTTTATTGTTGTTGCTGAGAGCTGCGCCCTTGTGACAGTTTCTGACAACCACAAGATGTGTAACTTTTGTAGTCTAGATACCAGTGTCTTGGGGATTGAGGTAAGGTATCAGAAAGGTATGTGACCAAGTAAAAATCTGAGACTTGAAAATACAAAAAAACATCTACTGCCAATATTTCAGTGAAACATTTTCCCTCTTTCTTTACATGTTGAGGAGGATTTCCACAGATATGAATCACTAAGCCATCATTCTCCTGTTCCACTCCTTGTATTTTAAAGGATGAGGTCTTGCTAAATAGCTAAGGGTGACCTTGAACTCCTCCTGATCCATCTACCTTACCCTCCCAAGTACCTGAGCTTATGGGTGTGCACAGCCATGCTAGCTTCTTAATTTTTAAGGTGCCCCTGAAAGCAAGCTTTCAGATTCCCGTGTGATGTGCTGGTGGCAGCTTCCCTGCCAGTGTGCCTCGTTTTTATGCCTCGAGCCTTCTCTCTATGGTGATAATTGTTGAGTTTGTAACTTGAATTAACACCTGCATGCACAGTTGGTCTGTCACTGGCATCTCTGAGCCTCAGTCTAAGGACTGAAGGGCTTTACACTAGCGGGAGGAAGCCAGGCCCAGATGTCAGTGTCTGTGCCTGACAGGCTACAGCATATCAGAACATTAACACTTACATGGTTTCTAAGACTATTTACATTTGTACCCAAATACCTAACTATTTTGTAGGTTGAGTTTTAACCAATTTTAAGGTAAATGATCACGATCTGGTGTGATGTCTGCTTGAATTCTGTTTTTTTTTTTTTTAAATAAAACATTAAATTTTTGAGGAGTTTTAGGCTTACAGAAGAATAAATGGGGGAACAGAGTTCACATATAATTGCCCCTTCTGCCCTTATTACTAACATTTTATATGTGGGAATTTGATACAGTTGATTAGTCAGTGGTGTAATTTACTGTTAGCTAAGGTTTGTGGTTTGCATTCTAGTTCTCTCTGTGTTAATCTGACTAACATATGCGAATGGCATGTGTCTGCCAGTACAGTGTCATGCAAAATGGCTTCACTGCCCTCTCTGCTCCACTGTGACTTTAATCACATGATGCATTTTATCGCACAGAAGAGGAAACTAGGCTTTACTTTCCCCAGGAACTGCGGTCCCCTCCCCCTCCCTCTTCCCTTCCCTCCCCCTCCATCCTTTCTTTTCCTTTCTCTTTCCCTCCGACCCTTCCTCCCTTTCTCCCTCCCATGCTCTTTCTTCTCTCTCTCTCTCTCTCTCTCTCTCTCTCTTTCTCTCTCTCTTCTTTCTTCCTTTCTGCCTTGCCTCACCAAGGAATTCAAAAGGTCGAAGAGGCTGATCTTGAACTATGGGGAACTTCTTGACCTTGTCTCCTGAATGCTGGGATCCCAAGCATATACCACTATGCTGTACTTTAAGTAACAATTTCTTAATAATCTTTGTTTTTTCCTTTATATAAGTAATGATTCTTTTTAATGCTCTCTTTGAATATAAATCTTAAAAAGGAATTTACTGTAATTGCTATGAAGAGTTTTTCAGTTTTTCAGGGCAATACATACTTGTTGGCTGGTTGATTGTAACTTGAGTAGGATAATTGTCAAGAGATTGGAAATGATTGACTAGAACGGATTCTGAGTTTGTAGGTAAGAGTTAAGCAAATACTGGAACCAGATGGTAAATTTTAATGTTTCCTACATGAACAGCTGTAATTTATGAACTATTAAGCTTCGATTTTCTTTTAGTAGAAGGGCAGATTGTGTTCTACCATTTCTTGAGAGATAGAGGATAATTTTAAATGAAGGAAATATGAAGTGTCTGAAGAACTAATGATTTCCTTTGTAGCTGAGTTTACCCAAGAAATGTGTTCTCATAAAAATTAGTTACTTTTCTGTTGCCATGATAAGTATCCAGGGGACTTGTAGAGGAGCAGTTTATTTAGTTTATGGTTCCAGAGGAATTAGAGTCCATCAGGGGTGTGTGGGGGAGATACCAGCAGAGTGGCCAGAGCAGAAAGCTGAGTACATCTTCAAGCAGGCACGGCGGGGGGGAGGGGAGAGGGAGAGAGAGAGAAAGAGAGAGAGAGAGAGAGAGAACACGCCAGACTGGAAGGGGGCATGGCTATATAGTATGGGAAGCCTGCTCCCAGTGACATGTTTCCTCCAGCATGGCCATACCTCCTGAAGGTCCACGACCCTGCCCAAATAGTGCCTGAACTGGGAACCAAGTGTTCAAATACTTGGAGTCTATGGGGCATACTCCCATTCAAACCAACACATTACACATATAGACTTTGATTTTTGTCAGTTTGTAACTCTTATGCTAATATTTCTATCATCTTTGCAGTGAAATGTTGAGTCACTAGGCTGTTGCCTGATTCAGATCAATTGGATATTTGGCTGATGGTATGACTAAAATTGCTTATAGTACCAGCATCATAATCAACAGGTTTTAGAAAGTCTGAGTGGCCATCAGAGGTAGAGGACATCAGAAAAGATTGTGGCTGTTAAGTGAAGATTGCTCTCTTTGGAGGACCATCTCTTGTTAATATTTAAAAATACTGTGACGAGGTCTCTGTGTGTTCATGTGCTTGCCTTAGAACTAACGGATGGCAGATGAATGCACATCTGTGTGTTTTAAGAGAAAAGAATATGGAAAATATATCAACATGTATTCTGGTCTGGCCCCAGTCAATCATTTCTAATCTCTTGACATTCATACTGAGTACATTACTGTCAACCAGGCAACAGATATTTACATGTGTGCATCTGTGCATATGATATCTGTAATATGTATAAAATAGTATGTATGTGCTATGTGTGCTTTTTGAAAAATAATTTTAACTTTTATTAGTGTGTATATTTGAATGTGTCTCTGTGTGTGTGTGCCACATGTGTGCAGGTGCCTGTGGATGCCGGAAGAGGGCATCAGATCCCCTGGAGATGGAGTTACAGGTACTTGCGTAGTGGTGAGCAGACTGATGTGGGTGCTAGGAACCAAACTCAGCTCTTTTGGAATAACAGCCGGCACTCTTAACCAGAGAACCGTCTTTCCAGCCCGCTACATACTTATGCACATACAAAGGGTACGTTTATATATATCCGTATGTACACATAGAGATACACACAATTGTTAAATTATTTATAAAACTAAGAAATGCACCATTGGATCTGACTCTACAAATAAGTGGAATTCTACTAAAATCTAAGGCAATGTGTACACTTACAGCTTCACTTCTGACCTTGTAAAGAGTTCTTTTGGTTATTGTTGGATTACTGGTGATTTTAGAGGTAACATTGCCTGTGTTGTCCTGGTTGGATCCTTCATAAATGGTAGTGTCTTTTTGGAATATGAGAGTCACAGTGAAGGTGTGTGGCAATGGGATCTAATGACTCCTAGGTTCTACTTCTAGAAAGGTCCTCAACAAGTAAATACACACAACTGAAAGTTCCTATCGGAAAAGGCATTGGCAGGAGGCATTGTGTTAGCGCAGTTTAAGTTATGCAAGTTCAGCCTGCCTTCTCACACTAGGTAGGAGAGAAATAGGTGACTTGGGGTCACTGATGGTGGCTGGCAGAGAAGTGGGTCTGAAAGATCTGGGAGACCTTCTTGCCCCAAGCCTTGACAGCATTTTGTCTGGAACAGTCTTCTCCAGACACTGCTGTGGTTGTCACACTCTTTTCTGGTTGCTCAGGTAGCAGCACTGTAGGCGGCCTTTAGAGCGATCCTCTCTTCCTTTCTCCCTTCCCTTCGCTGCCTTATTTCCTGCAAAGACCTCAGCAGTGTCTAATATCATGGCAAACATTTCTTGGTTTATCTTGTGCTTGTCTGGCGTTTGCATCTTGTGTATAAGCTTCAAGAAGCAGAGGACTTCGTTTATGGCCATATCCTCGGTTTCTAGACCAGCATCAGACACAGCTGGTTTCCATAGAAGCTGCTGACAGAATCTCATCCACAGGAAGGCTCAGCTCATGACTATGTTTTGTCCACTTTGGATTCACTGTGTTCATGTCTTGATTGGCAAGTTCTGGGAATATTTTTAGTAGCTCCAGTTTACAAATGGAATTGGAACATTATGGGTGGGGGGTTAGCTTCTGTTTGGAGGTTTCCAAGCAAGTGGACCCTGCAAGTATCCTGGACAATCTGAAGTTCAAATTCAAACTACACGTTAGGATTTTGTTAGCATCTAAATGGACTGCATGGATAAACTAGACTTGGCATTTTATTTTTATATTATTACAATAATCGGTTTATGTGTCATTTCCTCTAATAGTTGCAGTGGTCCTTGGTGTTATTTGTGCTCTCTGCTATTTGTGTTTTAGCTTCTAAACATAGTGGGGCATTAGTCAATGTGTGTTGAACAAATAAACCAATAAACCAAGTATTGAATGGGAAGTGTTGAGGCAAAGGAAAATATTAAGCAATAGAAATGTAGAATAATTTGTCCTCATAGTCTCTTCCAATAATGTGTGTGGCAATATTTTCAGGGGGCACAGAGGAGAAAATTTACTTTGAATAAAGATTCCCAGATGTTGCATATTCATTGTCCTAAAGTGAAATCTTTATGCTAATGTTGAAATTTGTCTGAAAATGACTTGATAATGTCATGCTCTACTAACTGATTAAATCTATCTATTCACCCATCCATCTATCATCTACCTACCAATCATTTATCTTTCTATCATCTATCAATCAATTTATCATCTATCAATCAATTTGTCTATCTAGATATCTATTCATCTATCATCTTTATCAACCAATTTATCTTCTATCTATCAATCAATCTTTTTATTAGCTATGTATCTATGTAGCTATCTATATCTAGCTTCCTACCTATGTCTTGATTCTTTCTTGAGACAGGTCTTATGTATCCCAGGCAGGCCTTGAACACGCTATGTCACCAAAGATGACTTTGAACTTCTGATACTCCTGTCTCTACTGCCTGAGTGCTGGAATTACAGGCATAGGCAACCACACCTGCTTTATGCAGTGCTGAGGATGGAAGTCAAGGCTTCATGCATGCTAGGGAAGCATTCTACCACTCTATCAATGGAACTACATTCCCCAGCTCTTGATTTACATTGTTAATGAGGCTAAAGGATTGATATTTTTTCTTTGTATTCACAAGTAATGAATGCTGAAACAGTCCACTTTAGTGGGCGTGGAGGTCCTCTACACCAAGGGCCTTGACTGAATCTTACTTGGAGGTGTTTCTATCATCTGAGGGGGCTTACCTTGCCGATGATTGTGTCTCTGTGGTCATTCTATGCTGGGTAAGTGTGACAGTGGAGAAGTGCTTGGCCCCTTACCCTGTTTGGGACATGCTGGCTTCCAGGTTCACTGTCTGCTTTTAGAGACTTTCCTCTCACCTTGGCAGTTTGGCTTCTTCCTAGTCCTCCTTCTCTTACAGCCCTACACTCTGTGGAAAGCATTCAATATGTAGGCCTCTATCTCCAAGTCAATTTCCTGCAGAGTTAGCCTTAGGACAATGATTCAGAGTCTATTTGTTCATGTCTTACCTCTCTAGAAAGCATGTTACATACAGATTTGGAGTGTGACCAGATAAATACACGGAGCTGTGTATATGGAGCTGAGCTTGAGGGGGGAGACTACTGTCTGTCCTCATGGAGAATTTGTCCAGTGAAGGTTGATGAAGAATCTTCTCAGTGATGGTCTGTCAGCTAAAGAACAGAGAAATTACACAAAAAAAATCTGTTGCTTAAAATGAGTGTGGTGGTCTGGAATATTTTGTTATTTTAAGTTCATTTGCTCTTGGTAAAATAAGATTTCCTGTTTTCAGAGAAAGACATAAAAAATGCCCAAAGATGTTAATGCCACTAGGACTGGATACAGTTGTGGTTTATACAGCCAGGGAGACAGTTTCCTTTACTCCTTACTCAGAGATTGAATTCTCAAATAAAATGCAGACTGAAATTCTGAGATGGAGCGTGGTTGTGGTGTGATGGTGAAGAAGACAGAGACAATTAGATTATACAGAAGGAGTTATTCTAGCTTTCTGTACACTGGTACACATCAAGCCTTCCCTTGAGAATAGTTATTCAGAACACGGGCAGGAACAGGAACCTCGGCCTCACCACCTTTTAGCTGTGACCTTGGAGTTACTGGAAAATAATTTTGCTGTCCTGCAGACTCATTGCAATAATTTCAGAGAAACTGGGTTAAAATGTTAAATAATTCGACCTCCCTGAAAATTGCAACAGAGCAATCAGCACTTAAAAGATATACAAAAAATAAGAAGGCCCGATAAGACTATTGCTGTTATCTCTGCCCACTATGTTGATGAAGATGATTAGTTGGGTTTAATTCAGATGTTCTTTATTTTCTTTTTTGTTACAACTCACTGGATGAAATGGGGGAAAATATGCTCATAGCTTCAGAAAACTGCTTCAGCTAATTTTACTTGGAGTGTCTGGTATTGATCTTTATTATGTTATCAGAAGTAAAGATGGGCCTGTTTAACTTTGTATATAGTTCTCATTTAAATATTTCAATATCTTTGAAGGTATTATAGATAATTAGTTAAGTAAGAATTAGTACAAATTGTTGAGACCTTTATAAGGCACTATGCTTGCATAGTGGTACCTGAGTGTAAAATATAAAGGTCTACTTTCAAACTAAAAGATTGAAGAGAGTAGCCCTTGAAGAAATGATATGTTGTGGGGGTTTAGACTCTGAATTCAAGTCCCTGTTCTTCCATGTTTGGCCGTCTGATTGGAATGACTGTTTTGAATCTCCTCATATATAAGGTAGATGATTGAGTCACTGTCTCTGTGGTCATTCTATGCTGGGTAAGTGTGACAGTGGAGAAGTGCACAGCCCCTTGCCCTGTTTGGGACATGCTGGCTTCCAGGCTCACTGACCGCCTTCAGAGACTTTCCTCACACCTTGGCAGTTTGGCTTCTCCCTAGTCCTCCTTCCCTTACAGCCTTACACTCTGTGGAAAGAATTCAATATGCAGGCCTCTATCTCCAAGTCAATTTCCTGAGAGTTAGCCTTAGGACAATGATTCAGAGTCTATTTGTTCATGTCTTACCTCTCTAGAAAACATGTTACATACAGATTTGGAGTGTGACCAGATAAATACACTGAGCTCTGTATATGGAGCTGAGCTTGAGGGAGGAGACTACTGTCTGTCCTCATGGAGAATTTGCCCAGTGAAGGTTGATCAATTAAAGAAAAGTCACTGCTAGGCTGAGAAATTACACAACAATCTGTCGCTTAAAATGATAAATATATCTCAGATGTAATGGTAATAACACCCGCCCTATAGATCTGTGGTATCAACTAAATAGATTAGTGTGTGTGTGAAGCACTTAAAAATATGTCTAATATATATTACATACCATGTACTTCAGTAGATGTACTATTACAGTTATTGTTGCTAGTATTATTGAGTAACAATATTGTCATACAGTAATTTTGTTAATGAGATCATCAAAAGGACTTTAAAATTACTTGGTAAATAAGTAGTGAGTCTTACAGAGGGAGCTGTCCCTTCTGACTTGGAGTTTTACTAGTAATTATTTGTTGATTTGACACACTCTTATTGTGCACCTGGAATAACAAGTCTTAGGCAGTGGTAACTGTAGAAGATGAAAAGATGTGTACCAGAAATTGAAACATGATGACGCTCTTATATTTTTCTTTCTAACATGATAGCAGTTTTCTGTGAAGTTTATGGATGAGATTATATTTGAGAATTTATGCAAGGGAGAAGTTTCTGTAGAATGCCATTTAGAAAAAAATGTTACTTGATATGGGATACAAAGTCAAGGAATATAAGAAGAAGAAAGCAATAATGATGTCTAAAACTCTTACAGACAGGAAGTATTTTCTTAGAAACCTGCTTTGGCACAGGTTATAACAAGATTAGTATATAACACATTGCAACGAATCCATATATTTTGAAGTAACGAGTGCTCTAGCAATTGCATAGCTAATAACTTTTTAAGGATTCGATTCCTTTGATAACTGAAATGATCCAGGATGTGAGAGAGAAACAAACCACTGCTGGAGCGAAGCACTGCAGAAGCCTTGGCCCTAAGCAGGCAGCTTAGGGTTGCTTTGGAAGTGGCTAAAAGCAGAAGAAACGTCAATTGCCGTGAAGCTTAGTAGTGGAATTTATGAAAACAAAAACTCACACGAGCGTTCACATCTTCACTGTCTTCCTCGCTGACCCATTCTTTCAATGGGCTTTACTGAGGAAAAGGCTGGATGTCCCCCGGGGTCGAGGGTAGAGCACAGACTGAGAAATGACCCTAGAAAACATTTATAGCGAATTCTAAGAATCAAACTTTGGTGTTCTTTCACAGCCTTTCTTTGAAATCAGAACTTCCTTCCGTTTCCACTTTTAACATGGATGGATATAGCAGTTTGGCTCTGCTTGGGAACGAGTCAGATCATTGCTCATTAGGAAACAGTGAGGGGCTGGGTGGAGCGTGAACGGAAGTGCCTCAGCGCGGATCACGTGATGCGTTGGAGCGGCAACAACCGGAGTGACTGTTGCTGTTGTCACATATTCTTAATTTACTGTTTGTTCATGGCTCAGGACCAAAAGAGAGAAAGGTAATTAAAAATGCATGAATGACCAGGAGACGGAATGCAGGAATGGGGGATGGAGAGAGGAACAGGGAGGGGAAAGTTGGCAGTGCAGGGTGCCGGGAGGGGTCAGTCTGTCTAGAAACTTCTGGAAAGCTGAGGCCACACTTCTTTTCAACAGCAGTCTTCCTACTGATGAATATTCAGTTTCATAGACTGCATTTTCTTAAGCTATATAAAAAGACACTTTGCTTCCATTATCTATAATTCTTTTTTTTTTTGTAAAAAATATAGCAAACAGCTGGGCATAGTCCCACACGCTTTTAATCCCAGCATTCAGGAGGCAGAGGCAGGGGGATCTTCTAAACCTCACTAACCAGAGGAGGTAAGGTGATCACTATTGGCATTTTGGACAGTCTTTGATTTATCTAATAGGGACGTGTAGGACTTTACTTCTCTGATTAATAAACTGAATCTCTCTCCCTTGCATTGGTCATTGTCTTCTCTCGTTTGTGCAAAGGTGTTTTTATTTTTTGGAGTGATATTTTAAGAACTCATTGAGTAGCAAGAACAGATAGTTCTCATGTTTAAAAATAATTAGAAGCTGGAGACATGGCTCAGTAGTTAAGAGCACTGGCTGCTCTTGTAGGTGACCTGGGTTTGGGTTCCAGCACCCACATGGTGGCCCAAAACCTTCTGTAACTTCAGTCCCAGGGGATCTGGTGCCCTCTTCTGGTCTCTGCACAAACCAGACATGCACACGGTGTACATATATTTCGGCAGACAAAACACTTTTACACAAAATAAAAATAAAAAAAATCTTTTTTAAAAGCTGTAAAGCAAATTGCCACAAAAGCAATTGTTTTTCAAGGTTTATTGCCATTTAATTTGGTGCTTTAATTTGTAACTAGGAAACTGATTATTTCTTTTGTGGCCTTCTGCTTGGTGTGTAGAAAACAATTTTCTAAGGAAGCTGATGTGTCGATATTCTCCTCTAGCTCTTTTCCATTTTAGTTTTTGAATTTCCATTTGTATAATGTTGTGTGCGGTGCATGCACATAAATGGGAGGTGTCCATGCTCATGTATGAACATGCAGAAGCCAGTGTAGCATGTTGGGTGTCTTCCCCTGTGGCCATGTGGCTTGTTACCTTAGACAGGGTCTCTCACTCAACTGGAGGCTCACTGATTGGACAGCAAGCTCTCTGGGTCTGCCTGACTCCACCCATCGATGCCAAGAGGCCAGGCACTAGCCACCATGCCTGACATTCTACATGGATTCTGGGCGTTCAAACTCGGTCCTCATGCTTTCAGAGGAAGTGTTCTTACCTACTGAGCCATCTCCCCAGCCCCTGTGTTTATATTTTAAATATATTTGTAGGATATTTTGGAAGTCATCTGAATGTTATTTTAGCTAGGTACCCACTCATATGTTTACTGAATGGGTTTAGATTAGGCAACTGTTTAAAATTCCTACTTGTCTTATATACAGAACTCTTCTGTAATACATGCTGGGATCTGTCTGGACCCATCGGCCAGTTCTACTGTCTGCTATCAGGTTCATGTGTAATTACAATCTTCTTCATGTGGTAGGTAGCCTTATGTTTTCTCTGAGTTACGATACAGAACACTTCTTTAGTGCATTTAGCTTTCTCTGACTATTAAAGTAATGGTTTTTATAAAAACTGTATAATTATTTTCATAAAAGTGCTTTACTTCAACTACTATAAGATTTTAAAGGCCTTTGTTCCTTGTGCAAATAATATATCATTATTTTCCTTTGTATCTAGTATAACAAAACAATCTTGACATTCATTTTTTATTTTGGTAAAATTCATTTAACATAAAGTTTACCATTTTAATTGTTATGAAATTTGTCACTCTCTGGTGACAGTATGTTAAAAGTGTTCTAGGTGGGCATGGTGACCCACCCCTTTTAGCTCAGCACTTGGGAAGACTGGGGGACCAAGAGTTCAAGGCCAGCCTTTGCTACATGGTGAGTTAAAGGGGATCTCACACTATGCGAGATCCCATTTCAGAGACATAATAAGCAAAATAGTAAGCAAAACCAAACCTAAAACTAGCAAAACCAAAGAGCTTCCCAGATGTCAGCCACCACCGCCACCCTAGAACTCCCCAGATCTCGGCCACCACTGCTATCTCAGCCGGAGCATCTTCAGCACACCCAAAGGAAACTGGGCCACTGTGTGGCTGTTCCTCTCCTCCGGCCCCCACCAAGCTCCTGGTAGTCGTGACCTTGTGGACTTGCTTTTTCTAGATAATTCATGTAAATGGAATCTTCCACGTAGTCTTGCATGTCTGGCATCTTTAATTCAGCATAATGTTTTCAAAGTTCATGTACTGCGAAGGGTGTATCAGTGTGCTCTTCCTTTTCTGTGACTAAATAGTATCAGTTTGTTTGGATATGCCACAATTCTTTACTCATTAAGTAGCTGCTAGAAATTTGGGGCATTTCCACCTTTTGGCTACTGTAAATATTGCTATTGAAAACAAATTTCTGAGCACCTATTTTTAAGTTTCTTTTGGATTTATCACTAAGAGGGGAATCAGCCTGTCATCTACGATTTCTGTTTGTTCTTTAAGGAACCAACAAGCTGTTTTCTGCAGCACCTGCATCGTGTTACATTCTTAGAAGGAGTCTCATTACTGAATATTTTCGCTCAGTTTTATGTCTGTCTTCTATCTATCTATCTATCTATCTATCATCTATCTATCTATCTATCTATCTATCTATCTATCTATCTATCTATCTTTCTGTCTATCTGTCTGTCTCTCCATCACATATGTATGTATGTTTGTTTGTTTGTATCTGTGTATCTATTTATGCATGCATATAGCTATCATTTGGCCACACTGGGATGGAACATCCTTTTGGAATCGAGATTCAAATTGCTATTTTTTTTCCTTAATTTGTGTCCCTTCATTTTCTAAAATTATTTCTGTCATTTTCAGGAGTCCCATTTTCAGAGTTCAGTGTCAGGCACATAATGGGAATTAAATACAATATACTAAGTTGGATGAATTGAGTTTCATAAATGTGCAGTAGGTAACAGTTATGTAGAATTAGATGACATTCTGTTTTATTGACTTTGTTATTTCTATAATATAGGTTTAATCACATTGTCTCCATTCTAATGTGTGCTATTCTAATTTCTAGATCAACTGGAGTATAATGTTAGACTTAATGTGAAGAATAAGGTTTTTGTTTCTTCTCTTTCTTCCTTTCTTTCTTCTTTCTTTCTTTCTTTCTTTCTTTCTTCTTCTTTCTTTGTTTCTTTCTTTCTTTCTCTTTCTCTCTCTCTTTCTCTCTCTCTTTCTCTCTTTCTTTCTCTCTTTCTTTCTCTCTTTCTTTCTCTCTTTCTTTCTTTCTTTCTTTCTTTCTTTCTTTCTTTCTTTCTTTCTTTCTTTCTTTTCCAGTTTTTCTTTTGAGACAAGGTCTTACTGTGTAGCTCAAGTGACACAAACTCGCTGTGTAGCCTGGCCTGGCCTTGAAACCTACACAGTCTTCCTGCCTCAGCCTCCCAAGTGCTAGAGTTACAGAGGTATGGCTTCATGTCCAGCTCAGACGTGCTCTTGAAGGTGTATGTGGCATGCTCTTTTCTTGGCCAAAGCTGACTTAGTCATCAAATTCTGGCATCAGCATGCTCTCTCTGAGACTGGAGCTGTGCCCTATAGTGCTTTCGTCATTTAGTTCTCTAACCAAAGAAGCCTGAAATCAATCTAAATGTTTTCTTCTCAGGATGGTGGTTGCCTATTGGATCATTCTCAGAATCTGTTTTGGCATTGGAATACTTTTGGTACTTTTTATTTGCACTTCAAGGTACCCTTTTGTTGATTGATTTCATTGTTTGATAATTACATGTATGTATATAATGCATTCTGATTACCGCAGCCCAGTCTCCTCTCATCTTATCAACCCCACCCAATCCTTACCAGTCTCTTTCCCAGGTCCGTGCCTTCTGGTTTTGCTTTGTGACCATTTGGTTTAACCAGGACTACCTGTGTAACTGTTGGAATGGCAGCGTCTGTTGGAGCCTGGTGGGGTCATGAGTATACAACCAGAGGTCATGATTTCCCTGCTCCCTGAATCTATCTGTAGCAGATAATCCAGCAGTGAGGGATAGGACTCTGCTTCCGTGCTTGATCGTTGGGGATCATGTTCTTTAAGAGATCCCCTGCCTCTGTCTCAATACTTAATCATATGTGTGTCACAGGAAGACCAGAGTTCCCTGATTTATATTTTATAAGACTCATCCTTTCGTGCATCCCTTGGTACTTTTCATTCTTTTCTACACCGACTTCTACAGAAGTTGGCTGAACAAATCTCCGTGTCCTGCGTCTATTTTACTGGCTGCATCTGGAGCCTGGGGTGGGGCTGGACGTGGCATGGTTCTGCTGAATCATCTTTTCCATATTAGCATAATCCAGGGCTACCTGGTGCATTGCCCTTCTGATTCATCATGGCCCTTATTGGACGTGTGTACAGCTATGACTGTCCTTATTGCAACAGAGACAGGCTTGGAATGAGTCACCATCCCCCACAGAGTGCCTGCTTTCAGTCTGTGCTGCAGAGACATTGCATGGGTCCTGTGGTCCTTCTCTATCACTGAGCCCTTTTTCCCTCCAGAGATGTTACATGGGTCCTGTGGTCCCTCTCTGTCATTGAGTCCTTCTATGTTGCAGAGACATTGTATAGCTCATGTGGTCTCTTTCTCATTATTGCTGAGTCCCTCTTGACTGTTTGCCATCCCTTCTTTGCCAAGGTTGGTAGACATGTCAGTTGGTCATGTCACTGGAATTAGAGTAAGAAGAAAAGACTCATTTATTTTCTTTCTTTCTTCTTTTTTTTTTTGTCTTTTTGAGACAGGGTCTCCCTGTAGCTCCAACTGGCCTGGAACTCACTATGTAGATCAGGATGGTCTTGAACTCATACAGATCCACCTGCCTCTGCCTCCCAAGTGCTGGAATCAAATACTTGTGCCACCACACCTGGCTCAAAACTCATCTTCTTAAACCAGGGAGGTCATTACCTCAAATGTATATTTCTTGCAATATTCCATATAAGTGATAAAAACTGGCTTTAAAATGCCAAATTAATTTAGCATACAATTTTGACCATTGCAGTAACTTTGCCTATGAGATGCTGGGATAAATGGTATAAATACTTCATACTGAAGTGACTTTCAAATTGTACTGAGAAGTCTTTGTATTTGTGTATAGGCATCTAACTAGTTGATTACAGCATCAATACATCTTTCAAGAAACACAAGCAGAAATTTTCATTCCTCTAGTGCATTCAGTGCCTTTTGGTTGGCTCTTGAGTTCTGGTATAAAAAAAGCAAAATATCTCCAACAGCATTTTTATTTCTCCTCAGATGTCTGTGTCCAAGTAACTGCTTTAGCTCTGTTAATTTATGAAGGTAAATCAGAAGGGAGTCAGTGAATAGAAGAACATGGATCAAAATCCCTGTTTGACCAAAAGGTCAAATTTAATAAGTACTGGGAACTTAGTGTTGACCACAGTGGTCCTCAGTACATGGAATTGCCTCATCCCTCTCCCAGGCCCACCACAGTTTGGATTTGGCGTTGCCCAAGATCTGTGCATTAGTAAGAAACTTCTGAGGATTTTCCTCCAATCTTGCATATCCTATGGGTTTACTTAAATAAGAAATGAGCCTTTTAGAAATGCTGAAGCAGAATTGCACGTGGAATTACATGAAGGCCTTCACATCATTTGTTTCCTATGTAGAAATGTATTTCAAATTGTAACCCAAATAATTACTCTATCACTGAGGTGACAGGGAGTTAGTTTTCAATATATTTTCATCTTCATGTGCTTATTGCTATATTTTTTGATTCATGTTTTCTAATATTTTATCCCTGGATGAAAAAAGTACCTGGTATATCAAATATTTAAAATAAAGCTAAGTCCTTTTAAATTTTACAGGCATTGAAGCCATTATAGAATACACGATGAATCTTTTCTCCACCCAAAGCCCAAAGATAGCTGTGACAGATACGTTCCTATTTCAAGGGAACATAAACAATGACTTTTCCAGTGAAGGAAAGAATTTTAAACAGTTCTAATTGTGTGGCAGCTAGAGGAGTTCTCTTCCTCTCAGCACTGACCCTCCGCACTTGGAGGTTGATGTGTGGGCACGGTGTCAAGGCCAACTTGCTAAAAGAGTTCCTGGGTACTAAGAAGACAGTAACCTATCTAAGGGTGATTTTCTCTGTGTGCTGTTGACCTATTCCTTTATAATGCATGTCAGATTTGTCTCTAAAAGCAAGATGGTCACAGTACAAAACCAGTCTGCTTATTCAGATTAGGTTGTTATGGGCTTGCACACATGTGATTTTACATCTGGTTGAAACAGTGAATAATAAGATGTTTTACTGACATCTCTTCCCTTGTATCAAACTCGTCTCTGAATTGTGAGCAACACTAGCGGGTAGACATCTCCCAGTGTTCTAAGATGACCTACTTTCCTCTTGGACTCATGGATTTATTGTACTTGTTGGCCAGATTCTGAGACTGAAGTAACCTCAGCTCTCCAGAGATTCTTTATCTGCTTAATACTGTACGGAGGCAGGAATCCGTCACTGAGAAAGCGTGCTTCATTGTGGCTTCTGAATGATGCTGTATCTTTCAGGGACTGACGCAGTCATAGGAATCAAGAAGTCCCCAGGAGGTTCTGTGCTGCCACCCCAGCCCTAGAAGCCAAAGCATTGCGCACTGCAGTATGAAGGACGAAGTCTCTCTTTGGAATGAACTTTCCCCTTTCCCAGGCTATGGAAGGTTGCCAGGCTCTATGGGAAATAATTACAGGCACTCTTTTTGGTGGTATAGAAGAAATTTGGCTTCAGGCTGTCTTGTACTATCCAGCCTGAAAAGAAATAAATGTGTTCATGTGACTTTAAGAATAGATGAATACAACTTATTAAATAATGATTTTATAGTTAAAGTCATCACACTCACATGTGAATTCTAGCTGTTAACATTTTTTCCTTGTAAAATGACCTAAAGGAAATACAATCCTTCATTAATACAATGCCCAAGCTGCATGGCTTTGCCTGAAACTCTCTAGTACAGTCAAATATATGTGTGGTTGATGAAAATCACCTCTTTAAGAACGTTACCCTAGAAGGGAGAGGCAGGAAGATAGGGAGTTCATGTTCAGTCTCAGCTATGTATTGTGTTCAAAGCCAGCCTGGGCTGTAGGAGATCCTGACTCAAAAAATAAAACCAAAGCAAGCAACAAGCAATGACAATCAAAGAATGTTACTATAGCATACCCGACTAATCAAATCTGTTGTTAGAGGAACCGGACTTCTGAAATTCTTCATTTGTCTTTATCTTCATATTATGTTCCTTGAAACCTGTCCTTGTCCTTCTGACTTGCATTGATTTTGCTTTGGATAAAATGCAGCCTGTAATTCTATCAGCTCACTGTTTGTTTTGTGACTGACTCTTCTCTCCAGTGAGTTGGAGCTCTCTAGCGACACAGCCCATGTCACATATGTTTCTACTCTGTTTCCCTCGGTGCCTCATACATGGCTTGGAAAGGTCCAAGGAAAATACAGCTCATCTTTTAGAACCCTTTAATCATAATTATAATTAGTCGAATGAAACAATGGTCTTATGGCAATGCTGATTAAGTGCCTATGGATATCACATGTGAGCTTTGTTGGAAAAATACTCATTTTGAAAAAATTAAAACATTAAAAATATAATTATAAAACTGTAATTGTGATGGTTGTTTATAGTGTAAATTCTTGCTTAGGAGTTTTGTTCTGTGGTTTAAAAATGAGTTAATCAATCAGGAAATCCCCCCCGCATGCCTATTTCTTACTGCGTGACAAACGGGCTCAGAAGTGACTTATCAATGCCCAACTATTGACTCTTCTCAGCCATTTCACCAGTATGTGTCCTCAGACATGCATTCATGACTACATATATTCGGACGGCTTAACCCAAAGGGTATTAGGACAATGCAAACACTCAGCATCCTGAGCTATTGCACAGCGTTTCTGAAATTTTAGTTAAGAATAAAATGCCTTCGTTACACATGAGGTGGGATTCTTCTGACATGAGAAAAATACAGGGATTTTAGATTGGATGTGAGTTGTAGGAAAAAATAAACACGATTAAAAGTATTCTTTTTGTATTATGTTGTTAGAGCCATGTAGGTCTGATTGTACGGTAATCCTTGAGCAATTTCATGAGAAAATGTACCTCAAATTTTTATCAAAAAGTAGTTATTTTCTTCTCTTTTCCAGAGTAGGATAATTCCTATTTCTTACTTTCCCAGTCTTCAACTAAATCAGTCCCCATTCGCTTTGTAAACCTAATGCTTCCAAATTAAAAATAATAGGCAGCTCTGCTAGCTGCAATGAATATTGGAATTTCTCTTCATTTTCTGTGGGCAGCTTTTAGTCTCTGAGATGTGTCCTTGCTTCTCTTGCATCCTTGTCCTGTTAATGTCTCTCTTGCATCTGCCACAGACCCGTCAGGCTTTGATTAAAACCAGAAGGAGACTCCAGGCGTCAGCTTTGGTATTTTCATTATAACAAAGCAGACTTTTGTCTTGAAAATGCACTCATCTGTCCTTGAACAGAATGCTGTTTATTCCAAGTGTCTTGTAAAAGCTGTTGGCTCTCTCTCTCTCTCTCTCTCTCTCTCTCTCTCTCTCTCTCGTACACATCTATGCATGTGGATGCCAGAAGACCATGTCAGTGTCCTGCTCTGTCCTTACTCTATTCCCTTGAGACAAGGTCTCTCAGCGAACTTGGAGCGAGGCTGGTGGTCAGTAAGACCCAGTGAGCCCCTGTGTTCTTCCTCCACAGTTCTGGGCTTACAGGAACTCACCACCTGTATTTAAATATGTGTGCAATGCCTACGGACACCAGAAGAGGGGAATGATTTCCCCAAACTGGAGTTATGGGCAGTTATCCACCACGTGGGTCCACTGTAAGCAGAGCCCCTGCTCTTAACCACTGAGCCATTTTTCCAGCCTTGAGAATTTACTATTTTTAAAACCCAATTAAAACACACATAAATACAATATTTTTAATAAATATTCATTCATTTATGCAGTAAATATTTTTATCAGTACATTCCATGTGTCAGACTGTTCAAGGTGTTGTGACCTATGGCACTGGACAGTCAGACAGTAACTCTGTTCTCGTGGAAGTTAGGTTCTTCTGAAGGTGGTGGTTGCAGAGAGTGAAAGTTATTTTAGAGAGAGATGGAGGACAAGTAAACACAAATCAGGAGGTTTTTCAAGTGGTAGTTACTATGAGGGTGCGAGCAGAGATACTTTAGATCAGATGGCTAAGGACAGTCTGTAATGGAGCTTAGCCCTGCACGTCCACAAGAAGCCAAGGCAAGCTCTTGGGGCAGGTGATTGGGCAGAGGCAAGAGCCAGCACAAAAACTCAGTGGTAAAAACGACTTCCTTATAATGAGCAATGAAGCAAAAGCCATTATCTGGAATGAGAAAAATATAGGTCATGATTTAAGAACCCATAGGAGAGACGTTACTTTGTTTTTTAAGTTTTTTCTAGAAAGCCTTAAAATATTTTAATATAAGTTTTCTAAAGAAGCAAACCTTTCTGGGGAGAAAAAGAGAGAAGTCTCTACCTTAATCTACCCCAGAAAATTCTGCCTTGAGTGGTTCATAGCTGAGAGGATATGCTCAGTTCCAGCTTCTGCTGCTGGAAGTAAGGACTAGACCTTCTCCCCAGGAAACAAATTCCTTGAGTAGAGCACTGTTGGGTTTCTACTTTGGTTGTGCCTTCACCTACCAGATACTTATGAGACACCCACTGAATGGAGCTATGCCATGTCTATCTCTGAGCATCTCCATCAGGGCTGAACCATGTATGAGGCCACCAGATCCGTCTCCACCAGAGTATAAAGAAGTCTCCTTGGACTGTGTTTGAGACTCTGCTTCTACCAGGTGTGTTCCTGTAGCCCAAGGCACGCCTCCAAAATGTCTTACTACCCAACTTTGAATGTACTGCACATATCCTTTGGCAAATTAAGTATCTATGTGAGGTTCAGTTTTGACTTCTGCTGAACATGGATAAAAATATGTATAGCCCTGACTCAGTCAGGCAATATGAGCCTCCACAGGATAGCTCAAAAGAGTCTAGTAAAAGGTACTATGTGATCATTATTATGTATAGTAAGGGCCATGGTTGTATTTTATACACTAGTAACATTCAGTGGTAATTGGAAAACATTGCTCATATACCTACATGGTCATTTCCCATGTGCTACATGGTCTTATAAACACAACTGAAATAAGATCCTAACCTCAAAGGAATGTGTAGTTTATTTGGTGAGTAATGAACAGTACCAGCTCAATTACAAAAGACTCGTGAGAAAGTGCTTATGGCCTTCCAAGGAACACTTTAGCCAAGAAGCGTCATCTATATGTAATCCATGGCAAGTTCTTGGCCAAAGCTCTAGAATTTGGGCTCATTATTGTCTCTGGTTTTGTGAAATGAATTCTCACCTGCATTGTATTCTTAAAAGGAAATCCTTATCTTTTGACTGTTGATTCATAAACATTCCTTTCTTGCTTGGCCTATTTAGGCTTCACCTTTCTCTCACACTTACTTGTTTTCCATAAACGTGTAGCAAATGCCATCGTAGGTTTACAGTACCTTCTTCCTTTTTATGATTGTTAAAAATATGAACGTGTTTAATAAGGTCAGTTCTCTCAGATGCCAACCAGATTCTGTTACTTTTTGGAATTTGGGGCTTTTGGTTGGGGTTCAAGGTTAGAGGATTTTCTATCTCATGTCCATCACTGGCTAACCCAACTAGAGAAGTCTAGAAATTACTCTGTCTCATCTGTACTAAATACTTTACCTGAATCCAAAGTGTCATTTCTATTTATCTTCTCTTGATTATTTCTGAGAAAAATCATGTTGTTTTAAGAGAGACCATTTTTGTGGTATTATTTGTAAAACCTCTTACGAATATAATATCCTCTACATAACTACAGAGGAAGGGCTTGGTGTTCTGGTATTGCAAAGAATACCACAAAACTTGGTAACTTGATAGAAAAAAATAACAGAATTAATATGGTAGAGAGTGGCTAAATTGAAGCTTTGGTTTTACACAGTCATGCAAGAGAGAAAGTTCCTATTTGCTGATGCCTCTTAAGGGCATGAAGAGAGCCTTTAGGGCTGTGCGTGGCAGGAATGAATGAATAATGCAGTTTGGTGACAAGAAACCTTCAGTTTGGAATTGATTATAAAAAAGATTGTCTCTGTTATCTATCTTGATTGTATTTCAAATTAAAAATAACTTGACACTGAAAGCTGATTTTCGTATTTATTGTTGATTCATGAACATTCCTTTCTTGCATGGCTTGAATGGCTTCATCTTTCCCTCACACTTACTTCTTTTCCATAAACGTGTGGCAAATGCCATCGTAGGTTTACAGCACCTTCTTCATTTCAGGATTCTTAAACTATGAATGTGTATAATAAGGTCAGTTCTTCCCTCAGATGCCATGGCTTTATTTACATGGCTTTGCGCCAGGGAAGTTGTCAGGATGAGTTTGGTGCAGAATGCTGGTGGGCTTTACCCACCATGTCTACTCTTTAACTGCTGTCTTCGTTATTTATTTATTTAACCAGTGTTTTTATTATTCCCTGGGATCTGAAAGTCAAATTCATGAAAGGCTTTTAATCTTGCAGTTTCATAATCTGAAGACAGATAATGGTAAAATTCCAGTGTTGCTATTTGTGGAACAAGTCTGAGCTGATGTTGGGAGAAGTGTTCGGGTACAGTCTTGACCCTGCCCCCTCAGGTAGAGAGAAGGATCATTCTGCTGGCAGGTTCTTGCCAGCTCGGCTAGCTGCCTTCCCCTTCTCCGCCTCCGTAGACCTGCCCCTCCCTTCTGTGCAAAACCCTTTTTGCTCTCTGCAATACTGAATGGGAATTGTCTTACTGTCTTGATGTAATGCTACTGTTTTATCCCCTAACCATAGGAGAATCATTAAATGAGATAAATTGTTTTTTTAAACGTGTGTTTGTGTGTGTATGTGTGTGTGGAGACCAGAGGTCAACCTCAGGTGTCATTTCTCAGGTGCTGTCCAGCTTTTGGTTGAGACAGGGTCTCTCACTTTTATAGCCTGGCTGGCCAGCAAGCCCCGTAGACCCAGCTGTCTCTGCCTCCCCAGTGCTGGCACTTACCACCATGCCAAGCGTTTTTAATGTGGGTTCTGGGCATCCAACTCAGGTTCTCATGCTTGTGTGGCACGCCCTTTACTGACGGAAGCATCACTCCAGCTCTCACTCTGGAAATTCTTCATGAAGAAAGCAGAAGGATAACACTGATCCTTCCAAGGTCGTTCAAGAAGAGAAACATAGTAACCAATGGACATCTGCAAGGTACAATGTTCTTGTTCATCGGATTTATCCCTGTGGAGCTGAACTACTTATTTGCTGTTTGTGTCATTTAAATTTATTGTTGCCCATATTCTAAATACTTTATGGCTATTGATAAGGTATATTGTTATTCACAAAGCGAAGTGTACCCATCAGCTAACATTAAAAAACACAGAAGTTAAAACAATTTTTTGAGACAGTGTCTTCTAGGCTCTCCAAGCGTGGAATTTACTGTGTAGACTTGACTTGACTTGATCTCACAGAGTCTGATTGCCTCTGCCTCCTGAGCACTGGGGCTAAAGGCACATGCCACCACGCCTGATGTAAAAGTTAAAATTTTAAGTCCCTTTAAAAATCTCTGTTGGGGCTGGAGAGATGAGGCAGGGATTCGGAGCACTTGCTGCTCTTTCTGAGGAACCAAGTTTGGTTCTCAGCATCTGCATCTGGTGGATCTGGTGGTTCACAATGGCCTGCACTCCAGTTCCAGAAGTACTCACATGCTTTGTACACACACACACACACACACACACACCTTAAAAATAATCTTGTTTATTTCTTGATAAAATTTCTGAATTATTCTCAGTATGAATGTTTTGAATGGCATTTATTTAAGATTCCATTCTGCCTTTAGTGATATTGGTATAGAGTGTGAAGACGTGGCATTGATTTTAAGTTGAAATTGCTGTGATTTGGCTGTTGAAAGATTTCCTTCCCCCATGGGAAGCCCCGTCAGTGAAGGCTTGGTTCACCTGTTGGGGAAGGGGGCCTAGTGGGAGATCTTTATGTCACTGAGGTGTGCATTTGGGAGGTTAGCTTTTGTGGGATGTCTTGTTAGTTCCCATAAAAGGGATGTTCAAAAGCCTGACCCTGACGCCTTGCTTTCTGTGTGCTCTTGGTTTGAGATTCAGTCACCTGCTTTCTCCCACATGGATGGCAACCATTGCCCTCTGCTATGTGTCCCAGGGCTCTGCAGTCAAAGCACAAGGAAGTCTGTGCTATGCTGTTTGAACGTTCATCCTCTAAAAACTACACTGTGTGTCTTTTGTTACCCCTGCCTCATTGCCTTGAGACAGGGTCTCTCACTGACCCTGCTACAGTCTCTGGTAGACTGGCCAGTGAGCGCTCGGGCTCCACCTGTCTGCACTCTCCAATGCGAGGGTCCCAGCAGGAGCAGCCATGCCCAATTTTTCACGTTTAGTTAAGCTTAGTAAACCGTTTCTCTTGATAAAGCAGCTGCCTGTTATTTCATTGTCTTAATGCAGACCTGAGTAATGTAGTTGTATAGTCAACAATTTCGTGATCTCTTACAGGTTCCAGAAGTCATTATTTTAGGTAATCACAGCGTATGTTTTTTCTTTTAAGTCTTATATTACCACATTATCATTATTTTTTCTTTTAGCAGTAGTGAGACATTGCAAAACTAGGGATATTCTTGTCATGTTCCAGATTTAAAAGTACATTTTATCCATTAAGTATAATGACTGTTGTGGATTTTTTACATATATTTACATACAAATATACGAATGAATTGTTTCTACTTAACAATTAAGATGGAAATTTATGATACCTATCATAGAGTAATGTAGTGATTATGCAGTAAGTTTTATAAATAAGTCCCAAGTCTTAAGTCTCTCATTAGTACCACACTAATTTTCTATTTGTATGTAATGAATTCTGCATATTGAGCTTCCTGACATTGCCTACCAAGTGTCTCCACAGTTTTGCAGGTACGAATTCTGGGAAGCTTTACCTGATGCTCAGGGCCTCACAAGGCTCAGCTCTGGGTAAGAGATCAGTTGGACTCTTAGTTTGAGGCTTGTGGGAAGAATACTCCTCGAAGCTCTTTTGGAGAGTTGATAGAATCCAGTGGATTGTGGCTGTATGCCTGAGGTTCCCATTTCCTAATGGCTGTCAGCTGGAAGCTGCTCTCTGCTCTGGACACAGCCAGTGTTGCTTCCAATATGGCCTTCTGTGGACAAACTAGAGATTGTGCATTGGTTCTTCTAGTGGGACTCTCTGTGACTGCTTGTGCTTTAGATGGAAAGGTTCTCTAGTTCTAAATATTTATTTACTTTTATGTGTGTGTTTACCTGCATGGATATTTGTGCACCATGTGCTTGCTGCTGCCCATGGAGGCCATATCAAGGCATCTGATCTTTGGAATTGGAGTTAAAGATGGTTGTGAGCTGCCATGTGGGTGCTGGGAACCTCCTGTGCAAGAGCAGTCAGTGATCATAACTGATGAGCCACCTCTCCAGCTCTGGTTATCTGCTTTGTAAGGTGCTCATGAGATTAGGTTCAGATGCTTTGATGATGATACTCTTGTAAGGTCAGAATTGCCATGTTACAAATAGCTCATAGAGTCTGACCTCACTGTAGTCAAAGATCAAGGGGTTGGATCAGAACATCTTTACTGGGCCTTTAAAAAATGTTTTATTTATTTATTTTGTGTGTACGAGTGTTTTGTCTCCATGTATGCAATGCCTGTGGAGGTCAGAAAAGGGTGTTGGATCCCCTGGAACTGGAGTTATGAGTGGTTATTAGCCACCATATGGGTGCTGGGAACCAAACCTGGTCCTCTGACAAAGCAGCTCTTAATTGCCGAGCCAGCTCTCCAGCCCCTTTACTGGGCGTTTTTAGATATTCTGACCACTACACTTAGGCATCCAACATCTATTGAGTTTCGTTATGCTTCATTTGTATTTTTAATGTTTTTTTGTTTTGTGTATATGTTTGTATGTTTGTGTTGTGTGTGTATGGTGCATGCATGTGAGTGACTATGCCCATGAGCATGTACGTGGAGGAAAGAGAAGTATGTTTGGTGATGCTTTCTGTTAATCTCCCCCTTATTTCTCTCACTAAGCCAGTAGCTAGTGCTTCTGCAAGGCCGAGTGGCCTGTGTGCTGTCAGGACCCACCTGTCTCTGCTTGGGTTGCATGAACACCCATGCCCAGCTTTTTATGTGCTCCTGGGGACTTGACACAGGGCAGGTGTTCTTGCCCACTGAACCATTTCCCTAGCCTTGGTTTTCATTCTTATACCTTTCTCAAAGCGCTTTGCTGTGCTTTGAATTTTCCATGTATCCCAGGCCCACGGGTTGAAGGCTTGGTCCACTGGTACTGATGGGCAGGGGCAGAACCAGGGGGAGGGGAAGTGATGCCTAGTGGGAGGAAGCTAGTAATCGAAGGCGTGCCTTCAGGGATGTTAGTACTTTAGTCAATCCATCCTCTTTCCTCTTTGCTACTGACTGTCACAAGGTGAATGATCTCCTCTGCCTCCAGCTTCTAACACAATACATGGTGCCGCTATGTGCCAAAGACATGAACCGAAACTTCCAACACCGTGATCAGACTGCATGATCAACCACAAACTTCAGTTCCAGTGACTGCAGATGTATTTCATGTCACCAATGCTGAATTTTTACATGAGAAGCAAATTTAGAAACAATCAGTACTTTCCCCAGAAAGAACAGCTACCTGACAACTATAGATTTCATTGTGAAGTTTCTTTTTTAAAAAATATTTTATTGTTATGTTCTTTTATGTGTATGAGTGTATTGCTTACAAGTATGTAAATGTACCTATGTAGATGTACCTGTGTCATGTAGTGCCCACAGAGGTCAGAAGAGGGCATCAAATTCCCCTGGAACTCGAGTTAAGGACAGTTGTTTGCTGTCATGTGGGTGGTGGGAATTGAACCCCAGTCCTTTGCAAGAGCAACTAGTGTTCTTAACTGCTGAGCCATCTTTCTAGCTCCTATTGTGAAGTTTCTGATTTTAAAGTTAGATTTTCATTATTAAAAAACACGAGAATTTTCAGTTGTAAACTTAAATGGGATTAAAGATGTATCCACGATGCAAGGGGCCCAAACTCAGGACCACATGTTGCTCAGCAGACACTGTACGGCTGCACATCTCCAGAGCTTGCTGGCCAAGTCTACTTGATTCAGTGAGCTCTGGGTTCAGTGACTTCCAGAAAGTAAAGTACCGGTACAAACATGCATGTACATGCACAGTCACATGCACACACACAGTCACATGCATACACCCAGTCACATGCACACACACCCAAAGTTCAAATGGCATAAAATAAGCACGTTTCATATTGCAGTAAAGTTGAACTTTAAGCAATGATTGATGTCCTTTCTGTCTTTATTAGTCTTAAAGTTATATAAAAATTCACTGTAGATTTTTTTTATTATTATGCAAGTACATCGATAAATGACAGTTTTTCTGCACTTAGTGAGGTTGTAATTGACGGAAGAGAAAATGACACAGTGCATCTCTGAAGTCATGCCAAAGAGATATGTGAATGCTCTTGATGAACTTTCAGGTTCTGTGTTTTCACTTAAGCATTCTTCTTTATTGATGAGAGAGGGAGGGGAGGAAGAGCAGGAGGGAGCGTTCTTGGGAACACGACTCGTGATCCGCTAGTGTCTTTGACCGCACTTTGAACATGACGCTATCAGGAACGTTGTGAATGAATGCTCTCAGTTCATTACATCTGGTCATAGCAAGGCCCCTGAAGCAAGCTTTGTACATCGCAGAGAAGGTTCTGTGTGAACTGACAGGTAGACTTGTACAGTGGACCCAGCCCAGGCCGAACAGGAGTCATAGTGTGGGACTTGTATGGGCCACACAATTTCTTCTTATTCATTTCTCTCTTCTGTTGTTTGGTGTTAATACTAGTGTTATACGAAATATTGAACATATGTGCTTTGTCTTGAGGAATCCATAAGAAAAAGCTTCTCTCTTGATGGAGCTGATGTTTTAATGAAATCAGAGCATGGGAATAACACCTAAGGATGTGACAGGAGATTTACCTGGGGTGTAGCCAATGTGTCAGATATTTCATAGAAATAGACTAGGAGTAGTATTCTATGGCCAGTATTGATGGGTATTTGAAGTGTTGAAAAGTACTTAGATCAAGGTAAATTTGGTCAAAGATTCAAGTCAGTGTATTACCATCTAGAAAATACTAGGGCTGTATTGAGTTATTACTGAGGAAGATTAATTTCAGTTTGCTACTTACGCCCATGAAAAGATTAGTTGGGCATGATGACACATACCTGAAATCCCAGCACTTGGCAGGTAAAAGCAGGAAAGAAACTCAAGGCCAGTTGACTACATAGCAAGTTTGAGGTCAGCCTGGGTTACATAAGATACTATAAGAAAAAGCCAAAGTATAACATGATAACTCTGGAGGAATTAGCCCAAAAAGCTAAAAACCAGTCACTCACCTGGTCTTATCATTGTTACTTATCAAGCTGATTAACTCAAAATACCATGATGAATAAAATTGTTCTTAGTGAACATGGCTGGCTAACCAGCTATGGCTGTTTCTTTCATGAGTAGAGGCCTTTGTAGATTTCATTTTTGACTATACTTTTATTATTCTTCAGAACCAAGCAAACATAAGTGTTTAACCCTGGCCCAGCTCCTTCCCGGCTTTGCAATCCATTGTTTCATTTGTTTGTCTGGAAAGAGGATATAAAAATAATCCATGGAGTTGTTGAGAGCCTTGCATGTGGTCTGTCAGCTTGGGAAAGCTTTTTCAAATCCTTGTTTTCTTAAAAATTTATGAACGTCTTTTATTTCTAAAAGGACACTCATTTCATTAAGAGTACCACTAAGTGACAAATTATTGTCCTTGGGATCAGAAATGCTTTGGGTGCTCTTTCCAGACTACTGTAAAAACAAACCAACTGAGCCAGTTGGAAATTTCTCTTTGGAAAAACATCATGTGTTTTGGGATAGATGGCTCACTGAAACACCTTATTGGTACAGTCTGCTTTTGCTATAAAAGGAGTGTCGAAAGCAGTCAGATAAAGTGGTCTTTTGCCCATGAAATGATGCCTCTGTAATTCTATAACCAACTTCTATCAAACACGCGATTGTTTTGGTCATTCTATAGAAGATAAACATTTCTTGATTAGGATGAAAATGTCCATATGTATATTTAGAATATAAAGAACATTTTTATATTAACTGTGGGTTTAAGAGAGGTCATTATAGCTGGTAAGAGCCAGAATTTACAATGCTGTAAAAAGCTTAGCTGAAAATAAAAGGCCTCACATTCTGGCAGGGTGTGTACACATTTTCTTTAAAGACTGTTTAAAAATTTAAAATATAAAGTTTTGCATATTGAACTTGTCACTGTTACCACAGACAAATGATGGTTCATAGTTAGAACAATGCATAACTTTGGGTTATAGAGACGAGCAGATCCCTGGGGCTGTCTGGGTAGTCATCCTAGTCTACTCAGAAATTCGCAGGCCAGAGATCTTGTCTCAAACAACAAGGTGAGTGGTACCTGAGGAAGGACACGTGAAGTTGTCCAACACACACACACACACACACTCGTGTGTAGGCCCCCACATAACTCCCATTCTTTAGCCAGATAGTGTATTTCCACAGACTGCTGGGAGGGAGCACAACTGACTAACAAGTGTGTGATTAACTAAAACATTAGTAAATTAGATGCAAATCAAAGGGGGAAAATCGGAATCCCTCCATCTAGAGTTAACCAAGGTAAACATTGATATACACCTTAGCATTTTCTTTTTGAAATCTTATTTATCTTTATTTCCTGGATAAGAGTATTTTTCCTGAGTGTAACATGTAAGTGCATCATATGTGTGCACTGCCTGAAGAAACAAACAGAGGGAATTAAACCCCTGGAGCTGGAGTTGTAGATGGGTGTGAGCTTCTATATGTGTGTGGTGGGAACCAAACCTGGATCATCTGCAGAGTATTAAATGCTGAGCTGTCTCTAGCATGTCTATAATTGTATTCTATGCACAAAATAACATTTGTATTTTTGTAATTGAGATCACATAGTACATAACTTTGTGACTTGTTTTCTTTGAACTAATACTAATGTCGATGCTTGCAGATAGTTCCATTATGTGAAGTGACCATAATTTATCTTTTGCTAGGCACATTAATTATTCTAAACTATCAGTAATACTTATTGGCATTTATTTTACAGAAATATTCTACCTACATCTTTGTTGGTGGCTAGTTAATTAATGGGCCCCTAAGCTGGTTCCTGGAGCAACTGCCCTTTGTGGCCAAAGCTAGAGTAAAAGAGGGAGTTCTGAATGCATGGGCTCTGCCTGGTATTCTGGAGAAGAGCCAGGCCCATGGCTCCTTCAGAAGATGACTAGTATCTTTCACAGCTGTTAATCACGCCCCTGTTCACAGAGGAGGAAAGAGAATGCAACTGAGGTGCTTTAAATGGATACCTCTCCAGAGCAAAGTCAGCTCTTCATGCAATTTTACTGAGCACATTTGCTCAATAGCACTGGGCAGTGCTTCAGCTGAGCTGTGAGATACCCAGGAACACATTTATTCACTAATAGAACATGTGTACATTTTCATATGTGAGGCAAGAAAAATATTCATTTATCCTTGAACCAAAACTAATGTGATGCAATTCTTGCAAACAGAAGAAAGATTCATAGATCTGCTTTGTTCACTGTGTTTTCTGTGACTAGCACATTGCCAGGCCCAGAGGATGTGATGGCTATTTGGTGAGTGAAGACACAGAGTAAGGTGAAAATATTCAACCAATTGCCAGTCAAATCTTGGTCCTGTTTCTGTAAGGAATGCAGCCCATGCTGGCGTCTTTCTGCAATCTCAGGGTGTAATGCTGGGGAGCAGTGATGCACAAGCCTGTATCTGACCCAAGTATTCTTGTCCAAGGTATTCTATTTTATTTAGCTGCAGCACATTAGTTCTGCAGTTTGATATATTATATTCCTTGAAAAGAAACGATTTCCCAAGAGATCTGCATGGGCTGCAAGATCCTGTTTCTTTTAAGTGCTGTCAAATCACCCTGGAACTCTTCCCTAAGATATGCTGTTACAGAAACACTTAGAAACATTTAATCCCTCAAAATACTGGTCAGAGCTTTCTCTGATAATGAGTTGTTGTGTTTTGAGAATAGCCTCAAGGAATAAAAGCATAATTGGAAGTATAACTGTATTTGTGGAGTACATTATAGGTGTCAGCTTTGTCCTGGGTACTAGAAATATAAAAGAAGCTCAAAGATGTACTGGTCAGTGCATAATTATGTATTGTTGTGGGTGACTACTGTAACAGGAACAGGGTGCTGTGGGAACACAAAGGAGGGAAGAGGTAGAAATTCATCTTGATGAGGATGAGGAGCATGGTGTGGCATGCAGATGAGCCCATTATGTGGGGCTTTGAGAATGGATAGGAATTTGTCAGGCAGAGAAATAGGGAACAGGGGTTTAAAACAGGAGTTGTGCAAATGGACGCTCAAGGTACTTCTTGGACAATTTTGGCCCCACTAGTAATGGGCGTGGAGAGTATGTGACGGGAGATGAGGTTATCGAGGTCAAGTTTCAGGTGTGTCATTCAGCAGCTACTATGGGGTTTGCCGTTTAGAAAGTTTTAAAATATATTTTATTTATTTTTGTTTGTGTATGAGTGCATTGCTTGCATGTATATAAGTGCAACTTTGTCGTGCAATGCACGTGGAGGTAAGAAGAGGCACGTTGGGTCGTCTGGAACTGGAGTTTGGACCGTTGTTCGCCACAAGAGCAGCTGGTGCTCTTAACCACTGAGCCATTTCCCCAGCCCTGACAATGAACGTGTTGTTAAGGGACTCTCCTTTTTTGGCCATTGGAACCACCAATGTGCAGACTGGTGTGTGTGTGTGTGTGTGTGTGTGTGTGTGTATGTGTGTGTGTGTGTGTGCGTGTGTGTGTGTGTGAGAGAGAGAGAGAGAGAGAGAGTAGTCTTGATTTTCTTTTCATTTGGGACTTCAGATTTTCTGTACCATCTCTTAATACTGACGGCACAGTACTCCCAACACCATTTAATAAAATTACATTCCTTTCTTGCTTGCTTGCTTTCAGAGTTTTCTTATTTGCTCTTCGGTGCAGCTATGTATGTGGTGCTCAAAGCTGGGCTTGGTGATTTGCCTTATTTAGTGCACAGTGCAGACCATTTCTGGAACTGAATATAGTCTCTTTACAATGATGAGTGATAAGAAAATGGATTTGGAGAAGAAAGTAGACGTTGACGTGATTAAAGCACAACGGAAGCACAGAGGTGGACTGATTTCTCCGGAACTCTTTAAAGCCCCCTGCACACTTGTGGGAGTTGTTGCCAATGTGGCAGTTACCAAGCAGAAAACTCCAAAGTTTCATTCCAGAATGCTGTCACAGACCACATTAAAATTATGACAAAGTGTTCTAAATTCATTCTTTTTTTTTTTTTTTTGAGATACGGTCTCACTCTGCAACCCAGGCTGGCCTTGAACTCGTGGTCCTCTTGCTCCATCTCCACGCCAGGATTACAGCTGTTCCACAACGCCCAGTGATGTTGATTTGTTTAACACTACTCATAAGCTATTTATAAGTTATTTGCTTAAATATACTAAGTTCCCATTGAAATATATAAATGCATGTTTCCTTTGCAATTATCATTCCCAGGACAAGGCTAATTATTGATATTTGTGTTTATTGACCCATAAGTCCCACTGTTTGTTCACAGCTGAATTCCATGAAAGTTAGCATTACTGTAGTCCAGATATCAATTTGAATGAAAATATTAAAAGCTCTGTGTCCATGATTTATGCCTTGGTTAATTTCTTTTGCAAAACAGTAGCATTTGGAAAGTGGTCATGCAGATGTCATGCAGCATATGTAGTCAAGTTGAAAACCGTGGCCTGAACAGATGTCTAATCCACGGCTTTCCCGGTGCTTGTTTTCTAGGTAACAATGGCCACCATTGGGATAAACAGAAGTAATTCCCTAGAGACCTGCGAAACAACTCTTTTTGCTCTCCGCATGGCAACATGGAATCAGATCTTAGATCCCTGGGTCTATATTCTGCTTCGGAAGGCTGTCCTTAAGAACCTGTATAAGCTGGCCAGTCGCTGCTGTGGAGTGCACGTCATCAGCTTACACATCTGGGAACTCAGTTCTATTAAAAATTCTTTAAAGGTTGCTGCTATTTCTGAGACACCAGCTGCAGAGAAGCCAAATCAGCTGGCGTCTAGTGAATCTGGACAGTAAGTCGGGGTAGGGCCACAGGAGAGTAAGGAATTTAGCAGCATCTCAGCTGATTAGATAAATCTACACAGCCTAACTGGAAAATTCAGACCTTGATGTGTGCTTCGGACTTACTCTGGACAGACTCAGCTTTTGAAATTTGTTGTCTTGGCTGCTGCATGAGTGCACGGTTTCACTTGTTATGTTGGCCGGAGGTAGACTGACATTATACTATGAACTCAAGTAGAAAATAGTTCTGAGATTATCTATGTTTCTGGAATGATTGAATCTGTTGAGGCCTCATGCACTTACCTGGCCTCTTGGTTCAAGAGTACCTTAATGTCACCTGCACCGTGAAATGGTCATTTGGAGATCACTGCCACACAGCTGTCCCTTACCACTAGGGTCAAAGGACACAAGACTGTGAATTAGCGTGTGGGCTCTGATCTCTTTACCTGTCCATGCCTTCTACCGATACAGGCATGACCATGATGCCTGTGACTCTCCATGACTTGTGACAACAGCTGCCTAGGCCAGGTCAGCTTTGTAGTCTGACCCCATGAGGCCCATTGCTTGTTATACATGAAAGATGGGACTTCTTGCATTGTATTACAAAGGTCATTTATCATTTGTAGGGGTTTTTATCGAGTCATAGATTTTCAGTTTCTAAGTAATCTTTATCTTAGCACAGATTCAATGCACCGAGCAGTACCTATAAAGCTCTACCATGTGCAAGGCAAGCCATTTAAACCCCAGAGATGCATGTGAAGAATGTTGACCATGCTTTACCATGAGCTGATGCCTGTGTCCAAGAATAAAAGTAAAACAATCAAGATCGATTCTTCCCAGGCCGCTTGCAGCCTGTGTATTTCCTCTCTCTGTAAACATAGATGTTCCTGCACAAACAGCAGGGAATTCTGTTGGTGGTGGTCTCACTAAATCTGTAGACCACATCTTCAGAAGCCTGAGCTGCCAGTGTTGGGGGGGCAAGGCTTGAAATTAGCCAGACAGAGGGGACTCACTGTCATGGTTAACCAGAGACCAAGGACCAATAATCTCTGAAATGTTCCAATTATAATTCAGACTTTTCCTTTGCCTGCTTAACCACACAGAGGACTTCAGATTTCAGGACAAATTCAAGATGTAGGAGTCTGTCAGAGGCTGGGGTTAGTAGTTCTGTTTTATGATAAAAAAATGCATGTTTGTACTTTAAATAAGTCCCTGCTTTCATCAAGTTTGGGTCATTTAAAAACTAGTTTTACCTTGGGACTGGAGAGATGGCTTAGCTGCTAAGATCATTGGCTGCTCTTGCAGAGGACCTGGGTTCAATTCCTAACACCCACATGGCAGCTAACAACTGTCCTTAATTCCAGTTCCTGGGGATCTGACCTCTACTGGCATTGCATGTCATGGTGCACTTACGTACATGCAGTCGATACACTCAAACATGTAAAATAAAAACGATAAGTAAAATATTTTTTAAAATTAGTTATACCTGCAAAACTGAGTTCAGAAATTTAGAAAGGTTGAGAATTCATAGACTTTAATTAGTATCTTCATAGGTTTCTGCATTTGATTGATAAGTTATGTTGGAAGTAATGATTAATTTTGGCAAATTCTCATAAAGAATAAACAAATAACCTTGTTGAAGACTTAAAGACAATCATTTGTTTTGTTAGTGAATTTAAAGAAAAAATCGACTGTGACATATGGTATTCTTAATGTAAAGCCAGTAAGTGACCAAACACCTGGTTGATTCTTATATAAACAGTACATTATGAATAACAGACAGGAATTTCTTGGTGTAAATTTGCTATGAAATTGTAAAGTCTATGCATATTTTGAATTTAAGCTGCCAATTACACATTGGTTATTGTGGTATCTGTATGTGTGCATGTACATGTATGTATATGTGCATGCATGTGAGTGTGTATCATGTATGTTCATGTGTTTGTGTGTGTATATGTGTGTGTTCATTTATGAATAAACATATATAATTGTAAATGGCCATTACAATTTGTGATTGCTGTTACATGGCAAATGTTACCATGTGTATCAAGGGCACTTAAAGCCCAGAAGAACTTTCAGATAGTTCAGTTACCTTCATATCAGATGTTTATTTCCTGCAGAGATTTAAGGCATTGGTGACCTATAAACTGAAGTATGAGAAACCAGATTTCCCTTTCTGCATCGTAGTGGGCTGTACACTGTGGTGAACATTCCCATGCACTTCTGCTGGGGAAAGGGACTGAGAAGAAACCATCACTTAGAGGCCTTAGGCCTCTTCCCCCGGAGTCTTCTATCACAAGGCAGAATTATTCCTCTGTTGCTATGATGTCGCCCTGTCTTCACTGAGGAAATCTTGTAGTAGCACTGCGTGTGGGGATGCAAGGCTTTGAAGAGTGACAAAGGAGTTATTTTGGGCATGTTCTGGAAATATCTGTAGTATCTGAGCATAGCTTTAGGGCAGTGTAACTGGTCTTAAGGTCATCAGCTAACCCCACAATGTAGATATCAAAAATTTTTAAACAGAAAAAAGTCTGAATGAGACTTTCCTTTCAAAGGAAAACATAATGAGGCACTACAGTGTGTGCATCTGACTTCAAAAGTTATGTTTCTGTTCTTGGACCTGCTATGTAGAGTTAGGCAAAATATGGTATAATGAGCAATAGAAGGCAGCATCCATTGATAATGTCCATTGATGTTCCGAGTGCAAGTGTGTTTGTTCTCATTATTTAAAATAAATAGTAGAAATAGTTCTAACAAGGTCATCAATTTGAGTATTTAAGCTCTGTTTTAAAATCAGTAATCTGCTGCATGGAATAATCTAATGTCAACATAGCTTCACATACCATTTAAGCCTTGGATTTCTGGAGAATTATATTTTATAGGCACACACTAAACAAGTCAGGCCATTTTAGAGTGTTTATAATTTTTAAATGAAAATTAGATCAACTGAGTATTGATTTAGAGATACGAATACAAAGGAAATACCAAAAATTAGCTGTGGGTACCATCCAAAATCATCAGACAGCTATCGGTGGTTTAACCAGGTAATAGAAATATTCCTTTTTATTTTTAATTTCTTTCCTCAAAATAGAAAGCAGTTTCTAATAGTCTGTATGTGGAGTAGACAATTTCTCAGTGTCAAAAAATAGATATACATGTATAGATATCTGTTATATAACAAATGGTTTTGTTTTCTCACTTTCAGACTTAAAAAAATAACCCTGCCTTGTGTGAGCTGAGGGCCTGTCAGGCCGCTAAACATGTAGCAGGAGCTTTTGTGACAACTTTACTACCTGCACCTGCAGCCACCAGCTTCTCAGAATGAATTGCTTTCTAGCATCAGAACATAAAACCTGAAAATGTGCATTTTCTTAATTCCTCATCCGGTTACTAGAAGAATTTACCACCGGGTAAATAATGTTGAACTTCCACTTGTTACTGGTACATTTTAATTGGAGATTAAATGAATTTTTCTCTGTTCTGTGAATGCATTTTCTGTTCTTCATACTTGTAAAGAGATGAAGTATCTGTGGTCTGTATATACTTACTTGCATCAGTATACAGCACATGCAATTTAAATACTTTGACTAGCTTGAAACGCCAAATGATTTTGTAATAAAGTTGGCCTAATGTTTGTCAAGAGTGGTTGTTTTGGGGAAGGTCATACAAAAATTGAAGCTTTTCCATGGGAACTTTCATTTTTAGTTGCTGTTAGGTGGGAGGAACTTCAACTTCCTCTTCCTTGCTGACTTTCCTGCGACGTCTGTCCTTCCTTTATGGTGTGTTATCTTCCCTGAGCAGGTCATAATTCGGATCTCACTGATCAACATGGTGGTGCAGGTCTAGCGAGGTCTACAGATGTCAATCATAAGGAACAGCCCCGTATATCAGTGTCACAGTCCTGGTAAAGGGTTGTCACTTGCCTGTGGCTCCTGTCCAGCCAGAAACAGAGTCCAGTTATTGAAATCACTTTGGAGAACTCAAATACAAATTAGTCACGGTTTTATGTTGCTCTTGATGCTGGGAAGAAGACAGCAGGGTGAGTCCCGCAGACCGTTAGTGCTCCCACACGAAGGGATGCACATCTGCTCAGCCACCGCTAGCCAAAGCGGTGATGTGACCTTCCCAGTCTCAAGGCAGACAGCTAACTGCATAGTGAGACACACTAGAGATATGAAATTTCCTGGTGGGCGACACTAACGATGTTAACTTTAGATAAAAAAAAAGAGGGGAAAATCACTCTTGCCTTCCTAAAAGCATTTAAACAGTAACCAATCTTTTTGTTTCATTTTGTTTTTTAGTTTAGGCTGAAAACATTTAGAATTTATTCTTTTATAGAAAATTGCTTATATTCTACATGCATGAGTGTTTTGCCTGCATGTATGTAAATGCACCACATGTGTACAGTGCCTGAGGAGGTCAGAAGAGGGCGTTGGATTAAAGGCAGTTACGAAACACCATATGGGTGCTGGAAACCTAATCCTGGTCCTCTCTGCAAGAGCATCCAGTGCTCTTAACTGCTGAACCATTCCTCCAGCCCCCAGGATTCATTTCTTCGTAAGTACAAAAAAGTGTAATCTAGATAGATAAGAAAACTATTTAAATCATAGCATCTTATATAATAATAGACATCAAACATAATCACTTGTATTTTTCTCAGTTATATTCTTTCAAGAACATCCTACATTGGGATTCCCATCAGACATTTTCTTTTTCGAGTAGGCCGTGTGTGTGCATGGTCAAATGTGTGTGGGTGTATGTTCACATTCAAGTGTGTCTGCACACTCGGACATGTGTTTGATGGCTCTAGGCTGGCATTAGGCGTCTTCCTGGTTCCTTCTCCATACTATTTATTGAGGCTGTCTCTCAGGGTCGTTCAATGGAACCAAGACCTCACCAGGTCGGCTGGCCTGGCTAGCTCGGGAATTCCACGTCTTCATCTTCCTAGACTAGAACTTCAGGGTTGCCATGTCTGCCTGCCTTTATGTGGATTCTGGGGATCCGAGCTCATGCTTGCATGGTAGATGCTTTAAAGCACTGACTGGCTTCCTGTTATTCTTTTGCAGTACGGAACTTAGCTCACTGGCCTTTGTTATTGAATCAGACTGGGAAACACTAGCCTAAACCATAAGAAAATACAACTAACATGACTTTTAGCATGGACGTTAGGACCTATTGCTAGTGGTTCATGTAAAGAAGATACTTGTATGAGGAATCATTTCTAGGGCTGCTGTATGTAGCAAAATGCCACAGACTGTGGGCTTAGATCAGCAGGACTGTCCACCTTGTATTTATGGACACTCTGTTGTCAGTGCGGGCATAGGCCTCATTTCTTCTGAGACCTTTCTTGGTGTCTTGTAGGTGACATCTTTTCCTTCATCTTCACAGGGTGACTCTTCTGTGTGTGTGTCAATGCCTCTGTCTTCTCTTCTGAAGACAGCAGTCAAATGCAGCCAGGGCCCATTTTTAGTGACCCTATTTGACCTTAGTTAACCTGTAAAGATCCTACTGACCGCAGCCATTACACTGTATGACATTTTGAGGGACACAGTTCAGTCTATAACACAATATAAACAGTGACCTTGAGGTGAAGCTATCGTGATTGCCCACACAGGGACTGAGTCCTTAACCGAGTTTTCAAATGTCAGCTTGCGTGCATTTGACATGGGAGATGTCTTAAATCATATTGCTGTGGTGCATACTGCTGTCTGATTTGGTGAGTCTGGGGTAGTTCTTTTGTAACAGGATTGCAGATGAAGGTGCCAGGCGATGCTATTCTGAAAAACTCACTTTGGGAAGTGTGGGCTTAATCCCACCGGTGAGAACAGCCACATTTGACATGGAAGGCACAAAGACCAAAGAAGCCCTTTAGCAAATCAAGATTTCACCACGATTTAGAACCGGCAAGTTCATTCCTATCCGAAGTTTTATCCCTAACTCTAAGTAAACCAAATATGAAAACTTGTCAGCAGAAGGAGGAGCTCCAGAGTACTGACAAGGAATTACACCCCGAACCCAAAGGCCCCCATGAAGGTGCCTATCTCTAATGAGTTGAGAAGAGACACATGGATCTCTGGGATCGAGGCTGGCCTGGTCTACATAGGAGTTCCAGGCCATGGGGCTACAGAGAGACCATGTCTCAAAGCAACAACAACCACAACCAAGGTTTAGGTGGTCTCCCATCTCTTACTAGGTTCAAAAGGAACTTTTACAAAATATAGATGTGTAAAATTTCTATAGCAGTCTCTTAGAATATTGTTTAAATTTTGACTGCATAGACAAACTGCTTTCATTTTTCCTTTGTTTCCTTCCTTCCTCCTCTCTTCCCTCCCTCCCTTCCTCCCTCCCTCCCTCCCTCCCTCCCTCCCTCCCTCCCTCCCTCCCTCCCTCCGTCCCTCCCTCCTTCCTTTCTCGTTGTTTCTGGAATTTGATGCCATTTGGATTAGTTTTATGTTTTACCCCCTACACTTCCGATGTTTATAAAGTGTATACTCTTAGTTCTGCTGTTTTCTACTCTTGTTTGAGTCTAGTTGGTGTCAAAATAGTTTCTTATTGTAGTAAAATAAACCCTCAATCCATTATTGGCTTTCTAGGAGATTACCAGTTATTTATTTTCCAAATAAAATAGGAGGTTAATACTTTTACTCTGGGACAAGTCAGTTATTACAATGAGTTTTAATCAAGGGAATTAGAATAATAGTTTAAGATAAGTGGATAAAACTAAAATAAGACATAGAAATCCCATTCTGTGAGCATTCCTTAAAGTTTTGGTTAAGTACAAATGGTATTCCTAAGATATGAAAAAATAGTCATCATCATCATCAACAACAAAAACTACCCCCAATTAAACCCAAACACATACAGGTGCACACACATGAGATATGTGGGTGCAGAAGCTCAGACTAGGCTTTCTCAAGGCTGTTCCACTAGGAATATTCCTTTCCCACCTGAGGCGAAGATGTGGTTGGCCACTGTAACTTACAGCTCACAAATATTTTAAGTCCTCATTCCTTTAAAAACACCATTCTGAATTTGCAGTGCCATAACTACTGAGTCTTAAAGCTTGAACTATTAAAAGAGTTGAAACTAAAATCAGAATTGTTTTCTTAGTAGTGTGAAATTTTTTGATACTTCACGAGCTTGGTTTATAAGATTAGTGATTTTTCTCACAGAGATAGTCAAGTGAAAAAAATGTAAAACAGAAGAAGATCCCCTCAGTGATCTGAGAGTTAGAGAATCTCGAATCCCATGGCACTTTTAGCTATCTACTTTCTAAACTACGGTTAGGCAGATATTAGAATTGCGCTTTAGTGATGTTGTTGATGAAACTTATAAAATAATGGCAGTTCTCCAAATATGGGATTTGCCAGAGCTAGCTGGCTATGGCTCCTGAATCTTTCTGACTTGTCACATACATCTCCTAACCTTTCTTAGTTCACTAAGTAAAAACTTGTGGTAATCACAGAGTTTCCCAAAGGATCCCAAGTTTCAAGGGATTGATGGGAGAAGGGACTGGGTTTGTGTGTTGTCTGTGGTTTTGAATACTGTCCAACTATCGAGTCAACGCGTAACGTAAGCAGGCTGTAAGCTCATCTTTTGAGCCTGTGGAGTTGTATGGATTGTTACAAATTTAAACTCATTTTGGCTTAAGTACAACTAAAATTTAAATATATGTGGACCACTTTTCTTTTACCAAAATTTATTTCAGAATTAAGACATATGTTCATTACAACCTACTGAAGTAACAACAATCACTTGCGTAGTGGGCTGGCATTGGTCCATCTCACCCTATGTTTAAGAACTTTCCAGATTTCTGACACATGGAAAAGAAAGCATTGGTGAAAAAGGAGAAGGATTTAAAGTCTACAGTTTCAGAAGAAAAGTCTGTACAGAGTTACAGCATGAAGATGCTCTGCTCTCATGTTACAACACTGCCTTTGGAAATGATTTACTTCTCATAAGCATTACTACTATTTCTTTAAAAGATTATGACTAGTCCTGACATTCAACAAGTTTATTGTAATTCTGAGTAATATCTGCTAGATGGTAAGAATGTTATTACAGCTTAAAGCATTGGCACCATCTGAGCTGCAGCGTGTGGTTCGTGCTTCCTGTTTAATGATGCTTTTCTCTTAATGATAAATGCAAGCCACTCTGCGCTGATGGTTTGGCTGACAGCTTCCTAATTTTGTTCTTTCTTGCTTTGCCACAGCTGCTCAAGTGTCACCATGTTTTGCTTGATATGAACCTGTTCTCTTTTATTCAGTACCACTGTGTTCCTTGAACAGTTAGTATTTTCACTCTTCACAAAAACTGGGAATTTTATCTTAAAAATTATTATTATCTTTCACATTTACATTCAAACTTATTTTTATTCTTCATTGGCTACAGGAGCAAGTCCAAACTACTTAATGTAACAAAGAAGACTTCATTATTTCGCCTCAGTGGATCCTTTCAGGAGAATAAGCAGCCTGTGTCTGGTCTGGTCGTGCACCCATGTGTGGTAGAGGGTAGCTATGAAAGTGACTCAACACAAAACTAAACTTACTGAAAACACTACGAGATTTAAAAACTATTTATTTATTTTGTGTGTAGGAGTGCCATGCCTGCCTGTATGTAGTGCCCATGGAGACTAGAAGAGGGTGTCTGATCCTCTGGAAGTGGAATTAGGAATGGTTGTTAGCTGCCATGTGGGTGCTGAGAATCGATCCCAAGTCCTCTGCAAGAGCAGCCAGTGCTCCTCACGACTGAGGCCATCTCTCCAGCCCCAGATTGTTTTTTGGTTTGTTTGTTTCGTTTTTTGGTAGCATGATTATGTGGTTTTTGAGTGTGAACTTTGTGTGAATTTTGTAGGGGACAGTGTCATGTCGCAAAGCCAGTGAAACCATCTTCTCTTCTCTCAGGTGGAGGCTCTTCTCAGCATTGTCAGGGTGCTGACCCATCAGTCTGCTTCTGCACTGAGACTAAGTGGATTCCTCACTGGCTTCTTCATCAGACTCTCTGGCCCAGAGTGTTAAATTCATAAGCTTATCAGCTTTCTAATTCCACCTGTATTGTGTCATGAGTAGATCAGTGTGATAGTATATCATTGTAAATAGACAAAACAAATGCCATTTACCCCTAAGCAGAGCTTCCTAGAACCCAGGCTGCACTGCAGCCCTAAGAAGAAAACTGAACCATGATCATCTAACTCGAGTGCCAAATGACTACGTTGGAAACAATGGGTTCCAGGTATCTCCTGTTCTCTACTTATTACGTATCTCGAATATTACACAGTATTTATGTTTTTCCAAAAATATGCTTTGTTTCTTGTAATCTGCATTATATGTATTATTAAGATTGTATTAAATACATTATATGTATTTAAGAAATGAATTATCAGGATAGTTGTCCATATTTAAAGAAATACTTCCAGTTGAAAATTAGCTTTAAGACTCATTTCTTAAATAAGACAGGATTTTATTTTTCTCTCCCTCAGCAGGAAACCTTGACATTGAAAGCTATTATTGGTAGCTTCCCACGATCTTTATTGTATTAAGGTTCTGATACTTTTGTGTTTGTTATTTTTGTTTTTTGAAGTCTTTTTATAGCATACAAAATAATCAGTTTCACTGTAACATTTTCATCCATGTTTATAGTTGTATGGTCTCATTTGTCCTCAGTATCCTCCCTTGTCCTTCTGCCTTTACCTTCCTAGTAATTCCTCTTCTGCATTCAGGAGATCTATATCTATATCATCTGTATGTATCTATATCTATTTATATATCTATAATGAGATTTCTAAAATGCTTTGTTCATCCATCATATCATAATTTTACCATTAAATTTAGTATTAAGCTTTAATTAAAATTAGGCTAACAAAACCCAAAACCATCACCACCACAAACAACACCAAAATCCGAATTACCCAAACCAAAAGGCAAGCAAACCCCAAATACAACACAACAACAAAAATGACCAGAATGACACTGTTGAGTTGTTAGTAGGCAAGACAGGACAGAACCCACTGTTAAGCCACATCAGTGGGATACAAGTGAAGTCTGTGCCATGTGAATGTTAAGATTTTACTCTGGAATTTATTCACTGCAGTGTGGAAATGATATACCAAATATTCTGAATCCAGTTTTCACACGATCTGTATCACTTTCTTATTTAGAGAAGAAATATAACTAATTGATTAGGCTAGTACTTGGGACAGGAAGCAGAATATTCAGTTACAGAAATCACTTGGTCATTGATATTTGAAACTTTCTTGTGCTGGTAAGGGCTATAATGCAAGACATAGTCTCCCTTTGAATTTAGCCTTTTGTGCCTCCAGAATTCCTATATTCATGTGCTGGCTTCTTTGAAACTGCAATATATAAATGGCTAGTTGTCAATTTATGCCATTTAAGTAAAAGTTCCTTTGGCGAGAGTCACTGGAGAAATTTAAGTATTTGAGGTTATGTCAGAACAGTAGATAACAGCACAGTTGTGTGGACTTGAAAAGTCTATTAGGTGGGTTAAAATCGTTTTGCTTACCTAGGTATTAGAATTCTCATACCACTTTGGGAAGTGGCTCTTCATATGGAGCAAAACAATGTTTCTTGTTCTTTGCTGTAATTGGCGACCTTTGGCTGAATACTACCACCTTAGACACCATTGTGGTTTCAATGAGAAACGTATCCTATAGACTGATGTATTTGAGCACTTGGTCCCCAGCAGGTGGCTCTGTCTGGGGAGGAGATCTAGCTTCTGGATGAAGTGCATCACTGGGCTGGGCTTCACCCCACTTCTTGCTCTCTTTTTCTCCTTCCTGTGTGCAGATAAGATGTGATCTCTCAGCTTCCTGCTGCCATGCCTCCCCCGATTACGGACTCTCTCTCTGGAGAGATCTCTCAAAAGAGACTCGTCAGTAAATTGCTTTGGGCACAGTATTTTATCACACCAACAGAAAAGTAATTAATACACTAATTAAATGAGCTTTTAAAGCGTAAGCTACAAAATAATAGAAGATCTATGTGTCATCAAAGCAACTATGGAATAAGCCATACCTGATGGCTCTTGCTCCTCATTGCAGAGGGCAGGCACCCAACCACTGTGCCCTCCAGAGTCTGAAGTCCCCACTGCTTAAACTTTTAGTGAGTTGGTGGCAGACCCTTTCCTTCTCCAGAAATATCTCTTGTGGCATTCTCTGACTCAGTCACTGTAGCAGGGTCTCAGAAACCCTGAACTATGACTGTTCCATGTTTATTGAATCCCAGAAGAGTGGAGTCCTAAGTAGCAGCCTTCAAGGTGGGTCCTGGTTGTGGCTGTCTGAGATGTAGTGAGCTCTGAAGTGGATTTCTCCAAAGCCAAGCTGCATGCCCGAATCATCTTCAGATCATATTCCCAGACTGAACTTGATGCTACCCCAGGTTTCTCCTGTGGTAGGGAGTATAGCCTATCTTTATCCTTGGGGCCTCCTGCACTCTCAGACTTATGCTTGTGGTGTGGAATTTTTCCCACTTGTTTGGGAGCCAGGGTTAGAGCGGGGACTGCTCTGTATTTTTCTCTCTGAGGTGTCTTTCTGTTTCTCTGTAACTTCATTTTTCCCAGCATCTCTGTCCTGATTCCTGAATCATGGATCTCTTTTATACTTAAAAGACACTTTCTCTTTTGGTGTTCTGACTCTTTTCTGTCACAGAGGCTTATGGAATGCACCTCCATCCTTCCACTGGCTAAATAAAACCTGCTACTGGAACAGATTTCTAATCATTGCAAAATCATCTTTTGAATACACTGGTAGTATATTTCTACAATCATAATGGTGTGTGTTATAGGCTTATTATGCTTATGTTTTATAGAAGTTCTAAAAATACCAGAGTCCCAGCATGCCTATCCTTTTGCAGTATCCAAGTACATAAGTCACTAGTAAAATGAACCCAATTTTCTTGGGTGTGTCTCTTCCCTAACAATCATCACAGTGTATTACAGAACTTACTAGGTAAAGAGCATTGTATTGTACCAAAGTTTAAAAAACTAACATCAGCTCTTTTCAGATTGTTTAAAAATTAATAGTTGGGGGTGCCAGACAGATAGCTCAGTGGTTCAGAGCACTGGCTGCTCTTGCAGAGTACCCAGGTTCAATTCCCAGCACCCAAATAGTGGATAACAACTGTCTGTAACTCTAGTTCCAAGGGATTCATCTCCCTCTTCTGACCTTCACGGGCATTGCATGACATGGGTGCACTTACACACATGTGGGCAATACACTCATACACATAAATATTTTGAACATTAAATACTTTTAAAATGAATAGTTGGGAATTCTGACTTAAAAAATGAAGCTGGGTGTGGTGATGCTTGCCTTTAATTCCAGCCCTCAGGTGGCAGAGGCATGTGGATCTCTGTAAGATCAAGGCCAGCCTTGTCTACATGGCAAGTTCCAGGCCAGCTGTGGCTACAGGGAGACCCTGTCTCAAAAAGAAGAAAAAGAAATGAAAAGATTGATTAAAAGAGTTTAGTATAAAGCAGGGCAGAGTGGCACAAGCCTTTAATCCCAGGACTCTGGGGGCAGAGACAGGTGGATCTCTATGAATTTGAAACCAGCTTGGTCTATACAATAAGTTCCCAGTCAGCCTGGGCTATATTGTTAGATCCTGTCTCAAATTTTAAAATAAAGTAATAGGAATTCAATATAGGTCCTGGCATGTATTACACACGAAATTTGTTTTACTGATTGCCACCAATAACTTTATTCTTTCCTGTATTGTCTCAATTTATTATCATAACAATTCTGATATTATTATTACTATGCTTCCATAAATAAAGAGCCAGGGAAAAATGTTACCAAATTTATTTAACAAGAGTCAGAATGAGAACTCAAACACAATATAGATTTTAAATAACTTACTGATCTTTTGTTCCCTTTGATAAAAGTGTTATCCCTAGCTTTCCTGATAAATGGGAACTCTTCCCAGGTGTGTCGAGTTGACCTAAAGTTATCCAGCACAAATGACCCCTTGTCAACTTGACACACCAACACATTACTATTAAACCACAACTTTCCATTTCCTGTCCCCAAGATGTAATGTTAGTATTAATATCACAATATAAAAGAGTACAACTTTAAAAGTTCCAAAGTCTTTAAAAAGTTCAAACACTTTAAAAATTCAGTCTTTTTAAAAAGTCCCTTAGCTGTGGATACCTGTAAATCCAAACAAAGTTACATACAGTTTTATTTGAAAAGGGAAGAACTGGGCACACTTAAGTAAAACCAAGTCCAGCAATGTATTGAGATACATCCAATGTGCTAGATATCTGGGATCTTCTAGCTTCAAAGGCCTTATTTGATAATCACCTATGGAAACTGACCAGCCAAAAGAAGAAGGAAAGTTTATTTTGGAAAAGTTACACTTGCAACTGAGTGCCTCTGTTGATATAAAACATGTCTATAAGTATGAAAAAGAATAAGCTTGAACAATAGAAGAATTGAAAATGTCTCCTTTTATGGAATAAAGAATCTAAGATAAATGATTGACATTCAAGAATTCAAAACCAAATGTGGCCCATTCATTAAGCACTGAGTGGGTACTGAGGAAACTGAGCAGAAGACAGCTGGGTGACTGCCTGTGTCCTGAGCCTAAAGACTTCACATGAGGATGGCTTCTTCGAGATGAGGCTGTCTGAAGATATTCAGCTTCATCTTGGGACAATTCACACTCTGAAGATTTCCTTGTTATGGAATAACTAGTTGTTGCATCCACCTTTATTTGGTTCATATGGAAAAAATGAGATGTTTTAAAACATGAGTTTTTAGATACCCAGTTTTGAAAATAATAGCCTATGGTTTAATATGCATATATTGAGATATAATTTGACAGTGGGAAGAATATAACTTCATGAATAAGCTGTTTTATCCTAAATTGATGGGAGTAGAAAAAATTGTACTGAGGTAGCCCAGGGCTAGAGTCAAATGCTACATGTGTGGATCTTAACTTCAAATCTCTAGATTTATATATTTGACTTGGGATACCCAGAGAAGCCAGGAATCTGGAAGGAGGCCATGGGTGATAAATACCTTAAGGGGGGGCGGGGCAGAAGAACACAGATGCTGCAAAAGTAGAGGGAGCACACTGAGTGAGGGTAAGTCGGGATGGGGTTAGGGTTATGGCAAAGGTGAGGAGGAGGAAAGTGTGTTAACCACGATGAAGCTACAGCAAAACCCCATGTGGAGACCTACTACTTTATAAACCTACAAAAAAAGAGTCAGAAGCTGTGCTGGAGAGCTTTGGTGTCAACTTGACACACCTGGGTGGAGGGAACTTCACTTGGGGAATTTCCTCCATTGGACCGGTCTGTGGCCATGTCTGTGGATTATTTTTTTGATTGTTGAGTAATGTGGGAGAGCCCAACCCTCTGTGGGTGGTGCCATCTCTGCATAGGTTTGTCTATTGTGTAAGAAAACAGGCTGAGCCTGGGTCACTGAAGCAGCCAGTAAGCAATGTTCCTCCTTGGCCTGTGTTCCAGCTCCTGCCTCCAGGTTCCTGCCCTGAGTTCCTACCCTGGGCTCCCTAAGTGATGAACTGTGTGACCTGAGAGATGTAAATTGAATAAACCCTTTCCTCCCCAAGTTGGTATTGGTCATAGTAATTTTTCAGAGTAATTGAAGGCAAACTAGGACAGAAATTGGACCAGGGTTGTGGGGTATTGCTGCAACAGACCTGACCTTGGTGTTTTGGGGAGGATTGTGCAAATGTTTTGAACTTTGGGCTAGAAAAGCCATTGAGTTCTTGGAGCTGGTTGCTGTGGCACTTGAAACAGTTATACTAAAAGAGTTATAGATGATGGAGGCCTGCTTGTGAAGCTTCAAAGGGAAGCAGAGACTATCAAGGCTGTTTGTATGATATTTGGAATTGAGAATCTGTGGGTTCTGGTTGGCTGGAGCTGAAGAATCAGTTGTGATTAAGAAGAGAGCAGAACCTAAAGTTAAACTTTTGCTTTACTGGGACAATGAGGTTGGTTCACTGGGGCTGAAAAAATCAGCTGAAACAAGAGACCAGCATCAATGTGGTGAAATCTTCTGGGAAGTACTTCCTGAGGGTTAGCATGCAGAAGCTGTGGTCAGAGGGTGCCTGAGCCTCCACCTCAAGTTGGAAGCAGGACTTGGTAATGTGTACGAGTATCCTGCATGGTTATGGTGCTGAAAGCATGAATGGGTCACAGAGAGGAGCTGAGGCTGGTCACCCTTAGACACCAGGAAAGGCCATGGTGAAAGTGCAGCCTCAGTTGCAGTGGAGACCCCAGGATTACAGGGGTCATGGAGAGAATACGAGATTTTGCACCAGGAGAGAACAGAAGAGCCCACTGATGAAGGTGCAGCCTCAGTTGCAGTGGAGACCCCAGCTTTTTGGAGATGCCAGGACCATGAGACAACCAAGGGCAGCAGCAGGTGCAGACGGTCTGCGAGTTGAGCTGTGTCTGCCGTGAATAGCAGAGTCAGAGAAGAGGAGCTGCTGAAACCCTCTGCAGCCCAGAAAATGGTGAGTGAATCACAGATGTCCAGCCTTGAGCTATTTGCTGGAATTAGGTTTTACTTAGGTGTGCCTGATTCTTCCCTTAGAAATAAGACAGTTTTTGTTTTGGATTTTACATGAGCCTACAGTTGAGAGACCTTTAAAAGAGACTATGAACTTTTAAGTGTTTGGATTTGTTTTTAAGGATTTGGGGGTTTTAAAGGTTGTACTATCTTATATTAATGTAAATATCATATCTTGCATACAAAATGGAAAGGTTGTGGTTTAAGGGTGATGTGTTTTGTGTGTCAAGTTGACAAGGAGTCAGTTGTACTGGATAGCTTTGGTGTCAATTTGACACAACTGGGTTGAGGGAGTCTCAGTTGGGGAATTGCCTCCATTGGACTGGCCTGTGGTCATGTCTGTGGGCTATTTTCTTGATTGCTGAGTGCTGGGGAGGGCCCAACCAATTGTGGACAGTGCCATCCCTGAGGAGGTTGTTATCCATGGTATAAGAAATCAGTCAGAGCCTGGGCCAGGGGAGCAGGCCAGTAAGCAGCGTTCTTCCATGGCCTGTGCTCTAGCTCCTACCTCTGGGTTCCTGCCCTGAGTTCCTACCTTGGGCTCCCTCAGTGGTATGTGACTCAGGAAATGTAAGTTGAATAAACCTTTTCCTTTCATGTTGGTATTGGTCTTATAATTTGTCACAGCAATTGAAGGCAAACCAGAACAGAAGGGTCACAGCCTGCATGGGTAATAATGCTGAGCCTAATAACTAAACGTTATTAAACTAAAATTCCAATGCTGGATATGGGACTCCTCATGAGTTGTTACCGGAGGCCCCAGAGATCCCTAAATGACCAGACTCTTGCCTTGCTGATTGGCTTTCCAACAGGTAGTTGATAAGATTCTATTGCTGGAGACATTGTGCACTTTGGATGTGAGATAGAGAGAAATTAAACTCCTACAAAACTGGAAGCTTCCTCCAATTGGCCAACTTTCATAATGTCATAGGTGCAATGTGGACTGTGGGGGAGACAAGGCATCAATGGTCACACCCAGATGAGAACCCTACAAACTCGGTACCAACCTGCCAAACAGGGTGTGCCCGTTGGTGCAGTAGGGGCCTGATTGGTACGAGGGCAGCCAAGTGCTTCTTGATTGGTTCTGAGAAGAAATCCGTGCCTGGTGCTATAAACTTGGTTAAACACCCATAGCTGAGAAAATCTTAGACAACTGCCCCCAAAGGAACTTAATATTCTCGTTTAACTAAATTGACCTGCATCCTGCTCCCTTTGAAATATGTATGTTTCTAACCATGGACAACCCTGCTCTTTGCAATGAAAAGCGGTGAATTCAGAGATGTTAAGATACTGAGGATAAGGGAGGGTCAAGTGCTCAGCCCTCCATCAGACATGGATACCACCCATGGCCCCCTCACAAGGCTCAGGGTTCAAAGGAGGAGGGGGCAGGAAGAATGTAAGAGCTGGAAGATAAGGAGAAAGTTGTGTAGTGCTGTCTAGTGGTCATGACCCAGCCATTGCCGTCAGCATCTTACAGCAGCAGCCGGCAAGGGACGTGTCAACAGTCAGTCACAGGGTGGATCATGGCCCATGTGGCCCTCCCTGATGAACTGTGAGCTATTGATGGATTCTAGGGGTGGGAGCGAACACTGTCTTTGGCGGTGTGCCCACCAGAGAGCCTACCATGCTCCAGTGAATCCATTGCCTTACAGACAGTTGTGGTTAAACTCAGTGGGGCACGAAATAAAATAAAAAGACATGAAAGTGAGAAAGGAGATTGTGTGTGTGTTGGGGGAGGTTAGGGATAATGGTCGTGGGAGGGAAGTAAGACGTTGTGAGGATGGAAGTACTCAGAATGCAGTGTAAGTGGATGGAATTGTCCAATGAACACAAATCGAATTTCCCCATCTGCAATATTTTTCATGCTTTTGTGAAATGAAACTAATACATAACATACCCAAGAAGACTTTAAGTTCCTTTATTCAAAAGCACAGATAAGGTGCTAATGGCTATTGCTAATCTTAGACATAACAGCAAACTCACAATGTATTGTCTCTTCACTGTAAATTAAATTTGATTGTAACTGAGAACGAAGATAACCCCTGGTGGGTCATAAAAAAACGAAAATCTGAAAACTGAATTCCAAAGACATATCAAGGTTTTTGTTTTGGTGTGAAATTTTAGAGAAAATACTCTTTGGGCTATAAGGCACTATATTTCAAATTGGTTAAGATTTAAAATAGCATTTGAGACTTATTAGATGTCTTGGTCACGTGTGCCCTCTAGTGGACAATGTTCTACATAGTGGAGAAATGTTGATTAAATTCTGAGGTTTGAAGAAAAGTTAGGGTTTTATAACTTGACAAGAAGCTATCACGACAGAAACATCTGAAATCCATAATCTCATATAATGTATATGGGAAATTTAAATAGGTGATTTTTTTCTTTGGGTGTTAAATATTGAAAGTATTTGGAAATGCTGTTTTCTGGGTAATATTTAGCTATTGCTGACATAATATGAAACTTCTCACACACATTTATACTTTATATTTAATATTAATGTGTCCTAATTTAGGGTATCCATAAACCTGAAGAATGGAAATATAGATGTGCAATGTTTGATAAAATTCATGCCTCATGCTTTTTATTAATGTGACTCCTTAGGGACAAAAGTGGAATGAAGTTTGGGGCCAACTATGTATGAGTGAAATTTGAAGACCTTTTCAAGAGGAGAAAAATTATGCTCCAAATGTTACATTACCTCAGTTTTAACTTATAGTTGCCTTAGGATTATACCATAGAAGCTAGGAGTTTGCAGATTGCTTACTAAAGCAAATTGTTATAAAATGACAATATATCCTGGTTTGCTGCCAACATCTTGTCCATAAAGGTTTATTATGGATTCTTTTCAGCTATGTAGTACTATAGACTTCTTAAAATGGTGTGTTGTGTTTAGAAAACATAATTGGTAGGATCTATGTGTCTGTGATAGATAGACTACATGATAAAGGATAGAGATAGATAGGGGTTTTCTAAAGGAATTGGCTGGCATGATTATGAAGGCTCATTCATCCACCCCGCCCCCACCCCATTAGGCTTCTGCAAGCTGGAGGACCGGGAGGCTGGTGTGCAGCCATCCCCATCTGAGGGTCTCAGAACCAGGAAGTGAATGGCAGGCCTCTCAGTCTGAGGACCAAGGCCTGAGGACCAAGGAGCAGACTAGTGCTAGTCTCAAACCAATGGCAAGGGAGCCTGGAGTCAGATGCTCAAGGGCAGAGAACAGGGGTGTGCCGGATTCAGGGTAGGGGTGGGGCTACTTTTCCTCTTTTTGTTCTGTTCAGAGCCGTGGCCAGTCAGATGTTGCCTCCCACACGGAGGATGAATCTTCCAAGCCTAAAGCCTACTCAGATCATTTACCAGTCTCATGTGGAAGCTCTGTCAGATCCCAGCTATTTAGGTATTCTATAGTCAAACTCAGACCTAAGATGAACTATCACAGATAACTTTCCTAATCTTCACATGGGTGATATCAATAAAAAAAGTGTTCAGAGAGCCTCTTCTTTTATAACTCTTTCATGCATTCTCCTGCCTACAAGTAGTAATTAATTTTATTCCTTTAAATCAGAAAAACTATTTTCTACTCTCTACCTTCTTCCACCTCTATCCAACCCTAAAAGTTATGACTGAAATAACTGTGTGGGGCCAGGAGAATGGCTCAGGGCGGAAAGGTGGTTTCTGTGCAAGCTTGTTGGCATGAGTTTCCTCCTAGAACCTGTGGGAACATGCGGTGACTGCTCTCTGTAACTCCAGCACTTCTGTGAGGTGGGGGGACAGAGACAGGAGAATCTGCCGGACACTCCGGAGCCAGCTGGCCTGGAATGCACAGCACAGCAGCAGAAATGAGAACAGAGACCATTTATAGGAGGTAGGAAGTGTGACTCTATTCCCTAAAGGTATCCTCTGATCTATGCACACACACACACACACACACACACACACACACACACACACACCACGTAATTAAAGAAAATGTAAAAATATTTTTAAATGTTGTGTGTGTGAAGCTCTGAAACACTGAAAACACTATTATATGTGTTTCCTAGAGTCAGCTTATAGCTTACCTGAAGTCTGGCTCCTCTCTAGGGCGTTAATTCAACCTGCTTGCCTTGATTTCTAATCTGGTAAATGGGCACTACAGCATCACCTCAGAGAGCTGTTTGAAAATCAAACACGGAGTTTAGGCCAAGCACATTTTTCTTGTGAACAGTCTGAAATGAAATATGACTTAAATGAACAGCTGTGACCCTTAAAGATCCCCCCCGACCCCTGTCTCTAGTGTTGTCTGCTCTACTGTCCTTTATCAGCCATCAGTCGGGAACTGACTTCTGCAATCTGTGTTCTTGCACCCTTTGTGCATGCTGCGCAAGCATTATTGGGCTCTATGTGAATTCCTTTTTCAAACTAAACTTATCATTATAATGTTAGTGCACAATGTGTATGTTTAGCAGACACAAGCATGCCCTGGTGCACATGTGGAGGCCAGAGGATATCTTTGGCTGATTCTCTTTCTGTACAGAATTTCCATGCTTGTGTGGCAAGTGCCTTTTTCACTGGCTTAGCCATCTTGCGGGCTGTCTGTGTAATTTAGGAGATATGTCCTGTAATTACCATACTGTATGTTAATTATTTAGCACATGGCACTGTATTAGGCTATGGCACTCTACATGGGAATTCTTTAACACACTTTGCACATAATAGATGTTCAGTGATATCTGGAAGAGATTAAATAAAATGATAAGCGATGCTATAAAGGTCGATAGGATGTGATTTGATTGACTAAAAAGCTAATTGAGAATAGTGAAAGCAACTACTGTTTGAACTTAGGAGAAGTCAAATAGAGATGGTGCTGAGGTCCTAATTCCCTTTCCACCATCTTGGGAAGCAACCTTGGGCATTCTAAGTGGAGATAATTATATAAATTTGAGTTCTAAATTGTAAGTAACCTGGAAGGCTAATCACACCTATAGAATGAAGGTGCAGGTTGGCCAGTTAGACACCACTGGTGCCTTCAGGGCGAAAAGGACAATGTGACGAGGTGACATTACCAGACCTAAGCAGTGGAGGTTCTCTGCAGGGAGCTGTCACCACAGTCCAATGAGCCCTGGTGAGAAGTGACTGGACAGGGAGAGGCCCTACTGCATGGAGGCTGCAGCCAGGGAGGCACAACTTGCAGCCCCCATGCGCCAGGGAATGAGGGGGCCCGGACGACCTTCTGTTCTCTGCCTTCTCGCTCTTCATTCCCTAGCCGTTGCCCTTCCCAGGCCAAACCCAGGCATAAGTCAGCTGAAGTGGGAGTGGGGAGGAGGGTCCTGCTGGGGTGGGCTCCGTGGTGGTGGTGATACAGATGGAACTGGATGGAAGGCTGAAGAAAGTGTACAGGAGCAAGAGGAACCCAGCATCATATGACATCATCCTGTGATGGCATCCTATGATGGCATCCTATACTGTCACCCTATGATATCACCCCCACATCCTCCTGTCCAACCTGCTCTTCTCTCCATTCCTAAACAAGGAAAGTGTGTTCACACCTCTGAATCCTTCCCTAGACCGCTCTTGGAGCCTAGAAAGGCAGGGTCTAGTTCTTGCCTACTAGAACTCATTATGTTGTTCAAAGGCCATTTTGAATGGTGCCTCCTTGCCTGTAGGGTGACTACATCTTAGTGGATGAATCTGCACTGAGGTCATTTGGGGACACGACCTTGACACAGTAGACCTTAACATGGATGAAAGAATGCATCGATTCCAGTTGGCCTGTTATGGGGGTGTTGCTGGTGGGGAAGAGGGTGTGAAGATAATTGAGACTGATTGAGATATTCGGTATGAAATGCACAGTGATTCAATGAAAACAAAAAAAGGGACCTCAAACAAGGTGAGGCTTCCTTTGGAATATATCTAAATGTAGCAGGTGAAGTAAAATATGCCTTATCTCATGCAAGACGATGCTTTACACATAATAAAGACATAACTTTCTATGTAGAAAGTCACTTTTAAAGCATTCATTGTTTATGGGCTGCGCTAGTGAATTACCAGATGTTTTTAGTTAATCTAGGTATTATGGATATTTCTCCAGGCTCTGCTAACTAGCAGATAAAGAAGCAAAGAATGTGGGTTGAAATGGTATTAAAACACACATATAATCACATATGCATGCACACATCTATGCATGCCCCAAACCCATCCTTGTATTTATACACAAAAGAGTGTAATTTTTCATTAAAAAAATTATTTTTGAGACAGGGTCTCACTGTATAGCCCTATGTAGTCCAAGATTAGGCTGGCCTGGAACTAACAGATCTGTCTGCCTCTGCCTCCACCTCCCGGTGCTGGGATTAAAGCTGCCACATCTGGCTTTCTTAAAAAAAAACTAATCTCTGGCAAATCCTCTGGGCACCTCTGGGTTCTTTCTTCCCGGCCATTGACAGAACTTTTCTCTAACTTTCAAACTCCTGCTTCCACCAGCGCTGACACGGCTGATGGTGACTCTTGCCTGAGAACTGCCACATCTCACAGTCCCACTCTCAAAAAAGTCTCCCTGTCTCTGATCCCTGCTCCCTTCACAGAGCTGTTCACCAAAGACCTGGTGAGAAGCTCGAGTGCGTTCACTGGCGTCCGAGGCTGTGCGCTGCTGGGGAAGGTGTTGCCTGCACGGGTCCGTCTTCACCAGCGCTCAGGAGGCTATGGTGGGAGTCTGTGGAAGACTTAGGTCACAGGTGGCAGGACTCCATCCCTGAGCTGTGGGGAGGTTGAAATTGCAGTGTGCTGAGATATGTCCCTCATTCTGTGGAGAGTCAATCATCACTGCAGAAGGTTGAATGTGTTTAAAAATAAATAGAAATAGGTATTTTTAGAAGATTATTTTTCTCTTTAAATGTACAAGATTTTCTCATACTTTTCAAGGCAGGTTTAGTAATGGTAAGAAAGTGTAGCCAGTTTTTTCCTTTACAAGTGATATGGAGTTTGGGTTGATTTTTTTTTTCTCCAGATATAATTTTAAGCTCCTTATTGCCCAGTTAGTCAATGACAAATTTTCTAGAAATCTGGGAGATGACCTTGTGCCACAGCAATGGTTAGTGCACACCCCCAGGCCACGGTGTGCTCCTTCTTTAGGAAGGAAAGTGATACAGAAGGGTCACTCATGACAAGCACTTGTCAGGTGAGTCTGTCCTTTAAGGGATATGCATTTAGGCTACTGGAGGCCCAGCTTAGTTTAAAGCTGAGTCTATTTACATCATAACCATGCCAAGCACATGCAAGCATACACAGGCGCTCTCTGTTCGTCCTTCCATGAGCATAAGCTGTATCTGACACCTACAATTACTCTGTGGCCTCTGTAAACCCAAGAGTCTCCATTTCAGGTTTTCCGACTTTCCCCTTACTGTTCTGGCTTTGCTTCTTCTCCAGGCATCTTTTGTTCGTAAAACAGCTAATGCTCATCTGGCCTACATTTCCTTTCTGTTCCATGTGCACGGGAAAACGCTTATCTTGAAAATCACATAAATGGGAAGTTACAAGAATGGAATTCTATTTATATTTAAGAAAATCGATTCCTTCCATCCCTCATGATTATTATTCATAAGACTGTCCACCGTGCAGATCATTTCCCCTCAGAGGCTAGCGATTAAATGGGATTCTGGGAACTGCATTCAACATTTTGCTCTCTTGTTAAGTAGACTCCTGATTTGAAGTTACTTTTTTTTGTACAGTTTTCAGTTTTATTAGTTTATAAAATTAGGAGTTTGGATTTCAGATGATTAATTATAAGATTTTTTAAGGTCTGAAGTAAAAATCCAAAGGCAAATATTTACAAATGTGAAAAATACAGTTAGGGCTATAGAATATTATAAATCTCCAACATGGAGTTTGTACCTCAGGAGGTTCGAAGTGCTGTAACTTGATTTTGGAAATGTCTTTGATAAATCAATGGCAGAAAAAACGTGTAGAAAGTACATTGACACCTATGAGGTATGAATGATATTTCTCTTGCTTTTATTTCAAATTTGGTTTTCTATTCACAATTTGCAGCCACGTAGAATCAAACTAGGGCATAAAACCCAATCACATCAATTCTGTTTTCAGACATCATTTAAAATTACCAAATGCACAAAATATCAGTAATTGGTCCCAGCTCATTATTTGTGGGTCAGATGTCAGACTGTGTTCAAGGAAGCAAAACTGCACTTCTTCAGTCAACTTAAGTCTCTATGACAAGGAGCAACAAGCTTATAACTAGCAATGAAACCTGGGCAGACGGAGAGAATAGGAGAGTGACAGAAAGAAAGAAAGAAAGAAAGAAAGAAAGAAAGAAAGAGAAGAGGTGGGGAGAAAGCAGTGAGGGAAGGAAGAAGGGAGGAGGAAGGAGAGAGGGGTCAGTGGAGAGGGCTGGGCATGACTGTGGCAGGAGAATTCTTCGCGCCAGCCTGGGGAGCTCCAGTGACTATGGCCAGATTGCTGGCTACAGTGGCTCTGTTCAGTTACTATTTCCATATTTTCTCCTTTTCTATTAGTAACGAAATAAATTGGCTGTATTCAGAGTCAGTATGACTCATGACATACAATGTATTAACTATGTTATTTTTTCTGTACGACATTTATTATTGTTACTTTCCCTCAACACCAGTTATTTTGAATATATTACATAAATTTATAATAATACACAGGATTATAAGACTAAGGACTCCCAGAGGCTAATTATAACCTGTGCATTCCTTTTGATTTTCATTTATTAATTTATATGTTGCATGAAAATAATCAAATGCTCCTACCAAAATCAAAGATAAGGGAAGTCATTAATGTAGAGTAAAACCAATTAAAATAGCAAAAGGAACTATAGGGATAAAGGGAAAGAAGGAACTCAAGAGAGGTGGGGCCTCAGGAGACTGGTGTTAGCAAGGGATAAATAAGGACAGTTTAAACAAGGAAGGGAGGGAGGGAGAGAAGGAGGGAGAGAAGGAGGGAGAGAGAGACAGAGACACCAGAGGGACTCATATTAGTTGACAAATTCCACATACAATATCTCCACCTGAGTCCATGCATATAGCTGAAGGCTACATAACAAGGAACAGTTCCAGACAGGAGACATCTTCCTTGAGTTGTTGGCCTGGGTGGTCCAAGAGATTCCCAAAATTATACAGGCTCTTGCCACAGTCCTTGTTTGCCTCCCAGAACTTAAAACCCTATTGCTGAAGACAGGACATACTTCAGAGACTGAATTTGGAGGAAAAGAGCTGGAACTGATCTGGAAGCCACTTCCCCTGAAGGCTAGCTCTCATAGCTCTGGGGAGCACTATGAAAGCAGGTGAGGGAGGACATCAATCCCTGACTCAACACCAGCTTGATGAGCCAATAATCCACATCATTTGACACTGGGGCAGTTGTGGCACTTTTATCTTGGGGTCAATTACCCTAATTGGCCTTAGAGCCCACTCAGCAGGAGGAAACTTAAATGTGTAGTACTGTAACCACAGTCAAATACACATGGCTGAAGAGGTCATAAATCTTAGGGAAGGCTGACACATCTCTAGGTTAATATAACTTCTTACTAAATGCAAAATATATATCCTTACTTTTACAGTTAAGTATCCCAGTCATCACTCATCAAATAAGCTTTCTTTGTACTGACGGAGACTAGTACAGAGTATCACAGCTTGTCACACACAGACATTGTCTGTGAACTGCCCAAGTCTAAGTGGCACATCTACAATTTAGCCTTTATACCTAAAGCTCATGTGATATACAATAAGGGGTAAAGAAGACACTAATGAATCTCTCAACTCTCATTAATGAAGCTCCTTCATGGGACAAAGGGCCAGTAGCACAAAAAGTCACAAATGGGTAAATCGTGGAGATTAGGAATCTGCAGAATGTGGGTCCCTGGACAGGACTCCTATATTAAGTTTCACTCACCCAGGGCTCAGGGACCACTGAAGAAGAGGGGGCAGAAAGATTGTAAGAGTCAGGAAGAGGTGCATGACCATATAGAAACAGAGTGTCCTACAAGCTCCTGAGACCATGCTCGTATGAACCTGTAGCAATCATTCTGGCATGCTTAAGACCTGTGCAAACTAAATCAAGCAGATCAAAACCCAGCGTGGAACTGCAAAAATGGGTAGCAGATCCCAAACTTTGCTTAACAAATACTGGCCACTGATGACTGTTGGGTGAGGGTGAGCTAGTCTTTCTAAAGCAAGGGACTCTGTTTAGGCTGACTAGACCTCAGTGGATGAACCTGCACTGAGTTCATTTGGGGACATGAACTTGACACAATAGACCATAATACAGATGAAAGAATATATGGATTCCAGTTGGGAGGCTGTGGGAAGGGGGCGTAAAGATGATGAAGAGTGACTGAGATGTTCTGTATGAAATGCACAGTGATTCAACAAAAACAAAGCAAAAGAAAGGCACTGTGTACTTTGTTCTTCCCACGTGACTGTCAAAATGTACCTGGATGTCAAGTATCATTTTAGATGTTCCAATCCTTCCTAACAACTATCCATTAGGAGGAGTCCTGTATAAGGTAGGAAGAACCACTTTGTCTTAATGCAGAGTTTCTTCACTGAGCTGTGCAGATGTCTCAGTAGGGGCCTGGTCAGTGACCTGGGAAGATGGCTATCCAGAAAAGTGCTTGCCACTCAAGAATGAAGGCCTGAATTCTATTCCCAGAACTGATGCAAAAGGCTGGGTGTGGTGGTGTGTGCTGATAGTTTGAGGGCTGAGGTGGCAGAGATGAGAGGATCTTTTGGACTCACTGGCAAGACAGGGTAGTTAAATGAAATCAGCATGGTCCAGGCTAATGAGAGACCTGTCTCACAAAATAGTTTCTTGAGGAAGAGCATGCAGGGTTGATTTCCTTCCCCCATCCAGCATGTGTGTGCATGTGCACGCGCGCGTGCGCACACACACACACACAAGAAACAAAGAAAAAAAAAACCAATCAAGCTGAAACTGTCTATTAACCGAAAACTTACTTTGAAATGTTTTCATTTGTCGTCTATCAGCCCATTCCTTCTGTCTGCCTCTTTGCACAATGACTTATTCCTTTTGCTTTTATATTCTTGAATTAGTAATGTGAATGGTATCACTTTTCTTCAATACGTGGTATAACATATATCATCTTGTTTTTCCCAACAACGCCAGTTCTTCTCAAATGAAGAATTCTCTGTGGTTTGAACGTCTCTCAAGACTTCTTGCATTAAAGTTTAATCCTTTTGGGGGCTGGGAGGCATAAAAGAAAGAAGCTTGGTTCAGCTACAGAGTTTAGAACTGGGACCTTTGGGAAGTGATTAGGATTAGATAAGGTCATTGATGGGGAGGCCCAGATAAAATTCTGGTAGAATTATGAGTGGAGGGAGAGGTGCCACATAAATACACTTGCAATTCCTTTCCTGTTGCCACGTGATGTCCTGCACAACCCAGGACTCTGGTAGCCAGAGCCGTCACAAGATGAGGCCCCTCGACCTCTTCCCTTCAAAACCATGATTGCTTTTCGTAACAGACTGCTTCAGGTGTGCCATTAAAATAATGGAAAAATGGGCTTTGCAGAAATAAAGGTGAGAATAGTTTTGTCTGAGGGTCAACTAGCTGGTACCCACCAAAACCAGGACTTGAACATAGATTTTTGTTTCTAACCTCAGTTCTGTTTTCCACTCTTGTGGACTTGATTAAGATTTTATTGTTGTTACATCAAGCATTTAGTGAAAAATACCCTTAAGGAGGAGAAAATATACCTTTAAAAAGTAATAGCTTACATCGGAGGGTAAAATTTCCTGTAACTCCTCGACTGTTGTCTCCAGATTAGCCTGTCTTTACCCATTACCAAATAACAAGAAACCCTCTTCAGAGTAACAGGTCTTACCCCAGGACAGAACAAGCGATAGGTTACTTTGTGTGCTGGATGATTAACAACACCTGTCTTGCCCGGCGCCATTTATCCTGAGTTCTGCAGAGCAATGCCCAAGATGTGAACAATGCCCCAGGTGCCCAGAGTCATGGTGCTTCACTCTTGCTGATCTGGACTCTGCAGTAAGACACCAAGACACACATAAGTGTAGTTAGAATTCTACTGGACAGCTGAGGTTAGAGGCCCATGAATTCTGCCTTTCCCTTGGGTATAAATAGATCTAGAGAAACAGTATCTTGTATGAGGAAACTAACACCTCTAGAAAATATGGAAGCATGAGACTTGGCAACGCCTGATACTTGCTCAGCGTGGCTCACTGATATGAAGTGGTGACCCCAGGAGAAACAGGACCCGGTTCTTGAAGGTGCTCACAGAAAAGATGGAGGAGAGTCATCAGCATGCATGGCCTGTGGGTGCTAGCCTTCTCAGAAGACATGTTTCTTCTCTGGAGAGCATTAGTACACACCAGTGTTAGTGATTTTTCTCCCCAGTGTCTGCCATAACTATTCCCAAACTTTCAAAGGTTCACTGTTTCCAGTTGAAACAATACTGAATATGGCAGACTCATGGAGTAGATCACACACAGATCTGAGTGCGTACCAATGATGTTTTGAAATCACGTTACTGTCCTCTCTGAGAAGCCTGTCCCTTCTAGACATGAAGCCCAGACAGTGTTGACCACTATGTCCAGAATTTACTAAAGCTTTAAATTTATGTGAATTGACTCATGCTTGCCTGAAAGTTCTATGCTTGAGATTGACTATGCCATGTATTCAGATATTCCATGAATGATGATGGGGTTATGTCCCAGTAAGCCCATGATAACTTGAAAATATCATGTTAAAAATGTACTTCATAGTCTCCTACAGCCAACAATGCAGCACATGGTAGAATACCAATTGTTTCTCCTCCGATTGCATGGCTGCCATGGGACTGCAGCTCACTGCCACTGTCTAGCGAGGGGAGAGAGCAAGAGTGAGAGAAAATGCACGCGTGCGGGAGAATCAGACCATATGTTTCTATTGTAGGAAAAGAGGAAACTTCAAAATTGAAGGTGTGCTTTATATTAGATATGTATTACTTTGCTTAATTTTGAGTTGGAAAACCATCGTCAGATCAGTGTAATTTGTAGCTGTTTGAAGTCCTTCATTGTTTTCATGGATATGTGTCATTACAGTTTAATTTTTTGTTGTGTCTCTATTGCGGTCTCAGTTTTGACTATTATGAGCAAGTTTCCTGTAAGAACTCCAGAACACATTTTTGAGTACACAGGAACTACCTTGGGCATGAGAACTGGAATTTCTAAGGCACAGGATTGAGATTATAGCTTGAATCATTATTGGCAAGCATTATATCCTTTATTTCTTTATTGAAGAACTGGTTAGGACCTCCCATGTAATGTTAAGAATGAATAGTATATAATATATTCCATGTTTTTGTTCCTGGTTTTTGAGGAAAACTTTCCTGTTCTATGATTAAGTATGATGTGTGCTATAGATTTCTGTGTAAGGATACTTAATCAGAGTAAAAATGTTTGTCTCTGGTTTATAAGATGATCTTTAATTTCATCATTTATATTAGATTGTAGCAATTACTTTTTATGTATCTATTGAAATTACCAGATGACTTTTCTCCCTTAGTCTGATGTGTATTAAAGGACATTGATTGGTTTTCAAATGGTAAAATAAACCTGTATTCCTAAAACAAACTTGATGTCATCATAGTGCCTTGTGGGAGACATACCCACACAGATATGAAATCACCAAATTTTATTTGCTAATTCTTTGTGTATAGATTTTGCTCTAGGTTGCTGGGCGTCCTTGGATTTTGTCTCCTTCGTTCTTTCTGTCGTTGGAAGGCTTTCATATTGAGTTTCTGATGGTTGAATAATGCGAGCATGGAAGCAACTTTTCTATGCAGTGTTGTGTAAAAGTCCAGAAGATGCTTGGAAGAATATTCCAGAGGATACAGTATTCTTTATGGATGATTCCACCTCCATCCCACCCCCCATTGTAAATTCTTAATGGCTTTGTCAGGGTCCAGTTCACCTACCATAATTTACCCACTTCAGGTGTAATATGATAAATTTCGTCATTTGCATACTATTGTACAGCTCCCACCCAGTTCGGTCTGACCACTGTGTTAGCTTTCAAGTTTCAAATATCTGAGAGAAATCAACCTGTAAGAGAGGTTTCCTGGGGCTCATAGATTTGGTGGCTTCAGTCCCTGATGATCAGTGTGCTGCTGGATAGCAAAACTGTTGACCTCATGGTCGGAAAGTAAAAAAGAAGATGAAGAGACTTGGTCCCATGGTCTCTTTAGATGGTATTACTTGCTGACCTAGAGCATTCCAATAGGCTACATTTCTGAAAGCTTTCAAAACCCCCCGATAGTACCACACTGGGGTTCAAACCCTTAGCAAGTGGGTCCTCACGGGAGACTTAAGCTCTGTTCCATAAAGCAATAGCTTATTTAATTATATTATTATATTTTGGCTTTTCAATAATTTCACATATAAGAAAGTATTTTGTTGTCTATTTAGGTATTTCAAAAACAATTCCTCTAGATCATGTCTGTTTCTGTTCTGCTTTGCCAACTTTTGCCTTTTGGCTTTACTATTTATTTCTTTGTACTTTGGGGGCAATAATTTGCTGCTACTTTTCCAGTTTCCTAGAGTCAACAATTAGATTGCTTTTTTCAATGTTTAGTGCTTTCAGTCAAAGCTGCTGTGTCCCCTCATCTTGTGTTTTCTGCATTCCACTTACATAGCATATTTTTATACCCTATATTTGTTATTTTAATATGCTATATTTTTTATTGTTGCTTGTTTTTAAAATATGTTCTAATCATCATCATGGTTACTTTGACCATAGATCTTTAAACATTTCAATCATATTAAAATGTTAAAATCCCCAAATATTCATATGATTTTATGGGATTCTTTACCAGCTTTTCTTCATGTAACATGAGATTTTGAGAAATAAAAACACCCAGGGTTTCGGTTTCATCTTATTGCAGTCTCTCATCATTAATAAAGGCCTGTCCTTCATTTTAAACATTTCTTGACTTACATTTTGGTTTATGTGGTGATAGCGTAGCCATACCACTTTTATTATGGCTAGTGTTAGAATGTCTCATGCTCAGCTATTCTGTATGTTTATGACTAAGGCATATGGCTTATAAACAATGTAATTGAACTTAATCCATAAAAAATCTTTTTTGTTCATTTGACATATTTCATCTGTTTCTATTGGATGTAATTATCCAATACATTTAGTGTGTTATCCTACTATTTGGCATTTATTTTATCCACCTGTTCTTTCTTCCCAGTTTCCCTCCTTCTTTGCCCTTATTGGACTGTTTTAGTTATTTCACTTATCTTTAATTAGGTGTTAAATATGCCCTTTATATTCTTCCCGCTGATTTCTTAGAGTGCATCATGAAGGGGTACTCCATCAGCCTCACAGGCAGTGTAAGAACTTACAAGGGGTGATCTTCATTTCAGATCTGCTACTGACACTGTGGTGCATACCTGTGCCCCTTGTGACATTTCAGTTGTTATTCATCCAGATTTTCCCTAATTATTCTGTTCATCATTTGAAAGGTCTAGCAAGGTTCTTCAAAGTAGAGACCTTCTTCATTTTACAACGTTCTGTCTCTGGTGTCCTGTCTTCCATTTCATTCATCCCATGGGACACAGTGTATTTTTAACAAGAAGTTGTTATATTTAAGTGACTGAAAGAGCAGCTAGAGAAGAAGAAAATCAGCAAGCAGGTGGTAAGGACACCTTGGACAGAGCAGCTCCGAGCAAAGAATGAAGAGGCATAGCAACTGAGTTTTCAACATGCAGAGCAACCGTCCCCTTTTACACGCTGAACCCTGCCCACGTTTCATAAAGTCCTCTTGTTAATCAGATGATTCAGTTTTGTTTGTGGCTTCTCTTTTCTGCTCAAGCCATCAAAATGTTGATAAATTTCACTTTGAATTGCATTATCAATTTTTATTGGATGATTTGCTGATCTAAATATTCTAAGCTAGGGTCAGCCTTGTGAGTTCCTTCTTATAAAACAGCAACAAAATTTCCTTCATATGAGCGTAATCCCCTGTTGGAGTATTATGGGCTTTCTTTAATCTATGGAAGTATTTGTTGCAGTCTATTTCAAGTTAAAAGCTTTACTATAACTTTAATTAAACAGATTCTAAAGTTTCCACTGTACTTATGAGTCAGAAATGGCACTGTATGTCTGGCATACACAAGGTCTATTTGAAAAAAATCATCTGATTTCATGCTTTGCCACTTTCAAACTTGAGAAAGTGGCATGAAAGCTGAAACAGAAGAGATATAAAATTGAGTTGTGAGTACTTCTCAGAGCTCAGTATTTTTATTGCAGCACGACAGAAAAAAAGATCAAGAACTGGACCTGGTGGTGCAGTCTGAAATCCCAAGGCTGACGGTGGGGCTGATTCCCGAGGACACTGAGTTCAAGGTCAACCTGGGCTACACAGTTATAGATGTTGTTTTAAAGCAAACACACACACCCCTACTAGATACAGTTCTACAGAAGAAATCAAAACATACATCTGAAGGCACTGAAGAAAAACACAGACAACCAGAAATAAGAAAATACTCCATAGAGATCTCTGTGCGCAGCTCTACCCCTTGAAACACTTGCTGATTAACAGCTTTGAAGGTCAAAAGTAACGGATACTTAAATCTCAATGTGGTCTCACTGGGTTAATGAGATAAAAACTAGCTTCAAAGATGCCCAGAACTGTGACTTTATAAGCAAAGATCTGAAGAAATGGGGGCAACTGAGAAGTGAACCTCCTGTTTTGCCAGGTTTCCACCCCTGTTCTGTATTATGAATCAAATCAGGATCCTACTTTGATGAGTCTTAACTTGTGTCTGGGTATATACTTAGAGAGCTTTCCATTCTTAGAAGTCTTTTTTACAGACCACAGGAACTTAACCAAGATTTGCACAGGAAGTATCCAATATAAGCTTTCTGTAAGTTCAAGGTGAACCTTGGAAATAGCAAGAAAGAGCTTCAAGGTTCTGGCCACTAGCTACAGTGACGAAAGGTTTAAGTGTGTGAGGAAAGATCAATGGATTTCCAGGGGTGGGTGACCTGCTCCATTTCCCCCTTTCCAGGAAACCCGGTGGGGCATCTTTACCCAGTGGGGTAAAAACCAGTTCTCATGGATGAACATCTCACCATCTTCACCCATTCATGAAGGAGCCAAGCGCACGCTCTCCCTCTCTCTAGTTGGTAAATGTTTCTGGTCTTAGGGTCATGTAGTCTGTGCTGCAGCTACTCAGCTCTGCCATTATGACCTGAAAACAGTCAGGCAAACTGCAAGTAATTGCGTGTGACAGGGCTCCGAGGGAACTTTGTTTATAGTACTGAAATGTAAATGTCATATAATTTCCATGCGCCATGAAATTCTTTTTGTGTTTTTCGTAATTTAAAATGTAAAAAACACACTAGTTATTGATAGATTGTACAAAAACAGGTGGTGAGTAAATGTGGCCCTTGGCTGTAGTTTACTGATCCTCTTTGGCCTCAAGCTCTTCCTGATATTCTGGAGTCTCAGGAGATTCATTACATTTTCCCTGTAACAAAATTATTGTGGTCACGTGGGATTTGGTAGAAGTAACCCCAGACAGGCTGTTCCTGGAATTAACTTCAGCTGCTTAATAGCCACATCCCCAAGAAAAAGAAGGTCTGTTACTTTCATGGTAATTCTTAGTAATTTTTGCTCCAGAAATAGCTTGCCTGATTTTTTTCCTTGAGAGTGATAGATTCTAAATATAAATGAATACTGAATGAATATGACCTGATACCCTGTCAAGAAAGGAATGTGCTATGAATAGGATAGCTGTTGTTAAAACGTTATATTTATTAATGAATGGTTCCTGCTTGGGATAGTTACAGGAAAGACTCAATTTCTGTACATATTCAAGGGGATCATCAAGAATTAGATAGGCAACTGGAATGGAACTTTAAAATCCTGACATTAAATAAAACATATTTTTAAAATCCTGACATTAATTTTTATTAATGAGTCATGCCAGAGAATGCTTTCATAAATGAGGAAGTTTAAAAGGAACTCAATAGAAATAGCCCCAAAATAAAGACTTTTGGAATATGAGTGTTTTAGTTCAGAACTTACATTAGAAATTTCTGAAGCCTAGAAAGCATTTCATTGGGTAATAACCAAATTATGAATATGATTTCGCTTCTGATGGAAAAGTGATGCACATGCATCTAGATGGATGAGGAAGGACATCTTAATGTTAAGATAGGTTTCCAACTTTAGAGAAAGAAAAATCTACATTAGAGTTAACAGCAAATTCCCAAACTCTGTCTCTCTGTTAGAAACTATATTCTCTTTTTATCCAAAAGAGTATTTCTAAGAAAAGAAACAATCCTGCAGTTTCACTAATAAGAAGTAGCTTGGAAACACCCAACTAAGCACTTCAGAGAACGTAACTTTAGTAAGAAATTGAGTACTGGAGTAAAAACACTTTTGATATTGTTTTTTAATCACTGTAAAATTGTTCCGAGTCTTCTAAGTCAAACAGCAAGAAATGAATTTTGGGAAGACAAGTAATTCAAAAGACCAGTAGATGGCATAAATAAGTCAGGATAGACTCGGTTCAGTGAAAGAGAGAGAGAGAGAAAAAAAAGGACAGTTTGGCAGCGCCTTATTTTTGTGTCTACCCTGTCTGTCCTACACCAATGCTATTTGCCTCTGCAATCCCAGTGCCTGAGCTGCTGCTGTGGTTTTAGGTCACACTCAAGAAATATTTCTATAAATGCTAACAGCTCCAGCTCCATGCAACGCTGGGGTCAAGGGGGGAGATATTTGTTTTCATTATTTTCCTACTTCTGTTCCTGTATCTTTTCCTTCCTCCCTCCCTCCCTCCCTTCCTCCATCCCTCCTTTCCTCCTTTCTTCCCTCTCTTCCTCTCTCCCTCCCTCCCTTGCCCTTTCTCTTCTTTCTTCTCTATCTCAGGTGTCAGTTTATGAAGGTGTTTAACTCTGGACTTATGCTGACTCAGTATGTGTTGGTTGCAGGCTTCTCTTTGTATTCATTCCCCCCTTTCCCTAGATCTTTTAGTTCAACTTCTCCATAGATATCCACACTCATTAATGTGATGTGTTCTCTGACAGTGTATTTTATAAAGTATGTGTTGCTTTATGCATGTTTACATCATTAGCTTTTTATGTGGAGTTACAGTGCTGGTTGCCATGACGTCCTCATCAATACTAGGTTTCTAAGAAAGGTTGGAGAGACTGTCTTCTAACTGTTGTCCACAATTTCCTATAGTGTATGCCAATTGCATTTTCATTGGTTACTCCTGTAATCATGGCAATTGACCTTGGTTGTTGAAAGATCATCAAAACTCTCTTTGGGGTCTATCCAAAGGTTCTTATGTAAGGTGTATGCCTTTCCATCTAATATGCACATCCTTAGACCGTGAGTTATGATTGGTTCTGTGCCAATAGTGATTCTCTCTCACCTCATTAAAATGCAAAGTGAAGCTTTTTTGAGAGATTGTAGGAGTCTATGGACTCTTGACTTTAACTTCATTACACCTGCTTTTAATCCTCATCACAGAGAACAGGTTGAGAGAGAAGGAATGTGGCCTTTCCTGAGCCTTCAATATTGCTGCCTCTCTAGGAGATTCTTCTTTTTAGAAAGCTTTTTATTCTGAAAGGTAGACATATATGAAGGCAAAACTATGTATGATTGCAATGAAGGTTGCAAAGAAGACAGACATGCTTCAGAAGCATTTGGCTTTCTTGGGCACCAAATTGAAGCATTTCTCAGAAGGAAGAAGCATCCATGGTCCTAGCAGCAAGATCCTGGGCCACCAGCAGTCCCAGCTCATCGTGTGTTTGGGTTGCCCTGCTCTGAGCTGCACATCTCCTTACTTCTTTCCCACCATTGTACCTGCCACTAGGAAAAATTTTCTTTGAACAGCGTAATGGAAAAATGCCTCACTAATTAAAGTAGTTTTGGAAAAACAGTGATATCTGCTTATGTGCAGACTAATAAGCTGTATATTGTGTTTCAAGTAGGACTCAAAGCAGCTGAGCTACTAAATCCTGGCTAGTGCCAATGGAAAGGATTGTCCAACCCACTGTAGTGATTCCAACAGTGCTGTAATGACCACTTCTCTTTCCATTAAGCACTGTAATCTGACACTGATTTTTAGTAAAACTCTGCTGATTTCAGTATGTTTACGCATAGGATAGTAAGATTTGGCCTCTGTTATTTTTTTGAATATACCTAAAACATTTAAAATTTTAGTCTTTGTAACATATAGTATGATTAGGTATCACATTATACAAAATTTTATTTTGGCCTTTATGTCTTATTTCCTGTCAATGTGCATACAATTACTACAGTTTTACATAGAATGTTTATTTTTTCAAAACTTCGTATAGATCGTATTCCTAAGAGAAACATAATGCAGGTGTGTTTATTTGAAATAGATTTAAGAGACCAATCTCCTGTGGAATCTACAGAATCTTTGACGTTTCATGTCACATTTAGCTCTGTGTTACTGTTGATTTTGTTTGTGAGGGCATAGTTGTTTGATAACATCTGAAGTCTGTAAACTTCTAGAAGATGTCAATACATCTCAGAAAGGAGGCAAATATCCTGTTCTCCTTAACAACCTACCACCCATGTCCTCACTCCCTTCACTCAAGGATCCCCTCACACACACAGACCACGCACCTTCATTCTGCTACCAAAGTACAACCACATCTATTGACATGTAAGCACAATAACAGTAATCTAATAATGACCGTGTTGTGGTCAGTGTTTCACCTTTGAAATATCCCTGGGAAATCATAAGGAGGAAAGGATTATGTTAGTTCACAGCTTTGGAGGTTTCATTTCATGATCAATTGGCTCTGCCCTTTCTGGGCCCGGGTGGGGCAGAATCATAAGGGCAAGGAGGCATGTGGAGGAGAAAAGATGTTTGTGCTCAGATGGTCAGGAAGCAGACAGAAACGAGAGCATCAGAAACGAGTGCGGCAGGTGCTGGGCATAAGCCATCTACTTCTGAGACTCATTCCCCAAGAACATACTTCCTTTTACTAAAGTCTACGCCCTTTATTGCCTTCAGCTTTCAATACTTCATCAAATTATGAACCCATCATTGAAGAGGTCAGAACCCTTATTATCAAGTTAATTCTACAAAGTACTGCCTCTGAACGTTGATGGACTGAGGACCCAGCCTTTAATGCACACGCTTCTGAGAGACATTGCATAGTCACGCATAGCAGACCATCACGCGATTTTCGTACGTTTTATCTGTTCTCAGCACCAAAGTGGGAGAACTGGAGAATTAGACTTCTGGATAGTCTGTGACCATTTATTATGCTTTCCATTACTTTAATCCTGGTAAGGGCTTGATATTCTTGAGAAGGCTGCATGCTCTCATCTTGCCGCTGAGAAATTACAGTACAGGCTGTGTTCATTGGTGGGGAGGGGCACTGAGCCAAATACAAGAGACCCTGAGAACTGTGGCTGGAAGTGGGTTCTGCTTTCGGGCGTGGAGTCGGTTCCCTGCCCATGCTCAATATTGGAGGGAAGGGAAACGTGGCCCTTTCTTGTCTATGATTTGTTTCTAAGGCAAAACTTGGCCGAATAGTGATGGTGACTACGGTTTCATGAGCACTACATTGTGTGAACAGAGAGCTCTAGCTCACCAAATAAGCACAGTTATGAAGCATTCTGGACAAAACTGCTAAGTACTACAAGCCAAGGATTGAGAATCAAGTGACACACAAGTCTTGTACGGTGCATTACTGCGGCTTAGCAAAGCAAAATTTGGGTGTCAAACAAGAAGTAATGCCCTGCTACGTGCTCCTGGATGGTCTGGGGGTGGGCTGATCTAGGGTGTGCGTCATTGGTAAGCTCTGCTTCTGGCTGAAGATCCTGCTGGAATTGGCTCCTCTGAGGGAGGGTCTCAGTCTGGCTCCATGCGTGTGGATACTGGGCCCAGAAGGAAGGGGAAGCAGCTGCTGCCAGAGAAAGTCTTCCAGTAATCACAGGGCACGATGACACGCGAGGTGTCACCTGGGCTAACAGTCTGCTGATCACAAGGAGAGGAGTTCTTATCTTGAAGTCACGGCAAAGGAGGGGAGAACCCATTTTTCATCAAGGTGTGGCCTGGGAGAGCAGTATGGCATGAACAATGACAGTGAGAAGAAAACTGCTTTGGTTCTAGCTAGTTATTGCTTCCATTTTGTCTGTTGTTATCTGGTACCAGCATCTAGTTTGCAGTGGACACAGGAGCTAATAAATTGTGGAAGCGAGATAGTGGCTAAGGGAAGAGAGGAGAAACAGTTTTCAAAGTGGGAATTAAGTAAGTAACAGTGAGAAACATTTTCTCACTGATTTGATGGCTCTGTTTTCTTAAAAAAAAAAGTTCGTCAATTTCTTCAGTAGTGTTTAAAGACTGAATAAAGCAGTAGACGCCGCTCTGTTGGGATCCAAGAAGGATAAATGCAAGCAAGAACTCAAATAAAATCTCCAGGTGAAAGACTTTGTTCAGCTTTATGTAATGCTTTATAAGAATGGAAATCTATATAGCAGGTACAGAGATACCCAGGAAAAATTCATTCTGAAAACATACAACTTATTTCACTGTAAATTCATGTTAATTTCTCTCTGAAGCCACACTTGCCTTTCCTGAAGGCAAAAATATGCTGTTTTCCCCTTTACAGGTAAATGTGATGAAATTCAGAGAATTTTTTTCTTTTCCATTTCAAGTTTAAACAAACAGAGGACTGAGTTGTCTCCTTTCTTTTTTCTCTTCCCTTTGGTTGTGATGGTCTGTCCTGGGGCACTCATCCACTCTGTGCTGTTGTTAGAGACAGAGGGACTTGCTCAGTGCTGGCCTCTGTGGAGACACTCAAAACACCTGCCATGCCTCTATGACACTGCCCCTTCTTGTGAATAAGTTTAGAATTAAGTGTTTAATGTTAGCCTGGGGATAGACTCTCCCATCCCAATTCTAAGACCTTCTGGTTTGGTGGAGCTCATTTTTGTAAACTCACACGTATAGGAGAAATGAAAAACAAACAGAAAATTTTGGCAATCTCACTGCCCTCTTGGGACATGCTAGAGCTCTGGAGGAAGCCTCAGACGTTCCTCCCGGCATGTCTCTGCAGTTCTTCATGCCCCCTTCCAAGCCCCTCTCTGTGGTCTCAGAAAGGGAACACAGCCTCTGCCTCTCTGCTAATGGATCCCCCCAAATTTTCTTTGGTTTAGGCTATTCCTTTATAGGGACTCAGGAACAAGCCACTTGAGTCCATCACAAGGTCCCTTCCCCTTTATCCAGCTCTTCGTTTTCCTGAGCTTAGGTAATCTCAGTTAAGTGAGGCATTTATTTTTCAAAGCCATGTCCTCTTTTACAATAATCTTGTTTCTTTTCTATTTGAAAAAAATTAACATAAGGTATTAGATACCATTATGACATCTTTGAACAAAGGGTGATTTAGTGATTCTTCTTTCCCTTTATCTCCCCCACCATCCTGCTAGCTCTGGTCCCCCTCATAGCCTGACTCCAGTGTCTTTTCCTTTTCCAGGTTCCATGTGTCCCTTTGCTTACTCCCCATCTTTCCCTCAACTGCTATTCTCCTCTCTTGGTCTCCTTTCTTCCACTCTATACAATTTAAAAAATTCTATTGTTACTTCTAGATTTACCATGGTCTTCTTGACCCTTTAAACCAAGAATTTGATGACTTTCTTTCAGTATACCACTAACTCTTAAGTGTGATCATAAAGAAGGATGGAAAAACACAACAATTGGCATCTCACAATATCCTCTCAACTCTGTGATTTTAGGGGAGGAGAAAATCTTTATGAGAACAGCCATGGTCCATAGTGGGAGACTCTTCAACACTTTGGTATTTTTACATCATCTCATTTAATTCTCACAATGGCTCCCCTGGGCTTAGCTCTTGTGCAGATGTGGAAATGCAATCATTTAATGAGCTGCTTCGATGGGGACTGCTGATTTGGCATGGCTGGGAAATACATATATGCAGCTCCAGCTTTGGGGGGAAATGTTGCATCTTTTCAAACATAATTCTCATTTAATTGTAAACTTCAAATTGGTAATGAATAGTGGATATTTCTTGAGGCTTTGCCAGATGTACAAAAAGATGCTTCAATTCACAGATATTTACCCTTGCTCAGAAAACTTGAAGGTGTCAACTTAAAGGTACAGGTATTTGAGTTCACAAGAATGCCAGCCTTCCTTTTCGTTATTCTTGCTCAATATGTCAGCTTATGGAGCAGGATGTCCCAGCTGGGCTTAAACTTAGACTTGGAGCTGCTAACCAGTGAACATGTGGACCCATAAGTCCTAAGCTCCATTTTACACACTTCTAAATGCAGTGAGGAGATAGTCTCTGAGAAATAAGCTTCATAAAAGCCAAGACGGTAGAAGTAGATGAGACAAGAAAATAGAACTGGAGAGAGACGTAGGGAGAGAGAGCCTCTTTGACTGATTTCAAGCTTTACAGAGTTGTGATAAAAAACTGAAGATCTTACTAGGAGGTACTTGATGAGACTGCATTAGAACTCAGGAGACATTTTTACTTGGTGCAAAGTGTGAAGAGTTAAGTTGTGACACTTAAAACTTACAGGTCTTTATGGAAGTCAATCCTGGGCCCAGCCTCCTGCATAAGAGAAAATGGAGGAAAACATTCCCCAAGCTTAATAACTCATTAGTAGGGCAAATGTCTGTCGGAATTTCACAGAAAGGAAAGCAAGGTATGTTCCCTTAGCAAAGACTGATGTTTAACAAAACCCAGTTTGAATCCTGTCTCCACAGTGTATTAACCATGTAACCTTAATCAATTAACCTTAAGATCATTTTTTGGTCATCACAAGGTAGAGACAGTACAGATAAGAATAACAATTTCACTATTTTATTAATATTCAGTTTATAAATGAAAGAAACATTCAAATTGTAGGGTCAGGGAATACAGCCCCGTACTGCTAGACTGCTGTAGGGATGGGGAAGGAACAGCATTCTTTCTGTCTCTCCTCTCTCTCTCTCCCTACGTCTCTCTCTCACCCTTTCTTTTTCCTTTCCTTGAAATTGTCATCTTTTGAAGTTCTATGATCAATAAAGATTATTTTGATTGGTTCAGAATACTCCCTTTCCAAATATTACTGACATTTCTAAATTTTATTTCAATATTTATGGTTCTATTTAAAAAAAAAAAAACAACAAAAACCAGAACTTGAAGCAATGAAGCTGGAACTGACCTGGAGACTTCCTCCCTGAATACTGGCTTTCATAGTTTTACAAGATACTATGTAAACTGCTAAGGGAGAAAAGTAAATGTCCCAACTCCATCTTTAAAGCTTAATAACTACAACAATGACTGGCACAGAAAACTATATTGGTGCAGTAATGGCATTTTTATTTTGGAAGTAATCAACAGCTATCAAATTGGACTTAAAGCCTGCTCAGTGGGAGGGAACTCATGTGTGGTACTGTAAACATAACCAAAACACAGGGCTGGAGAGGTCATAGGTCCTAGAGAAAATCCTAGAACTGTCACTTCCCTAGACAAACATGATTTCTTACTGTATGATAAATGTAGATCCTTATATTTACTGACAAGTATAATGACAAGTCACCACTCATCAAAGAAGCCTCTTTTTGCAACATGAAGACCATTACAGAGTTTCACAACTGATCACACACAAAGAATAATGTCTATGAGATGCCCAACCCTAAGGGACACACCTACAATAGAACCTCTACACCTAAGGCTCATGGAACACAGTGGAACAGCGGGTAGAGAGAATACCAACTCTTACCAATAAACTTTGGCTCATGCACAGAGGATGGTGAACACAGAAGGCCACAACTGGTCAAAGTGTAGACAATAAAAGACAGCAGAGTGCATGTCCCTAAATAGGACTTCTATATTAAACCTCCCCAACCCAGGGCTCAGGAACCGTTGGTGAAAAGTTTGTAAGAGCCGGGGGTCATGCATGACCACATGGAAAGAGAATCTCCAGGTTCCTGGGAACTTGCTAATATGAACTTGTGGTGTCAGCATGCACAAGACCCCCGCAAACTCAGAGAAAGACCTGGTGTAGAACTAGGGACAGGGAAAGAGGCCCCAACTTTGTCCATGGAATTATTGGCAGCCAATTACTCCTGGGTGTTGGAGAGATGATCTTCTTTAAAGGATGTTAAACAGGTTGAACAGGCCCCAGTGGATGAACTCACGCTGCGGGGTATCTGGGTATACAAACATGACTTGGTAGGCCTTAACATGTATCACAGAATGCTTGAAATCTGGTGGCTGGGTTATGGTGGGGGTGCAGAGAGGGGAGGAGTCTAAATATAATTAAGACGTATTATAGGAAATAGACAAAAAAATCACCAAAAATTAATAATTAAAAAATTTGTAATTTTGGATTGATTTTTTATTTACAGAAAAACTTCAAGAACAGAGAGGGATCTTTCCCAATAATGTATCCTGCTTTTCTCCACAGTTCACGTCTCACCTAGTCGTGGGAATGACTTTTATGGAAAAGCCTCCTGTCTTATTCACCTTGTAGCCAAAGTTAATTTTATGTTTTGAGAGCATTTAGCACTATTCAGTCTGCCTTCCTCCTGTGTAAAGCGTATTTATATTTAGCCAGCCTTTAGGAAAACAGCATAAATAATCTTACTAGGCCTCGGGCTCTTCTTGTAATTAACTTTTACAAGTTAAGCTAAACACAGCTTCAGTCTTGAACTATGTTTCTTATTTCTTCTTGGTGACCCTTCCTTGCTCCTGGCCCAGAGTAGTGTGTATGTGTGTGTGTATGTGTGTGTACGCGTTCACATGTCATGCAAATATCACCACTGAAAGCAGTGACCTTGGAAGCTCCTAGAAAGCAGCCAATTATCCTTTTTATATGTTGGAAACAACAGATGGGCTCAGGTTAATGATATCTATGTGTGATTTTGTATTCTGTTCTGGGTTAACAGGGGTCAGAAAAGGAACGTTCTTCCCTGGTAAGGAAGAGTTTCCTATTTTCTCATAATTGAGTTTGCTGCTCAATAAAAAAGTCTCTTTGCTCAAGGGACAGTTCTGAGAGAAATCAGAAAGGCCCAGCTCTGAGAATAGATAGGGCTCACACTTGGTTTAAACAACTCCAGGAGTTAGACCTCATTTGTTCAGACACTGCCACACCTAGCCACACTATAATTATGATATATTGGATAAATAAGTTGAGTATGCCCAGAACATGTATTATTTTTTCTTAAGTTAGTCTTTAGGAGAGGTATGATTTATAACCTAAATCCTACTCATTATGTACAGTCATCAGCATATGGATTTCAATTTAGGATAACTATTTTTAAAATGATAGTGCTACATATACTACTGATAATATACACATCCCCTCATTAGACCGTCAGACATACACTACTGATAGTATACACATCCTCTCATTAGACCATCACAGTTTGGCTGGAATTTCATTTTTGATACTTAAATACTGTGACCTTGATATAGTTGCTTTACTCCTTTTATGTAAATGTGCTCATAGAAGCAACAGTAAAAGATGGCTGTGGAATGTCCTTACATGTCAATTAATTCTGGAAATTCGTGGCCTAAGCCTTTTTATTTTATCTTTGAATGGCAACTCCATGTGGTAAGTAAGGCCCAAAAGGGGTTAAATGCTGATCCAAGTTACCTAGAGAGCATGCAGCAGACTGTGAGAACTGTGATTTTAGGGATACAAGGCTGCTCTACTTTCTAACTTATGAATTCTTCCTTGGTTAAGTAATCCAAACAGAAATACAAACACATAGCTTATTAGAGGTAGAAGAAAAGCATGTATTTAAAGATCAAAAGGAGCTCTGGATTCCTCATGTTATCACAGCAATTATGCTTCATTTTCCTCTAAACCTGAGCTGAGCCATTACAATTGCTTCATTGTTCAACGTTATTTCTGTGACTTCCTTTATTTTGAAAAAGCAATGTTGCATTTTAGATAACTTTTAGCAGTATGTGACTAGACAAGAATAACTTATGACTGCCTTTTTGGAAGGGAGAACTGACAACTAGAGAATTAAACGAAACAGTCCACACATTACCATGCAAGAGGCGAGCAGAGCACTTCACCCTTGTTTATAGGCTTACAGGGTTCACTCCTGTGGAGTGCCTGATACCCATCTAAGCACATCTGCTGTCTTGTGTCAGTTCTCTAGCTGCACAGTAGTGCATGTGACCTGCTTCTTTTTATGATTTTTCTTAGTATCACTTACGCCATGGAGGAGCTCTCCTGTTATTGGGAAAACCAAGAAGCTAGCTAGCTGTGTTTTTCAATGCTCACACTCTTGACTCTCATTTTTCACAAAAGCAAATGAAGACCTAAATTCTCTGCAGGGGACTCACATGAGCTTCTTTCTGGTTGGTGTACTAAGGAATCCATGCAATCTGTCTTTCTTATAAAGATATGTGGAATATCACAGGCAAAGACACTAATGAGCCTTCCAAACAACCAGGATCACATTTTTTAATAAGGATTGGAAAATGAGAGCCACGGTGTGCTGCCTATCAGAGTGAAAAAGAAACATGAGAGATGCACAGTCTTGCCTCATGTAAATTGGTACTTGCCTTCCCTAATGACATTTGTGCCAACAAAGTACACAGAGATGCCTTAACAGGTCCTGCAGAGTGCTGTAGAGTCTGCTGGTAGGCAGCACACAATCATGAAAATCCTGAGCATGGGGTGGGGCGGGTGGAAATCAAATCTGCTCTGGTCGTGTTTTGCCTTTAGCGGTCTACCTTATTTCTCTAATAAACCATAATTTTCACTCTAAGAATGCTGTCAACATCAAGGCATTCTACAGAACATTCCTGCTGTACACCGGAATGAGTCAATCCTCACTCAACCTCATAATTAATGGGGTTTTGAAAAGTACGGTGGTAAGAAACATACAGAAATTAAGGAGTCATTTTTCCAAATGAAAAAAGCAGATCGGAGGGGACTAGTGCCATTACCCGGTGTTAATCTTCATTCTGACAATAAAGTTTTGATTTTGGTTTAAGAGAAGCTTTGGGCAATCTCTTCCATAGAAATGAGATTTGGATGCTGAGTGTGTTGTATGGTGGGCGTGAGTTGTTCAATCTGATGAGTGGAGAAGAATATTAAAACAAATACAGAGTCAAATTCCGTTAGAGATCAGGAGCCAGCATCATATCCATTAACTGATAAAGTATCGTCTTTGTAACACAAAGAGTTCGCAAATGCTTTGGGGTAAATCTAAACAGTCAGTTACTGCGGTGTGTTATATTTGAAGATTAGTTCCGGGGTTAGGAACAGAAAGTGTCTGCTTTTCCCTTCTAGTCTAGGAAACAAGGAAGACAAATGTAGGTACTGTATTCAGGAGGTTAAATACAAAATACTTTGTACAATGAAACATGAAGCTTGCCATTTCTTCTTTTTATCTGAGCATAATTTAAAAAGGGAATAATGTGATTATAGTTCTGTATAGGAGGGAGCTGAGTTTCTGGATAATCTTATTCTCAGCTTGATTGCTTTACTGATAAGAAAGGAGGACCTGTGCATGTATATTTTATGAGTAATACATTTATTAAGGAAAGACTGTACATAATGCATTAGGCTTTATGTGCATGCACTGGATTTATCTTTGCTTTAGAGCTTATTTTTAAACTACTTGACTGCATCTATGCTACTGTCTTTATAGCTGGGGTATGGTTCCACCACAAGGGTTTAGCATCCTAGAGCAATTTTTAAGATGCTTTCAAGGAGAAGAAAATTTGCTCTTGCATGTATAATCAATAATCAATGTCTCTAGCCTCCGTCTTTCCCTCTTTCTCCTTGAACAATGCTTCTTGTTCTCCTCTAATCTTCTAGTCAGTCAAGTTCCCTGACAGGTCTGTGATAAAAGCGAAATGATTATTAATTAATAGCAGGATAAATAAACAGATCTAAAAATAGTTTGCAGCATTAGAGTCAGATGTCATTCAGATAGAAGTAGCATCTAGCTTGATCTCGTGTCACATCCTCTGACAAAGAGGTACAGGCCTGATTGTTCTTTGTTGACAACAGATAATCTCCTGTGGGGAAATGGAGTTGACTTCCACAGCCAGGCTTGAAAAGAAGACTGTTGTGAAAACCATGGACAGCCACCTGCTTTCTGGGACTACTTCCTGCACATTAGCTAATATATTAGGCCTAAATTTGTTTTAAATTCATTCAGAAGGATAAACCCTTCAGAGATTTCTCAACTTCTAATTCAAATATCCCATATAGTCTCAAATCTGGTGTAGCATTTGTCAGGGTGAGCATTAACCTGACCACACGACTTGATCATCTGCATCATGAATAAGTCACATCCCTTAATGCTGAAATAATCTAAATGCAATAATATGATTCATCCTCCAATAAAAATTCTTAGCTGTCTGGAGGTTTGTCCTGGAATAGAGACGAGCATTAGAGCCTCCATCTGGATTAAGTCTGCATAACTAGAATTTGCAAGGCTTCTCTCATTTTCTACTTTGGCTTTGCTGTTTCTGAGAAGAATGCTGCAAGTGAAGCCAGTTTAGCTCAATCTAAATTACACTGTAAATATGGCCCGAAACTTTCAATGACGTCTATCTGTTCCTTTCAGTAATATTAAGATCATTTTGAAATTACACTCTTGGGACCAACTTCACCCAAAAGTTTCAAAAATGTTCTGTTTTCCTAACATAGTATCTATTATATAGAGTTCAAGACCAAGACAGATGTGACTAGGAAACATTAAAGATAATTATTAGATTGAGTTTCCTCAGTCATGTTCTTTATTATAGATAACGCTGCTGCCCTTTATTATCAATTCTGACTGGGATTAGCCTAGTGTCTCTTTGTGTACGGACAGAACTGACCAGTAGATGAATACAGCTTGGAGAATATCCTGGATCTTTCCACCACATTCTCTACACTAATGCTTTTCTTTTGATTTTTCTAATAATTTCCACTCTGATAGAATATGGATTATTCATATGTTTCTGCCTCTTTACTCTTAGAACATTCTAATGCTTCCAATCTCACAGAGACCAAGGGCAGGTGAGATGGCTCAGTGAGGAAAGACCCTTATTAGGCAAGCCTAGGGACCCAAGTTCCATGTCTGGGACCCATGTAAAGATGAAAGGAGAGAACTGACTGTGCAAAATTGTCATTTGGCCTCCACATGTGTGCTGTGGTATGCCCACTCCCCATATATTATGTGCATGCATGCACACACACAAATAATTAAAAAATTGTAAAACAAAACAAAGCAAGATGAATTTCTAAGAGACCAGGATTATTTACTTTCCTCCAGTCTGTAGCCATTGACATGCATATTGAGTAGCACAGGCTAGATACTTGATAAATATTTATGGAAATGTGTGAATAATGAAAAGATAAAATTGTGCTCATTTTTCGTTGTTGACTTTGTTCATGTGAGTGTACTTGCACGGGAGGCTGTCCCCTTTCCAGTGTCAGTGACACGAAGCTTGTGGACTTAAGATATCATTTGTCTTGATTACATCTTAAGACTCTGATGTCAGAGCAGAAGTCTGTGGGACAACTCCTATCTTTTCTCCACAGTAGGGAGCTGGCGTCTTTGGAAGACTTCTGTTTGAGTCACCTGGAGCCCTGTGGAGGAAGAATGAAACAGCTGTGAGTCAGAAGAGCTCCAACTTTTGATTCGTTCTGCCAGTCTCTGTCAGTGCCTCTGTGTTAGTTCATCTTCCATTGCTGCATCATAGCACCCAAGGTATGCTGCATCACAGCCAAAACAGTCATCTATATCCATTTTGGAGGCCAAAAGTCCAAGACTGTTCACTCTTATTAACTTGGTCTCTGGTAAGGGCCTTATGATGGCTTCCTTCTATCCGCCCTTCTTCATTTAAGCTGGCATTTATCTGGCATTTATCTTGTACCAGGCACTGTTGGATTAAATTTCCATAGAATAATCTGCACATAAATAAGTGCTGGATACTCATTCAATCAGGCTCATTAACCTGTTAGACATGGGTTCCCATTGTCAGGCATTGCCTCATTTAATCAGATAATTTCACTTTTGACCTGTTCCCAGGCTTATGTTTCCTAAAACACTTTGCTGGGGGAAAGCAGTTCTCTTAGAGTTCTGATTATGTATTGAGGGTTTTGTTAATTTCTGGTAAAGGAGGGAGAGAAGGAAAGGAGACACTTTCTCTATTACCATTCAGAGGGTCAGCTCGGGTATGGTGGTGTAGGTCTGTAATCCCATCACCCAGGAGGCTGAGGCAAGAGGATGACAGAGAATTTCAGGCCAGTCTGGCTGGGTAGCCAATATCAGGTTAGTTTTCCTGCCAGCTCATGTATTACATACGGTGATATATAATTTAGGTAGTATACACCTGGCATTATGGATGGAGCTGTAACAAGGCATAAAATAAGCAGAATGTCACAATCAAAGACAAATGTACAATGAATTTACTGTGTAGTGATGGCTGAGCTGCTCTGACAGGTATGGTTGGCAGATACTAGGATGCTAAGATACAGGCCTGAATGAAGAAGAACTTCAAAGCCACAGAGACTTAGAGAAGTTACTAAGTTAGAGATGTCCTGGGAGAGAGGAGTTTAGAATGAAAATGTTCATTTTTAAAGTACTTTATTATTTTTATTTTACACACATGAATGTATTGTCTGCATGTATGTAAGTACACCCATGTCATGCAGTGCCCAAGGAGGTCAGAAGAGGGCATCAGATCTCCTAGAGCTGGAGTTACAGGCAGTTGTTACCTGCCATATGGGTGCTGGGAATCGAACCCAGTGTTCTTAACCACGGAGCCATCTCTCCAACTCCTAAAATGATTTTCTTGGAATGTAGCAGATGGTCAAGAAATATTTGGGAAAGGAATGACAGTGAAACTCACATGTATGAACATTAGGAATGTACAGGATGACATTCAAAGTCAGGAAGGATTAAGATTTAAGCGACCACCCATTACAATGTCATTCCAAATCTTAGCAACCTACATCGTGTAAGGGAAATGCAGGAGATATTTTCTGGATGCTTTTGTTTATCGCATTCCTTCTTCCATCCATTCAGTTCTGACATCTTAGCTCCTGTATGACCCATTATCCTGCCTCTACCGCTCTTCTAGGTTTTCATGATCACAACAGATGTCTATGTCCATGTGTTTACAAAGGGTCCTGCATCACCCGTTGACCTCCTTATTAAGAACCCTAGGTTACCACATCTTTTCTTTACTTCGAATGATTGATTCCTCCTTTTTTGTATTTTTTGAAATTTAGCAGATGGTTAATACTCAGCACAATCAAAATTTTTAATTTTCCATTTTGATGTTTATGAATAAACACAGATGGCCATTTCCAATCAGAATGGATATATTTGAGAAGTGTAAGGCACATTAAAATTTAAATGAATGCTCTGTGACTTCTGTTTATCACTCAGGTAGATAGGGGCCTTTTATAGCATGTAAACTCTAGCATACTAACGTAAAGCTGTTATTTAGTAAGGACAATTTTCTGAGCATTTCATAGCATTAAAAAGTTAAACAGAGTTAAACAGAGGTAAAACAGCATGTTTAAGCATGAACTTTCATTTTTAAAAGAACATTGTTTTAGTTCTTCTAAAGATTTATTTATTTTCATTTTATGGATGTGAGTTCTGCCTGCATGTACATATGTATACCACATGAATGCCTGATTCCCTCTGAGGACAGAAGAAGGAGTCAGATCCCCTGGGACTGAAGCTACAGGTCGTTATGAGCTGCCATAACCTGCTGGGAATTGAACCAGGTCCTCTACAAGAACAGCAAGTGCTCTTATCTGCTGAGCCATCTTCCAACCCTAAGAAAATTCTTTAAAAATAAAAAATTCTATAATATTTTGAGATCATACTAGGTAGTTTTAATTTTATTTTTAATGTATAGATTGAGTTTTCATGCATTTCATATAACAGATCTCAATCAAATTTAGAAATCCTCACCCATCTGTATCCTCCAGGACTCCCCCATAGGATTTCATTCATTCTGTCATATATGTTAAGTCATATCTAGTCAAGCATGTGTACCCAGAGGTTCCTTGGTACAAGTTCATCCACTGGAGTATAGTCAGTCTATTTAGAAGCACCCCCTTAAATGAGATCTACTCTCTCTCACCTGTCAGTAATCAGTTGTCAATAATTCCAAGGTTGGTGCCTGCTGCCCGTTTTCCCAGTTCTATGCTGTGTTTTTTGTCTGATGAGTCAGCATGGGTTTGGTGCATGCTGATACCATCATCTGAGCAAGTTACCAGAGGTCTGAAAGCCTCTGTTTCCTTGTGTTCATGCATCAGCCCTGGCTCTTACGGTCTTTCTGCCCCTCCTCTGCATAGTTCCTGAGCCTTGACTGGATGAGGTTTAATATAGGAGTCTTATCTGGGGACTCACACTCTGTGGACTCTCAGTCTCTAAAATCTGACTAGTTGCTGTCCTCTGTGTGCATTGTACAGTGTCATATGAGGAAGCTTTGCTGGTGAGAGCTGAAGGATGTGTTAGTGTTTCCTCTATCCCCATTCTACTGTGTTCCATGAACCTTAGGTGTGGAGGTTCTACTGTAGTTGTCACTTGAGGCTGAGCATCTCTCAGACATATATTCTCTGTGTGTGATCAGTTATAGAACTGTGTAATATTCTCCTCCTGTTGCAAAAAGAAGCTTCCTGAGTGAGTGGTGTACAGTATACTTGTCTGTAAATACAAGACGCCGTATTTAACATACAGTGAGAAATTTCATTGGTCTAGAGATATGCCAGATATAGGATTTTATCTAGGATCTGTGACCTCTCTAGCCATGTGCTTGGCCATACTTACAGTACCACCTATGAGTTCCTCCCTCAGAGAGGTCTTTAAGTCCAATTAAATAGCTGTTGATTACTCCCTAGATAAAAGTACCATTGCTATACCAATAGAGATAGTTTGCTATACCAGTCATTGTGTTTATTAGGCTTTATAGTTGGGTTGGACCATTGGTTGATTTTCTCCCTTAGTAGCTTACATAGTATTCTGTAGAACTATGAGAACTAGTCTTTAGGGAGGAGGCTTCCAAGTCAGTTCTAGCTCTATTGCTCCAAGTCTTGTGTCCAAATTATGTCCTATCTTCAGCAATAGGGTCCTTTTTAAACAAAAAAATATAATTTTTATGTGCATGAGTGCATTGCCTGCATTTGTATCAAGGCACTCAAGTTGTGCAGTGCTCATGGAGGCCAGCAGAGGGCATCGTATCCCCAGGGACTGGGTATGGACAGTTGTTAGCCACCATGTGGGTGCTAGGAACCAAACTCAGGTTCTCTGAAAGAGCAGTCAGTGCTTTTAACCACTGATCCATCTCTCCAGCCCCAATAATAGGATCTTACCTTCAAGTTCTGGGAACTTAAATAGTTGCAAATGATGTAATTTCTGATATATGGTGAAAGTTTACCCTTAAAGTTTAGATTATACTTTTACATATGTGAAGTGGAATCTACCTGCATTAATCCGGGTTTTTCCTGAAAAACAGGATCAATTAGGGAATATATATATGTATATATATGATATATTTTCATATGACAATTCATATTCTATCTATGTATGAATAGATTCTGGAAATTCTTCATGTGATCATGGAGGTCATGAATTCCCACTTGCTGCTGTCTTCAGAACGGGTGGAAACCCAGGAAAACTGGTGGTCAATTCAGTCTGAGTCTAAGTGTCTGAGAAACAGCCTGCTGCGGTTGAATATGCCCCCTCCAAAACTTAGATGGAAATGTCATCTCTACTGTGACGGCTGTGTGAGGTGTAATCTTCTGGAGGAGACTAAGTCACGAGGACTCTTTCCTCTTGAAAAGATAAGGGCTGTTATGAAAGGACTAGAGGAACTCCCAGACCCGCTATTGTGCTTCTCCCCTTTGCCTTGTGGCATTGCAGTAATACTGCGCCATCGTGGAAGCAGAGCCTGGACCCACAACCAACATTCCATCCACACCCACCAATGCTTTGACCTTGGACTGCTCAGTCTCTGGTACATGGAGAAATGAATGTCTTTATTTATAAATTATCTAGTGTTACTTATTTTACATCCATGCCAATATACTGAAACATGGTCCTGGTTGAAAGGCTTGAAACCCAGAGTGGGAACATGGAGGAGAGTAAGTTCAGAGTCTGGGAGCCTAAGAGCCAAGAGCTCTGATGTCTGAGGGTATCAGTAAGAAAGAGAGAACTCAACACTCCTCCACGTTTGCTCTACTCAAGCCCTTAGCTGCTTGAGTGATGACCATGCATACTGGTAAGTGCAGATATTCCTTCCTCCTCCTCCTCCTCCTCTTCCTCTTCCTCCTTCTCCATCTCCTCTCTCTCTTCCTCTTCCTTCTCTTCCTCCTTGTCCTCTAGTTCTTCCTTGTACCTCTCTCCTCCTCCTCCTCCTTCCTGTCTTCTTCTCTTTCTCATGCTCCTCCTTTTCATTTTCATCCTCCTCATCTTCCTAGTCCTCCTTCCTTTTTACACTGTTTTTGAGATAAGTTCCTGTATTCACCAGGCTGGCCTCAAGCTTTCTAGATAGAAAAGTGTTGCCTCAACATTCTGGTCCTCATGCCTTCACCTTCCAAGTTCTGGGATTATAGGCATGTGCCACCATGAAGGTTTTAGGTGGCATTGGGGAGCTAACCCAGGACTTTGTGCATGCTAGACACTCTTCCAACTGACCTAGACCTCCAGCCTTGACAGGAAATTGTAACAGTTCTTTTCTCACAGAATTTACTAATGTAAAACATTTTCTTTAATCTTTCTAATGACTGCTCAAACATATATCCCAGCAACAAAAATACATTTAAGAAATTTATTTATTTTCAAAACACCCTTAACCAAAGGGTTCAAATTACTATGTTTTGGGTCAAATTGAGATTTTTATAATATTTTTTAATAGATAATAGGGCAAAGGCATGTAAATGTTCACATTTTGTTGAATAATTATTAAGCATACAAAGCAGAAACCTCTATCATGAACCATGTGGAGGCTTTTCTCACAAGGACAACGAGACATGCTGGGGGGATGATAGAAGGTGACTGTGCAAGTGGAGACAGGAAACACAAACCGGGGACCAAGACGCTAAGATCAAATTAGGGGAGACGTGTTCCTAGAAGTTGTGGATCTAGAAGCTGATCCCTCAACAGAATGTCTGCACACATATCTTGGAAGGAGATTCCCGTATATTCCAGGCTACAAGTACCTGGATTTCAATGTTTTGGTAACTGACATATGAGCAAATGGGGTAGAAGGCCTGACACTCACACATCTTGTCCTGGTCCTAGTGGCTTATGGGATTACACATACACACACGCGTAGGCATAGTAAGAGTGTTCTTGGGTTTCCTACTGAAAGCCTAATATAACATTATTCATCAGATTAGTGTGCATATGTGGTGTATGTCTGTGTATATGTCTGTGTGTGCACATATGTGTGTAAGCATCCATGCACATGAACATCTGGAGGCTGGGGGGCTTTATCATGTTCCACCTTATTTTTAAAATACTTTTATTGTGTTTTGTGCATTTTATATAATAGATGTTAATCAAATTTGACCCCTTTCCCCATCCTCAGCTCCCCATAACCCACCCCTTACTGGATTTCATGCATTCTGTCATATCTGTTAAGTCCTGTTTGGTACGCAGATGTCCGCATGTTTGAGATAGGGAATCTCATGGAAACTAAAGCTCCCTGATCTGCCTAGAATGGCTGGTGAAGGAGCTCTGGGGATTTTGTCTCTGTTCCACATTTAGAACTGGGGTTGTAAACAAATACACATCCAGCTTTTTGCCTGGGTTCTGGGGATCCAGACTCAGCTCCTCATGCTTGTGTAATAAGCACTTTTCCCACCAAGCCATCTTAGTCCTCATTGAGCAAATTTTAATGATGCATTTAATTTATCTTATAAATGCTCAATTTAGAAACGGCATAGTTCCTAGTAAGGTTCTTTCATCATGTGAAAGTGAAATTTTGGAATTACATATCTGTCATTATTAAGAATGAAAGAAGCAGCTTTCCTGTTGGGATTGATGTATGGCTCTGCAGGACATCATTGCCAAACTGAACCCCAGGACAACCTGAAAATTGTCAACCTCTGTGAAGGATGGTCTGCATGGTTAAGCAATCACTTCATAAAAAGAGTAACAGTTTGGCTCCAATGTTGGGCTTGACTATAGGGTTGCATTTTCCTTTCTCTTGGATCACTTACTAGCACACTAATTCCAGCCAGGCCATAGCAAAGGAAAGTAATGACTCAAGAAAGGTTTGCTGGAGATCCAGTGGACTGTGGGCTTGCCTATTGCTACCTGTAGAGTTCTCTGGAATTCCAACTTCACACACGGTTCAGGAAGCCATTTAGAACTTAACAGAAAACTATAGGATAATCCTAGCTTCTTGCTTTAAAAGATATTTTATTTATTACTATTTTTATTTTTTGTGTATGAGTGTATTGCTTGCATGCGTGTAAGTGCACCAATGTCATGCAATGCCTATGGGGGAACCGGAGTTGCAGATGGTTGTTAGCAGACATGTGGGTGCTGAGAATTGAACCCAGGTCCCCTTTAGGAGCAGGTTTGCTCTTGACTGCTAAGCCAATCTCTCCAGCCACCATCTAGCTTCTTGCTTTTAATATATTATCTATCAAGTCAAGTTCCTACAGCATCACTGAACCTCCTCTGCTCTCTGTGGAGTCTCCTTTTCCTTGTCATGCTTGTGTGAGAAAGACTGAGCCATGATAGGGCTGATCTGTCAGAGTACAAATGGCTCTTGTTGCTTCAGCGTCTACACATTTCTGGTGGGATGGCCCGTCGGTTACGCCTTACTGCAGGCTAGTCATGGCACCTGAAGGATCAAATAATAACACTTTGGCTTATGTTTTACCAACTTTTACTTTCCAGAAACTTTAATTTTTCTAGCATTTTATTTTATTATGCTTTGAAAGAACATCAGTCTCTGACAGACGGGACATACAGAATAACTTCTAACCATAGTAGTTTAAACTTTAACCTGCTTACAAATTACAAGGGATCTTGTTACAGTCTGTATGCTGATGCAGCAGGTCTGAGATCTTGGCAGTCTTCGAGGTGATGCCATCACTGTCAGCCCACTTCCTTTGCAATGCTTGGTGCCTGAGAGTACCAGCAATGGTTCAGGCCTGCAATGAGAATTGATAATTAGGGAGGTAGCAAAAATGTCCAGAGAGCCTAGCCAAAGTAAGAACCCATAGCTCTTTTCGTCTTCATTCTTTCTGTTTTTGAACATTTTAATTTGTTTATTGTGTGTGTATGCATGTCTGCTGTGGTGTGCATTTTGATCAGAGCCAACTTTGCAAAACTGGTTCTCTCCTTCCACTATGTGGGTCCCGGGATCTAACTCATGTCATCAGGCTCGGAGACAAGTGCCCTAGCCCCCTAGCCCCTTGTCAGCAATTCTCTCTTCTTACCACCCAAATTATGTGAGAACTGGTTTTCCCAGGACTGGGAAAAGATAGAGCCAAGTCATTTTAATGGTTATTGGCATTTTCTTTTTTTAAAAAAATATTTTATGTGTGTATTTTTATTTTATGAGTGTATTGCCTACATGTATGTAGGTGCACCCATGTTGTGCAATGCCCACAAAAGTCAAAAGAGGGAATTGGATCCCCTGGAACTGGAGTTAGCACCCATGTAGGTGCTGGGAATTGAACCCACGTCTTTAGCAAGAGCAACCAGTGCTCTTAACCACTGAGACAACTCTTCAGCCTTTTATTTTTCTTTGCTAAGATTCATTTTACTTTAAGTTATGCATATGTTTGTGTGTTTGTGAATGTGCACCTGTGGGGTCCAGAAGCACATGTTCGAGCCCCTGTAGCTGGAGTTACAGGCAGTTGTGAGCTGCCTGGGGCAGGTGTTAAGAACCTGTCTATGGTCCTCTGGAAGAGCAGCAAGCCCTGGCAACAACTGATCCATATCTCCCATTGGTGTCTGTTGTCATCCACTAACCACTGGTTTCTTCATACATACATGTTTTCTTGTATGCAAACTTGACTCTACTTAAGTTACTGGGAGATGTACTAAAACCAGGCAATAAAAATCCTACCATGCAAGGTCCATTAATTCTAAGAGTTGTTTCTTGATACCGCAAAGACAGGAGGAGCACATGATTTTGTAAATGCATGAACTGAACTAAAATTATTGCCAAGGGCAAGGAGCTTCCACCGGAAAGCACATAAACAAGTGGTCAAACCAGTGTCACTGTTCCTTACGGGTATACAGTTTTCCATGGAGATGGTTCACAATAGCATGATGAAATGTTCTGTGCTGTGTTTCAGAAAAGGGAGTCATTCCGGCGTTTGTTCCTTGCACAGGAGAGTAGTGCATGTTTGGAAAGTGAGCCCACACATGAAATCTTGTGAATATGTACATAGACATAAATGCACACTCATAAACACATATACACATGCATACACACATGTAAACACAGATAAACTTGCAAGGATACATGGATATCATACACAGATATACACAGATACACATATACAGAAAGAGATACACATACATGCATATATAGATATACATACACCAATGCACAAACATGCACACACTGATAAACATACCCATAGATACACACAGATATACATGCACAGATACACATCCACATTCACACAGATACAGATACACACACAAAAACATATACATATACAAACACAGATGCACAGACTCACATATGCACAGTTATACACACATACACATAGATACACATACAGTAACACACAGATACACTGACATACATACATAGGTATTCAGAGAGACACACAGATACAACACATATATGCCCATAGAGATACACATGTATATACAGACACAGAGATGACACACATACACACATAGACAGACACACACATGCACTGAAGCCTATGTTCCCTTAGCTTCTTGATAGATAAGATAGAATACTGTCCATCAGGCTTACGCTATATTCTCCCAAATCATCCCGTAGTCTCTTCTATAATTCTGACATTCTGAGTGTCCTTCTTGCTCTCCGCTATGAAAGTTCGAAAGATAACTGAAGTTCTTTTAGGATGACCATACTCTTCTGTGACTAGTTCAGTTACACCGCGACTTTTTTTTCTAGTCACTTCAGCAGCATGAAACAATCTGCCCCCCACCATTTAAACTCTTTACTTTCTACTCTGTTACCTCTCACTTGTATCTTACTTAGCATGGATAATCAGCTTTTCTTCTGTTATTTTCCTAAGTGGCTCTTTGAGGGCAGCAAATTTTCACAGTGCTGGGTTAGGGATAATCTCAGAGCAGTTACCTTTACATACACACCAGAAGTGTTCAGTAATAATCCTTACCATTTTTTGAGTTCTAAGCATGTGCTAAGTACTGCTATTAACATGGTACTTATATTTAATATTTCTATTACTTTTGATAGTAGCTCTGAGGTACCTGTTTTCTTCCTATTTTTTTTGTAAGGAAAGTGAAGTTCAGAGTGTGGTGGTTTGAATGAGAAATGACCCCATAAGTTTTGAATACATGGTCCTCAGTTGTTGGTGGTGTTTAGGGAGGTTATGGAACCTTTAGGAGATTAGGCCTTGCTAGAGGAAGTAGGTCACTGGGGTGGGCCTTGGGAGTTTGTAGCCTCACCCACTTCCAGTTCTTTCTCTCTCTCTGCATCCTGCACATGGATGGAGATGTGATCTCTGAACTTCCTGCTCTGGCTGCCTGCTGCTGCGCCTCCCATGTCATTATGGGCTCTCCTTCCTGAATTGTAAGCCCAGATAAACTTTTGGCTAAGGCACTTTGGGTCCTGGTGTTCTGTCATGTGATGAAGAGTAACTAACACAGAGTGGTTCAATGCTGTGCTAAAGCAAAGCACGGAGCTAGAATACAAGTATGACTCATAAGTCTGACTTCTGTAGAGTCTGGGCTCTCTGTTTCTCGCTATATTTGTTATCCAGTAGGTCAAGAGTTCAGATTCTAGGCCTTGTCCTACCTCTGCATAGCTCACTGATTTTGTATTAACCACAGTGTTTTCTCCATTTACATCAGTTTCTCTTTTTATAAGGTAAGCCTGAGTCTATAAATCTCTTGAGTCTACACACATACAAACATTAGAACTAACATTTATTGAGCGTATTTTTGAATCACAATGTTACTTGTCAATTTATATATGTTTATCTCACTAATTCTCCTAATGTACCTAAAAAGCATATGTGGTTATATTTGTCTTATAGGTGATTTTAGATGCAAAGAATGCAAATTATTCAAAGATATTAAGTCTGAAAATGGTGAAGTACGACTTGAATCTATTTGAATGACTGGCTTTCAACTTTGTGTCAATAATTGGAGGGAAAGCAGATCTTGGCTTTGTATTGACAGAGACATTGAGTTTTCTACATAGAGAGGAAGGGTGATATTGTGAAGACCCCGTGTTCCCTTTTCTATTCGAACTCGGGTTAGTATTGCATTTAAGAACATTTTCCATGATGGAAATGTATACTTTGAGGGAGAGGCTAATCATGCCAAACCAGTTGTAATAAAAAGATGCAGACTTACCAGTCTATCTGCATCTTAGAAACAGGTTTAATTCTTATCACCTCTGAGATTCAGCAAAGTGTGGATAATATTTCCCATATCTCTTTCAGTCAAATTAATTAAAATACCTTTCAAGTCATCAGAATATTTTAGTTGTCTTGCTTGAAACTTACAATAGGTATATAAATGCATTAACATGTGTAGCATGTACTTCCAAAGACGGGAGTCAAGCAATTATGTACTGATTCCATAAATATGGTATTCACGTCCCTATAAATTGAACTTTGAAAAAAACATGCAAACTCAAGAGGACAAAAAACCCAGCATAAAACTGGGAAATGGGCAGCAGGCCCCAATTTTAGCTGAAGAACTATTGGCAGCTGATCACTGCTGGATGAGGGAGAGTTGGTCTTCTTTAAGGGAGTGACTCTAGATAAACTGACTAGACTCCAGTGAATCAACCTGCACTGAAGGACATTTGGGTATAGGAACTTGACCTGATAGTTCTAAACATAGATGACAGAATGTATGAAATCTGGCGGGGTGGTCTGTGGCGGGGGGCTGGATGGGGGAGGTATAAAGAGGACTAACATGTATGAAATGTACAAAAATTCAATAAAAATGCATTAAACAAGGAATGCAAATGAAAATTATTTTTAAAACATCGAATGTTTTACTCCCTTCCCACACAGAGTTCTCAGATGGACCCTAGTACATAAAATAACGTTTCTTTCTGTGCATTTCAATTTGATGTATTTGAAGAAAGTGTATCAACAATCAAAACAAGCAGTGTTCTTTCCTGTCTTTTTCTTTCTCTTCAGTTGTGTCAAGAGATACTGGCTCTAGCAAGCGAGTTTCATGTATTGCATTCTAAAAGGAGACATTTCTAGCGGTGTTCACTATGCTTCCTACTGTGTCAGGTTAATAGTTATTTTCCATTGCTCGCTCCAGAAAATTAATTTCTTCAAGATTGTTTCTGTGTGTGCTTAAGATACATATCCATGTTTCCTTATATAAGACATCAGCCTGAAAAACCATTGCTAATATCACAGATTTTCTAGAAATGTGGACTCCAGCAGAGAGGCGAGAAGGATCTTCCCTGGCATTAGAATTTATCATGGCCCTTGTCGGTTTGGACTGGTAACGCACTAGTTCCTTGGAAATAAAGCTTCACACATACACACACACACACACACACACACACACACACACACACACATGCACACACACACACACAGAAAGAGAGAGAGAGAGAGAGAGAGAGAGAGAGAGAGAGAGAGAGAGAGAGAGAGAGAGAGAGATAAGGTAACAATAACTGGGCCAGGATAGTCTCTGCCTTAGCTATATAGGGTCTCCCATTTGTTTATATATTCCTGAGTCCATTCTACCAATATTGACTGCCTTCCACATGTTCTGTATTGTTTTGGGTACTGCACATAGAGTGTAGACACGCAAAGGACCCATATCCTAAGGAAGGACCTAAGTAACAAGTAGTAAAAATAAGTAACTTCAGGTACAGGGCAGTTGTACCTGAAAAACTAAGTAAGGAGTTAGAAAGTGTCACCTGTATTGAAAAGGTTAAAGGCAATCAGCTAGGAGAGGTGGCATTTGAGTATTTGTTGATGAAATAAAGAAACCAGTATGCAAATATTGAGGTCAGGGTATTCCACAGAGTGAGAATAAGTACTCTAAAGAGTTAGGAAATAGCTATCTTCTAAGATCCAGGGAAAAGAACCAGCCTTGTATGTTCCGGAATGTGTAAGCTTTTCAGGGGGAGATGAACAGAAGGCAGGGAGCCAATGACAGATCAAAGCAGTGATTCCACTCAACTGGACAAAACAATTAATTTAATTAGGGTTTCTTACAACAGGGGTCACTAACAGGAGTTTACTTACATGTCCCTGAAGGAAAAAAAAAGGTCCTTCAGCAATTTGTCAACTATTGGTATATCTTTGGAGAGGAGTGTGGTCCCATGTGTCCTGCCTCCAGCAGCCATTAGCTGCCTATAAGTCTTGGCCAAGAGTGGAGCCTTGTGGACAGTCTTACTTAGTAATAGTTTACTGGCTATAAGTCCTCGGCAAGGGGTGTGCCTTTATGTGTCACTCTCTCCTAATAACTATTACCTATCTGTAAATCCCTGGGGATAGGTCGGCTGCTTAAGCCTTTTCCATAGCCCCTACCCCATTGACTGAAAGTGAATGGGCTCAGTCTTCTGCAGAATGGCCACGTTGTGACTGGAAAACTGTGTTCTATAATAGAGAACCAGCAAGCTCTAAGTCTTGACAGCAGAAACTGAAGTGAAAAGACTTGGTGGCATGCTGGGTGTGAAGTGGTGAAGACGTTTTATCATTCCAGGAGAAGTTATGTGGCCTAAGCTGTGGTGGCTGTCATGGAGATGAAAAGCAAAATGATCTAGAAAATGTTTTAGAAACTTTGTTCACTGTAGTGAGAGATGGTGGGTGGGTGATGCTCTTTTCTCCTGTTTTTTTAGAGGACAAATTTTATTTTGATGATCCTACATTTGAGAAGCCTACCCAACTTTAAACTAGTGATGCCAAGTAGGTCTCAGCTGGTTGGGTCTGGAGAACTGGAGGGAGGATGGCAGAGAGATAAAGATTTAGAAGTCATTTTCTTACTAATACTATGTACCTCCAACTACAAGATATAGTCATTGAGTGAGATGGAGAGAAGCTCAGACTGTGAGTAGACATGAAAACCAGAAGAGGAGAAACAGTTAAGAGACTTTATAGGGTAAGACTTGATGTTTAGTCAACTTGGGGCACCCAGAGACTGTCCTTCCTAAAGTTTGGACGTTTAGCTAATATGAAAGGAAGAAAGGGATCCTTGGTAACTTAAACTTACTGTAACCATGAAGGGGGCAAACGTTCCAAAGCAGGTAGAATGAATGCTAGAAAAGAACTATCTACATAGTCCCCCTCTCCCCACCCCAAATTAAAGGTTTAGGTTTGACTTTCCGCTATACTCCATGACTGGGGATTAAGTCCCCAAATATTACTCAACAGCTGTATAGCTAAGCATATTTAAGCTAAATCTTAAAAGAACTGAATATCTTTTAAATTCCTGTTTTGTATTCAACCATTCTTAGTGAATTCTTGTGTATTTCTTTATAGAAAGCAAAAGAATTCCCCCAAGGTGCTGGAATAGATTGCATTCTATACCCTATTTCTCCTGGTCACAGTAGGCAACCTCAGTCAACCTACTCCTTTTGAAGGATAGTATCTTCACAAAGATTTTTGTTCTATAGGTGTCATAAACATAGAGGCCCCAAGCAAATTGTCTAAAGAGGCACCTTCCTTTGTCAGGGTCTTCGAGAAGATTGCTTTAAGAACAGCCTTTGGGAAACATGAAGCGCCTGACATTCCCTAAGATGGCGTGATCTTCTTACCACCCTTCGCTTTCTTCAGAGTTGTTGATAACAGTGGCAAAGGCCAACACTTTTCTCTGCTCTTTGAGTCTTTGTTTGGGAACTGGTGTCATTGGACAAGTGCGTACACAGTGTGATGAGTAATCATTGCTTTCTTAACAGAGTTACAGACATTTTCAGGAGGCTTGCCACGTTGTTTGGTAAGCAGCACTGTTTCATTCAGAAACAGGTAGGTTTCCAGAGTTTCATCAAGAATATGTTAATTATTTCCTCAAGAGGGTCTAGAACAAACGAAAAGGTCTTTATTCGCTTTGAGTTTTGTCTAAGGATAGTGTCTCATGTAGCTCAGGCTGGCCTTGAACTTGCTATACAGCCACTCCCTGAGCTTTGAGATTAGATGTGTGTGCTACCACACACAATTTCTGAAGTGTCAGGGGACGGAACCCAGGACTTCATGACTGGTGGAAAGTACTCTCTCAAATGTGCTATAGTCTCAGGCCTCACTCCAAGTTCACTTGAAAGATTTTTTAAGTTTGATTTTCTCTTGACCTCCATTGAGTAGAACAGCTTTGTTTTGCTTGCTCATTGTGGCCTGGGCACTCTTAGCAACTAAAGCTGACATCACTAGAGCAAGGGTCTGCAGAGATGCTGTATTTGAAGAATAGGTGTCTTTGGAAGCCAACAGGAGAGACCCAGTTGAGAATGGGCACCAAGCTTCCCCAGATCCTCATGAAGCACCATTTGAACTCCATGAAACTAACAGAATCCGAGAAACTAAACAGTTATTATAGGAGGCCCTTCAAAACATGTTGCTAGGTTTGATACCCTGGAACTACTTTTCAGGCAGCTATAGCTCTGATTTTTAGGAAAATCTCCCTCACTTATTAGTTCTCTAACATTTCTTGCCTGTAAATGTTGAAAGACCAGACTAGTATTCCTGCCACAAATATACAGTTAGAAAGGTTCCATAACAGATGTCACATGATTTACTATTTTCTTTCATAGTTAGCTGATAAATAATCTTTCAAAATTTTGTTACAGTAGATATTTTCAGTATTTAATATAGACTGCTATAATTAACCAACTAGAGAATCCTAATTGCTAAATCAAATAGATATCTATCTCACATTTAAAAACATCCATGTTGTCTCTGATCAGAATTTCCATTTTATATTTAAGAATTAAAGATCTTTCTGTCTTTGGCTCTGTTCCTCTTTGATTGGTGGATTTCTTCCTCAACCTCATTTTTCTAAGAATGAGTCTTGAGTTCCACTGGTAAGCTAAAGGGTTAGAAAATGTAGTACCTAACCTGCCACCCCCGTAGTGCCCTGCTAACTGCTCCACACGATGGAAGGGAAGTCAGAAGCTCTGTCTGTCCTGTACACTACATACTTGGCCTCACCACAGCCTTGCTAAATGCCAAACTGGGGACTGGAGAGAGCTCAGTGGTTAAGAGTACTGGCTGCTCTTACAGAGAACTAGGCTTTAATTCCCAGTACCCATATATTGGCTAACAACCATCAAATTCCAATTCCAGGGGTTCTGATGCCCTCTTCTGACCTCTGTGGGCATTGTACAACATGGGTACACCTATAAACATGCAGGCAAAATGTTCACACATGTAAAATCAAAATAAAACAGCAAAAAAGCCAAGTTGATGATTTTGCCATTAAAAAAATCTTATAGATTCTAACCTTTAAGAATCTTCAAGAATATGAAGAGAAACTGATAAGGAAAACACCCAAGCAAGGAGTTCTTTTTTAAGGAATTTTTTTATTTTGAAAAGCCTTTTTAAAAAAAAATAATAAAAGAGATTACTTAATTTTAGAGTTGGAGAAGTATAGATTTCCAGGTGATTTTAGCCCATGCAAATGTTCCACAAAGGACCAAAATGGGATTAATTAAAAGATGGTATTTTATGGACTGTGATTCTAATTGATTGGTTGATTGTGTGTGTGTGTGTGTGTGTGTGTGTGTGTGTGTATGTGTGTGTGTGTTTGTAAACATTCTCAACTTATGTGTGAAATTCTGGTTTCTATAGAAATACCCATTATTCCATCCATCTTGGACCTATTCAGAGGGCACAGAAGTAAATACATTATAAATATTACTATGCAATAAATACCTCTGATATTTAAGATTTAACCTCAGAAAAGGGACCAGTACATGAGGCCAATGCAGAGGTGGCAGTAAGGAGCTGAGAGGATGCTGAAAAGGAACAGATGATGATATTTCCTCCTTTTAGACTACTGAGTGTCAGCTTGAAGTGGATCTGAATCATCTGATTTCAGTGAACAAGTGTCAGTGAATAAAGACGGGCTATTATCTTGTCCTCTCAGGATGTGCTCCAGGATGTGCTCCCCAAACGGCTACTATTGTAGGCATTTGGTTGAAGCTAAGATAATGAAGCAGATGTCGCATGCTTCTGTATTTATGGAGCTTATGGTTTAGTGTAATTAAAACTGGTTCATGACTTTGGTAAAGGGAATCAATACAATAGCAGATGATCTTGCTGATGCTGCTGATATGGGCAGTTTCAGCTGCATTCGAATAATGTGACTTCTAGTCATATATGTCAGTGTATATGTGCCATATTTGAATCTTTCTCATGGATTTATTTGTATGTAGTGAGTTCTAGGATGAGAGGAAGCACAGGGCGTGGGCAGTATCTGCTTTGTAATAGGTACTCAATGGATGGATGCTTAAAATATAGTCCTGGTGAATCCTCACTGGAGAGAGGCTCCGAGTCTCTGTGCTGTTATGATTGTGACTCTCTGAGTACTTTAGCAAGCTACTTCCTATTTCAGCTTCCCAGTTTATGAAATGAGATAAATTGCTCTGTCAACCTAATAGTACATACTTTGTGTAGGGAGCAAGAAACCAGGTACATCAAATGGAATCTGTAATAGCCATTCAACAGTCCAATTGCAGTATATTCTTATTTGACGTATTTCCATATTTTCTTTCAAAAATAAGCCTTTCTGATTGGCACATATTCTTTCAAGGAAAGGAAAATATTTTTTAAAGAAAATTTAAATATATGATTATCTAGCAAGTATATTTCATTAATACTATTTTAGAACTTATAGATATACAACTGAAAGATGTGAGCTGGGGTCCTGAAAGAGCTTCAGATATTAGGGGTAACTCCTGTTCATGGACTGATGTTTCTCAATACATGGCCTCGATCCATCCCTTTTCAGTGTGGAATGCAGAGTGTCTGGAGGCTATGGAACAACAGACTAAGAAAGAGGATAGGATTGAGATGAAAGAGGCATGTTTTATTCAGAGTTCAACATCTATTTATTTTGAGGGCAGAGATGTCTGTGTTGTGACTCGTGCATGCTGTGAAAAAATGCCAAGTGTCTCCACAACTAATGTTAGCGAGGAGAGATTCACCACGAGTGGGCAGAAGCTCATGAAATGCTAATCACTGAATTCAGGAGTAAGAATCAATTTTGGAGTCTCATGTTTTGGGAACATATCAAAAGACTTAATATTTTGGTATATAAAAAGAAATCTATATATTCTGCAAGTGACTATAAACTCTTCTCTTTACTAAGACTCATCTCTGGGGTTTTCTTTTCTTTCTTACTGTTTTGGGTTTTCCATTTTCTGTGTTCATGTGCTCGCCTCATTTTCCTTCTAGGCTTTTTACCAAAGCATTGCATTCCTTTAACTTAAAAGATATGGTTATCTTATGCTAAGTGCTAAGAACCTATCAACTTAAAGTCAGAATGATAATACTCTCTTTAATAACCCGTTCTTTAAAAAATGATTTTTTCATAGTATTAAAAAACCACAAAGAGAATATGTTTTTTCTTGCCATGCACATTATGATGAATCGAATGTTCTGAGAATGAAGGGAAGGGCATCGTGAAATGTTTAAAGAGAAAATATTATCTGGGGTTAGTTATAGTCTGCTTGCTAATAATGTGTACAAGACAGTTACCTGAATGGCAGTAGATGAAGCAAGAACAGTAACATGGCAAATGCAAACACTGCTGACAGCTGTTGAGATGCCTTGGGGTAAACTTATCAGCAAGTCAGTCTTTCATAAGCATAAAACAAAACTCCTCTAAAAAGTATTTACTAGAAATAGCTTATCTTTATGTGAGTTTAATGTTTTAAAATTATTTTCTAATTGTCTTGAATATAAATATTGATTTACCCAAGAGGGAGGTGTATATATATATATATCTAAGAGGGAGGTGTATATATATATATATATATAATATAATATATACTAAAATAAGGTAAATATATATAAAATAAGGTAATATATACATATATAAGGTAAATATATATGCACACACATATAAGGTAAATATATACATATATAAGGTAAATATATATAATAAGATAAATATATACACATATATAATAAGGTAAATATATATACATATATATGTATATATAATCAAGATAACCCTGATTTCAGAAGGATAGCTGAGTGTGATTCAAAGTCTCAAAAAGAACAATGATAAACAGAGAACAATAATTTCAGTAGCTTTTGTATTTGAGTCCAAAAAAGTTACTTAACAAACCACAGCCTCCTTCCATTTATGAGTATTCTGACTTAAACTAGAAAGGCAAATTCACATTGTTTGGTTACCTTTACGGTACTTATAGGAAGTCAAGGAGAAGACTTGAAGGAAAATGGATCTAGAAACTAATAAAACTGTTGATCCAGAGGACATTGATGAATGGTTTCTTTTCAACATTTTAAATATATTTGATGTCAAGTGAAATTATGTTGAATAATTTCAAAGAAAGTTTTGGCTCTCTTTTAAGAAATCTACATTTAATGAATAAATAGATTGGTTTAAAATCTTCATCTTAGCCAGTTTGGAAAGAAACTAGCTAGGTCCAAATCCGTGCAGTGTGCATGTCTTGAGTCTGGTAAACGTAGCTACAGAGAATACACAGTTTTTATAAAGAGCAGCCGTGCCACTTGCTCTTTTAAGTCGCTCTGCTGTATCTGAGTTTTAAAAACGAGTGCTTGGTGTGCGTCAAACACCAACTGTTGCTTGTTTTTCTGTGGCCTTCACTCCAGAGAAGGGATGCTTTGAAAAGGAATACATTAAGGATACATCCAAATATGCAGGAGGAAGAAACTAAATTCACTTTTGTTCAGAGCCTATTCCAAACATTTTGTCTGCCCAGTCGAAGAAAACACCTCCCTTGAAACCTACATGACCACCCATCACTTCTCTGCATTGTTAAGCAGCACAGCTAGATTGTTTGTAAAAATGGGCCCTGAGTGAGGTAGTCAGAACCCCTCTCATCGGTTGGTCTGTTTTTCTCTCTCATCTTTCTCACAGTACTCCACCAGCTTGTAATGTGAAGTGTCAGCTTGTAAAATAGCAAAAGTAATTAGCAAATGTGGTTCTTAGAGATGAAGTGAGAGGCTTCTGGAAGAAGTTTAGCTTTAAAAAGAGAATATATTTCAAGTATGGAAGTTGGGACTAATCAATGACCGTGAATCTGGGTGCCAAAGGATCTCTGAGAATGTTGCAGAGAAAATTAAATACACAGTTGTTCTATAATACCATCAGTATACAAAATAAAATTTCTGAAGAGGGTGAAATAGCACAATGGACATTACAGCTCCTTCCTCTCTGTTATGTTTGTATTCCAAGTTACAAATAGATGAATATATGTTTGTATATTTATTATGTAAAGAACACAGTAATCTGATTTTTCATCAAACCAGGCAGTTGTTTCTTTACACATTCATACACAACAATGCATACACACTTGTTTGTTTAAAAAAAAATATATACACCACACTGATAAATATATTTGAGCTTAAGTCAATCTACAATCTAATCTTGCTTATGTTGAAATTTCTAAAAATCATTTCATATTTTATCCACTTTTATGAACTTTTCAAATTTATGTTGTAAGATGCTCCCGTTGTTTTGCATATAGCAGTGCTTCATCCATTTTAACTGCTTTGTAATGTTTGATTCAGTAACACCACTAATCAAATGATATCAGATATAACCTACATATTTTATTGTTACTAATCACAAACTTACAAATATTCTCATATGTGTCTTATTGTACACATCAGGATTTTGGAGGGTCCGTCCACAAACGTAGAATTACTAGTTTGCATGGCATGTGAGTGTGAGCACTGAACTTTACAAAATGTGATCAACCAGGTCCCCCTCCCCAGAGCCAAATAGGCCATCTTATAAGTAATGTATCAGAATCTCTGTTGGTACATATCCCTCCTAAAGTGTTGTATTTCTTAATTTTTTACACTGTAGTGGATGTACTTGCAAATAAATTAATGAATAATTCCCATTTTATTGTAGTCTGAACTATATTTCATTCACTACAGATTTGACATATTTGTGGAGTGCCTGGGCCCATCAGACAAGTTGAGATGAAATCAAAAGCTGGTTCCCATTCTGAGTAGAGGAGTGAGGCTGAGAAAGAACTGCTGGGGATTAGTGGTGCAGAGGAAACAGCAGGAAGAACCCTGGTATATTTGAGGATTAGTGAGGACATGGAATATAAGGAGAGAAAAGAGTGAGAAAGCCCAAAGTTGGTGACGCCTTGACCAGAATGATGAGAGTGGAGCTGATGGAGGGTGGCAAGCTCATACTTTTAACACAGGCCATTATGTCATTATGCCCTTGAACATGGGGCATCCTCCAGTGTGCAAGTGTTTTTTTTTATTGATTATTTTTATTTTATATGTAAGTGCACCCATATGCAATGTCCACGGAGGTCATGTGTGTGTTGGGAACCAAACCTGGGTCCTCTGCAAGGGCAGCTTTTAGCCAGTACTCTTCACCACTGAGCCGTCGCTCCAGCCCCAGTTTAGATATTTAACAGCTTTCTGTAATGTGAAAGTTTTCCATCACACACCAATATCTTTTGTTTGTTGTTGTTAGCGTCCGACTCTCTCTCTTGTTTGCATTTTTGCTCTCTCCTGTAAACACTCGACGTTTGCTTCTTTATATTGTGATGCTATATTGTAGCAAGCAGTTTTCCTTTATTTACTCTTCAAATACGTGTATGTATGCACCTATGAATCGATGGATGGATGAATAGATAGATATGCCTTTATTTTGGCCTTTTTACTATATATAAAAGGTTTCTCAGTTAAAGTAATAGCACTTTTGGCTGATTCTTGATTTTGAAGGGAGTTTAACCAATAACAGCAGATGTTTTCCATGTAGGGCAGCCAGGTTATAATGCAGGCTTTTGATAATTTAGAGGTACAAGGATGGCATTTGTTTTTTTTTTCTGAAAAAACCATTTATCATTTTGTCATGCCTCTGTTTGTTAAATATGACAATGTTATCCTTAAGGAGATTAAAAATATGAAATAAATTTTCATAAAAGCGTGTGCAATTATGAGGTACCACCTGGCTCCTCTAATCTCTTATGTCATTAAAGAGGCTAACTTCTGGGTTAGTCAGTGACAAAGATGGAGGAACACAAGGTCATTGACATAGAATGCTAAATAGTTGAATGTACAGTCAGTGTAACATCTTTACATGAAGTGGAAATATGTAAGAAAATCAAGATGAGATTGAAGAAAAAGGAGTCAGTGGTGTTTGGCTCGGGTCTTCTCACTTGGTAGCAGTTAGAAAGTGAAGACTTGGCGTAATAATCTGGCTCTCCTTTCATTTGGAGAAACTAGCTCCTCATGCTTGTGACATTGTATGTTGTAAGGAAGAGCTTCTGTGAAGGAAGAAGACAACTTCACAGTATGGAAAGTACCTGGAAAATGGACTCAGCAGTTTGGGAACAGAACAGTTTACATGAATGTAGGCCATACTTAATAGTGCACATCTAGAATCCCAACACATATGGCCAAAGGAGCTCAAGTTTGCGGTCAGCCTGGGCTACATACAGAGAACGTGCTTCAAAAACAAAGCATACAGACTGTGCCTGCCTGTCGTGGGCTGAGATTCCAGGTACTTGGGATCCTGAGGCAGGAGGATCATAAGTTCAAGGCTTGAATCTCAGACCATTCTGGGAAAATTATTGAGATTCTGATTCTAAAAATTGGGCCAGGGCTAGAAATAAAGTGAAGTGATAAGAGTATTGTTTAGCATGTGGGAGGCCCAGGTTCCATCCCTACAGATCTCAGAATGAAACATGGTCCTTTCCAAGATCACTGGTAAGATATCCTGGACTCTTTTAGAGACTCTTGATAAATGCTGTTTCTGCTGGGAAATTCTCAGCTTCTGAGAAAAGTATTTTCTAAACAGAATGAAAAAAAAAATCTCAATTCCATAAACGAATTTGTGATTATGTTGAAAAGAACAACTCCAAATAACTTTAAAACTATCTTGGGAATTTATGTTAAGTCAAAATGGAAAAGTCACATAATGACTGAAGTGTCTTTTTAAAATAGCCACAGGCTAAATATGCAAATGATGTAATTATCTCAGGTAATTTAGTTTGAGTACCGAAGAGGCAAGCTTTCACAAAATTTTAGTGATTAAATCGATTTTTAAAATTATTATTTGATAAAATCTATCCACTTCCCAATAAAACTCCTGACCCTGGCTTAGCACTCGTTTCTGAAAGTCAAAGCAAAGCAAAAAATAGAGCAAAACCGGTATGTAATATTCATAAATATTGAATCTATCATTTAAATGTGTATGTCTGTTTCCAAAAGAATGTTTAAGATGAGATGAAATGCACGGTGCATTTACTTTACCTTCTATCTTACAATGTACCTTTATGGAAAAGGGAAGGCTGCCGCCAAGAAGCTGAGCTCCAGTCCAGTTTCACTCACTCGTCCTTGTGAAGATTAGTGATTGACTTGACACAATTCAGAATCACCTTGGAAGAGAGCTGCGGTGAATAACTGTGAACCTGTGGGCTTATCTGTGGTGTGTTGTCTTGATTACACACAGTTAATTGATGTGGGAAGGCCGGTCTACTTTGGGCAGCACCATTCCCTAAGCAGGGGCCCCTGAACTGTGTGAGGAAGGGGGCTGAGTACAAGTAGGCGGGCATGCATTTCTCTCTGCTCTGTGGATGTGATCAGCTATCTTAAGCTCCTGATACTGTGACTATTCCCAGTGCTGACTGTAACTCCCTCCCTCTCTCCTTCCCTTCCTCCATCCCCCTTCTTCTTTGTCTTCCTTTCTGTAATGCTGATCCAACCCAGGCCTTGTGAATTCTGAAGAAGTGCTTTAACACTAAGCAATACTCCAGGACCAAGAAAATTTTTTATTGAACTCCTATTCATCTTTATAGTTAACTACAAAATGAAACTTCCCTCATGACTACACAAATATAACTTTTCTAGTATTCTAAACTGCTGACAATACTTTATGTCATTTTCTTCAGCTGCAAAATCCTATTTATATTATTGTAGTTACTTAGTTGTTGGCATTATGAATTTATAATTTATCATTTACTGTAAATTATCACTATCCATTTGCTCCTTATTGATTCAACTGAGAATTCATTCATTCATTCATTCATTCATTCATTTAACTCTCTGTCACTGTGTTAATTTGCATAGTAAATGATGTGTGCCCTTTCCTGAAAAACCTTTATTTACCCTAGAGAGGACACTGGCCACAGACCAAAGTAATGATTCCACCCAAGTCTAGCTTGGTGAATTAACGAGTTTATTGGGGCTAGCAATGGGGGCATGAGTTGAGGGTTATCTACAGAAGCATGGTGACTCCTGAGAACTACATCACTGAAAGCCCAGCACAGCATGAGTGACAACAGATGGGCTGCCAGCTCAATGTTTAGACAGCTTGACTGAAGAGTCTGTTCTCCCCCACGAAGTTATTTACTGCATGTATACATCAGGGCCAGTGGCCTTGTAAACCTTCTAAGATTTATGAACTTCCAGTGCCTTGTAAGTTGCATACCCTTTCTGGGTCTGAGGAGCCCTCTTTTCAGGAGGAAATGTTTCAATTCAGAAGAAGAAACTATGCACTAATATAGAATAAGGCAACATTTTGACCTCAAGGATATCCTTATTGTGGGAGTGAATTACTTTAAGCAATTATAAACCATGTGCTTAATGAGATGATACAGATGCAAATGGCCAGAATCATAAGGTGAACTTCAGCTAGCTGGGAGGTAGAAGGCCAAGCCAGTAGGAGTTAAATGTTGGTTGAAGTTTTACTGTTGAATCCACAAGTGAAGAAATGGCTGCATAGCTTAAGGTACCATCAAACCAAGCACAAAGTAGGTATTTAATCAATGTGTACACAATGCATCAAGTTAAAACAGTTGCCTGCTTTAGCCATTTGTCATTCCCAGGCTATGCTGCTATGTGGACTCAGTGAGATTGACTTAGAAGGTTTTGAAGAGGAAAAAACTATAGAACTGAAGTTTCCGCTGATTGTGACGTTCTCTGTCAAGCAGTCTTGCAATTGCATATCATATTTAATAGATTGGTAAATAGTACAGGCTTTGTAACCATTATTGTCTTTAAAAGCTCTGCTTCCTTTGAGATTTCTAGTTAAATGTGATGGCAGGCACTCTTGCAGTGTGCAGCGAACAGAACATTCAAGCATATATCCTGTCAAGCTGAGGAATGGAAGAATTTGAAAAGTTCAGTTTACATTTCAGATGGTTTGTCTGAAGGAAAAATAAAATAAAGAAATAGCTTTCATTTAGTCCATTAAATAATTCCGTTTACTGGAGAACTGTAGTGGTATCGTCCTCAGGCAGAAAGTACTCTTATTTATTTTTTAAAAAAATTCCTTATGCCAATGGCCCGTTTCTACCACCTAATGAAAGCTGAAGAGCGATTCTTCCAGGGTGAGTGTAGACAGAGAGCTAAATGTGACTACCATACACCTGACACATGTCAATATCTATGGCATTGCTATTTATAGTAAACACCGGAAGCCTGAGGTGGCTCTGATATACTAATATTAAAAAAAATTGAGACTGAGGAGATGGATCAATGGATAAAGAGTTCTTGCTCTGCAATCATGAAGACTTGAGTTCAAATCCCCAGCACCTACATAAAAGCTGGGCATACCTGTAACCCCTACATTGAGGGGGAGGTTGTGGATACAGTCTGGAGAGCTTTCTGACTGGAGTATCCAGTCAGCCTGGCCAAAAGGTCCCCTTTTTAAATCAATAAGGCAGAGACTGACAAAAAAAGATATCTGATGTCTTGTCCTGGCCTCTCCATGTGCATACATTGGTATGTGTATCTATATACTCACAGGTATACAACACACGCACACATACACACACACACAAACACACTGTAAACATACAAGAAAAGAGTGCTCCCTATTGTTGTTCTGGGGACAATATGATAGACTACTGTAGTTATTTGCATTTTTACAATGCTGATGAATATTGAGTATTTTTAATATTGAACGGAGGCATACAGTTTTTACTTGAAATGTATTTAAATAACATTTTTAGACACAGTATTAAAGCAAAAGAACAGTATTTCCTGTGGCATAAGCCCACATTTGTGCTTTAATCATAACAGCTCCATTTTCCAAAGGTTTATTTACATAACTGCATTCTCTGTAAATGTTACATTGGAAAAAATACACACATTCACATAACCTTTTGAATCAATGACTGCTAGCCAAATGAATGGAGAAGACCAAAGCAATGTGCCAAGAGTGATTTGGAAATTTAGTCAGCCTGAGTGCTGTTTGTAAAATTCACTTTAACTTTGATGCTTGATTACATTGTAACACTTTCTCAAGATTCCATCTGGTGCTAGTAAGTGCAGAGTGAAATCTGTGCGGAAAAGGGCATTGGGGAGGTGTTAAGTACGTCCCTCATGGGGATACTGAACTTGGCTTTTCAGGTGCAGGTACTTGAGAATGATTAAAATCTGTTGAACTTAACCTCACATCTTCATCCTATACAGTGGAGGCTGGCTTTTCCAGAGCAGGCCCACACTTCAGGGCCTTTTAGTGGGCTTTAATGAGAACAAAGAAAGCCCTTTCTCACATGGTGAAAAGTCTTGTCATCAGATAGACTCCTTGTCTCTCTCCAGATGCACGATTTAGTGGGGCTAATGCAATTGACCAGTCATCTTGATCATGGCAGAAGACACAGATGAATCGAAAACAGCTTTGGCAGTTATCAACTTCCTATTGGCTAAGAATCTTTTAGTACTTATGCTGGGCATAGAACCCACAACCTCAGGAATGCTGGACATGCATTCTACTACTGATATATACCTACAGCACTAAGGAAAACTTTTAATGGCTAGTTCAATCTGAAAAAAAATCTCAAATTCACTTTTGCCTTTCTGATATTATAGTTTTGCCAGTCCACTTGTCAGTCTTTTCTTGAGTTGATCAAGGAACCAAATTTTTCATTTTTCTTGTTAATCTTTTTATTTTGTTATTTACCTTCTGCATCATTTTTATAGACCCTACACTTTGAATATAAACAAGCTTAAACTTTATTTTTGTCACTTTGTGTGTTGACTTTCTGAAGGCAATTAAAGAAAATTCTATTTATATTATACACTTTTTTCCTTAACCTCCTGGGCCAAATTCTTCCTCCAGATTACACTACCATCTGTTTTCATTTGTTGGGTATTTGGCTACAATTGTTTTACGGGGTATACGTTTGAATAATAATTAATAGAAGTAAATCAAGCCTTTCAGAGAAATAATTTTCATATGTGGAATAGCAAAACCAGATGGAAATATGTCTGCAAATATCAACTTAATTTTAAAGTAAAGAGTAGGGATTGTGCCTTGTGGCCCTGATCAGGGTCAATGGGACTCATGTGGCTGTCTTGGCATAGTGCTCTAAAAATGCTATTCCCCTACAGATATCTTGGGAAACTATAACCAGGTAAAAAAGTCAAGTAAACACAAGGGCATAAAAGGAAGAAAACCTCAGAAACCCGTATTTTGTAAAGCTAAAATAACATGTTGTATTAAATCATTCAGTATTTTTGGCAGTGTATTGGAGGTAAATTTTTATATTTCAGAGCATCCGTGACTAATCCTTCTACCTGCTGGTCCCTGGGTTTCTATATTTTTCATTGGTATTTTCTTTCCTTGGCTCTTCTCATTGCAGCCTTCCCCTCTCGGGGAACGGTGATGAGGAGTCCAATTTTTCATTTTTCAATATGGTCTAAAAATCTCCTCTACATTCTGATCTCACTTTGAAATCAATGGAGTCTCAGCCCCCTGAAGAAACATGTAACTAAATGAGAAGCAGCTTGTGGGAAGAGGAGTGGGAAACCATGTTATCATATTAATGTGCATGTCAGCTTCAAATACAAAACATGATGGACCATAGAGACAGGATTCTTAGACAAAGGCCGTGCATGCAAAGAAATACAATTTCTCAAGAATTCACTCTGTTATTTGCAGCAAGTATCTCAATTAGACAAGAAGGTGTCACCAAGAAGTGAGTACTAGTGTCATTAATACTTAGTTATTATAATTCAGCAGAATGCAGTGATTATTTGAACTCAGAGAACATGTAGCATAATAAGGCTCATATTTTTTGTCTATGGCTAGAAAGACTATTTTTCAGAAATATTCTTCTTTCTGTTTAGAAGGTTCTGGATGTTATCTGTGCCATGATCATTTGCAGCAAGTGTCAGAAGCCGGCTTGTCCCCTGAGAACCTCTTTCCCTTGCAGATCTGTCTAGCACAGTGGCTTTTTCCCCTGGGTCCCCTTCTTTACAGGAGACTAGAATTAGCATTCTGGTAGGATTTGAAAGTCATAGGGAGACTTTCAACATGAGGCTGGAGCTAATTGCTACTTTACCTCTCTCATCCTTTTGGTCATTTGTCACTAACATTGAGTTATGCAAATCTCAGATGTAAAATTTCATTTGCATTATAGGCGTATTGTGAGGAAGGGATTCCAGTGGACAGTATTCCTGATCCCTCCACCATCTTTCACCCTCTGTGACTTTACCATATAAATCTCCCTCAAATTCCTCACGTCTTGTTTCTTGTTACTTATTTCCTCTACCCACGATTCATGACCATTTCTCTTCAGTGATTTATGTTCATGGCTGTGCCCTGACCCTTGTCGTCCCCTGAAACTGAGCCTCCACACAAACCGAGCCTCCACACAGTAGGATTAAGATGCTTGAACTCGACCATCTTCCTTGTTGACTACAGCAAATATTTATTTTCAGACATACCTGAACACTTGTTTCTTGATCTTGTGAAAATCTTCAATACCTTGGCATCGAACAACTTTTTCCTGATTTCAGGACTTGTTTTGGGCATTCCTTCCCTTTCTAAATACCTGATTATTTCAAGGGTCCTCTAGTTACTAGCCTCAACCTCTTTGTGTCCTCTCTTCCAATTTTCATATCATCAGACTTGCCTGGTACTGTTCTACGCTTGTGCATGACCAAAGGAAGTCACAGGGGTTGACCTTCTATCTTCATCCTTCCCCATGCACAGCAGACCAAGAGACACCTCCCTCCCAGTGCTTCCCTGCACCGAAGTGCCTTTCGAAGGAAGAGAGAATCACAAAAGCTGTAGACTCATTCCGCACCCTCCTTCCAAATCTGTGTCTTTCTGTAGAGTCTTTCCTGTCTCTGAGGAGTTGGCCATTCCCAATCCTGGTTTTTAAAGGCCATCTTTTCTCTTAAGAGCTTCTCCAGTGTTATCAGTTTTATCTCCTTTCTTGTTCTCTTGCCTTCTTTCTCTATACTTATTCTTCTCCATTAGCATTGAAAACTTACTGATAAATACACAAATAAAAACTTCATATCCATATTACACACTGTGCCATCATTTCATAATAGTTTTTCAGTTAATTCTTATCTTGGTCAGTAAAAATCAGGCTTGGTAAGGTTAAGCATTTTGTTTAATGTCACATGACTGTGATAGGAAAGGGGCCAGTTTCAAGCCTTGAGATCCTCTCTATGCTCCCAAAATTATCTTTTCATGTGTGAATTTGGAAATGGGAAGATTTGCCATTTACTCAACTTATCTGTCATAGCTCGTTGAACAATACCTTACAAACAGTAAGCAGTCTATGTATTTTCCAGTCCACAGTGTATAAAAGCCATACATTTTTGGCAACAATCTTCATTTCACTGCTGATTCTCAACATTTTAATTAGATATTATGATCATAAAATGAAATGAAGACATGATATTCATGGGATTATCTATATTCGTTCAGAAATAAATTTTTCATTTTGTTTACAATCACACCCAATTATAATTACTATCCAGGTAGAATCAAGGGTTAGGATGATGCCTACAGAAAAGATAAAGACTTTAAATCACATGGAAATTATTTGCTCTTTAACTTTAAATAAAGAGCATGTATTGAAATAGCAGAACCCCCTCCATTGTGCTCCAGCTGACTTGCTTTGCCCTGTGGTTTTGCCTGGCCATTCCCACTGCAGCCGGTCAGGCAGAACGTCTCATGCAGGAGTTTCAGTAAGCACATTGTTTCTGCATTATTGGTAGACTTTCTGTAGCCAGGTAGCATGTCCCCGTAGCATATCCTCCCTCCCAGCTGTATCTGTATCTTCATGGAGCCCATTGTTCTAAATCTGAGAAACTTGTTTTTGCATAATCAAAACTTTCTGTTAGCTGGAAACCTCTTTGTTAACTGACCTGTCCCTGGTCCGGTCTAACTATGGTTATTGGTTTTGCCCCTGGCATGATGTAATCATGGTTTTAAGCTTTATGTACCCTGCCCTGTTTCTCCTTGGGGTTGAAGTTCCCTGGTCCCCTCTGACTACCAGCTCGTAAAGGGCTTCTCAGTCGACCATCACTTTGTGGTGTTCTTCTGTGCACCTTGCTCAGTATCACACATATGGCATCATGCTCTATTTCTTAATTTTCTTCCTTTCAGACACAGCTTGTATTGATGCTGGCCTTTGACTGTGGTAATCAAAATGATTTGGTGCTTTAAGTGATGCCCATACATAGTGAAATCACAGAAACCAGGCTTACTCTGAACTTGCAGAGTGTAGCATAACGCTCTTCTCACTGGGTCCAGTGAAAGTCACCACGCTGCTCTGTGTTTCTGTGAAAGGGTTTATGTCTCTGAACTTCAGCACCACACTGCTGACTTTTAATAACCTTTTTGACTGTGAAGTGACTTCCCTCTGGTTCTCCAAATGCTTGAGATTCTAAAACAGGAACTACCTGAAGTTCCAAGAGCATATTATCAACTACTCCTGGTGAAAATGCTCCCAGTGATCATAAAATCACAAGGAGAAACAATTTTATTTGAAACAAATCAGGGTATCTAAAGGGAGATGTGAAGAATACCAGGCATTTTCCAGTTTTCTCTCCTAATTGTGTTTATTAAGTACATCAAAGAAACTTTCTCCAAGTAACTTTTCATATAGAATTGCAAAATTGTTAGTGTGGCTTCTACTTTCTAATTGCACTGTGATGTATAGGTCAAAAGTCATTTTTCTGCTTTCCTGTTTTCCATTTTTTTGAGATATTATGGCTCTATATGTTGTGTCATATGTCACTGAATGTATTTCCACAAGCTCTTTTAGCTTATCAATATATATACCTTTAATTAATTTGTGAGTGTGTGGCATGGTGTGTGTTTGTGGCGTATTTCTGTGTGGTTACGTGCATGTGGGAGCTGTATTGCCTTGAGGCAGGGTCAGTCACTGAACCAGAAGGTTTCCATGTAGGCTAGGCGCTCCAGGTACTGAGTTCTTGATATGCACCCAATTCAGCTTCCCAATGGTGGGATTACAGGTACCAATAATCATGTCTGGCATTTTATGTAGGTGCTGGGGATTTGAACACAGGTCATCCCATTGCACTGGAGCATGTTCCTAGCTCCTCTTTATTGTAGAGGAAAGATTACAACAAAATAATTTAATCAGCATCCTAGGAAAAATATTTTAATAGCAAGTGTGGTGGTTTGAATGAGAAATGTCCCCCAAAGGCTCGTGCATCTGAGCGCTTGTTCCGCAGCGGGTGGCAGTGGCTCTGTTCAGGTTGGCTCTGGGACTTTTAGGAGGAGAAGCCTTCCTGGAGGAGGTACAAGTCTGTCTTGGGGACAGACTTTGGAGGTTTATATCCTTGCTCCACTTCCTGTTCTGTCTCTGCTTCCTGTGTGCGGATGAAGATATGATCCATCTGCTTCCTTCTCCTGCCGCCATGACTTTGGGGACAGTTGCTACGCCTTCGCAGCCATCCAGCCATGACAGACTCTGTCTCTCTGAAACTCTTAAATGTTCTTCCTTTGGTGGCTTTTGGTCATTGCTTTTTTTCTTTTTTCACAGCAACAACAACAAAATAACCAATACACAAAGTATTAGCAGTCTTCTGCTGGAAAATTAGCCCAGGAATATTCAGGGGCATTTGCTGCTGTTAGAGAACAGAAAGAGGAAAAGGACACACACACACCAGCTCCACTGGCATTGGGTTTTAAAAGCACCCTGTGCAGACTCACGTGATGAAGCATCAAGAGCAGGGCTCTCCACATCATTGTCCCGTTACAGTGTGTAATTAGAGGTCCCCTTGCTCATTTCATGGCAGCTATAATGTTCTAATAGCACTGTGGTCAGAGCATGTGTACCGCTTTGCATTCCATGTTATCAGTTCATGAGATGCATCAATAAAGAATCGTTACTGTGAGGATCAAGACATGCAGAAAATGACTATGTTAGTTTTGGAAAAGTGGAAAAAAGTATTGGAAATAAGGAAGCCAGGTGTTAAGTGTTTTAACAGAGATTTAATTGCAGTGAGGTGGTTTAATATATCCAGTAATGCTTCCTAAAACATTACCTGAAAAATCATAAGATCACATTGAACCTCAAGAGTGTGTTCATATCCCAGGGTGCTTTGAACTTAACCCTTTTCTGTGCTGGCAGAATGAGAAGTGACAGGCTTTCATAGTTAGACTGTTGGCTTGTTCCCCTAGGATTGGCAGCAGAAGAACTTAGCACATTCATAATTACTAAAGCTATTCACTGGAGAGATCAAGTGGTAGATACAGACTGACACATCTAGGGTGACTGACACTTCCACTGGATTTTTGCCAGCAGGACCTTGACTGTCCTATGTGGAGGATGCTCCCAGGCCTTCCTTCTCCAAGCTGATGACTCCATGAATTACTTATTTGAAATTTATTCACGTACTAAGCAGAAGTTCCATTTGAAGAAAATTCCACTCAACCTAAGACTTACTCTTCCACCCCAGTATATATTACTGGATTCCATTAAAAGAGAATTGCTGGATGCACCACAATGAACATGCACAGTATTAGAAAAAGGGATTTGACTTGGCGAAGCAAGTAAGAAGTAAGCTTAAATACTTTCAAATGGGTAAAAGTTGACTGGTATTGAATTAAATCTGAACAGAACATTTTTGTTTACATTTATTTTTAAGTCTAAGATCTACCTTAGAAAGATCACTGAGCACTGAGCATTCTCTCCATCCCAACATTACCACTGGGGTTTAATAATATCTTAGTTATTCCAGTATTTATTGTTACTGGAGGAACTTGATTTGAGTCATTTTAAAGTATAAAGTCACATTGAGGTATAAAGGACTTGGCATGCTATTTTTCCTATAACTTCAGTTAAATAATTCATGAAAGGAATAGAGTAAAAGTCGATTAAAAGAAGAAAAATCAACAGTGGAGGAGTTCTCTAGACCTGGTACACCAAGAAGCGACCATCTAATGTCCTCATGCTGTCAGCAAAGGTGCATGAAAGTCTTGAGTTGATTCCTACCTTTTAAAACCTCAATCATTATAATTTTTTTAAGAGATGGTTCAGCAGGTAAAGGCACTTGCATGAAGGCCTCTGAGTTCTATCCTCGGAACCTACATAGTAGACCAATACCCAGGAGGTGTGCTATGACCTCCACTCACACACCACACTAAATAGATAAATAAAATAAATTTAAAATATATATTATTGATATTTTAATAATAAGGTGAGGACCGGAGTTTAGAACTAATTATGCATCACTTGAATCTCTACTTTATAAGTCTGTCTGTAACAGTGAACTTATTACTCTTCAGATATGATTTCTCTAACATGTAGTCCAAACAATTCCTCATTTCTATAAGCTAGAGTTAATTTCCTTACAACATCAAATGGGACACCCAGTAAATCATCCTTAGCTGGAAGGTTAATGACAGGCAATGATGCGCTAGGATATTGTGTAACTGTAAAACAAAAGGTTTATGTCATCTGCCCTGGATATTTTCCAAACCAACTCTATTATCCTTAAAGACAACCCTGAGTTATTAGGCTCAATAGAAATGAATACAGCACAGTTATTTTTTTTGAATAATCGGGACAATGTTTTCAATTGGCTATTGATGAGATTCAAGATTCAGAACCCCAAAACACACAGATTTGAGAAAAGAGCAGATTCAGGAATCTGATTTCATCTTGCTATTGTTAGAAAATAATTTTCAAACAAAAGTAAAATTGTTGATTCGCATATAAATCTAAAAATGAAAGCACATTGAGGATTAATTCATTGATGGGGAAAGTGGTAAAACATTGCAAGTTATTCAGAAGCCTAAGAATAGCAAGTCACATAGAATTAGGGATGCTGAATGAATGTAAAGATGGCAGTGGAAACAGACTTTCCCACTGGGCACAGCAGTCTGTCGCTTCACATAATTTATTAGCATGTCAATGGAGAAGAATTATTACACGAACTAGCTCCCAGGTAATGCAGAAGAGTCTGCAACAGAAACTGCATAGCCTTCCCTTCAGAATGAAGGTTCCCTTGAGCCTTCTAGACTTTAGGAACTGACCCTTCCTTCCTGGGCGGAGCTCATCACATCTCTGTTAGCTTTGGTAATCTGAGAAAAATGCCACCTCAGCAGAAACATCAAAGAAAAGTTCTAGAGTTGGATTTATCATCCTGACTGGATGTTTTCAAGCATGGATGAGTGTGTGAGCCTTTAGTTAGATCTGTAGTTGTTCACTTACAGGAGTGGCCTAGCCTGGATGTCTTCAGAATCAATTACGCACCTAATTGGCAAGGGAAAATCAGTCTTGAATAATGTGGAATAAACAATAAAAAAAATGAACAAAAATACAAATACCAAAACCAAAACAAAAAAAACCTGCCTACAACAGACTACTGAGCATTGTTTATACAATAATGTCTTCTGTTTTATGGAGTTTTTGACTTTTGGGATGTTTTATTACTGCAAGCTGTAAATGTACAACTGTGGGATACAATGTATATAATGAAGATGAGAAAGAATACCTACTGATAAACATGTAAATAAAGGTGTCAGGTGGAGAGTCTATTGACTTTTATCTTCTAATGTGGAAAAAATGACAAGCTATTTGTAAATTTCACCTCATCATTGTTAGAAATAAAATCAATCCCACACAAAGAACACCCGGAAAAACTGAAAGTAACTTGACAAGGCAGATTTTACTTTTGCAAAAGCGTGACTTTCGTGATTAGTCAGATCCAGCATGTACACACCTGACCAGAAGCTTGTGGAACTTTTTTTCATAACACAAAAGTACTCTGTTTTTCTCTCCATTGGCTGGGGTTTAGCTTCAGTCTTTCCCTGGTTGGCTGGTTTAAAAGAATTGGTGGGAAGGAAAAAGAGCTCCATTACTACAGATCATCAGTCTCAGGAGTGCATCAGGGCCTTTCCTTAAACAAAAGTCTTACAGGGTGTGGTGTGATAAGAAGGTTAGAATTCATTTTCATAAACCAAGTTCCAGGTTTTACAGGGTTTGAAAGAAAGGACTAATGTCTAATGCTTGTTATAGTCATTCATTTGCTTCACTTGTATTTTTTGATATAAAAATTCTCCCTTGAACTGATTATAGCATCTTAATAGTTACTTTATTTTGTTATAAAGTTAAACATTTTGGCAGGGGTTCATTTTATTCATTTGATATTGATGTGGTAGACATGTGACATTTTCTAATTTGTTTCAGAATATTACAGTAGCAAGAAAGGCCTCCTTAAGAGAAAACTCCCAGTCAAGCTAATTGTAAGGACCATGTATTAAATAATTAGTTTGTAAGCTGTAATGATGTAAACCCCATAAGTTTATAAGTATAATTTTATGTATTAGATAAATAATTAGTTTAAATTCGTAAGTATAAGAAGCACATGCTAAGTAATTAAGTCTATAAGTTGTAAACACATAGTCTTATAAGTTTACTAGTTTGTAAGTTGTAACAATGTAAGCCCATCGTGTTATAAGTATAAAGTGCATAATAGACAATATAGCATATAAATAATAGACAATTAGCAATAAAGCCCAAGGCCAAGGGCTAGATGGTGAACGCTAATCCATAAGAATCCCAAGACTGTGTTCCCCTTGTCTGAAGTCCCGTCAGTCTAGCCTAGGACGCGTCACTGTGGAAAGAAAGGGTCACACCTTGAGGCCCGCACAGCTCTGGCATGAAGCAAGTCCATGAGCCAGACCTGCATCCCTGCCATCGGACCCTCCCCCCGACCTGAGCCAGGGAACCAGCCGGACCAAGGACCAGCCCTGTCAGCTGGAGCCCTGGCTGGAACTTCTGGAGCCACAGCACCACCTACTGGGTCAGCTGTAGAACCCGCCAGGAGTTCGGGACCTGCTTGCACCACTGGAACCGCCTGTCATAGCCGGTGACGAGCCGGTGACCGCCTGTCATAGCCGGTGATGAGCCGGTGACCACGACTACTTCTCTCCTGGGGCAGGTATCAAAGACTGTGTGAGAATGTGTTGAATGAATCTTTTTTAAAATTTGTTTTTAATCAGTAAAACAGATCTGTTGGACCTTGATACCTGGTCTCCATGTTCCCTTTGGCTAACCTTCCTTGGGTTAGACTAAGTCTTCTGACACTAATAAAATCTCTGGCCTGGACAGTCCCAGCATTTTAGCTGAGCCAGGTCAGTCCAGGACCACCAGGAAGGTGGGCTGTCCTTAAGCCATGCTGGAGAGACGTGTGGAATAATTAGGGCTGTAATAAGATGAGGAACTTCTCCAGCCTGGAATCCCGGCCCCTAATGCGGTAGCTTATTGGGATGCAGATATGCAGCTTCTCAGTCAGCCAGCTTTTCTGAATAATTCAAAACCTCTCCTTTCCTTTCCATTTGGGTTCTAAGCAAGCTTTCCCTAACACTCTGTGTTTACTGGATGCTTTGGTCCCTCCTTACTCTTTCTCTAAAGGTCCCTCTCTGCTATGTGACCACTAGACCATCACAAGCCTGACCTCCTTCCTGGCTTAAAATGGCAGGTTTTGTTTTTCTTTTTCACCTCTAATTTCCTTCATCTTCCTCTGGGCAACTGATCACATTTACAGTTTGCCTGCCCTGGACATTTACCTTTTAAGCTAATAAATTTTTCTTAAACTTCCATTTAAATTCATACTTGAATTCTTTTACTAATGAGATTAAGAACCCCAAGAAGGAACCCCAGTATCTCCAGTATCATCTGATGACAATGAAGAGACACCGATATTATAACAACAATAGCATCACAAAAGTGTTCAGAGCCTCACTCTGAATAGGAAGTTTTTGTAAACTCAAACTGGCTGGGTAACTTTATAAAAGAAGACAAAACATGTAGCAAACAAAGGTAGATGAGTTCTCTTGTACTGGATCTCTCTGTTCCTTCTCTCTGAGTTTATTAAATGACTCTGTTCTAGTTTTAGGAATACAAACTAGGTGGCTGGGCAACAGTGTCCATTGAATGAAAAGCACATTATAATTATAATCATGTTCGGTAAAGTAACTCATCCTTACCATATATTTTATACCGTGTATTCTGCTTCTTCAAATCACTACAATTCAGTTCGAATCAATGTGCTTCTACTCGAGCTTTCCTAAAGGCACTTAATTAAAAGTATTCTTGTCATCCAAGTTAGACACGTGTTGTCTAGTTCTTTGACATTTTTATGAACAACTATTCTATAGCACAAGGTACTTTTCAGGCTTATAAATGGACAATAATAAATTATATTATCCAAGTGCTGCCAGAAAGCGGTGTTTTCCTAGAAATAGGAAAACAGTTTTCTCCTGTTGTTCTTATCTAGGCATGGGTGTGTGTGTATATATATCTACATATATCGATATCTATCTATCTATTTATCTCTCTATATATATATATGTTGTTTTTTTTTTTTAGCAACTTGTGCTATCTAGCCTTTGTTAGCATGAAATAGTCATTCACAATGAAAACATTTACCATCCGGAAGCACGTTGACACAGTGAAATGAGCCGTTTAGCTATTCAGTCCAGGAAGATAAGTGCACATGCAGACATCCAATTTGAGGAAGTACTTCCATGCTCAAATCCAATTGTTTGGAAATCATTTAAGAAGTGCTTATATCCACAATTACTTTGACTACATGTAAACAAACAAGCTGTTTAAAAGACCTGTATCACTAAGTAATTTTATATGACGTTTATCAGGAACACCTAAACTTCTTATTAATGAATTTTACTCTGATTGACAAATAATATGCCAATTTCTGAGGTATAGTGTGGTGTTTTGCTTTATGTGTATGTTGGGTAATGATCAACTAGAAATAATTAGCATGGTCAATACATTAAATTTTGTGGTTTCTTTACAGGTAACACATTCAATATCTAACACATTTAAGTACATGATGCATTTAAAAAAATTTTTAAATAGCTTTATTTCACCATTCCACAATGTACACTTACTTCAAATAACTGTCTGATACGTTATTTTTAACTGTATTCACCTTGTTGGGCCACAGAAACCAGATAGTCTTCTTGCTGTCAGAATGCAATATTGTACCTGATGACCTACCTCTAGCCTTCCTTATTTCCCGTTCTCTTTCCATTGTCTAGTAACCTTCATTCACCTCTCAATTTCTCTATGAGATCATCATCTTTAGATTCCACTTAAGAGGGAGATCCTATGTCAGTTCTCTGTGTCTGATGTATTTGACTTACCTAACCCCTTCCTCGGTTCATTCATACTGGCAGGGTTTCGTGCTTTTAAACTGCTATGCATTCCTACCACATTTTCTTTATGCCTTTCCTGTTGATGGGCATTTAGGTTGAGTCCATATTCTGTTGTAAGTAGTACCTCAGTACACCCGGAGCATAGGTACCCATTCAACATTCTGATTTCATTTCCTTTGGATTTACACCGAGCACTGGGATCACTGGATCATAAGTTAGATCTGTGTTCAGACTTTTGGGGCTCTTCTGTGCCTTTTCTATTGTGGAGATTATAATTCACATTTCCACAGCAGTGTGCAAGATGCCCTCTTCCCCTACATCTTTTCAGCACTTGTTTTTTTGTGCATTTTTAACAGTAACCATTCTCACTTGGATGAGAGACACACCATCCTTTGTATATGAGACACTGTTTCACCTTGAGATTGAAAAAGTATCGTCTATTATTCCCCATGGGCTGTTAGAGTCAAATCCTGCCACTGGGTGACTTAAAGGACAGATATTAATTTTCTCGTAGTTACAAATGCTGGGAGTCCGAGATTGAAGTTCCAGTACATTTCATTTCTGGGGAGTCTTTTCCCCTCCTTTTCTCTGCATCCTCACAAGCCCGTTTCTCAGTGGGAATGTAGAGCAGGAGAGCTCACTGGTCTCCTTCTGACAAGAGCACTAATTCAGATCAAGCCCAGGTTTAGACCTCATTTAGTTATTTCAGGAGAGGCTCTCTCTCCACATAGAACAAACAAAACTTTGCTGGAATTTAGGTTCAAGGCCTGGATTCTGGAAGTGCCAATAAACTGTGTTCGGCTACCTGTCCCCGGTATTCCAATTAAAGTCACTTAAGAGTGAAAATTAGAGAAAGAGCATTTGTTCAATGTGGCCACACTGGGAAGAAGAGCAAATAATGGTGTCTAGTGACACAAAAGTCCTTCTTGTGTACTGACATGAGGTTCAGGCTTAGGCCAAAGGCAAGTAGTGTGCATAATTAAACAGTCCTCCTCAAGGCATAGACCAGTGCATCGTTCTCTTGGCTCATATCTGACCTATGAAGTGCTCTGATAAATTGCCAATACTGTATGAAATCTCTTCCTAGGAACAAAGCTTCTTCTCTGGCTGGTACCAGAACTCCAGCCTTTCCATTCTCCCAGCACTGGGTTGCTGAGGAAATCTTAATTTCTTAGGACTCATTATTTCAATAGTCTCAGTCAAATGGACAGGCATCATCCATTTGGATGTCTTTAGAATATTCTCTCTCCTGCTAGATGGTGACAACCTGGGGTCAGTATCTCTACCTGCGAATGCCGTTTCTATTCACTGTATCAAGCACTTGGTTTCACTGTGAGATTTTCCTTCTTAAGAATATTTTATTATTTTATTTTATGCATATGAATGTATTACCTCAATGTGTCTACGTGCAGCTATGTCGTGCACTGCCCAGGGTCAGAGAGGGTCACTGCCCAAGGTCAGAGAGGGTCACTGCCCAAGGAGGTCAGAGAGGGTCACTGCCCAAGCAGGTCAGAGAGGGTCACTGTCCAAGGAGGTCAGAGAGGGTCACTGCCCAAGGCGGTCAGAGAGGGTCACTGCCCAAGGTCAGAGAGGCTGTCCGATTCTCCTGGAACTGGAGTTAAGAATGGTTGTTAGCTGCCATGTGGGTGCTGGGAATCAAATTTGGGCCCTCTGCGAGAACAGCCAGTGCTCATAACTGCTAAGCCATCTCTCCAGCTCTCATTGTGAGATTTCTCCAACAAGTATATGACATATGATCTTATTTGTAACCCTTACCACCTCGTCTTACAAGTATACGACATAACATAATCTTATTTGTAACCCCTTAGCACCTCGTCTTCTTCCTGTGACCCTGCCTACTTCTCCCCTTTTCTTTTCTACTAATTCCTTTAACAGTTTCTCCAGTACTTTCATGATTCTTTTTCTACCAATTTCCACATATGAGTGAAAACATGACCTGTTATTACTGTTAATATCATTACTGTTGTTATATAGTTCAGGGGATCAAGCACATGGCCTTGTGCATCCTAGGCAAATTATCTACTAGTGAGTTAGATCCCTGCCACAATATTTGACTTTCTGAGTCTGACTTATGTTGCTTACCATGAAGATCTTCAGATCCATCCCAATTTCCAACAAATGAAATAATTTCATTCTTTCTTATGACTTAAAACTCCGTCACACACACATACACACCTACCTCACATTTTCTTATCCACTCATTGATTGGTGCCCATCTGGGATGGTTCCATAGTTTGGCTAGTGTATAGCAGAAATAGATGTTGCAAATATTGTTGCAGTATACTTAAATGGCCTCTGAAATTTACTAAGAATAGCATAGCTGGATAACATGGTAGTTTTTGTTTTCATTTCTGGGCGTTCTCCAGGTTGATTTCCGTGCTGGGAACAAACCTCGCATGCTCACCAACAGTTTGTAAACTGTCCTTTTCTTCCCGTCCTCTGCGCTGTTGTAGCTTTGCTTGGGAAGAACCATCTGCTTGGGGTGGAAGGAATCTTGGTGTACTTTTGATTTGCATTTCTCTGAAAGTTAGAGATGTTGAACAATTTTTATATGTTGATTAATCATGTGTAGTTCTTCTGTAAGGAATTCCCTTCAATTTATTTACCCATTTATTTATTCACTCAATTCACCTTTTGGTGTTTTTTAGTTCTTTATATATTCTTGATATTAATCCTCTGTTGGAGGAAGAGCTGGTAAAGACGTCCTCCTGCTTGGCTACTCTCACTGCTAATGGCTGCCTATGTTGTGCAGAAGCTTTATAATTTGATGTAATCTCACATGTGTGTTCTTTTTATTCCTGAGGTGTTTGTCAGAAATGATTGTATGTAATGGTAACTTTTTTTCTTTCTTTTGTCCTCTTTTTTTCTTTCTTAAAGTGTTTCCTTATAGAACGTTCCATCCAACAGCTGTGAAATATTTGTTCTTCAGAGTAACTCAAGGCAATTTCTTGAGAATGATTCCATTTTAGATTTTATCAGATCTTAACTAGTTAAAAATAAAATAATTTCTTATAATCTTATTCATAATCAATAAAACTAGAAAGTAACAGCAAGAGAAGTCACAGAAGGTCAACAACTACAGAGACTGAAGAAGATACTTTGAACAAATCACAAGGTAATTGAAGAAACCAAGATGGTGACTATAAAATTCCCAGAATCAAATGAAAAAGAAAATATAACTTACCGTAATCCCCATGACACGGTGAAGACAGTTCTGGCAGTGAAATCTGTAGCCACGAGTTTCTACATTTAGCATATTAAACATTCAGAGAACTTTTGCAAATTTCATAACATATTTTTTTTTATTGAATTTAAATCCTTTTTCCTATCTGAACTCCCACCTAATTTCATGTACTCTAACACATATAAAATGTATAAAGGCCTATAGAGTCAAGCCTGTGTCCCCAAATGCCCTTCAGTGTAGGTTTGTCCACTGAACCTGGTCTCTCTCTTAAACCATACTCCAACTCCCAACAACCATAGTTTTTCAATAGTTCCTCAGGTAGGGTTTGGGTTTCCTACCTACTTCCCCACATCTATGCTGGAATTCTGTGTGTCTTGAACTTACACAGCACTCGTGCACGCTGCCGCTGTAGCTCTGTAGCTGTGTTTTCACATGAATAACTGCCCAAGCTGTCCAGAAGACTGTTTCCCTGTGGTTACCCACAACCTCTGGATCTTACAATCCTTTGGCTCCATCTTCTGAAATGATTCTTGAGCCTTGGGAGGCAGAAGTTTGATATAAAGTCCTATTCATGGGTAAGCACCCTTAGCCTCTTAGTCTCTGCACTTTGGCCAGTTCTGTGTCTCTGTGTTCATTACCATCTGCTGTATAAGGAAGCTTCTCTGGGGAGAGTTGTGCGATGCATTAATCTGTGGGTATAACAACAAATAATTAGGAGTCAGTTTAATACTGTATCTATTTGGTACAATAATAGCATTAGGATCTTCCCCAAAATTCACAATAATCCAATTAAAAAATGAAATGGGAGTGGAAAAAAAAAGAAAGAATCCTAATTTGGTGAGGTTAGATGTGTTAGTATCTATTAAACTGATGAAGACTGTTTTATCTTAATTTAAGTCAATAATCTGAATGTCTGGACAAAAGTGTAGAAGTAACTGTGACTGAGGCTGGACATTTTATGGGTAATGCCAAGACAGATGTGGGTGATGCTCAGCTCTGACATGTTCAACCTGACATGTACATGATGCTATCATCTACACATGATAGGCACTGTGGCCTGGGAATCTGATTCCTTTCTCAATGAGAGCCACTAAATTAGCATTTTGTAGTTATCATAGTATATCCTCAAAAAACTCATATTGTTGAACCAGAGCAAGATAGAATGGCAAAAAGTATGTCTGGGATTCCTTATAATATTGTTTATTTGAAATATTTATTTGCCACAAAACATGTCTAGAACTCCTCTCTAAAATAAATGTTAAAGTGTGAACAGAAATAATCTAGACAGCATATTGAGGCAAATAATTTATGATGTATAGTTACATATTTCCAAAACTGAAGTATACAAACTTTGTTTCCTAAATATTAGAGCTGCATTCTTTATCTGAATTTGCTGAAAAATTCCTGCTTGCAAGCCACTGAAGGAAGGTTAGTGGGTATAGTCATGTTCCCCCAGTACTGGACATTGTTATCCTTTGAATCTGAAATGGCCCCCAAGGCTCATGTTGGAAGGCTTGGTCTTCAGCTTGGGATACTATTTTGGTTGTTACTGGGCCTTCAGGAAGTGGAATTGGCTGGAGGAAGTGCATCATCAGGGATCTTTGTATCATGCCGATTTTCAGCCTACAGTCACTGTGTCCTCTCTACTGCTATCTGAATTAAGCCTGTGTTCCACAGTGTGACTGCCACACTTTCTTGATCACAATGAACTGAACTCTCTGCAACAGAAGGCTAAGTAAAACCTTTGTTTTAAACTAAAATAAAACAAGGACAGAAAAATCTTGAAGCATATGGGTGTGGTGTAGTGCTTGCTTTGCATGTATGATGCCCTGGGTTTGATCCCCCAACCACATAAGGTGTTAGCTGGCAGTGGTACACACACCTGCAATCCCAGTACTTGAGAAGTCTAGGTAGGAGGAACAGGTGTTTGAGGCCAACCAGGGCTACAGGAACTCTATCTCAAAAAATCAAAACCAAACAACAATAAAATCAACAAAATCTCAAATAAGTAATTTAATGGTTTTTCTCATGGCATTAGGGAGGCAAAGTCATTCATTTTTATTGAAGTGGACCTGAGACAGGGTTGCTGGAAGGCAGAAAACAGGAATCACATTACAGACCTGCCAGCCAAAAGCTTTCCAGGGGCTGCCCTTTCCTATTGCATTCCTACACATTGGTAGCAGTTTGTTTTCATAGTATCTTGTTTGACTTTAGGAAGAAAAAAACCCACACTGAATTGGGAAGATGTATCTGGAAGGCCAAGGTGGAACAGTACGAGGAGAGTGGAGTGTAAATGTGACCAAGATACACTGTATAGATGCATGAAATTTTGAAAGAATAAGTAAAAATATTAACAATTAAAAACCAGCTGGGCATGTTGGCACATGCCTTTAACCCTAGCACCCAGAAGGCAGAGGCAGGTGGATCTCTGTGAAATGGAGGCCAGTCTGGTCTACATAGTAAGTTCTAGACCAGCTGTGATTACAGGGAACCCTGACTCAAAAACAACAACAGCAAAAACAAAGTTCCCTAACCCCCAAACAACAACCCCTGCTGAAACATCAACTAACCACCCACCTAACCACCCACTCAACCAACCACCCACACACTCAACCAACCAATCAAACAACTAATCAATCAAATAAACAACCAACCAAACAACCAGCCAACCAACCAACCAACCAACCAACCAACCAACCAACCAGTCAACCAGCCAACCACCCACCCACACACCCAGACAACCAACCACCCAGCCAACCAACCAACTAGCCAGCTAACCAACCAACCAAACAACCAGCCAACTGACCAATTAACCAAATAACCAAACAACCAACCAAACAGCCAGCCAATCAAACAACCAATCAGCCAACCAACCAACCAAACAACCAGTTACCCACCCACCCACCCACCCACCCAACCAGCCAGCCAATCAACCAACCAATCAGCCAACCAACCAACAAACCAACCAATCACCCACCCACCCAAACAACCAACCAACCAAATGACTGACCAACCAACGACCGACCAACCAACCAATCAGACAAACAACCTACCAACTAACTAACCAACCAACAAAATAAACAAACAACCAGCCAGCCAAACCAACCAACCAACCAATGAAACAAACAAAAACAAACAAACAAACAAAAAGAAATGAAAACAAAGGAAGGAAAGAAAAAAATGAAGCAAAGGAAATGCTTTTGAGTTCTTCTGGTAAATTCTATGGCTCTGCTGCCTTTTAACAACCTCCTTGAGTTACTTAAGCTAATAGGGCAATTTACAAACGGAACCTATTAATTAATTAATTAATCCATACACAGAACCTATTTTTTGGAGCTTTCCTATGCAAATCTTATTTATTAGAAGCTAATCACTAAAAATCTTCAGGAAACATTGGTTTGCGCTTAGCTTGTTTAATGTTTGCAATTATTCTATTCAGCCAAATGAATCCCAGCTCTGGCAGACAAATGTCCATGAACACTATTTCTAACACAACACTGAAATTCAAAAGCAGGCTTTGGAGCCAGACAAACTCAAATTTAAATCCCATCTTCACAGCACATGAACTTAACGTTCAAAAAATCGCCCTATATAAACTTCTAATTTCTTTATTGGAAGTTGATAAAATTAGCAGATTTCCTATGAAGGCCCAGAAGTCATTAACTTGCTACTATTATTGATTTTTCATTAGTTATGAGTAATCTTTGTGGAGATCAATGCTATGATACGAATTATAAACCCAATATCTATATGAATTTTCATAAAACATTGTGAATTTAAACCATTTGTTTTTCATAAATGTGAAACAAAAATTTCAATACATGTGAGTTATTAATGACCATCCTGTGTTAATGATGGAGAATGGTTTGCAAGAAGATAAGATGGAATGTGGAGATCAGTTACAGATCATATAACTTCAAGAAGATATAATAGCTCCAAGTCCTGTGTCCCAAATTCGCTGTGTATTCAGCAGTAGGTTCTTAACTTCAAGTTCTTGGGGACTTAGCTGGGGAAATAGCCTATATTATTTTGAGAGTCTCTTGGACTGCCCTGATTAATGAGTCAAAGGGAGGTTTCCCTTGCCTGGCACTGTGGTTTTTGTATAGCTTTCAGCTATACACATGAACTCTCACATATATTATATATATGCATTTTTCAGTAGACATATGAAATGATACTTTTCTCCTATGGTTTTTCATACCACCCAAGAATTATTTATCTCTCTTTCCTCTCTGTCCCTCTGTATTGTCTTTCCTCATCCCTCTCGAATGACAACACCCCCCTCTTCCTGATTTCTCACTTGGTAATGCCTGTGTCCTACTGTTCCCCTCTCTTGAGCCATTCCTTCCCCTCTCTCACCATCGTTCCTTTCTACTGGGGTTCCTTCAGGATACCTACTCAAGTCTAAAGATTGGAGCTAGGATCCACAAGTGAGAGAGAACATGTCACTTGTTTTTCTGGGTCTGTTACCTTACTCAGTATAATATTTTTTAGTTCCATCCATTTACCTATACATCTCATGGTCATTTTTTTTGACAGGCTCTTACTAGTCCCAGTCTACCTGGAAGTTACTATGGGTCAGGTTGGCCTAGATCTTATAGAGATCTGCCTGCCTACTAAGGGCAGGGATAAAGGTATGTGCCATCATGCCTCCTGTAGGATTTTTTAAAAATGAGAATAGAACTTCACTGTGTAAACACAGTATCATTATCTGTGCATCTGTTGAGGGATATTTAGGTTGTTCCAATTTCCAAGCTATTGTGAAAAAAGCAGCAATAACCATGGCTAAGCAAGTGTTTGTGTAGTAGAATATGGAGTCTTTGATAAATTATCTAATCTCAAGTGGTCAACCTTAAACAAATGTAGCCATGAGCACCACTAAATGGATTCAGTGAATTCTATCTATCTATCTATCTATCTATCTATCTATCTATCTATCATCTATTTATCTATCTATCTTCTCTCTCTTTCTATATATATATACATATATGTGTGTGTCTGTATATGTATATTTATAAATGTATATGTATACAAGTAACAACAGTGTAAGAAGACAAGAAATTGAGAGGGAGTTGGGGCATGGGAGGATACAAGTAACAACAGTGTAAGAAGACAAGAAATTGAGAGGGAGTTGGGGCATGGGAGGAGTTGAAGTGAGGACTGGGAGGGATGGAGGTGATGCAAATACAATACTCTTGTATTAAATTCTCAAAAAGTAAAAAGAAATTAAAAACTAAAAAAAGAATTCAATGGTAGGAAATAGAGTCTGTATTATGTTATATTCAAGGATAATCCTACATTTTGTGCTTGTCCATCTGTTGGACTATGCTAAGAAACACATGAGACAATATGGTAGAATTCGATTTGTAGATAATGTGAATTTTGTTTTTAATCTGTACCCAGTTGGAATTTGATGACATTCTGTAGTCTTAAGTATTTGATTTGATGTATTTTGACTGCTTTATTCTCTGGAGGAACATTTTCACATATTCAGATGTTCTAGCATGTTCCTTTCCTGCCAGTTTCCTGTCTCTTTCTCAAGTAATACTATCCTCCCTCTTCATCCCACACATGAATTTTTTGAACCCTTAGACTGTATATAAGTGAAATGACACTGGATATATTGCTTGGTTTTGGTCTTTTTTTTTATTCTAAGAAAACATATTTACATACACATTACTAGGCAGGTCATAAAACCTAGGGAAAAATCTAATTTTGTGACATTCTAGACCAATACAATTTCTTACTCTATTCTAAATATATATCCATATATTTACAAATAAGCATACCTCTTACCACTCATCAAAAAGGCTTCTTTTTGCAACAGATGGAGATGAATACACAGTTCCATAAATCGTAAAACGCAGAGAATAAGTGTCTGTAAGGTGCCCAGCCCTAAGTGACACACTTACAATGCAACTTCTACACCTAGGGCTCAGGGAACACAGTGGAACAGGGGGTAGAAAGAATATTAATGCACATACTAATGCACCTCTAAACTCTCACAAGTGAAGTTTCCTCAAGCAAGGGAGAGTGGTTTATCCTGAAAGTGATAACTGGTCAAAGTGCAGAGAATCAGAGGCTGCAGAGTGCTTATTCCTGAATAGGAAACTTATATTCAACTTCTGCCATCCAAGCTCAGTAACCATTTTGAAGAGTGGGTGGAGAGACGGCAGGAGCCAGAGGCTCAGGGATCATTGTAGAGGGTGTGCAAGTAACTAGTACTTCCTCTGTGTGAGTGTATGCACATATTTGCTCACCTGTATATGCACATGTGGAGACAGAGGTTGACTAAAGGTATCTTCCTCTACTGCTAACTCTCCATGTTTTGAAGAAGGGTCTCCTACTGAACTGGGGCTTGCTGTTCTGACTAGATGGAGTCACCAGTTTATGGCTTTTATGTGGGTGATGGGGATATAAACTCAGGTTTTCATTCTTACACAGCAAGTACTTTTCCCACTGAGTCATTGCCTCAGTATGTAACTAATATTTGTGTATGTGTGTGTGTGTGTGTGTGTGTGTGTGTGTGTACTTGTTTGTGTGTGAGAATATGGGTATGAATTTGCCAGGGCATGCTTGTGGATGTCAGAAGACTATCTTCAGGTGTCCATTTTCACTTTCACATTCTGCCTGACAAGCTGTCTTTGAAACTGTGTATATCATCTGACTGGGACAGAAGAGTCTGGAGATTTTTTTGTCTCTACTTCCTGTTTTCAATAGGCATTCAGGAATGACAGAAATTCAGGTTACTGCATCTGCTTTTGTGTGGGGACTGGGGATCTAACTCAGGTTATTAGTCTTGAGTAGCAAGTGCTTCACCCACTGAGTCATCTCTCCATCCCACTAACTAACATTTTTAGGTGTAATATTGTTAAGAAAGTGCTAAGAATGACTTCCAGCTTCTTGGTCACACTACAATTTTGATAGGATGTGTTGAACATCCTGAATGAGTGGCCAGCATACCACTGCTAATCAAAATCCCTTTGACCCGTAAATGGTGAGGAGATTTGAGTCTTTGAGTTTTTAAGAAAGTAGTTTAATTAGATGATTTTAGATGATTTTAGTTGACTTTATATGATGAAAACTCCAGAGGAAGTTTCTAAAGACTTTTCTAAAGGCTGCACTTAGTCTGAGCCTGGCCTGTTTCCAGTGGAGGACTTATGGAGGATATATTGAACCCTGGATGCTTTCCACTAGAGAAAACAAAGACCTTTTCCTTCAAGGACATATCCTTGAAGGTACACATTTGTGCACAGGCATAGGTATAGGTAGAGATACGAATGATCTTTCGTAAAGCATTGTGTATTCTGTGGTCTTGCATATTCTCTCAGGTAGTGCTGCTCTTATGAAGAGATTCAGAGTGCTCTTTTTGCAGACTTTCCACAGAACAGAATTTAGAATGAAGACATACTCTAAGAGAAAGTTGAGAAATGTTAAAGCCAAGGTGTTATCATAATATAATATAATATATTTTATATAACTATATATATAGTTGCCGTTGTTGGATATATATGTAACACAAAACCTTGAAATACAAAGCTAGAAAACTGTATTAATTATGTTAAATATGAAGTATCACTGAGCTATCTGGTTTTACATTTACTGTCTGCTAATGAAATGAATAAGCTGAGGTTATAGCGTTTTGGTACAACTGCTCTGATATTGAAATGAACCGACCTGCATTCAGAATTAGGCTCTATTGTCTCCCTGAGCACAAAGCAGAAGAAGTCCCTCTAGCCCAAGGTTGGCTTGAGCTGAGAATTACCTGGCAAAAGTGTGAAATGGAATTTAGGCTGCTGAATTTTAAAAAAAGTCTTAGTTACATTCTGCATGAGTAAGCAAAATGTATAATGAAACTTAATTATTTTCCCAAAACTTAAAAAATTTGTAGAGGAAGGTAATTTCAGCTTTCACACTGGATAGATTTTCTTTCCCTGTTAAGGCTGGATTTAGGTCTATGCTAGAGCATTCCACTTTTCTCTTTTTCACTTTCTATCCTTCCTCAGCAGTGTTGTGTCAGTATGCTGTCATATTTGGAATCATAAGTCACCCTTTTCTGGAAGTGAGGATCTGAAAAACAAAACAGAGCTCTAGAATTATAAACAGGTTCAACTCCATGAAATATTTCATATTAATGGAATAAAGTGAATTGCTTTAAATCATGAATAAACCTCTGTTTCTCTGCAGAACACATACAAATATAAAAGTCATATTCATACTAAAATGTCTATGTACTTTATTTTTCACTTTACATTCTGCCAAGAAAACACAATATAGTACATACTAATGGATCAATCCAATAATTAGTTGAGGTAACAGTCATTGAGGCTATGCACATCCCAGGAAGTATTGCAATTAAATGAGAGTGAGTGAGAGCTATTTACTCTCTCTACTGCATTGCAATACCATTTGTTTTTCATAATATATCCATGCTATCAATTTTGTCTAACTTTAATTGATATTCTCTGTCTGAAGAAGCACATCAGTATAGCTTATTGTTATTAATATGCTGAAAATTTCCCAAGCTCTATTAGTTTTTCATTTAAGATGTTGAAGCTCTTATGTTTATAAATGTTCCAAACCCAATAATCTTTCTAATGTCCATTGAGATATCATCCATCACGAATTCCTCAGAAAACTAGTCAAAACACATTTATATTCACTAACAAATTTAAGTTAATAAAAGAAAGAAAATAGACTACCTTACTTTATTTAACATGTTCTATGTGAATGCTCACAGCTTATTTTATAGGGCTGGAGAGATGGCTCAGTGGTTAAGAGCACTGACTGCTCTTGCAGAAGACTGGGGTTCGATTCTCAGCACCCATGTGGTAACTAACAACCAGTCATAACACCAGTTCCAGGAGAATGTAGTGCCCTCTTCTGACCTCTTCAGGCATTGCATGACACAGGTGCATTTACATGCATGGAGGCAATACATTTATACACATAAAAATAAAAATTATAAATAAAATATTTTAAAAAATAAAAAAGAAGAGCCCATTTTAGAATGAATATTTAGTCAAGTGATAATTTTGAAAATTAATGCCTTTGACACATTTCAGACTTCATACAAATCAACAAAATTGATATCTTTTAAAAATTCCTTTTTTCTCTCTCTCTTATTCACTTTGTTTTTTTAACAATTTCATGCATGTATACAATGCATTCCATTTATTCTCAACTTTCTACTGATTGATTCTGAGAGAGGGAGAATCATTGTCTCCAGATGTGTACATACTGGTGAGCCCATCAAGTGCCAGTGGACAGCTCTAAACTCATGTCAGAGACAACCTTGATTAAACTCAGTAGCCCTTTTTGTTTTATTAAGAATATTTGTCTATGTTTATTTGAATATTTGAATTAAAAAAATTTCCAGTTGCAGTTATCTAATGCTGCAATCATTAAAATATTTGGAAGATTCAAAAATAAAATAATATACTTCTATTCCAATGATTTTCATGTAAATTTAGATTAACGATCCAGCAAATGATTATAGAAACTAAGTGTCCTAGAATTCCCAACAAAATTTGCCTAGGTGCCTTGTCCTATGGACTACATTTGATTCTCATAGATGCCTTTGGGTGTGGATGATAGATAAGTGAACAGCGTTGAGTGCATGCTCAGGACTTGCTCCTGGACAGCTGCTGTGCTCAGAGCCAACCTTCTTAATCTCATTCTTCTTTCAACAGTATAGTGACACAAACACCACCATTCTCTGAGTTCACATGTTGAGAGGGCACATGATAATTAAGGACCAGAATAAAAGTTATTTTGTCAGCAAATGGCAGAGCAATAAAAGTGGAAGATACGCATTTTGTTCCCACTTACAAGGTGAAACCCAAATGTAAAAGGCAAGTTATTCAGGGGACTTCTCAGCAAGTAGTATGTCGGCAAACCCTAAGGACAAGTCTCTAACTTCACAACCTTTGCTGTTTCCACAGTATAGATATTTGCACAGTATAGATTTTTACCTTCAAATAGATTTTAAAAGAATTTATTATAGGGGGAGGAGTTTTGTAACTTGAAATTTCTTTTATTACAGAGCTATGTAGTATATAAATTGTACTGATACACTTGAAGAATGGTTCTTAAAACATAAATGCTGGGTTTTTAATTTTGTTAAATTTGAATTTGAATGTCATAGGAAATTGTAAATCATATTGACATAAAGTAAGATAATATAGACACCTTCAGTTTACGTTTACCTAAAAATCCCAAACTTTTCATTCTATAGTGGCTTAGAAGTGTCATTTGTGTAGTACACTCTGTGGCACCGAGCAATTTTAAGTAATTCATATACATCATTTCAGTTACTGATTATTAAAAACTTAGTGATGAATACCCAGTTTAAATGATAGAGGAATGTTAAATATAGATTTTTTTAAAGTTAAGGATCAATGGCCAAGAAGTTGCAGAAATAACCAAGTACAGTTTTTTAGAATTCAAAAACCAACTAGTTTATAAAGACTCTGAAGTATACAACAGAAATCAAAGAGTAAAACAACTTTAATGTAAGTTTTGCTATTAAATCTTTTTGATAGAAAGCTTGGGAGAATTTGAACATCGAGCCATCTGGTCTTAATGTATTTGTTGGGAGGTGTTAAATGACTACTTCAATGTTTGTGTTAGCGGCCTGTTCAGCTTTTCTATTTCTTCCTGATTCTACTTTGGAAGTGTTTTTCTAGGAATTTATTCATCTCCTTCAAATTGTAAAATATCTCAGCATATAGTTGCTTAGAATAGACCATCATGGTCCTTTTAACAGATACTGAAAGTTACTTAGCAATACTATACTTCTTAAATTCCCATTTTCTACTTATGCAAAATTGAACCTTCGTTTTTCTAGTAAAGAATTGATTTAGCCGTACAGACAGGCAATAAATATCTACACCTTATTTTGCCTCATAGCTTCTTAAAAGTTGTCAAGAAGAGATGGAGACCCCTCAGCTCTAAAAGTCAGTTACAGGTTAACAATGGAGGGAATGGACATTCTGATAACCAGTGGCTATTTAAGAAAACTACCCAGTTTTTTTTTTTTTTTTTTTTTTTTTAATCAAAGAAGTGCAGAATCTCTAGATCTCATCAGTACCAGTGACAGCATCCTGGTCACAGGTAGTAGACATATAGACCAAAGATCTATTGTGTCCTGCCCTCCCAGTGATGGACTAACACTTATATTTTATAGGCCAAATCCAGGCAAAATCCAACACCCAAGACATGTGATTGTGTTGCTTAGGCGAGTGATCAGGCAAAAGTAAGATGCCATCTTCTTAAAATGTTTCACCTATGGGGCTGGAACCATCGTTCCATCAGCAGTTAAGAGCACTTGCTGCTTTTCCAGAGGACCCCAGTTCAATTTCTAGCAACCATGCTGGGACACACACACACACACACACACACACACACACACACACACCATTAAAATAATATTAAAGAGGTCTCACCTATAATTCAGTTGCCCTTTTATTTAAGATCTTGAGTTCGGACCTAAACTTGCACTCTCCTGATAACATCAATTTTCATTATCTAAATGAGTAACTACATTCTACCAGGGAAGCAGTCTTGTGACCAAGGGAAAATGTCTGCTCATACAATGCCTCTGTATTAAGATAGGAGTCTGTTTTCACACACTGCTTCAGGTCCACTGGACTTGCTGCTCCATGCAGCCGCAGGGGATGACTCTTGCTCCTGTCTCCCATTCTTTCTTACTTCCTGTCTGTTCCCTGACTTCCTCCTGACTGAGAGCAGAGGAGTTACCTAGATGTGGCTTCACGCTACATGGGAAATTCTTTTGAAAGAATGAGATAAGGAATCTGGGGAATTCATTTTTTTCTCTCCTTTCTTGCCAGAGAGAGACAGTCCCCAAACAAAAGCAAAACTTAATAGTAACTTTGAAGTGGCTATCACAGACCCCTGCATATATCACTCTGAATTATGGGCTCATTTGAAAAGTTTTCACAAAGGGAAGTCTTTAAAGACAGACGTAAGACTTACATGGGATTTTTTGAAGCAATATTCTCTGGTTCTAACAATAAGTATCATTAGTCTGAGGTTGAATACACATGTTTTGTAGATAGTTATGTTGGCTCATGTACAAGCTTGTGGTTCCAGAAAATTCTTTTTGATATTTATCAGAAAAATCAATGCTTGAGAATCATTCTTTTATTTTATGATCTTCTAGTTTATTTCCTTTCTTAAGTGTTAACACAAAGGACTCCATTTTGATTCTGACATCTTTTGCATTTCCTCACTTTCTCCATTCACGCCCTCACCCACCCACAGGCTTCCTGAGATAAAAATATCAACTGTCCCTCCTAGAGGATGTCCAAGCCAGACTGAGCAGTCACTCCCTGTCACTCTGGAGCCATCTTTGTAACCTCGCCTTCTGTGCATCACTTCCCACCTCTGTGTCCTTCAGCTGAGGGTCCCAAATGAAAAGTCAGTGCTGAACTCATCGCCCCAAATTCCGTTTTCTGCTGAATTCTTTATGTGATGATGGTTAAGCAGAATGCAGCATTAACACAGACTGTGGTGGCATCGTCCCTATTAAGAAGACTTTTCCCCCCGATTATTTAAGATAACTATAGGACACATGGAAAGTGGTAGAAAATACCCTTGTAGCTTTTTATGCAAGAACCACATGTAGCTCTGAACCTTGTAAGAGTTGTAATTGAGGAAGGAGTTGGTTTGTGTTGACTTCAATCAAAACCTTGGTAAGTAAATTGTTGGTTCAGGCAGCCAATAGTCAATTGGGGGTGTATTCTGCAAGCCAAAGGTCTTCCTTGACAGCTTTAAGATTAAGATACTCATGTAGTTTAAATATAGAGCCTCAGACTCTAACTGTAAAGGTAGTAGAGCTTTAAGAAAAACCAAACATATAACTTCAAATTAATTTTTATGTCAAAGTTAGGGAATAGTTATAAAATAGAATGAGACTAGGTACCCAGAAATGGTGACATTTCAAGGAATGAACTTGAAAAATCTTGAAATTCCAAATGTCCTTCAAGACTCTAAACTATCAAAAGTAGCTTATTCCCTCTTCCCAGAGATGAGAAGCTTGGAGAGCACACCTCAGATGTCCTGCGATATTATACCTGTCTCTGTTAACATCAGGTCCTGTGGTTTCTCATTTCCTACAAGTAGATAGCCAAGACAAAGTCTCAGTAGAGCTTGAGATGTAGAAGAGCGCCTGCCAGCCAGGAAGAAATACTTGATATAAAATAATTGTTGGTCCTTATCATTGTGTACCAGCAAGGACCAGGAGGATGTGAGGAAGGTGTTAGATTAGGTGGAGAAGAATGTAAGTTTGGGGAGGGTAAACATTCTCTGCCATAAGAGTGGTCTTCCTAATAAGTCAGGCTGTATTGTTCTGGTAAAGACACTTGGAGATAGTCTTAAACCTCTCTTAGTACCTGTCTAGGAAGTGGAAATGCTATAACTCAAAGCCACACTCTGAGTGTTCATAAAGGACTGAAGGAACACACTGGCCATCTGGGACAGAAACTTTGATGAAAACCTGATGTGTTTGCTGGGGCTGCATTATGAAGAGAATAGCTGGGTTATCTCCCTCTTTCCGTACCCCAACGTGATACAACGGGATGCAGGGAGGGCGTTGGAATTCTCAGACAATCTCTAAGTCAGAGGTAACAGTAGGGTTTACAGTGGTTTAATGAACTCCCTGGTCATAGAAGTCTTCAAAGACTGGTTGGTTTGTGGTTGATTTGTACCTTGGAAGGATCTGTGTCATATTAAACTTGGGTCACTTTTGAGACAAATCAGGTCATTATATTCTCAAAAAAATTGGAGGCCCCATTGCATATTTTAATCTGGTTATAATGGGCGAAGGCGTATCGTAATAGTGCAGTTGTTCAACTGACGATGGATAGTTGCCAGGGGATAAATTGTTCTTTCTTTCTCCCAAAGAATCCTGATGTGCGCTACATTTATATGACATCCAGGGAAATGTTTCCCAAGATTAGCTGTTCCTCTTCAGGAACCACCCTAATAATTAGGGAAGTCTGAAGTGTGATACCCTGTTCAAGTTCACCATTTCCAAAATTTTTCTGTGGTCTCTGTTTTTGATTAGTATTAGACAAAAGAGAAATATGGACTTTTAATGATATTCTACGTGTATATGAATATTTGTACCTATATTCACATATATATTTACATCAATTCCAGGATAAAGGCTGGGGATATTAAAATTTCCTAGTGCAATGGCGATTTTTCTTATTTCAAATCCTTAATTCTGTAGGAATAGGCTTTATTTATTTTAAACCTGTTATTAGGTCATACACATTTATAATTGTTACACTTTCGAATAAATTGGTACATTTTAATTTTAACAGTTCAGATAGGTATGTAATTATATCTCATTGTAGTTTTAATTTGTATTTTCCTAATGACTGCTGATGTTAAACGCCTTCTGGTGTGTTTATTTACCATATGTCTGTCCTCTTCGATGAAATGTCTGTCAGGATTTTACACATTTTCTGACTGGAGTGTTTTAGTTGCCCAGTTCTTAGCAGTTGTCTTGTGAACCTTCTGGTAGCACAGCCAGACCGGCAGCTTTATGAATTGTGCCTGGATTGTTTCATTCCACTCTCTACCTTGTTGTGGCCTATGGATCAGGTGAGTTTTCATTCACTTCCTGACTGCAGCATGGGATGTCCCTCCCACATCTTCACTATTCTCAAATAGGGGTGCATCTGTGGAATTGGAAACTACCATAAATTTATTCTAAAGGTGAGTTCTCTTATAACAGAGTAATGCCCTAAATCTGTGTAACCTGGGGGAGGGGTGGCGTGTGTGTGTGTGCGTGTGTGCGTGCGTGTGTGTGTGTGTGTGTGTGTGTGTCTGTGTCCTTCGGGGGGTTTAGGTCTTATTTGCCTTGAGTGTGATGATGAACTGTCTAAATCCACTGAGATCTATTGTCTTTGAGTGACAGAAGCTATGACCATGTGCAGAGCCAGCCTAGACTTCGAACCTTGCTGCTGCATAGAAGTGGACCTCGCGGTAGTGTTCAGTAATGGATCCAGCAGCGTCGCTCTCCCTACCATCTCCTCTATTTAACGTATTTATTTTTGTCAATAACCTTGTTCTCTGCAAACTTCTCTTCTATCCTGGAAATTGAATGGCTTTTCTGAGTGCAAATATGGGGGTGTTTTGCACTTCACTCACCCTGACTTTCAGGCTGCCTCGATTGCCTGCTTTCTTGCCTCTTGTAAGGCAGGTGCTAGTGGAGTACAAAATATTTTTAGTGTTTGAGTTAAGACAAATATACCAAATTTTGAGCATCAGCCGTGTTTAATCTGAACCATCTCAAACATAGAGTATGGTTCATGTGGTAGAGGCATGTGAATTCATTTTGGGTCCGGCAGTCTTTTCTCAACCTTTCATGTTAGAGGAGCTGTATGTGCCTTCGATCTACAGCTAATGACATCATTTTATGATAGAAACCAAGACCAGGGTTATATGGCCCCTTCTCCCTTTGTTTCAAGGAAAGCAATGACTTGTGAAATTCTTTAATTTCATAAAACCTCAGGGGTGATTACAACTTGGAGCTGACTTTTGAAACATTTTTGACTGAGCAGTATATAAATAGAATGATGTAAATGTCTTCAGGACTAATTAGGACCTGTGTGGTCTAACATTTTGCTTTCAGTATTTGAAAAGTCGTCAAAAGACTAATGTTGACATGTGTCAGCCTAAAATACTAGACTGAAAAATAGGTGGTTTTTTTTTCCACCTTTGACATTTTCTATACTACATTTCCTAAACTCTAACCACTAAGGACTTTAGTGCAGGTACCTGCAGAGGCCAGATCCCTTGGATCTGGAGTTACAGGTGTTTGTAAGCTTCCCCACCTGGAACTGAACTCCTATCCTCTGTGAAAGAACCAAGGACTCTTATCTGCTGAGCCATTTTCCAGCCCCATTGGTGATATTTTTTCTCCAAATGAATGGTTCCTCAGTAAAAAGCTCAGTGGGAAGGCATAATAATGTTCCATAAAAGTACAAAATGTCTCGAGGAGAGGTTAGGATGTTATTTTATCACTTGTAAGGGAAAATGCAATACTCCTGCTTGGTGCTAAAGAAAGCTGACGTTTGTGAATCACCCATTTTAATTCTTTAATGTGTGTCTGGTACTTGGCAGGGTTGGGAAAAGTAAAAATAAGAGTGAACAGAGCATAAATGTGTAAAGATGAACACAGGATGCTTTGAATTGCAAAATCTCTTAGATATGGAAGGGAAATGAATTTTAATTTTCACTTTAGAAATCCTGTTTTCACACTGGTGTTACTTCTTGCAAACATATTCTCTGCAGGTAACAGAGTCATATTATTTGTGTTGAAATTCAGCAGTTATTCTTGGGTTGTTTCTTTCACTCTCTCCATGACGCAGAGTTATGGGTTAGTGATGATACTTTCCTGTGCTGTTTGGCGACGAAGATGGGGCTAGAAAAATTGATCCTAAGACACCATAGTAAATTTTCACCAAAAATATTCAAGTAAGCAGGCATGGCAAATGACATTGCCTTCTGTGTCGGCTTCTGAGCACAGTGCCATTAGACTGGAAATGACTTTATGTCCTATCCCCAGATATATATTCTGTTTTAGCATCATTTATTGCTGAGTAATTTCACAATATTAGTATATTCTGTTTCTGCATACTCTTGCTTTAAAAATTCATGGCTTTTAACATTTTCTCTTTTCTCTTTTGGTAATTGGTGACGTTGGTCCATAGTTAAAGGGAATTTTATGAAGTGTTAGTATTTAAATGAGCACTGTGTGGGGATAACGGTGTTGTAGAATTTTTAGTGTCCATAATTAATTCTGCATGTTTGTTTCAGAGTATATATAACATATAATTATATATATATTTCCCCAAATCACTCATCAACTTAAATTGTAGTTAAATTTTTAAGTGACAGCTTACACATTAAAGAAATAATTACATGACCACAGTGTAGCCCCCATTTTGGTACACAATGAGCCACTAATTATAAGCACATATTTTTCTCATTTAACTTTTTTGGAAAATATTTTATGAAAAGCATATTGCTAATCATCATGTCAGAAACCAAACTGTACTGGTAATCAAGTGGATTGAAGTTCATACTTGAGGATAAATGCCTTGTCTGCAGTGAATGTTTCTGATTGCAGTCTGTTATGAGTTTCATCAGGCTTGTCTCTTGGCTGCTTCTCTCTGAGCATTTTACTAAACAACAACATTTCACTCTCTTGATAAATCACTTTTATCTTGTGATCAAATTTTAATGTCAAAGGTCAAAATACAGCGTATCATAGAATGAAACACACTTATGTTTTACAGAATTTTCTTTTGCAATAGAACTATAGTGTGTACTTCCTTTGTATTATGAAAAATATAAGAATAAACAAGTCTTGGGGCTGGGTGGATGGCCCAGTGGGTAAGAGTGTTTGCTGTGAAAGGAGGAGGTCTAAGTTCAAATCCCTGGCACCCACTTAAAAGCAGAACATGGCTGTGCATGACTCAAATATCAGCATTGTGAGTGAGACAGGCAGATCATGGGAGCCTTCTGGGGGACACAGTCTGTGCCATCAAAACAGTGAGTTTCAGGTTTAGTGAAACACCTTGTCTCAAATAGTAAGGTGTCGAGCTATTGAGTGAGTCACTTGAGTCTGCATACATGACCTCTACATGAAGATTTGTGAGAATGCAAGCTCGCTCATTCGTATGTACATATGTACCCTTCCACATACACATACACCCAAAGTAAAAGATACTAAGAAGAATTCTTTTTCTTATCTGGTCATGTTGCATTGAAACTTTGACAGGGAAATCAGAGGCTTTGGGTATTGTTTTTGATATTTCCCTTTTGTCCTATATCACTTACGTCAAACAATGTCATTACTTACGAACCTGCATTTTCCACTCAGACATGAAAATGTGAAAAATCCTCAGTAAAGTCTATAGTTCTTGAATGTTCTATCCATGTAACAGGAACTTGCTTGGGTAAGAGGTATTTTAAAAGTAATACAAAAATTCAGTTTTAATTATCATGTAATTTTAACATGGAGTTTTAAATTTTCTGTTGGTATAATGAAACCAAGGATCCTTTCCGTAAGTTAAAATAGGAGTTAGTGGGGCTGGAGAGATGGCTCAGTGCTTAGTAGCACTTGCTACTGTTCCAGAGGACCTGCCTTTGCTTCCCAGCACCTAAGTCAAGCAGTTCACAACCACCATAACTCCAGCTCCAGGGAACCTGATGTCTTTTTCTGGCTTCTGTGGGCACTGACACTCAAATGCGTGCATGTGTGTGCCCGCACACACGTACACACACACACACACACACACACACACACACACCTACATACACAAGAATTTTAAAATATTAAAACAAAGGTCAATCAGTAAATAACAATAGTCCTATATTTTCATTCAACAACAATAAAACATTATTTTTGTACAAGTGTTTTGAAAAGAAACATATAGCATATTAGTATATTTGTTTTTTAAGGATTTGATATGTCACCATGATTTATCTTTTTTGGGTAATAGCGATAAATTATCTTTATACCTAGAATTGAGATTTGTAGAACTTAATAACACCTTGGTACTACGGCAGTACATAAGTCAGCAGTTGAATATCTTACTAGATTTGATGCATGGAGATGCCATTTTTGTTTTCATGTCACTGTGACACATGGTCAGATCGACTTTAGGTTGGAATAGAGATAAGATAATCAGTTCAACAGCCAGAGCACTCTTTGTGCTAAATCAAACCTCATTGTGCCAATTCAAATAGAGAGGTGGTTTTACTTTAGAAAATAAACTAAGCCTCTGAAAGAAAATGACTTTAGAACTCATTTTTCCATTGGCTGACTCTAAAACTGTCAGTTACCAGTTACTTCATACACTTTGATATATTCTTTGTTCCTGTAACATGGAGTCATAATTTAAAATTCTTTGGTTTACTTTGTTCACACTTTTACTTCAAGTATCATTCAATGAAACAATGATTTGGTACCTTTAGTGTACCTTAAGAGTGGTTGGCTTCTGCTCTTATTCATGTTGACTTAGAGTTGGGGCAGAGTTTCTCTGTAATCTAGGAGAGATTATGTCTCCCTGTGTGTGGTCCCAGGAAAGGACATCATTAATTATAAAAGGAACACCAGTGAGCCTTAACAGACTTCAGTCAGCCAGTGCCAGACATCTAGGATCTAGAAGTTGACTGAGTTGAGTATTTTGAAGTTTTTCAGAGAGAGAACTTCAGTAGAAGAGATGAGTATTAGCCTGTTTTCTGTGGCCACTTTTCATGGATCCTTTTGTAGACAAGATGTCTAATTTAACACTATTCCAACCATTGTTAATATTCTATTGCTTCATTTTTTTGAAATCATACATGTGTATATCTCTCTGTTTATATATATATGATTGTATATAAAACTATTAGATATTTTTATCTTAGCACTTAATTATTTAAAGATGGCACATAATGTCTATTACTGTGCTTCTAACAAACATTTTAAAGCAGATAAAATTAGCTCATTGTAATGATGATAGAAATCACATCATATTAAGAAACAATTCAGCAATCCACATCCTTAACTTTGAATGAGAATATGTGATCAAAACCAAGATAAAACAGTTTAAGTTATAGACAATGTCATTTTGAAGAATCTGTTTCACAATCTAAAGATCCATCATTTTAGTATGAGGCCTTAAACTATGCTCTTCTTAATTATTAAAAATAACTAGGTCTGGGGAGATGGCTCAGTGGTTAAGAGCACTGGCTGCTTTTGCAGAGGACCTGGGTTTGGTTTCCAGCACCCACATAGTGACTAACAACTGTGGGTAACTGTAGTTCCAGGGGATCCAACACCCTCTTCTGGCCTCCACAGGCATTGCACAACATGGGTACCCTGATCTACATGAGATGAAACAACTCATACACATAAAATACAAATAAAGAAATAAAAAACTAGATCTCAGAAAGAGTCAACCTATATATGCAAAATCTCTGTTTCCAGCTTTACGCTTGATTGGCTTTTCCGAAAAAAATGAAATTTCTTCTCTAATGGAACTTGCATACAGACAAATTTTAAGATGCTTATATTTAAATGAGTCACTGCATTTATAAAATTCTTAGGTTGAGAAGAACTTTCAAATGATAAGTATATTTTAGAAAGAAGGAAAATGATACTAAATAATGCCTGGCTATAAGAAGTATAAGCAAATAAATGAGTAAGCACGTAGGCAAATATACATATGTATCAGCTGTATAACATTGTAATTCTGATGTATATGTAGTCTATGAGAATCAAATGAGGCAGCTTTAGAAGACAATGCCGTGTGATCTGGATTGTGTAAAGTATTCTATGGTCTTGCTGTTTGAGAAGAGAATTAATATATTAATACTATTTGATTTTTTAAAGTTAGACATTTATGATAACATTATCAATATGACACAATATTCACAATAAGATAGTATCTAAACATAAGAAAAAGTCTCTGAAAATTTTTGTAAAATGACAAAAAAACTAATATGAAAGCAGGAATGATATGAAATATAAAATAAGTGCTACAACAAATATAATGGGTCCAGTTTCGTTTCTGATGCTATGACAAATACTCTAACCAAGAGCAGCTTTCAGGGGGAGAGTTGATCTGGATTTTAATTACAGATCACTGTCCATCATTGGGGAATTAAAGGCAGGAACTCAAGACAGGGACTTGAAGGAAGGCTGTTTGGCTATTTGCTTCCAAAGTTGGAACATTTAGGGAGGCCAGCCCATCCCCAGACCTGGAAGACATCTTGAGACAAACATGCTTGGGTGTGAAATGGACTGGGGTGGGGAGGAGGGGCAGGCAATTCCACTTGCAGAGCTAGTTTCTCAGTGAGCTCAAACAACATTCGATAATTTACCAATATACCACTATAATTTGCATTAAATAATGGGCATTGCAGTAACTCAAGGAATCAAACTTGCAAATAGGATTCATGGGACAATGGAACAGAGTGAGGACTGGGAAGAGAACGGGAACGATCATTTGCCAGCTACATATATAACAGGGTCTCATATCCAGAATCTGTCAAGAACTCAAATATTAAACATACAAAGAACAATAACACAATCATGAAATTGGTAAGTGAATTGAGCAGACCTTTGTAAAATGAGGAGACACCATTTGACCAATAACTACGTGAGAAAAAGTTCAGTATCCTTTATCCACAAAGAAAATGTAAGTCAAAACTATAGCTCACCTAATCAGAATGCCTATCATGAAAACAAAGAAGAAAATTGTAGGACAGAGGCAGGGGAAAATGAACCCTTGCACAGTGGGATATAAGTTAGTTCACCGCTAAGGACCTCTGTTTGCTGATGCCACAGAACCTTAAAAACCAAATGACTATGTGACTCGGCTATACCACTTCTGTGAATAAGAAATCTAAGCTAGCATTCAACAGAGAGACCTGTATCCCTGACACTGAAGTAACCACAGTTACCAAATTACGGCACCAACTAAAGGCCCAGCATACATAAACGGATGAAGAAAAGGTGGTTTATGCTCACGATGGAATTGAATCCAGACAGAAAGAAGAATGAAATTCTGTTACTTGCAGGAAAATGAGGGAACTACAGATCTTCCTGTTATGCAAAGGAAGCCAGTGTCATAAAGTACCACAAATGTTCTCCCATATGTAGAATTTGGAGGAAAAGAAAGAATTGAAAGTGAAGGGGAACTGTTGGAGACACCACAGGGCAGCCCGCAGGACAGGTGGAGAGACTTACAAAAGTTAGCAGAGAAGGTATGAACCAAGTATACAAAACCCATCGCTTTATATAGTGATGCATTCTAAAAAGGAAACAAGGAGTTCCTGTCACAGCATCGATCTGTTGAAGTGTGGTGGTAAATCTGACCGGAAACTTCTGTGCAGGGTTATGATCTGGAGAAAATCCACTGGTATATGTGTTGGATTAAGTGTATATATGGCCATTTGGTGAGTTGCACCTAAAATATGTTATAAATGCAGAGTTAACTCTTAGCCTCTACAATCTATGGTAACTTGAATTTCTTTAAGAATTAGAAAAACTAACAGGCCAAGATGAAAGAGGAAGCTGGTATTTACAAATTAATATTAGAATGGAGGAAAAGGAGGACTCTTCAGAGGAGGAAGTCATAGAGAAGAATGCAATAATAATGAGGAGAGAAAGGATGTTCTTCATGTACTATAGGAAGACAGTATTTCAACAAAGTGGGTGTGATGCATAATAGATGCTTCATAGAAAGTAAGTGGATGAAATGTAGAATCTGAGACTGGAGAGATGGCTCAGTGGGTAGGGTACTTGCCACACAGGCATAAGGACATGAGTTCAGATCCCTAAACCCACATAGAAGCAGGGTTCAGTAGCATGCGTCTGTAATCCCAGGTTTCCTATAGAGAGATGGGAAGTGAGACAGGAAAATTCCTGGAAGCTCCTGGGTCAGCTAGCCTGGGAAAAGACCTCACCCCAAACAAGGTGGAGGGTGAGGAGCGTCACCCAGTCTTCCTCTGAGCTCTGCACACAGTGTAGTACCTGTGCATCTGCATTCACCTCTCCCTCTCTCTTCTCTTTTTCTTTCTCTATCACTCTCTCTCATGCATATATACAACAAAAAGTAGAACTTGATGAATTTGTTATTTAATTTCAAAGGATAATAAGAAGAAGATAAATTCTAAGTCTTGAAAAGTAGTCACAGGTAAAGATTGAAGAGAATGCTGGACCAAAGCATAATGGAACACAACAAAATGGCCATGGCTTTAAGAAGAGAATGGCGATTTAAAGGATGTTTTTTTTTTAATTTCAAAGAGGCTATATTCAGAAGAATTTCATCTTGAAATCTTACGAATCTTTCCCCTGCTGTTGTTGTGGTGGAGAGACAGGGACACATTTCTTAGCTGGAACCACAGAATCCTTCACTAACGCTGATCTTCAGACTTGAATTTGGGCTCTCTTCTTTTCATGTAGGGTCCTAGGTAGCTCAGCTAGATAACTCCAGATATTTCTTGAGAGCAACTGTGAACTAATGAGCTTTTCATATGGACAAAGAAATGTGAAGAGAAATAGACTCAATCATTGGGTCAAAGAGAAGCCAAGCACTTAAGGCAACTGGGTCAGTAAGCACAGAAAACAGAATTTTATAGCTCTTCCTCCAGGATTCATGCTTGAATAGTAAACCGTGGGTGGGCAAGGCTCCACAGAGTTGGTGCCCACTGGTTTCAGAGCCATCCAGTCTAGCCTTCATGACTCTAAGCACAGTTATCAAAATGTGCTGTTGGTATATCCTATTAGAGCCAGGAACTAGCATTTAGCGTTTCCCATATGCTAACTCTAAAATAGAATTAAAACACTATGCTTATTAATTCCAAGGCCCACTGCTCCTTATCCAAAATGTCATCATTTTTTCCTCTATATCTAACTATCATAAAATTTATATTTTCTAGCACAGCACACCAAGGATTAGGTGACAAATCAAATTAACAGCAATAAGATAGCCTAAAAAATAGCATCATTGTATTAAAATAGACTAAATTTGAACAATGTAAATTCCTTGTATTTAAATTACCATAGAGAGATTATATTGTAAAAGAGAAAAATTATAAATTAAATTTCAAAGGAATTTAAAACCAAAATTGTGTGCTCCTGTTTTTAAAATTAGTTTATCTCAGCCAAGGCTGTCATGCCTTAATGTTAGTGTGAGATGAGAGTTCTGCTTTTTCTATGGCTTACTCTACCTTCCACTTGAATGTGAGCAAATGAATATCAAATGACTTGACTTTATTCCCTCTTGATTCACATGTCTGTTTTAATATTTTAAAGCGTCAAATTTAAGAGAACACATATGAATATGTGTCCATGTGAAAGTTAAGATAATGATATGAATTTCAGCAGTAAATGTGTTCCATATTGTGGTTTCTGTTACTATTGTGGTGAGTCAGTTATACTGAAGGGATATGATCCAGAGATGCCCTAGACACAGAACTACCAGGAAGTGTGTTCCCAGGTTTGCCCACTCATTCCCTAGAAACCTACTGTAGCTACGATTCCAAGGGGCTTGGCTATTTTCTGAGCTGGTGGCTAATGATGCTGCTGTTACTGGAAATTGTGAGGAGTTCCATTCCATCTGAGTCATACGTTACTGGGGAAACTGGTTTCCCTTTTTGGGGTTCTTAGGTTAATTAATATAATTCAAGAACTGCCCAAAAGGCAAAACCAGGTCAAATGGTGAGTTCATTTTTAGATTTTTAAGAGTTCTCCACACTGCTTAGGGATTGAATGAGTTTGCACTTCCACCAGCAGTGAACGAGCATTTTTCTTTCCCTCAATCCTCTCCATCTTGATCTTAAGATGAAATCTTAAAGTGATTTTACTTTGCATTTCCTTGATTATGAATGATGTTGAATCCTTTTTATTATGTTTCTCAGCCATCTTTATTTCTTCTTTTGCAAACTCTCTGCTCAGATTCTTAGGCCATCTTTTAATTGGATCACTTGTTTCCTTGATTTTTTGTTTTTTGAGATCTTTATATATTCTGGTTGTTAAACCTCTGTCAGACATGTCACTGGTGAAGATTTTCTCCCACTCTGTAGATTTCCTCTTCACTTCCTTCATTGTGTCTTTTGCTGTACAGAAGCTTTTTAGTTTAATGAGGTCTCACTTGTTGATTATTGACCTTAATTCCTAAGCAGCTGCTGTCTGATTTAGAAAGTCCTTTCCTATACCTATATCTTGTAGGTTATTGTCAGTAATTTCTTCTAACAGTTTCAGAGTTTCAGGTTTCACATTGAGGTCTTTGATCCACTTGGAGTTGACTTTTGTGCAAGGTGAAAGGTAAGTGTCTAGTTTCATTCTTCTACATTTGGAGATCCAGTTTTGACAGCACCATTTGCTAAAGATGCTGTCTTCATTGAGTGTTCTTGGCCTCTTTGTCAAATATCAGGACTGAAATTGTATGTACTCATGTTTGAGTCTTCAGTTGTGTTCCATTGATCTATGGGTCTACTGTTGTGCCAGCACATGCTGTTTTTACGACTATTGCCCTGTATGATACATTTTGAAATCTGGTATAGTCATTCCCTCAAGCATTGCTCTTTGTCCTCAGGGTTTCTTTGGCCATCTGGAATATTTTGTGCTTCCATATAAATCTTAGAATGTTTTTTCTAATTATGTAAAGAATGTCATGGGGATTTTGATTGACATTTCATTGAGTCTATAAATGGCTTTTGGTAGGATGGTCATTTCATTATTCTTATTCATTTTTCTTCCGATTCATGAGCATGGGAGGTCCTTTCATCTTCTGGTGCCTTCGTCAATCTCTTTCTTTAAAGATTTTAAAATTTCATTGTCGATGTCTTTATTGTCTTCGGTTAGGGTTACTATGAGATACTATTTTAAAACTATTGTGAATGGGATGATTTCCATGTTCTCTTTCTCCAAGTGCTTATTGTTGCTATATAGAAAGGCTACTGATTTTTGTAGATTAATTTGTAACCTGCCACTTTACTGAAAGTGTTAATCATTTCTAGGAGTTTACTGGTGGAAGTTTTGGGCCTCTCTTAGGTATAACATCATATAATCTGCAAAAAGCAATAATTTTCTTTTTTTCCAATTAGTATTCACTGAATTTCCTTTTCTTGCCTTATTGCTCTAGTAAGAGTTTCAAGGACTATATTGAAAAGGAGTGGAGATGGTGGACAACCTTGTCTGGAACCTGGTTTTGATGGGGATGCTTCCAGTTTTTCTTTATTTAGAATGATGTTGGATATGGGATTTTTGTATATAGCTTTAATAATGTTGAGATATGTTCCCTCCAGTTAAACTCCCTCTAGGACTTTTAACATGAATGCGTGTTGAATTTTGTCAAAGGATTTTTGTGCATTTATTGAGATGACCTTGTTTTTGTTTTTAAGTCATTTATATGATTTATGACATTTATTGACTTATGTATATAGAATCATTCCTGCATCTCTGGAATAAAGCTGACTTGATCATTGTGGATGATCATTTTGATGAGTGTCTATATGTGGTTTGCAAGCATTTTATTGAGAATTTTTGCATCTATGTTCATTAAGGATGTGAGTCTATAGTTTTTTTTACCTGATTTAGGTATTGGAGTGATGCTGGCTTCATAGAAGGAATTTGAATATTCTCCATCTGTTTCTATCTTTTTGAATAATTTTAAGAGTATTGAATATAGATCTTTGAATGTCTGGTAGAATTCTGCTGTGGATCCATCTGTGGCTTTTTTAGTTAGGATGTTTTGTATTACTGTTTCAATTTCCTTATATGTTGTGGGTCTGTTTAAGTTGTTGATCTGTTCTTGGTTTAGCTTTGGTGATTCCCATGATTTTAGATATACATCCACTTTTTAAGGTTTTCAAATTTAATAGCATATAGATTTTTAAGGTAATGTAATGTTCTGTATATTTTTCTTGTCTGTTGTGATGTTTTCCCCTTTCATCACTGATTTTGTTGATTTAGAGTTGCTCTTTCTTTCTTTTGGTAACTGTGCTGAGTCTGTCTGTCTTGTTTACCTTTTCAAAGAAATAGCTCTTGAATCTATCAGTTCTTTGTATTGTTTTCTTTGTTTCTATTTCATTAATTTCTTCTCTGTTTTTTGTTATTTCTTCTTATCTACTACATATAGATTTCATTTGTTGTTGCGTTTCCAGAGTCTTGAGTTGCAATGTTGTCATTTACTTGTGCTCTTTCTGAGTTTTTAATGTATTCACTTAGAGCTATAACCTTCCTGATTAGGACAGCTTTTAAAGTGTCCCAGAGATTTTGTTGTGCTTTTGTGTGTATTATTCTTTTCATTGAATTACAGGAGTACTTTTATTTCTTAATCTCTCCTTTGACAATTTATCATTCAGGTCTGTGTTGCTTAATCTCCATGATTTCATGAAGTTATTAAGGCTTCATCTGATGTTGATTATCTGCTTTATTGCATTGTGGTCTGATAGAATGCACAGAATTATTTCAATTGTTTTGCATTTGTTGAGGTTTGTTTTGTGCCCCAGTGTGTGGTTGATTTTGGAGAAACTTCCATGGCATGCTGATTAGAAAGTGTATTCTTTGGTGCTTGGGTGGAATATTTGATAGAAGTCTGTTCGGTCCATTTGATGTATGGTATTGTTCAGTTCAGATGTCTCTGTTTATTCTCTGCCTGGTTGACCTGTCTGATGGAGACTGGGTTATTGGAGTCCCCTACTATTAGTGAGTTGGTCTTAATTTGTTTCTTAAAGTCCTGTAGTACTTTATGAAGTACTTTATGAAGTCGGGTGCATCAGAATTTGGTGCATATACGTTCATGATTGTTGCATTGTCTTGGTTAATTGTTCCTTTACCAAAAGGACTCATACAATTTCAGAGATACTTGTCCATCCATGTTTGCAGCCGCTGTTTTCACCAAAGCTAAGAGATGGAAGCAACCTTAGTGTCTCTCAACTGACACATGGATAATGAAAATGATACTTTTACACAATGGAGTTTTACTCAGCAGTAAAGAAAGACAAGATCATGAAATTTGCAGGTAAATGGATGAAACAAGAAACTGTTATGCTAAGTGAAGTAACACAGACTCAGAAAAACAAATGATGTATATTTTCCCTCACATGTGGATCTTAGTGCCAAATCCTTGAATGTGAATATATGTTCTGATGTAACTGTAGGAACCATGATAATGGAAAGGAACTAGGGATGTAAAAGGAAAGAAGGAATCTGAGAAGGAATAATTCTTCCTACTAAGGAAGAATTGGATAAAATGGGAGTGTGTAAATGGTAGAGGGAGGGGAGGCTATACAAGGAACTTTGGGGACAAAGGGTAAAAAGGAGTTCAAGAGAGATGGACCATAGATGATGAGTGTTATCAAGGGAGAAATGGGGAAAATGGGGACACTTTAAACAGGGAAGGCATGGAAGGAAGGTTTGAGAGAGGGAGGGAGGGAGGAGAGGAAGAGAGAGAGAGAGAGAAAAAGAGAGAGAGGGGATAAATAATACCTATCAGAGGGAATCATATTATTCCAACAGTCTAGTAACAAATTACACATACAGTTTCTCTACATGAGTCCATGTGCATATCTGAAGGCTACATAACAAGAAACAGTGCCAGACAGGAGAAAGTTCCTTTGAGTTGTTGGTCAGGGTGATGCAAGAGACTCCCAAATGTACACAGGCTATTGTCCCAGCCCTTGATTCCCTCTAAGAACTTAATGGTAAGACCCTATTGCTGAAGACCGAACATACTTTGGAGACTGGATTTGGGGCAACGGAGCTGGAACTGACCTGGAAACCACTTCCCCTGAAGGTTAGTTCTCATAGCTCTGTAGGGCACTATTCAAGGTGTTAAGGAGGAACATCAATTGGTGGTCCAGCACCAGCTTCAAGACTAAATAACCACATTGGCAACAAGCAGAGCACACAGCACTGGTGGAGTGGCACTTTTGTCTTGGGACGATCAACAGCTGCCTAATTGGACTAGAAATGCATTAAATGGGAGGAAACTCATGTGTGGTACTGTAAACATAACTAAATGCACAATATACATGGCTGGGAGGTCATAGATTGTAGAGAAATCCCCAAGACGTCTCTAGGCTAATGTAATTTCTTACTATGTACAAAATATGTGGCCTTATATTCCAGATACATATCCCAGTCACCACTCATCAAACAAGCTTCTTTTGCACCAGGTGAAGATTACTACAGAGTGCCAGAACTGGTCACACAGAGACGGTTTCTGTGAAGTTTTCAAGCCTAAGTGGCACATCTATAATGCAGCCTCTACACCTGTGACCCACAGAACATCGTACGAGGGTAAAGAAGTCACTAATGAATCTCTCAAATCTCATTAGTGAAACTGTCTCATGCAACAGAGGGCCAGGAGCACAAAAAGTAAAAAAATGGCCAATGCATAGAGATTAAGAGTCTGCAGACTTATAGTTCTTGTACAGGACTTTACCCACCCGTGGCTCAGGGACCATTGCAGAAGAGGGGGTGAAAAAATGGCAAGAGCCAGGGAGGTAGTACATGATCATATGGAAGTAGGATCCTACAAGCTCCTGGATTCCTGATCATATGAATCTACAGCAATGTGGGTAGCAGGCATGGGACCCATGCAAACTCAAGCAGGCAAACACTCATCGTAGAACTAGGACAATGGAGAGCAGACCCCAATCTTAGAAGGAGAAATAATGGCAACTAATTACTGCTGGGTGAGGGAGAGCTGATCTTCTTAAAGTCAGGGAATCTAGATAGACTGACTGAACCTCAGTGGAGGTTGTGCTGAGAAATGTCTGGGGACACTAACTTGACACAATAGGTCTTAAAACAGATAACAGAATGTCTAGATTCCAGTTGGGGGGCTATGGGGTTGTGCTGGAGGGGAAGGAGTTATAAAGATGATTTAAGTTTGGTGGAGATGTTCTATATGAAATACACAAAGATTCAATATAAATAATAGAAAAGAAAAAGAATTGCTCAAAAGGAAGCTTAAGGACAATTTATCAGAATTTAGAAGAAAAACTTCAGGGCAGGCAAGCTGTACACCTTGGCAACTGCCTGGAGGAAGACATGGAGGCAGAGAAAGAGAAAAAGGCATTCTCTTTGAGTTAAGCCGGCATGGAGATCAGCCACTTGCTGGATAAGGAGCCACATTGCAGGGAGGGCATTTTAGAGGAATGAAACCCAAAGTGCCAGGGAAAACATGCCTCTCTACACAGGCTGATTACAAAGGTAAAGTAACCCATTTCATTAAAGAAAAATTCTTCCTTCTTTCTCTTTAGTGTGGGTTAAGGTCACCCTGTTTTGCTACTTGAGGAGTGGTCTCACCTACCTGAGGGGTGATCTCTTAGTTAGGTAACTGTAGTGCCCAATGAGAAGGTTAGGTCTGCACCCAGGTCAGAGACTCTGTTATCTTCTCCTAAATTAGCATCCCGCTGCTATACCTGAGGGTGTGACCAAAACCCTAGTCCAGACACTAATCTCTTTTGGTGAACAGCTTTGGAAGTGGATTTCGGGATTTTCATGATGGGAATGGATAATATCTAGTCCCCAGTTCAAGTCCATTTCCTAAATGATTTTAGGGATTCAACTCTTGATGGGGAATGCTAGGTAGCTAGATAGGGTTAGTAGCCAAGGAGGTCGTTGAAGATGGACCCTTACTTATGGTTGCTCTGGACCCAACCTTCTGTTTCCCTGATAACACTAGAAACAAAAAATCACAACCACCCCTCCTCAGGCTTGCTGGTCAAGGAGCAGAGTCCCTCTGGCTTCAGTGGAGACACGCATATCATCAAACCCTGGAACATTGCATAATATTGTCTCATCCTCCTTACTCCTTAAGAGTAATTCAGCTGTGTCTGTCAGTCACCTCACCAGGAGTCAACCCCACAGGAAATATTATTCACCTGAAGACATGCTAAGGGGACGGGATGCATGATTTTACCTTTAATGAGACAATGTGCTTTTCCTTCCCAGAAGCCTCTCCCTTGGCCAGTCACTCAGAACAATTTGATTTCTTTCTTTACTTCCGTTGCTGAAACTCCCTGCTGGCATGGCTTTTTTTCTTCTCCTTTTCTGCCTTCCTCTTCTTGGTAGTCATTCAGACTCATAACCTACCACAGAGATTTTCTCTCAAACGCTAATGAGATTGTCCTTGAACTTCCTTCCAAGTCTATTTCTAAATTCTTTCATTAGGAAGACTAAGAGAAGGGATGGGACCAAAGATATGACTCGGGGGTTAAGAGCACTGGCTGCTCTTGCAGAGGACCTGGGTTTGATTTCTGGCATCCACATGGGGACTGACAACTGTCTGTAACTCCAATTTCAGGGGATCTGATGCCCTCTTCAGGTCTGTTGGGTATTACAGGACACAGGTGTACATGCAGGCATAACATACACATAAAGTAAAAATAATACATAAAATATTTTAAAAAAGAAGACTAAAAACTCAAAAAGGGAACCTGAGTTTTCGCAGAAGCAACACCATGTGCACGGATCACAGGTCTGGAGCCGCAGGGTTCGCAGTCTGCTCTGCTGGGTTTCAGTCTTGCTTTGAAGTCATCTCTTTGGTCTTTGCATCCATTCCTGCCTTTCGGCAGGGGAATACTTACTTTTGTCATTTTATATATCAATATGTAGTTTTTATTTTATAGGGGCCCATGACTAAGAGAGTCCCTTGAATCTTAGTAGAGACTTTAGACATGGGCTTTAGAGCAAACGATTGCGGATTTGAGGGATCTAGAAAGCTTTTCACATTGTGAGATGATCATGAGACTTTGGAGAGCCAGAAGTGGATGTTATGATCCAAAACATATGTTTGAGTGGCAACTGGTAAAGGAGAGGATTGTGATGGATGGTCTCTTGGAATTGCCTAGGGGATGAGTGAAGTCTCTGTGCATGTCTGGGAGGGCATTTCCAGAGACGCTAAGTTGCTGGGTGGACACCTCCCCTGAATATGGGCAATGGCATCTCATCAGCTGATGGTCTGGATGGAATAGAAATGGAAATGGAGAACATCAGGCAAACATCAGGAGTCTCTTTCACTGTATGACATGAATTACTCTGCCATGGCCTTGCCGCCATGATAGACTGAAGCTTCTGAGGTTATAAGCTAGGATAAATCCCTCCTCCCTTAAATTTCCTGTAAGATCTTTTGGTACAGAGGAGAAGGTAACTAATAAAGGCTTTTGTCATTTGGACATCTTTGTTCCTGTTCAAGCTATTCCTTATTCTTTAAACTATGTTGGAACATTTAAGATGAGACCTCTCCTCAGCAAGTTTTAGGTACGAAATAAGGTACTATTACATGTAGGCACAATACTGTACAGAAAATCTCCAGAATTTACTCATTTCAATATTGAAAGTGTATACATGTTGAACATTTCCCCATCTTCCTATGTAGACCAGGCTAGCCTCAGACTCACAGAGATCTGCCCGCTTCTGCCTCCTGAGTGCTGGATTTGAGGTGTGTGCCATCGTGCTTAGGAATTTCAAGTTCTTGATATATACCTAAGTGCAGAAAGTTTGGACAACATGGTAGTTCTTTTTTTATTTTGGAGGAATATTCATACTACTGTTTACAATGTTTACACCATTTTCTCTTCACACCAATAGGGTAAAAGGTTCCAATTTTCTCACATCACATTTATATATAAACGTTACAACTATATATGCTAATATATACATATTACACTCAGAAATATCATCACTTGCCTTCTTGATGAACAGATGGTGTTAATTTTAATTAAGTCCAATATTTCAATCTTATATTTCATAGTTAGTGATTTTTTTATAATTAATTTTTTTATATCCTTTTAAGTTGTATGTATATCTAATGCCACAAAGATGTTTTTCTGTGGCTCCTGAATCTTGAAGTTTTATTCCTGCTTGAACTTTCACTTTTTAACTCATGGTGTATATGGTACTTGATTTTGTGTTTAGTGAGAAGGGTCTGATGTGTGTTGTTGAGTAAGGATTTCCATTTGAATCTGCAGAATTTATGAAGAGGCCTCTCACCAAAGAGAAGCTCCATCCCAATGCTACATTAATCTGCGTGAAGGCAGAGGCAAACAGCTCTGCCTTGTAGAAAGTTCACTTCTTAAAAATTTCTACCATCTGCACTGACTGTATTATAAGTTGGGGTTAAAAAATCATGTGGGTCTTTTTCAGGACTTTCAACCCTATTCAGTTCTTCTCTTCCTGCATAAGGTACACATGTTATACCACATATTTATTTTATACACAAATACACAGAAACATTGCTGCATCGCAGACATGCACATTTGCATGTATGTACACTTATTCATTTTACTAATGAATTGAAATAGATTTTCTATATATATCAAGAATATTTTATGTGTTGTCTTTTTAGTCTGTTATTGAGATTATGTTAATTGATTTCCAACTGTTGTGTCAAACTTGAATACCTCAAATAAACCTAAATAGCTACTGTATGTCATCCTCATACATATAGTGTATGCCTGATTTAAACTTTCTAATATTTTAGGATTTTTTAAAAAAACATATGCACATTAGAAAATTAGGGCATATATTTATGGTTTTGGTACAATCTTCTAAAGAATGGGATCAGGGTTTTGTTGACTTTGCATGTTAGGTAGGAGGCATTTTCTTCTTTTCCATAAACATTCATCTGTATAACCGGAGTCATTTCTCTCAAGTACGTGGAATGACTTATTGGTGAATGCATCTGAGTCTCTCTGTGTGTTTACTTGTTTCTGTTTTCATTAGAGATTTATTCTTCAATATTTTTCAATGATGCTTATATATGGGAAACTCCAGATTTTCCATTCCTTTCATTTGTTTTGGTAATTCTTTTTTTGTATTTCAAAACTTTGTCACTAACAAATAAAATTTCAATTTGGGGGGTAAATTGTTGATCATCACAGCCTCATGTTCTTATTTTCATGATTCTGGATCTGAGATCATGCTTTCTTTGTGCTGATGTTAAATTTTCTTCTTTTCATCTCTCCATCTCTGCATTCTTTTATTCATTTCTAATCAGGTAACTTTCACCACTTTTGTAATTATTCTATGTTTCTAGCTATTTCTCTTTTATTGTTTTTTACATCTTTTATTTGTCATTCATATCATATGCTTGATATGATATGACTTAAGACAGACAGATACTCTCACCATTGTGGATTGGCCTTCCTCAATTTTTGATGTATGTCTCAGGCTGTTGATTAGCTTCTAGACATTACTGGAGAAAAATTGGAAAAGTTTGCTGGTTGTATCTGTCTCGTCATTTGATTCTAAATTTTCTCTGCTTTTCATTGTGAGTACATTTTGTGAGATTTAAAAACAATATAAAGTAGTAAGTGAGGACCAGTGAGTATAATATGATCTATCTGAAACAAACTGCACAAACATTTAATTATCTTTGAATGAGAAAATAAGATGTTGAGGATTCAAACCACCCTCTCATTGTTAACACTATTAACAAAATTACTGACATAAGCACAAGAAGAAAGGAATCAGGATAATGGGGTTGAAGGATGTTAATTTTAAATTAATTAACATCATTATTTTATGTGTCTGCGTATTTTGCCTGCATGTATGTAAGTGTACCTATGTTTTACAATGCCCATGGAGGCTAGAAAAGGGTGTTGGATTCCCTGGCACTGCAGTTACAGATGGTTGTGAGCTTCCATGCCGGTGCTGGGGCAAACCCAGGTTTTCTGCAAGAGCAGAAAAACTCTAAACTCTGAGCCATCTCTCCAGTCCCTAAGGCGAATATCATCATCATTATTTATTTATTTATTTTTTGATACAGGGTCTCCCTATAGCCCCAGATGGCCTGGAACCTATTATGTAGATCAGGTTAACCTCAGCCTGACTGAGATCCACCTGCCTTTGCCTCCTGATTACTGGGATTAAAGACATGTGCCACCAAACCTGGCACTGATTATTAATTTTGTAAGGTTTTTTTCCTCAATATTATGAAGTCAAAACCACTGCACTATACAACTCTAACGTGTTAGCAGCCATGCTTGCCCTGTGGAGGACTCACCAGGAGGAAGGCAGAATTTGAGCGTGTATCTCAGAGAAAACTAGAGGTACCTATGGGCTGATGAGGGTGTGGCAGCTTCTGGTAGCTCAAAGGGATGCATTCACAGCAGCCACTAAGGGTACAGAGATTGTAATCACAGAATTGAGTGCGACCAACAGCAAGTGGGCGTAGAACAAGACCCAGAGCTCTGGAGCAGGGTTCCCTGGAAATTAGAGCTTATACGTTTATGCTTCAAACTACGCAGTGTGGTTTATGGAAATTGTTTGCTATCTAGCAACAGAAAACCAGTGCATGGGGTTTTCTTTTGTCCACAAAAATTAAATTAACTTTGAAAGACATAAACATAATAAGGGAGTAGGAGTGAGGTGTGCTATACTGTGGTTAGAGACCCAAGAGAGAGAGCAGAGGCCTGCAGTGCTCTGAAGCCAGTTCATCTGTGTAAGCTTTGTTTCCACTAGCATAAAGCGATCCAGTAGGGCTCACAGGGAAAACTGGGTTATTTATCTGTTAGTTCAGTCTAAGTCCATCCAAGTTGATGCTCGAGGACTGAGATACTATAAACTGGATTTCTAGATTTCCTGGAGTCTTCTTAGATTTTGAGAGAATGGTGGATTTAGAGCTCAACTGGAAGTAGGAACAGGAGAAAGGGTCTTCGGGTCTTCCCTCAGTATTGCTCCAATAGCAGTCTGTGGACCCAACATCTCACCCCTGGGCCCTCCGGACACCACTGCTACTGTTCTGATGTAAGCCACTAAAAGGTATTCCTTGAATTATTGCCATAGTCATTTAACACATGTTTTAGTGCGTGTAAGTGTGTGTGTATATTCGTGTGTGTGATGGTGCATATATGTGTTTGTGCACATGAATATGTGTGTGTGTGTGTGTGCAAATAGAGGCCAGATGTCAACCTTTGGTTTTGTTCCTCAAGACACAATCCATCCTGTTTCTGAGACATGTCTCTCACTGACCTGGAACCCCATTTTGGCAGGGCTGGCTGGCCAGCCCCAGGGATCTGCCTGTTTCTGCCTCCCCAGTCCTGGGATTATAGGCGCACTCCTCCAAGCCTGGCCGTTTTACGTGGCTTTGGGGTACTGAACTCAGGTTCTCATCTTGCACAGCAAACAAGTACTTTACCAACTGAGGTATCTCTCTAACCCTGCCATAGTCTTTTAATTGACCTTCCTGCGTCTACCTCCATGCTCTGAATCCAAAACCAGAAGCTCGCATTACTCCTTAATTCAGATTTCTGTGTACACATCATGTTCCCTAATGAAGTCTAGCACAAAACCCTGTCTTAAAAACGAATCTCATTCTCATTCACTGTCTTCATTTCCTCCCTTCCCACTTGATTATCATTCATTTATTCAAACGTGATATTTATTATTATAATTGTATTGTCTAATTTTCTTTACTGCTTGCATTTCTAGGGCCTGGACCAGTACTTGGCCTTTACAAAATTCAAAACAAATATTTGTTGCTAAGGTAAATAGACACGAGACAACCTTGTGGAGCAAAGCCAACTCATGAACATCACAGATCAAGTATATAAATCTTAGAGACAGAAACTGAGGACCAAGAATAAGAATGGGCATAGGACATGCTCACTCCCCCGACAACAGCTTCTGTGCCAGAGTCAGTATGACTTGGCATACAGATCTGCTGCTCTGTGTGGTCTTGGGGGCCTTTGCACTGTGTAGAAATGATGGCTGAATAGATTATTCTCCTCCATAAGAGGTGCTTACTGTATTCTGCTTTTATAGAGAAGGTCTTAAATGCAAGTCAGCGATCTCATCTGAAGCTCAACCAAAACCAAAACCCAAAGTAAAAAAAATGGACTTTGTTAGAATTGTGGATGAAGAGAACGAACAGCAGTGTTATGGTTAGACTGTGTCTCTGTGAAACACATCTGGCATAAATCACTTTAGTGGGGAAAGATTTCTTTTTAGCTGAGTTCCAGAGGACAGTTCTTGCCTCTGTTTGTTCTGGGCCTGTGGTGTGCAGAGCTGATGGCTTCAGGAGCATGTGTTAGAAGATACTCACCTTCTGATGGACTGAAGGCAAAGAAGTGAACAGGACAACTTGTGATCTTCAAAAGTGCTCCCCTAGTGAACTTCAGCTAGTCCTTACCTCCCAAAGCGTCTGCCATCTTTGAAAACAGTGCTACCACCTGGGAACTAAGTGTTAGAAATGAAAGCCTGAGGGAGACATTTCAGATTCACGCACAAACTGTAAGAGAAGCCTAATTTTGTATTTGCTAAAAGTTTTTGACCATATGTGACTTTCAATTTGTTAAGCTCATTTTCGACTTTTCCCACCTAGGAAACCAGAGTGACACTATCTGGAGGACACAGAGTCTGCTATGAAAGCTCACCTTCCTCCAGCCATGTTTCCCAAGCGTTTCTCCTGGAACTTATTTTATATTTCAAATATTCATTCCTTGCATTTGTGTGTCCTTGCTTACTGCCAGAAATGCCTTTCTCCCTCTTTACTTGGGATAGTTCTGTGAGTCTTTGAGACCCAGTCTAAGCACGTTTTGAACGGTGACTTTTGCTGGGAATCCAGTCTTCTTTGATGGTCTTCCAACATTTGAAATCTTCGTATTTCAGTCTGCACTGAGTGCTGACCGTGTGTGTCTGTGTTCTTCATTCCACATGACTCTCCACAATTTCTTCATGTTTGCAGTATGTGGATTTATCTATTCTTTAATTTATTTAGCAATATCCTGACTGTTATGTATTAGGGATCCAATGAATGTTCACAAATAGATGAGGATACCTAGACTTAGGTTATGTCTGACAATACTGACCTACTTTGCAAATGAGTTTACAAGGTGACCCTTCAGAATAGAGAACACACTAATCTTGCTCACTCAGGATTCTGTGTGACTTGAAAAATGAGATAATATAGAGAAGTCCTTTGAAAGAACGCTCATTAAGCACGAAGTGTTTTCACAAGGTAGGGACAGAGGAGAGGCTGGTGAGCGCCTCTCTCTCTGCTCTTCTTACCTCACTTCGCTCATGCATTTATCTCCATCTTTTTCAACCCCTGCCCAAGTTTTTAACCTTTCTGTCTCTTCTCTAAGAGTACATTTCTAAATATTTCCTTAGAAAAGTCATCACCTAATACCAGTGTATTTACAGTCAAACATTATAGTTGCAGTTTCTTTAAAGCACAGCATACTGGCAGCCGCTTCATGCCCCTGTAGTCCTAAATCTCCTCTCCTGTCTCTGCTGGGCTTCAGTGGGTCCCTGCTTACTTTAATCAAACTTTCAGTCTGAGGTCTAGTTTAGAATTTTCTCCTTCCCATTTAACTTGATTTGAACGTAAGGTATGACCCATTCTCAGAGAAATGAGAGAACAGGAGCATATAGGCCCCATTATTCTTTTAAAATACTCAAGTACAGTGAGTTATGTTTTTTTGTCTACACACATATACCTGTCAAGAGGACACATTCTAACTTTCCTCTTATGCTTGGATTTGATATGTTAGCAGAAAGTTTCCTTTCCCATACTAAGTCTACATTTTTTGTGTGTGTGTGGGAGAGATTTGAGACAGGGTCTCCCACAGTCCCAGCTGGCGTGGGACTCCTTAGGTAGATCAGGCTGGCATTGATTTCACAGAGATCTTCACGTCTCTGCCCAGTGTAGTTGCTGACTGGCCTTAAAGACTTTCTTTTGCCAATACTTTGTGTCTGTGTGGTCTTCTCTGGTGAAATACCTCACTACATTATATATATATATATATACACACACACACACACACACACACACACACATATATATATATATATATATATATATAATTTTTTTTGGTGCTACAATACATTTTCACTTTGCACCCTCTACCTTGCCTGCAGTCCGTCCCCTTTTACATTTCCTTTCTATTTCTCATGAAGTCAGCGACATAGTATTGAACTGCCCTTGCCTGTCACTTGACTTATTGTTTTGTTTTTTAAAGAGAGATAGTCTAGAGACAAAAGTTAAACTCCTAACCAAATGGGTGCCATGTGATAGCCCTGGGCCAAACATAGAACAGAGGCAGCTGGGGGTTCATTAAAAAAAAAAACTATATATATATATATATATATATATATATATATATATATTTATATTTGAGGTATTTCACCAGAGAAGACCGCACAGACACAAAGTATTGGCAAAAGAAAAGTCTTTATAGCTGGCCAGTGACTACGCTGGGCATTTTGGTCCCAGGTACAGTGCCAGGCCTTTCTCAGGGTAAGTTTTAATACAGGGGAAAGAAAAACACATATGGGGCAAGAAGTTTAAGTTCCCAAGCTTAGAAGTAGTACACCTCACTGGTACTTTCTATTCTGCAAGATCAAGCCAAGCAGAAAGTACAGAAGCCATAAATCTGTAGTTAGCAGGAGCAACGAGGTGCACGCCAACCTGTTCTCAAACCCACACTGTAGTGCAGCTGGGTCAAGCTTTTCCATTCACACTCTTTGAGTACTACCTTTAGCTTTAACTACTGGGTTTAGCTGGGGCATGGCATAGCTATGGTCAGTCTTGAGCTACCCCACCACAATAATTTATATTTTTATTGAATTGTTGTGCATTTCATATAACAAGTCTTAATCCTAGTTAGACCCCTCCCCCATTTTCACCTTCCCCAATGAATTTCTTGCATTCTGCTATATGTTAAAGCCTTTCGAGTCAAGCTTGTGTACCCAGATGTCTTTAGGTCAAGTTCATTTAGTAAAGTCTAATCAGCCTATCTAGAGTCACTCCTTCGGTGAAGATCAACTCTGCCTCATCCAGTAGTAATCAGTTACCAATAGTTCCTGGCTGGGGTTGGGGGCTTTCTGTGCATTTCCCCAGTTCTGTGCTGGGTTTTTCTCTGACTGAGTCTGTACCGGTCTTGGGCACGCTGTCACCACTGCAGTACTGTCGTATGAGCAAGTTCCCAGAGGCCTGGAAAACTCTGCTTGTTTATGCGGATGTGGCAACCCTGGCTCTTACAGTCTTTCCATTCCTTCTTCCACAATGGTCCCTGAGCCATCGGTGGGTGAGGTTTTGTACAGGAGTCCTATCCAGGGGCACATACTCTGCAGTCTTTTATTCTCTACACTTCGGCCAGTGGCCTTCTGTGTGCGTCACAGTCTGTCGTATGAAGAAACTTTTCTGGTGAGGCTGAGAGATGCATTATTATTCTCTCTATCCCCTGTTCCACTATGTTCCATGAAACTTAGGTTTCATTGAAGATGTGTCACTTAGGGGTGGTATAAACTCTGATCTGTGCCTGCTTTATATTGGGCATTTGTCAAAATCCAGTTCTTATAAGTCAGTAAGCAAGACAGACAATCATTACTGGGGAATATAATTGTTGCTTAGAGAACTTTGTTCTTTCTTGAGAAGGTTTTAATTACACCAAATAGGAACACTTAGAATGTTTGCTGAAAAAGAAATTATACACACACACACACACACACACACACGCACACACATTTTTAAATTACTTGAGAAAAGTAAATTTTTTCTTACTGTTCAGAATTACAACGATAGCAATAAGAATTGAGCTAGTCTGTTGTTTCATCAGAGGCAATTTCTGTCCTTTACCTAAGTGTCTTGACTGATTCATTTGTTTGTCAGACAAGATCTCCCTGTAGCCTCAGCTGGCCTTGAACTCCGTTTATACAGACCAGGCTGACTTTGATCTCATGGAGATCCACCTGCCCTCTGACTCCGAAGTGCTAGGATTAAAGGACTGTACCACCACACCCACCTTTTTCTTTCCTTTGCCTTTTAAAAATCTTTTGTTTTTATTTTTGGTGTCTTGATTTTTAATGTATTTTTTATTGAATTTTTGTGAATTTAATTTAAAACACCTTGATCATCTTTATACCCACTTCCTCTTCTGCACTCCCCTCTGGAGTCCCCCTCCCCCACTGGATTACTTGCATTCTGTCATATATGTTAAGGCTTATTGAGTCAAGTTCGTGTACCCAGATTCCTATATTGTTCTCTCGATTTTTGAGAGACCATAGTTATGATTTTCTGTTTCACCAGAAAGAAGGAATGAACCTATGAAAAGTTTACCTCAACGGTATCTCCTCAGAATTTGTTAACTGCAGCAACTTTTGATCTTAGCTTTTTTTGGGGTTGTAGGATTTGTACTTCTTCTCAGTGAAGAAAGTCCAGGTGTGTCAGGTGACCGGTATGGAAGACTGCAGGTCCCAAGAACGACGTGAGAATCTCCTGGAAGGAGAGGAGCATCCCACCTCACCTCTGCCCGCTTTCTACCCGCTCTGCTCTGTGGTTGTTGATGGCCCTCTCTCTTACTCTCCTAGGGACTTTCTGACTCAAGCATCTGTAACTGCTGGCCTCTCTGCAGTCACATCTGGGTGCTTTCTTCATGCAACTCGTTTTCTGGGTTTACTTAGTAACTTCCTTATCATCTCCTTGACAAATGCTGACTGTCGGGCACTTGGCTAGTTCTGGCATCGAATTAAAACTCATTGAGAAATTTTCACTATGAGTTGGCTAATTTACTGTCAATCTATAGATGTAGTTTTCTTTCCTGACTCTTCTGTAGGCTGTATCAGTCTCTGGTTGGCTGCTTTTAGCACATTTCTCGTTTGCAGTCAGTGTGATCATGATCAAGGTGATTAGTGAAAGGGAAGCTAGGTCTATTAGTGACCTCAGAGCTATCTTGAGGGTGGGGTGGGTTGAGGGCAGAGTGGGACCGGGAAGAGGGAGGTGCCCTGCAGCCACTGGTGTTACTGCTAGGCTACCATTTCAATTCCTTGCAGTGGGTGTGGTTTCTGTAGCTGTCATGTCTTTCAATGAGTATGAGATTATAAACCATGTAAAAGAACTCTTTTCTAATCAAAATAGAAACAGATCTGAGGTTGGAAGCATCTGCTGCAGAGACTTCTTTCTTGTTAGTTAAAGGACCTTCACTGTTGAGCCTCGTAGAGCTGTTTGGCCGCCATTCTTCTGACTGCCCTTGGCAATGCCATAGTCTCTATTACACCTTCTTCATGTCTGGAGAAATCTTAAAAGTAAAAGAAGTCTCCAGTGCCCTTTCTATTTGAGTTCAGTTTTATTTTCTGAAGTTTCCCCCGTCCTCCTATTTTTTGAAGAAAATACTCACGGCCTCATGGATTTCTAGGATGGTCAGGTGGGTTAGTCAGACTTCTCTTTGTGTCATGTGGAGCTGCTGAACTGGTCTGTTCCTCCGCGGCTCTCAGGTGTAAAAGGATCCGGGGTTCTGAACAAAGAACTAGTGGAAGGGTCTTAGTGGTACTGGCTGGTATTAAGCTTCCATCTTCTCTGTTTACACGTCCCCTGGGAACTTGAATGTCCTTTTGATGACAGAGGGAGCAGATCCTATCATTGTGTTTGGTTTTAATTGATTTTAATCTGTGAACTTGATGTTCACAAATTGTTCATGGATGTGAAATGCTTTTCTTTCTTACTGTGCATCACTTTGCCACTCCCACATTAGTAGGAGATTAATTGTAAATAGAACTTACAGTTTCTTCATTTTATAAAAGAAGACAAAGAAGACTTGGGAAAATTTCCATAGCTACTGTTAGACCTGAATGGCAGCAGCATCTAGGTCAAAATCCATGTTTGCCTTATGTTGGCTACCCAATGTCTAGCAAACTTCTGACGCGAAGTACATATATAATTAATCACTGATGAGTAAATGAATGAATAAAGAAACAAATACAATTAAACACGCACGGCTCGTAGTATTTTGCTATTTCCTTTTTTTTTGGGTCCCATATGCCTTCTGGTGGATTTACATAGTAATTTCTGAAAGAGACCCCGGGGGTTGTACAATGTAGAAACCAACTGGCCTACCACGGTCTCCAGCGCTTGATTGCTGAGTTCTGTGCTTAGATTTGTCCCCTTTTCTTATTTTTTTCCTATGTTAAATAAAAGTTTTACTTCCTCAATCAACATTTCTACCTCGGTGGTTTAAACGAAATCGAACTTTATTTTTAAAAATTAATATATATTTTATGGAATGTTTGTGCACTCCATATAACAGATCTTAATCATATTTAGAACCCCTCTCCCATTTGCAACTCCCCATTCCCACCCACCAGATAGAAGAAAGTTTTAACTTCAACATTTTCTCTTAATGAGTACCTGTTAGCAGATTTAAACGCATGTCTAAGTATATAGCACGGATTCAGCTATGATATTTTCCCTTGATTAGACGAACACAACTGTGCTTATTTTGGTAAGTCAGCCTGAACATCCCTCATTTCAAACTGTCAATGAAGTTGAATAAAGTATTTAGGAAATAGGTTGTATGGGATATGAAAAGTCTACAGAAATGGAGTCCACTTGTCCTAATGCCTCAAGACCTTCTTTCTTTGCTTTTAATCACATCATGCCCTGTATCCTAACTACTGTTTCCTCTGTCAGTCAAAACGACAACTGCAGATTCATGCATGAACTTGATCTGAGGACACATGAAATCTCTGGAGATGCATTAAATAAAGGGAGACTAGAGCAGAATGTATTTGCAGGAACTGTTACTGTCCGTTATGGTGATTAAAATCACTACTCGGTTCTCAGAGAAGTGGCTGGAGTGTTGCCAAGGTACTGGGGAATAATTTGAAGCTGGGATTAGAGAGAGGTGAGTCTAGGTTCCATTGTGAAACGTAATGTCACAGATTCTCATCAACAAACAACAAACAACAAACAAACAAACAAAAACCTGAACAGAAACTTTAATAAAAACACTTAAACTTTTGGAAAATTGGCCTGTCTGTCAAATTCCATAAAATTATTTATGTAAGAGATTTTGCTTGCCTTAGGGAATAAAAAGGACGAATGGGCTTAACTAATGAGTTTTCATGGAAACAGATGAATTCAAGGGAAAAGAATTGCTCTGATATTTTTACCCCTTTTAATAGTTAGAGAGCAAGGAGATTACCTATGCATGTATGCATGTTCCTCAGTGTGGTACTTTCAAAGATTTATAGCACCAGCAGAAGACTATAAATTCAGAGGCGTGTGTACATTTTTGATGTGCTGGGACTGGCACCCAGTAGTAAGTTCCTATGGGAATAAAGGGGCAGGAAGGAAACCCTGGAGGGCCAAAGAAGAAAAATGAGGTGGAAACAAAAATGTAAGGGATCTACTTCTAACAGGACTGTCTCTGAGTTTGCTATTTACCGTCAGGGTTAGCATTCATGAAGCAATATTTAAGCATTCAAAATGATACAAAGACACGATCACCCAACTCAGTAAAATACCTGTAAACAGAGGCAAATCTCTCCACATCTTCATGCATCATCCACGTCTCCTCTGGAGACATCAGTCTTCTAGGATTTATTCAGCCCTGTGATGATTCTTTCCCTTTCAGAATTCTCTCCTCCACTTTCATTGCTTCTTTTTGTTTTTTTGAGAGAGGGTTTTACTGTGTAGTCCAGCAGGTCATGAAACAGCAATATTCCTGGTGTGTATCACCATGCCTGGCATCATGAAGTTATTTAAAATTTTTGTTTACATGCACGTCTCTGATATAAGGTGTTTTGAATGCTTAAACCTTTATGTAATTGGTTTCAGTGCTTAATTTCATTTTTTTCATGAACCAGTGTGAAATCTAGCTGTAATCTTTTAAGACTCCACAGTGTGACTATGCCAACATTTCTTGATCCATTTTTCTGCTAGTAGATATTTAAAAGTTTCTTCCATCTTCTCTCTCCTTCCTTTCTTCTTTCTTTTTTATTACATTTTTAATAATTTGTGTGCGCACGTGTGTGTGTGTGTGTGTGTGTGTGTGTGTGTGTGTGTGCCAGAGCACATGTTGGAGGTTAAAGGACAACTTGGGGGAGCCATTTCTTGTTCTCTCCTTCTACCAAGAGGTTCCATGGGATAAAACTCAGGTTATCATAGTTGGGTTGCAAGTGCTCTTACCCACGAAATCGTCTCTCCAGCTCCCCCTCTCTTCCTTGCTCTCCTTTTCCCCTTTTCTCCTCCCTTCTCTCCTACTTTCTTTGTTTTGTTCTTCCAAGTGCCTGTATCAGTTTCCTGTTCTGAAAGCAGAAGTGTACAGTTATCCTGTTGTTTTTCTTTCTTTCTTTGCCAACACTTGATGGTAAACAGCCTTTAAAATTACTTTGAAATGGTATTTTATTGTGACCTTAACACATTTTCTCCTCATTATTAGTGAGGTGGAGCATCATTTCATATTTTTATTGCTATCTTTTCTGAATTGCTCAAGTATTCTTGGTCTGTTGTGGTTTTACAAGTTTAAAAAATACCTTGCATTTCTGTGTATAGCATATTGTACATAAATATAAAATGCCTCCAGTCCTTGGGATTTTTTTCACTTTGGGATTGTAGTTTAACGGAAATAATTGAACATTTTAATGCAGCTGACATAAAACAAATTGATTGCCCCATCTTCAGCCCTATCTGACTCTGTTCGTCCTACCGAGACCCACAATCTGTGCAATCTGTGACCATTTACTCTCTCTCCCCTTTCTGGTCCCTCCCTTGCATGAACCTTGATTAACTTGCCCCTTATAAGTCAGAACAATGCAAACCCTGGAGGAATCCAGCTCTTTCCTGCTCTGCCTCTGCACCTGGACTGCTGTGAGCAGTTGAGATCAGCTTACAACCGTGATGACTGACCCTCCCGGAGTCATCTCTTCCCTCTGCTGCTGTCTAGGGAATGACTTGTGCTTCCTTCTGAAACACTGAACAAGTCTCTCATTCATCCTTACTCTAGTTATGCCTATTTATTTTCATAAACGTCTGGAACAGTCAGAAGAGAAGCACACATTTCCCTACCTCATTCCCTGGTTTGTAGTCTTGGACGGTATGTCACTCCTGAAGCAGACTCTGCTCAGATAGAAAGTGAAACTCTCAGTTATGCAGTCAATTTCCTTTTACTTTATCTTCTCAATTATCTTACTAGCAATTTCCCCTTTTCCCTTTCATGCACAATCAATTTTTCTTCTCACTAGATCACAGCTATCAGCACATAAATAGCTTATAATTTTTCATGTCTTTAAAAAATCTCTGTGGGCTTTTCTTCCTGTTCTGTAAGCAGCTCTCTAATAACCTCTTTCTCAGCTCACTTTTCTAACAAAGCTACCTGAACAGGTTGTACATAATCGCTGACTGCTTCCTGTGTTCCTATTCCCCTTCTAGGGCTATACAACAAATAAACAAACAGAAAAAAGCTCTACATTCTTAAAACTCAGCTGTAATACTTAACGGTGCAAGCAGATGTACCTCCATCCACCCCTTTCTCTCTCTTTCTTCTAAGTTGAAGCAAATTCTAGATACATTTTTTCTTTACTCTTTCCTGTAAGGATTCATAACTGCTACTGTCAAGGTCAGCTGTGACCTCACACCGGCAAGTCCGGTAATCAGCTCTCACTCCCTGCGTCCTCAGCTAGGACCCTTATTCCGAGGGCTAAGGAATCATCAGATAGCTGGTAAAGCACCACCTTTGGGTGTGTCTGGAAGAGATTAGCATCTGCGTCTGCAGCCTAAATAAGATTCACTTTTACCAGTGTGGGCGGGTGGGTATCACCCATCTGCTGAGGCTTCAGATTAAAAGCTGTGAAGAAGGGCTAATTCTCTCATTCTCTTTGACCTAGGACATCATCTTGGCATGCTTCTACCATGTCAGCTCCTGGCTCTCTGGTTCTAAATGCTGGGACTCACATCTTTGCTCTTCTCCCCTTCTACTCTCTTCCTCAGACCTTTGGATTCAGGCACCACTAGCTTTTCAGGGTCTAAAGCTGCCAGATTGCTATGGCTTTAATATAAACGTTCCCCCATAGAATCATGTGTTGAACCACTTGGTTCCAGTTAGTAGCGCTATATTTGGAGGTAGATGGGTACCTTAGAGGGGTCCTAGTCTGAGAAAGAACACCCCTGGGTGTCATGACGTTGTGGTTTATACTTGGTCTCCAGGTGCTTTCTTTTGCTCTGCTTCCTTTCTGCATGAGGTCAGCTACTTTGTTCTATTCTCTGTCAAAGATGAGATAAATAAGCTTGTCTGCATGCTCACATCACTACAGTGTTCCGCCTTACCATGACCCCAGAAACAACAGACCCAACCACAGTGGACTGACCCCTCTGAAACTATGAGTTAAAATAAATCCATTCCTCTTTTAAATTATTCTTCAAGGTATTGTTACAATTATGCAAATTAAAATGGTGCACATAATGTGGGATTTATCAGTCTGTATAACCCTGTAAGCCAATTCCCAAAGTAAATCTGCGTATCATCTATCAATATCTATCTATGATCTGTTATCTATCTCTCATCTATCAATGTCTATCTATCATCTATCAATCTTTCTATCTTCATTATCATCATCATCGTCATCAGCATCTATTATATACCTACCTTTATCCTGATGGTTCTAGCGAATACTGGGTAACCAACATATTCTTCTTGTTGAAGTCTTTCCTGCCCCTGCCTTCTGATGTATGTTACCATTCTGGTTTCTCTTTGGTTAGGCTAATGCCCCTCTTTAGTGTCATGTGCTGGTCTCTTTATCTTGAAAAAGTGGATGTTTCAAGGTTCAATGTCATTCCTGGGAAATTTAATCCTATCTTTTGGGTTTAAATGCTCTCTAAATATCCAGTAATTTCTATACTTATATTGCCAGTTGAGTCCTCTTCTAAAATAGACTCATATGTTCAATTACTTTCTTGGACATATCTGTGATGGTTTATTTTAGTTGTCAGTTGGATGGCATTAAAGCTCTTAGGTAGTAGGGAAGCATAATTTCTGACTATATCTGTGAGGGTTGTTTCCAGCAAGAGACTAAATGAATGACACATGTCCACAGCAGGTATGGATGGACTTCATCCAATTAGCTGATCGTCTAGAGAGACCAAAAGTTGGATGAAACATAGTTTTCCTTCTCTCCTGTGACTCAAGGTTTTCCGCTCTTGGACATCATCAGAACTTGGAGTTCTCTGGGCTTTGGACTCCAGGCCTTTGCAATGTCCCTTCCTCCATCTCAGGGCATTGGCCTGAAATGAAGTTTACACCATTGGCTTCCCTGGAACTGAGGCCTTTGGACAGATCATAGTATCAGTATAGAGATTGCCTATAATAATCTACTGAGCCTCCTTAACAACATGAGCCAATTCCCATAGTAACTCCCTAAATCTATTATCTATATCTTTATGTATTTAATATATATTTCTGTATGTATCTGTCATTTATCATTTGTTATCTATCATCTATCTAAGCTGTCCAACTATCATCTAGCTATTATCTAGTTTTCTATCTATCACCTATCTATCCATCCGTCTAGCACTTAAGGCCCCAAAATAGGATTAAATTACCCAGGATCGAGTTTCTCTGATCCATCTATCAGCTATCATATATTCACCTGTTCTCTTTCCTTTTCTATCTATCATTCCATTTCTGGAGAATCCTGACAAAATTATACTGCTATAGTTTACACGCATGTTCTAAGATTGTATCTGTTGATATCTAATTGTTATCAAGGTAGTATTAAGATCTTTAGGAAGTACATAAGTCATGAGGGTGGAAGCTCATGGATGGAACTGGGGCCATTGCAAGAGCTTCAGGGAGTGGATGCTGTTCTGCTCTTTGAAGACACGGTGCTCATCCGAATCTGCTCCGTCCGCTTCCGTATGAGCACACGACAAGATGGCACAGTCTTAGAAGTGGAGCAGTTGAGTCAGACACTGAGCCTGCCTGCCCCAGTCATGGCCTTAACAGCCCCCAGAATGGTGAGACATATCTTTCCAAACCCTACCTGTGGTATTTTGTTAAAGCAGTACCATCAGACTGAGACAATGCCAAATAACAACCTCAACTTCAGTGTTGCAAACTGAACTTAGGATCTTTTCCCTCCCCTCAGAAAACCTTGTCCTCTAATATACTTTCTGATCTCTGAAAATACCTCACCTTTCTTACAGTCTCTTAGGCCTTACGTTACCCAAACACCTCTCTCTCTCTTTCTACTCAGCTTGAGTCTGTTGCCTGGTGCTTTGGCTTTCATTTTTAAGCTAGATAGATCCAAACTCTGAACAGTGTCCACAGCTTCTACCATTACCACTGTGGTCACTCTGTTCATAAAAATTATTATCTCTTGGCAACGTTATTTCAGTATGCATCCACTCTGCCTCCAATATGCCATTGTTCACACAGGAGCAGAGTGGTCTTAGAATGCATCAGCGTGTATGTATACTTCCTGAAATTACTCTATAAGCTGTATCATGTCACTCCTTAACTTTACTTATTTTTCTTTTTGTCAAAGTAAAAGTCAGTTTTACAAGACTGACAGTGACCTCTCACATTTGCTCTAGTCTAATGAGGTGCTGGAAGGTTTTCAGTAACACAGTTACCCTTAGCAAGGCAATGTCAAGGTGGTTAATAACTTGAAATTAGTGTGAGACTTGTTGGATCTAAAGCCTGCTTTTATAATTTACTGGATTTCTATCTTTAGAAATGATAATGAATATCTCATCTGTTCTAGTTTGCTTTCAGTTGCTGTGACAAAACACTCTGACCAATGCCAACTGGAGGACGAAAGAGTTTATTTGGCTTGTATCTCCCAGGTTCATCAGTGAGGGAGCCCAAGGTAGGAACCCAGGGCGGGAACCTGAGGCAGGAGCTGAAGCACAGGCCATGGAGGAACGCTGCTTACTGGCTGCTCCTCTGGCCCATGCTCAGTCTGCGTCTTACATAATACAGAACAACCCCACAGATGCTGGGCCCTCCCACATCACCCAACAATCAAGAAAACACCCCACAGACATGGCCACAGGCCAGTCCAATGGAGGGAATTCCCCATTTGAGGCTTCCTCTACCCAGGTGTGTCAAGTTGACACTAAAGCTGTCCAGGACACTTACTTAATCATTCATTTGCAGAAGTGGTGAGTAGGAATTTCTACCTCATGGCATCGCTATGGCATCTAACCCACAGTACCAAGTTACCTGTTAAGCACTTAGTGCAGTGCCTGACTCATAGTGTATGGTAGCTAAAATTTTGCATAAAAAGAAGGCATTAGAGATATTATAGTGTCTTCTAAAAATTAAATAAATACAAGAATGTGAGCTGTGGAATTTGCTAGCATTTCAAGGGCAATAATCATCCACTCTGTGAACACTGAATATGTTTTGCCTAGGCTTACTTGCTTTGCACCCCAAGTCAGTGTTTTAGACATCAGTGAGCCGAACAGAAAGGGGCTCTTGTTTCTATTTTCTTTCTTTATTTCAAATTGACATTGTAACTCTCTGTGCCCTGATGACTGACTTGAATATTTCATCACCAAAGTAAGATGTGTGGTCCTCTGGCCTAAAGGACGACCTCTAAGACTTATCACTGAGCATGCTTAAGGCATTGTTAGACACAGAGCTAGTGGAATAATGGTATAAGAAATGGACTTCTGACATCAGAGAGAGAGAGAGAGGGAGAGAGAGAGAGAGCACGCCTTTTTTATAGTGCTGTTTCACCAAAAGATAAATGTAAAAAAGTCTGATAATAATCACATTGTAAGCTCCTCTATTAGGGAGTCATATTTGTGAAATAATTCTTCGCTGTTTCTCTAAGTAATTCAGCATCAATCAAATACCCAGCATCATTGACAAGTGCACAGGGGACTCAGCACAGCTAGTACTCAGGCTCTAGAGACATATTCTTATATTCAAATCCCAGCTCCTCCTCTCACTGGCTGTGTGACTGTGGGCAGAATCTGCGCTTCAGTTCCATCATCTGTTAAGTGGGAGTAGTAATGGTTCCAGCTCCACAGGATGACTGTGAAGATTCAATGAGGTAATACGAGGGGAACCCCCAGAACACTGCTTGGCGCATAGAAAGTGACACTAATAGATGTTAACTGGTGTTATTTGTGTAATGAAAAGAGCAAAACACAGGAAAAAGAAATGGTAAGATGAAAAGTTCATAGAAGATTTAACAACAGTGTGACAGAGGCAGCTGCGATTTCTCTAAGTGTTCCGACTGCAAAGTCCTTTCTCCAGTGTGTGTCACCACCAATGGTTCCTGGGGCGTGGGGAGTGTGCAAGAAAGGTAGTGAGGATCTGTATAGTGACAGAGTGATAGAGAGGACGTATGTCCTGGATTGACCGAATTTTGAGTTCAGGACAGCGAGCTCATTCGAAAGTTGACCAGCTCTGAGTCTGAAATCACCTCTATGATTTCGTGGGCTGGAATCATCTTCTAACTATGGTCTCTTGGCTTGCCTGTGCAGCCCTCCAACTGTAACACATGGTCTCATAACCACCACCTCTTCCAATATGCTAATCTTGTGTTTTTGCTTCTAATACAGAGTGAGCTGGTCTGTTGTTCTGGGTCACACCCCACACATATGTTTTGACTCAGTGTGACATCAAAGAGTTTTCTGACCAGCAGATTCAAAGTTCCCAGCAGGATCTGATCACTGTTCTTACCCTTATTTATATTTATAATCCTTTTATAATTATCTTTACCAGCTTATTTAGGTCATGAAAGTACAAGCTTTATTTCAACTATGACTTTTCTACCATTCATAGAAAAATGCATTGTATATAGTAGAATATGGATGTTTAATGGATGAAAAATATTCTGCTTCTGAGCTGAAATGTATTGGAAACAGTAAGCAAAATGTGTTCTCAGCCTCCAGCTTAACTGAGCTGACCAAAGCAAGGACAGACAAGTTCAGTTTCCTCTCAGCCATGTTGGACCTTCCTGTCTGTGCTGGGGATTGTTGGAGTTCATTTGAAAAGTGGATGAGCCTGTGATCCCCAGGCATTTGGTCTGATAGCCATGTGTTTAGATCCATCGTGCTCCTTTCTACTCACATTTTAAAACATTAGACTAGAGTAAGATCAATAGACTCAAAATGAAAGAAAAAAGTTTGGAGCCAGTTTCAGTTTTATATGAAGTTTTAGCATTTTTTGTTAATGTGCTATTTCAAATTCATGGATAACAGGTTGGCTATTCAATAAATGATGCTGAGAAAATTGTTAGCCTTTGGGGGGGAAGTGTAATGAAAATCCATACTTCAGTGAAATCAATTTCGGCTAAAGCAATGAACTTCATATTAAAAAGTAAAATTCTGACAACATTTGAAGAAAATAGAAGTGAATATTTTAGAATCTTTGATAGAGGACGATTTGTCTACTCATGACATAAAGCCAGAAACTCTGAAAGAGAAGGTTGACGGAGTTTTCTACAAAAGACATTAAAAGTCTCTGAAAGAATAATGTCTCTTAAATAAGACTGAGACATAACAAACGAGAATAACTTACTTAATAATAATCTTAACGTATTTGTGGATATATCTATCCACACATACAACATAACACCACCTACAATTCAGCAAGAGGACACCTATTTTTCATGAAGCAGCATGGTCCTGGTGGCTCATCCATTAATCATTTTACTTTTTGCTCATTTCCTTTTAACAGTACACCGAGTTCCCACTGTAAAGGCTACACTGTCCCCAGAAACATGCTTGAAGCATCCTTGAGGCGAGGCCAAAAGCATGCAACTCAGTCACGGTCACTAAGATCTGACTTGCAGCCTGCTCGGTCTCCTGGGAAGTACTTTTCCCTGTAATTAGACAAGGCTTTGTAATAAGAAATATTGTACTTTTCATCATATTTTCTGATATTTATTTGCAAGCAGTTCTTTGCTACAGTTTAGGGATAAGCTCAAAGCTGAAAGCTCTAAGACCAAGCTCATGTGCCAAGGAGTTCAACAGCATATTTAATTTGAGAAGTAATTAATCATGTTTAAAGTTGATCATGATCCTATTCTGTCTTTCAAATAATGTATCTGTTTTCTTTTCCACTCTAGATGCCTAGATAGGTTTTATCTAGCAATAGATTTTGAAGTGTTTTTCAGTCACCAACCTTTCTTTTATTTGAGTTGGCCATCATTCAGAAAGCTTAGCAAGTAAGTCCACTGTGTATTGATCTTCTACCAAGTCTATCTAGACTCAGCTTCTGAGTTTTCATGTCCAAAATCCATGAAATGTAGTCCCTGTCAACCAGGCCAAATGATAAAATAAATACACATCATTTTCATTACATCTCCATTGCTGTGATAAACCACTCACCAATACCAACTTGGTGAGGAAAGGAAAGGGTTTATTTGGCTTGTAGTTCCCAGTTCATCATCAAAGGCAGGAACCTGGAGGTGTGAACTGAAGAACAGACCACAGAGGAACACTGCTTACTGGCTTGATCCTGTGGCCTCGGCTCAGCCTACTTTCTTATACACCCTAGGACAGTCTGTCCAAAGGTGGCACCACCCACAGTGGGCTGGGCCCTCAACAGGACAGTAAGCTCAGAATGCCTCACGGAAGTCCACATGGCATCTGATGGAGGGAACTCCCCCACCGAGGTCCCCTTTTCCTAGGGTTATCGAGTTGATGACCGAAGCTATCCATTATACACTGTTTCCTCAGCAAGGTTGTGGTATTCATGCTGCAAACGTCTGACTTCTGTTTGGATCAGCTGCAGGTCTTGCTGTCTACTTCTCTGGGCATCTGGGGTCTCATGTTCCCCGTGTTCTCCACAGCGCTTTGCCAGTCTTTGTACTTCCGTACCTGGCAAACCAGCTTCTCTCCTTGGTTATCTCTTTAGGTTCAATATTTTATCTGAGTGCCTTCCATCTTGTTTTAACTAGTGTCTGCCTTTCCTGGGGATAGCATTTGCAATTGCTTCTACCTGCGTTTTCTCTCTTGACCTAACTTATGACCAGCAATGCCTCTCTTGTTCTCACTGGATGTCCCTGTTACCTCGAGCCCTTTCTTTTCCATGCTTTACTAACAAATACGAATTCATTTAGCTTAAACCTACTGGTGAAGACTGTGTTCCTTGGTCTGCTGCTGTGTGTTAAATGCTCCCAGAATGGACAGACTTCAGGGGACCCTGCCTCCTTACTGTTCTGGCCTCTTTCCCTCTCCTGATGCTCTCCTGAACTTCTCAGGACTCATTTGGAAATAAAAATTAAGTAATTTTTTTATGTGTATGAATGTTTTGCCTGCACGTATGCAAGTGCACTATATGCATGCAATGCCCATGGAGACCAGAAGAGTTTGTCAGATCCTCTGGAACTGGAGAGGACAGTTGTTAGGCACCGTGTGGATGTTGGGAATGGAACCCAGGTCCTTTGCCAAAGCAGCAAGTACTTTTAATCGCTGAGCCGTCTCTCCAGTTCCACAGGACTTATTTGTAACATCTTACCATTTGCTGTAATTTCTGTTCCTCAAAAACGTGTTGCTCAGGTTGTCGTCCTTACTGTATCTGTTCACATGTTCGGCTTGTGTATTCAGCCCCTTCTTGGTGACTGTCCAGCCCCATATATCACTTGTATTCATTCATCTCCTTGCCAACAACTTCCTTTTATGCCTCTTCTAACAAAGTTCAAGTCCACATCTGTCACCGCCACAGATTTCCTGCCAATATCTTCAAGTCTTTTCTGCTTTCCCCCATTACATTGATCCAAGTGTTTCTTAGACTCAGATCAGCTGTCTGTGTAATTTTCTTCTCTCCTAAACTGTGGCATCATTCCCCGTTTCTACATTCCTGCCCTCTTCCTCTCTCCTTTCCAAACCTGTCAACATAATTGTCTAAAATTCTCCACTTTCTTGTCTCCAGTTTTCTCATTAATTTAGTACCGTCAGGATCCTGACCTCACCCTTCCCCAGAAACAATTCACGGTAAGACTATGACTGTCCCCTGTCTTCTCAAACCCTGCAGAAAGTGTGGGTGACCTTTGACCAGGATGTCGTCCTTCTGAGGGAGGCTTCTTGGTTTCCATGATAGTTTGCTTGCTTCAGGTTTCTCACTTCTTTTATTCTCTGAAACATTCCTGGTATTCTTCTCCAGCTGCATAATTAGCATCTTCTCCCCTGTGATCTGCTCCTCTCAGCCAGCAGAGGCTTTGTACTTTGCCTTATATCATTAGTGCCTAAGAACTAACGCATCCTCAATAAGGAGTGACTCAGAAATACCTGTCTTTGTATTTACTTATCTTCCAAGTCAAAACCAGTATAAACAGTTGATACTTGACCCTTCCCTTTGGATGTGGTGTAAAAACATCATGAATCAAATAAGTGATTTCTAGTCATTTTCTCAAAGAAACAAGCAAAATATGCACAGCACACACAGCAGCTCCAGAAGGAGATGGTGAGAATGGGGGGGGGGGTGCCCAGGTGAGTGAGCTTTTTCTTAAGAAAACTTAATTTATTATTTTTATTTTATATGTGTGTATTGCCTGCATGTATATAAGTGTTGTGCAACGAGTCATGAATACTGAGAGCTTTTTCTAAAGATACTTATTTCAGCTGCCTTGAATACTGTTAGACCTACACAACTCCATTCTCTTCTGACCTGTTGAACTGGATAGATTATTTTTTTCTTGATTATTTCCGAAAGAAAGAGTAAGGAGTTTGATTGGGGCAGGAGATACAGGGAAAGAGAGAGAGGGAGAGAGAGAAAGGGTGACAGAGGTGGAGACGATGGTGTGCTAAGTCTTCTGTTAGGATTTATGAATTTTTTCAGCTCTTCCCTGGTGGGTACAGTCTGAGAACTACTTCTCTGCTCGTGGACCTTAGCCAGTCTATACACAGGTGATGCCGAATTCCTGCTTTGTGGGAACAGTGTCAACCAAAGAACAGCGACTACATTGCGCTGGAGAGTTTGAGTGCTATGTGCTCCCCCAGGACACCCTCAGCTGTGACGCTGGAGGCGTGAACCCTTAAAATCACCAGGCTGTGGACATGGACAAAACAAACCTGGGAGGAAAAACAAGAACTCAACTGACATAGCATGGTAACTTCAATACAAATTGAGCTTTGGATTTTTGCATTTCCAGTCATTTCTGGAACTCTGTAGGGGAGAGCTAGGGAGATCTGCTGCAGCTGGAATACAAAGTGGACGAGCGTAGACGAGGTGTGGAGACGCTGTCATTTAGGAGTTATGAATCAATGAACTTCTGTTGGAACTCGCTGGCTGATGAGACGAAGTAAAAATAATCACTTCCTCACATACAGTAGACACTTGATGTAGAGTTATAGAGAGGTATAGAGGCTCACCATGGGGGTCAGTCTACTCGTTTTATCTTTTCTTAATCCAGCCTCAATTGGTGATGGTTTGAAACCCATCTTCTTTGTAATCCATCCATATGATGCGACTGCGAGCCAATCTGTTTTTACAGGGCACAGTGGGGGAAGTGCAGTCCATCTTCCTGCACTGCTAACTCATACCGCAGAAACACATCCCGTGTTCCATCTGAGGGATAAAAGCTGCTCAGGGCTGCTGTGTCCTCAGGATGTATGAGTGGGCTCATCATTACTGTTTAATGGAAGCTGGGCATGTGTGTCAAGAAGATGACATTAGAGCACCGGAGAATGTGGAAAGAGCTATATAATATTTGGGTTTTTCTTGTGGAATGGACATAAAAATGATTGAAATTCCGGTTTAAGGAAAAAAATGCATTCATTTAACTCTCTTTTGGTGATATTTATAGAAATAGCTTTTAATCTTTTTCCAATGGCTTCTCTAACTATGGAAAAAAAGAAGCGATCTCAGTATGATTTAGTGTAATATATAAGCCCCCAGCCTGCAATTGTTCAGGCACATCCAACTACAAACAACATTTGCCGGGAATCTGGAAGGCGGGTAATGGTGGACGACCAACATTTGCTTTGGGTTGACAGAATTAGAAGATTCTTGAATGTGTGTTTATACATATGTTGTTACATAGATATGTGAAATGATTCTGTAAAATATTAAGATATAGATGTAAAATAACCGATGGTCTAATTTAAGGAGAGAATGCTGAATTTTCTAAGTTCTGGTTTGCTCTGCCTTTTCAAGGCTGGCTTACAAAATAAAAAATGCCGTATGTTTCTTTCTTCTTAAAATTCCTCTTCTGGTTCCAGTGGCATAAAAAATAATTTGCTTATAAAAATATTGTAATAAATCTGTAAATAACTGAATGAGGATGTTTAAAAATTTTGATGATCTTTCTACCATTTTCATGAACCCTATGGGTATGATGCTCAGTGGCCTCCATCTCTTCTTTGAAGAGTAGGTCCCAAAGTCAATGAACACTCTTTTGAAGTAGAACTCTGTATACAAAAGGATCTTTCTCTAAGTGAGCTCTACTCTGTGGACAGAAGGACAGAAGGAGGTTTCCCTCCTTTGGATTCTCAGCAGGCTGTGTGTATGAGGCCTGGCTTGGAAGGTTTAAGGAACTGTAAAGTCCTCTGTGCTGAACAGTACTTTGAGAAGTTCAAAATACTCACCTGAGAAGATGGTCTTTCAGACACCAGGTCTTTAGAGTCTCCTTGTACTATGTTGGGATCTGTCTTGTTAAATTCAGGTAAATCAACACTTGCTTCTGCAAAGGATTTTGTCTTTGCATTTTATTCTGTGCTGAGCTCAAGGTAATTAAATTTTTAAAATTTAATTTTCTTTCTCAAACACCCTATGTGCTGTTTTGAATGTGTTTCTGGGAGGGGATTTCATTTCTGAAGTCAATTCTATTATTGAAATCTCTTTAAAGTGCACATCTCCTCTTATGTATACTGAAACTCCAAGTGAGCCAATCCTAAATTAATGTGTCTTTGACTGTTTATATGTTCTTGATTTGTGAAGTAATGCATCTCAAGTAGTGATTTTATTTTCATGCACATAAAATAAACTTTTAAGATTATCTTGGGATTTTCTTTAAAAATTTTCCCACCAAATACCCTAAACTATCCTACATTATAAGTGCCATCAAAACAAACGCCCAGCAGTTGCCTCAGTGGTCCCATTTCACCCCATGTTGACGCTATCTCTTCTTTATCTTTAAAACACCAAAACAGAAACAGGGAAACTTTCTTTTTCTTTGACCAGTTTCTCCTTTATTCTGATTTTTCTTTGTTAGTTTTCAAAAACTTTTATTACTTGATTGACTGATTTTTCACTGTGAACTTTTTAAGAGTCCCCAGAGATAATTGTTTTGTTTTGTTTTGTTTTGCCTTAGGAAAGGTAAATTCATTCAATTTCTGCATCTCTTGCTTTCTTGCTTTTAAAGAATTTTCCAGAAGGTGGCACTAGAGTACCATCATGAGGTTGAGTTATGCTTATCAATTTTAAAGTGACACAAACATAAAAAAGAAAAAATGGAAAAAAAAAAAACCCCACAATCTCGGAGAGGTCAGGAGGTTGTGATGTGCACAGAAGGAATGTGTGCAAACAAAGAAACACTTACGTTTGCATTTGAAAAATCTTAACACTGTGTAGATATATTAAAACTACTGACAATAATTTAGCTAAATCTTTTCTTCTGAACAGGAGAAATGGATACCGTAGAAATACTTGGGTTTTGTAGAAATACATATCTCTGTTGGGGAGAATTAATGGAGGAAATCTTTGTCTCCAAAGAGTTTGCTAAGTGTTGTATAAAATATTATGTTAAATCTGCATAAAATCGGAATTAAAAATGTATTTATTAGTATCCATATGGTTATGTTCTCATTTCAACACAAGGGAATTGGCAGGCAGACTCTAATTCCTATTAGTGTTAATGGGAATTATATGTGTGAATCCCTAAGTCCCAGTGCTTGGAGATGGAAATCTCAGTAAGGATTTTAAAATCTGTATTTGTATTCCTTTTGGTTATAGGGAGGCAGAGGTAAGGTAGGTGTTCTGACATCTTTAAACTTAGTAGGCATAGCTTTAGCTAGCACCTGAAACAACAGCCCCCAAAGTGTTACTTATTCCAGTTAAACATTCAGTTTCACGTGATGATCATTTCAGAGCCAAAAGCTAGAGAGGTTTCTCTGATTGCCAAGCCCAAATCCTGGAATAAGGCCATCCCCAAAGAGCTAGCACAGCTGTCCCTGAGTAGCAAAGGTTGCTTCTGGTTTTAGCTTCTAAGAAGAAAGATCTTTTCAAAGCAAATGCAAGCACATGAAAAAGATCGGTGATTTTTCTTTCTGCAGACCCCTCCTTCCATGGCTTCCTCAGCTTCTTAGGGCATTCCAAAGGTGGCCATTGCTTTAGGGTCCTTGGTGCTCTACCTGGACCTCAAGCTGGTGGGCAGCGTCCCGTGGAGGAAGACTCTTTCCAAAATGCCCCACCTGCCAAGAAGCAAGAGCTGAATATACTGAGGCAAGAAGCAGTATCTGATGATGGTTCTAGTGTGGCACCTACCCAGAAAAGAGAAGACAGAGTTTTGACAGCTGTGAGATCCCTCGACCTATAGAACTAGAAGATTCTTGTGTGGAAGAAAAGAACCCTTCCACCCAGGACTGCAAGGAGCCAGCGGCTTTATCCTCAGCTTACTGTCTTTCCCAGCTCTGCTTGTTGGAGCTTTGCCTCCCTAGATGACTAAGTAAAAAGGCTGGAAGGGTGCATGTGATCTCTACATAGTGGCATCCTCTGCCTCCTCTGGTACCCAGGCTCTCTTGCCATAGAAAAAGCCCTTCTGCTCTTGAGAATGTACTTGCAGTAGCCAGTCTTCAGCTTTCTGTCACTGGATCAGATGATTAGCCAATATTTATTGAGTAGCTCCAAGGTGGCCAATACTATTTATACTGCTCAGATGAAGGATGGGGGAAAGATTCATACTTTTTTCCATTTTTTTCTCAAGTCTCTTGATTCTAACTCGGTTTGAAGTCAAATATATTTTGAATTCCATTCCTTCTCTCAATTTCATTCTATCAGCTGCTTCTCTCACTGAGTGCTGTCTCCGCCTAGGTGATCACTATCGTGTGTGTGCATGCCTTTAGGTTGAGTCATGGTTGTCAGGTGTGATTGAAGGCAGCACATTCTGTAGAGATAATTCCTTCTGGTTTTAGGAAAAGATGAAAAAGAGTCTTGTATGTAACCTTTCCATCTTGCAGGTTTTTAATTTTTAAAGCAAAAGAAATATACGTATAGTCCTTTTAAATTTACTGTTCAAGACAGGATGGAAAAGTGCAGGCTTAGTACCATGCACTTCGTACTGATCTGCTGCACTGATAGAGCAGATTGGCTGTGGACGATGGTTGACTGCAGGGGACATTGCCTAATAAGGGAAGGAATTTTATTGATTATAGCATGAAAGTACCCAAGCTGAGTTTTGTCCCTTTAAATTTTATTGACCATAAAATAGAGACATTGTACCTCTTAGGTTTAAATTTAGTCTGATATTACAGTTACTTTTACTATCTTTCTATTCATGACCCCTGAAAGGACATAGACATTTATTTGCAGGAAGAAAGAAATAATACTACCCTTTAACAGGCACTTTGCTCAGAAATAGTCATACTCACACATGGAGACAAAAATCCAAAGAAAGAGATGAATATGTTTTAAGTTTAAGGGACATCCTGAGGTCCTTGCTGAAATGTTTTGATTTGATACCATTTTTCCCAACTGGAATGTTTAAAAGTATTTCTATAGTACAGGATCCTCAATCTATATCACACTTAACCATCTTTAAATCTTTCAGCCTCTAATACCAATTCAAATAGCAGTCTGCTTATAGATTCTAGGTTTGGGTCACCATCCAGGGGGAGGTGACAGGCTGTGGGGTCAGAAGCACTCACTAGTAGATAGGTGATGCGAGTCAAAGAAAGCCAGTAACACTCACAAACACCAGAGTTTATAAATTATCCAGTAAACAAATATTTTCCCAGCACTGTGTTAGGCTGTGACTGAAATAATCACCATTCTCAAAAAACTGTCACTGTTCTCAGGGGCGCCGGGTCTAGCAAGGCCGGAGGACACAGAGAACTACAGGGACTAATAATGTCCATAAGCCTCCTCATTCTAAATGTCACATATCCGCTAAGTACCTAACATTCACCACTTTCCTAATCTTCACAACCACCTTATGAAATATACATTCCTGTCTCATTTTACCAATGAGATAATTAAGGCTCAGAGAGGTTACATCACATGGCTAAGGTGTCCCTTTAAGTGACAAAGGCGTTATTTTAACTCAGCATTGTTGGATGCCTGAGATGGAGACCTTTCTCCACACTTTGCTTGTTCCTGCTCTTGGGAATGCAAATGATCGAGTCAGCTTTTCTGCCAGGAACACTGAACTGCACGGTGATGCAGGTGAGGCTTCACAGAGCAGGCATCGCTTGGGACTGAGGAATACATTTTCTTGGCACATTTCATTGGCTAATTAAGAAAAGTGCTGGAGTGTTGCTAGGTAGTTTATGTTTTATTCCATTTCAAGTTGGGAAAATACCTTGCTTCAAAGCTTTGTTTTTGTATGTATTTTTTTGTGGGGTGGATCACATTGTGGGCAATTTGGAGAAAATGTTTGTGGTTATACAGGCTGAGAATCTGGTCCTTCCCCAACACATATTTTAACATATAGCAAAACCAGCCATAAAACAGTCCTGCTGTTCAGGAAGCAGAGCTTGATTCCAGGACATATAAACTGGAGTGTGACTTTAGGAAGCCAGAGTTAATCCTCTCTCGGTCTTCAGTATTGTAAAGCCTTTATTGGAGCCTCATGTTTACAACGGACTGAAGCAATTTAAACAAGCTACGTGGGACCTTGGAATTCTAGAGGGATGAAGGGAGCGGAGATTCCTCAGGCAGCTTCCTGTGAAAGAACTCCATTCACCAGTGTTCCAGTGTACAGTGTCAGGAACTGCAGGGAAGACCTCTCAGGGGGCTGGGTCCTTTCTGCTTCACTCTTTAATGTCACCACAGACCTGAGTCCCCTGGTGGATACAAAGAACTAGTCAGATCTACATGCAGGAGCACCCCAGTCCATCCTTAAGTGATGGATCAATATCAAGCCTACAAGTGCAGGGAGCAGGAAACGTGAGATTCAGTGAATTCCCAAAGAAGAGTGGCGTGATCTCTTCTTAATAGTTTCATGGAGAACCCTGGGTTTATGGTAGGGAATATTCTACAGGCTACTGGAGAATGGGAATTTCTTCCTATGATTCAGCCTGTAAAAAAGTATATAAGAGTAGAGAAATCTGTGCCATGTTTATGGGAGGCCAATGGGACAGTTGAGTTGTGAAGCTCAGAAAATTGAGAAATGGTGGGAACAGGATGGAACATTAAGGTGGTCTCAGGCTAGGAGAGGGCTGTGTGTCATGTTAAGGAGTTTTTTACCTTTTAGACTCTGAAGAAGAGAGCCAAAATTTACTGAACTATGAAAGCATCAAGTTTTATAGGGAGAAAATATACAATTTACAAACATCCTTACTTGTTCTTCAATTTTACCATGCTTAAACTTAGGAAGCTTAAGCAATATCCTCATAGTGATATATCCTGTTAATAGCATATCTGCACCTGCCTGCTCTTTAAGATTAAATGAATTTCCTTATTAACAATTGGTATTGGAGAAGGAACCAATACTATTAGAACTATATTGTTGAAGAATACATTAAAATATGGAGAAACAGAGATAATGAATCCAATAAGATTAATGCAATTATTCAAGGGAAATATCACTTAAAGATACGGACACAGAAATGCTGGCTGAAATAAAGATAGGATTGATATTAACAATAATGGCAAAGATAATCTGACAAGGACTCAATTTAAAATGGTAAAATAGTTGTTTACAATGTTATTAGGCAAATAATTCATTTTTTCCATCTTTCCAGACACACTGAAGGCACTTTGTCTTCTTGTGGTTGAGTGGAGGTCACCTGATTAATTTTTAATAAGAATTTATATGCAAGAGATGGAGAAACTGCTCGGAGTTTAAGAATACTGGCTGCTATTGCAGAGGATCTGGGTTCTATTCCCAGCAGTGACGTGGTGGTTGACAACCATCTGTAACTCTAGTTTTAGGGAATCTAGGAGGACACTGTCTACTGGCATCTTCAGGCATTGCAATACATGGGTGCACTTGAATACATGTATGCAATACACTCATATGCAGAGAAAAATCAAAATCATAAATAAAAAGAATTTATATTCTTTATCTATGTACTTAATTGCCAGTCATGACCATCTAGAGTTCTTGTTTTCTCTTTTCTCCCCTTTCTCTCCCTTCTTCTCTCTCTCTTTGTGGAATTAGAGAAAGTGACTTCACTGTTAGCCCGGTCCCTAAGGGTGTTCAAGGAAAAATTCCCTGTTGATTCATAAGAAACTTTTAAATAGCAAGGAAATCTGTTGCTATTTACCACAATGAATTAAGGCTTATTTGTTACTGAAGACAACCTAACTTGCTGTGATTAATACAGGCACTGAGGAAGTAATTTAAGCACTTACTGTGTCACAAGAAATTTTTATGTAATTCTCAAAAGGAATTTGTCTGATGCATATCATCGTTATCCCTGTGTTTAGATAAGGATCTGCGATGCATTACTGTTAATAGCACTTGACTAAAGAACTGTCATATACTCAAGAGTGTGGCTCTGGGTATTTTTCTCTTGCACTCTATATTCTTCACTTATCATCGGTCCTGTCTAGAAAACTGGGACAATTGTTACACAAAATTACTTGAAAGAGTCCGATTCTTGAATGTGTGTGCAGAGGTGTTTGTATTTTTGCATATTTTTATTAGAATTGGAATTTTTGGCAGTAGAACCTTGGGCAACTCATGTAATTTAACATTTGGGAGAAAAATCAGACTTATGTTTCCCTACAGATGCCAACATTACAATCATGAGAACTGTGTCTTTATTTTCTTCTATATGTCAAAGGATTTTGCAGATGTAATCAAGTTAGAACCTTGAGACAGGAGATTGTTCTAGATTTTCTGAAGATTCCCAAGAGCCATTCCAAGAATCTCTGCAAAGGAAAGAAAGAAGAAAGACATGTGAGCTTAAGTTTGCAAGTCAGAGGGAATTCCCAGAGGCCATTCTGCTGACTTTGAAGGTGGAAGAAGGTTTGAGCCAAGGGAAACAGACAGCCTCTGAGTTCTCCCAAGTCTAGGGAAAAATACAGCTCTGTCAACCTTTTACTTTCGAATGTAAAACTCCCAAACTAAAAATAACAAATTTCTGTGGTCTTAAGCCATTAAGTTTTTAGATGATTAATTGTAACATCGATAGGAAATTAATATAGCAACAGTAGCATATTCGGGAATTTACCCAAATGGTCGGGATGTTGAGGGCTGTTGAGACTGTTGGAGAGGGAGGTGATGTGAGAGGTGCTGCAGGCTGAACCAAGGACCAGTCTAAATTCCTCTTCAAGAGGAATGCAAAGGAAGAGAGGCCTTGTCAGCTTTGGAAGGAGCTAGGATCCAGCTACTTACAGACCTTCGGTGGCCTCGGTGCTCTTACTCCTGAATGAGTTTAGAAACTGATTCATGTTCAGTCACACAAACAAAAACTTTCACTACACGGGTGTGGAGATATAAATCAGTGAGCTCAGTTACAACAAGGATGATGATAAGTTACATTGAAGGTTTGCTCTCTACTGGGTAATATTCTAAATGCTTTCCATGTGCTAACATATGTCAACATCACAGCTTCCCTGGAGTATGTACAGGGATTATTTTCATTTTGCAAATAAGGAAATTATTTGTGACAAAGCAAGGTTTTAGGTGAGAAGCTAAGACCCAGGCATTTAGGTAGAGTCTTTTCTGCCTAGGCCAGTGAAGATTAATGTTTAAGACAGAGAGTTGAAAAAAACAGTAAGACTCACCTGAGTTCAAATCCTGTTCCCTTCACTCCCTAAATGAATATAATTGGGGATTTAAATTCTCTCTGTGTTACTTTTTTCCTGGGCTTTAAATGTGTGTGTGTGTGTGTGTGTGTGTGTGTGTGTGTGTTTGTAGGTGCATATTTGTGCGCATGCATGCGTGTGTGTGGAGGCCAAAGGACAGTACTAGATGTCATTTCTTAGGAACTGTCCCCCTTGATTTTGGAGACAAAGTCTCTACTGACCTGGAGCTCACCAAGTAGTCTAGGTTAGCGGCCAGGGAGCTCCAGACATGTGCCCTGTTCACCTTTACAGTGCCGGGATTGTAAGCATGCATCACTGTTCCCAGTCTGTATTTGAGTCCTGGGTATGAAACTCAGGTCCGCATGCATGTAAGGCCGGCACTTTACCCACTAAGCCTTCTCTCCATTCCTTAAAGTAAGGAAACAATTAATAGTACCTATTTCTTGTAGCCACTATCAGGAGTACTAGTACTGATCTTGATGGTTTCAAGTAATAGAAAACAAACATCGAAAAAAACCCCACGATGACAAAATAGAAAAATTGAGCTTCCTGGAATTATCTGGGTGGTCCTTAGTATGGAAAGAAGATAGAGAATCGTTGGAAGGGACAGAAACCTAAGACTGTCTGGAAATCCCAGCCAGGTGAGCACCTCTAAGCCCTTCTCTCTTCCAGTCTCATTAGCATGTAAAGTTGTCTGACCCCACAGAGCAAGGACTCTCCTGCAGGGACAGGGTGGTTTCGACTTCTTGAGCTCTTCCCTGCTACTTCATGCGCACGCATCCATGATCTGGACAGCCCAGCAATCTTCTCAAAACTCACTTGCTCTTACCCTCCACTGGCTCCTGCAGCCAGCCTTAGTGATCTCCTAGCTCTCCACCGTACCTGATTGGCACACTTGCCAACAGGCTCTTATCCCCATGCCTCCCACTCAGAAAATTAATAGCATAGTAACAACTGCCAATTACTATTTACTGTATCCAGACATTGTACTGTAGACTCTCAATATAAGCAACCTCATTTAATATTCAGCAATAAACCTCCAAGGAAGAAATGTTTTTATTTACTATCATAACAAGCTCAAGAGGGGTAGTGTACCCGGTACTGTGTAATTAGTCAGTTTCATAGCCAGGTTCAAGTCCTGCCTTGAAAATGACTATAGAGCCTGAGTTTTTATATTTCCATTTTATCAAGATTCTTTTCATCAGGGCTCTCCTCAAATAACTCATTAGTTTATCTAAAATACAGTCTCTGCCTGAGGCATTTGCTATACCATGTCACAATATAGCGATTCCTAAAGACAGCCTGACTCTTAGCATCCATTTCAGTCAAGAGGAACCTGAACTGTTCTGAGAACTTGTTTCTTCAGAATGCTCTTGACACTGTGTTCTAGAACAAAGGCTTCTTTATTTTATGGAAACAGTATATCCAGCATGAACTGGTAAGGAAGAGAGGAACTATCTTATGAGAAGATTGTGTCCCTTCTGACGCCTATTGACCAAGGGCATACACAACCACAAACGGACATTATCCGTTTAATCCCATCTATTGTTTGTAACACAGAAGGGGTGATCTTCAACTCTTCATTGTTTTGGATGACTATCCATACTGCTTGTACTGCTTGCTTGCTTGTTATAACTTGATATATAAAAAATAACATACATGCATTATTCTGTGTTAAGAGGAAGATAGGGTTGTGAGGGATTAAGGTCATCATCCCAGGTCACAAGAGGGATCAGTGAGCTTGTCTGCAGTATAAACAAGCTAACATAAGATTAACTTTTTTGTTTGTTTGTCTGTTTGGTTCTTTTTGAGGCAGTGTCTGTCTGTAGGTCCAGGTAGCCTGGAACTTGCAGTGTGGACTAGGCTGGCCTTGATCTCACACAGATCCACGTGCCTCTGCCTCCAAAGTGCCAGGATTAAAGACATGTGCCATCACAGCTGGCAGAACTAACTTTTTGGTTGCAAGGTTAAGTGAAAGTCACCTGTCCAGAGCATGTCATATTGTAAGAGTCATTCCTACATCTCTATCCCTTTTCAAATCTGGCATTTCCTAAGCATTTATCAGTACTTGGCATTATAGTGTATATTATTGGTTGCTGACTATATTGTACATAAATGTTTAAGGTTGTCTAGGAACAGACACCTGATTTGTTTAACAACCTGGCACATTGTGACATTCAAATACAGATTGGATGAAAGAAATTGCTAAATTATTGCATACTTATTTGGGATCAAGCATTATTCTGGATACTTGTTATATATTATAAAATCTTGTTTTTATTTCCAACTCACATTAAATGGGGATTTGGCAGAAGGAAAGCAGACATCAATTATAATACAAAAGTAGAGTTTTTAGTATGCTCTGAGATAATAAATTCTGTGAAGTAATAAAGATGTAGACTAATGGAAGACGATTTCAGAAGCTGTCACAGGAGGTGAAAGAAAGTAGGTGGAGCCTGTGGATGTGGGCGTAGGGAGGGGCTGGAGAGCATGCAGAACAGGCGAGGGTCCGAGGCAGGTGCAGTGCGGCTTGTTCCTGTGATCCAGTGAAAGGAAGGTGAAGCATTCTTAGGCTGAGCTGAGGGAAGTCAAAGACGAGGGCAAGACAGCCTTGGTTCATCAAGAGCCTTGACATTATACATACTCAGGATTTGAACAAGTCAGTGAGGTGATTATGATGAATGATGACAAAAAGTAAAAAATCTATATTGGTCGTAATTGTGTTTTAAGAAGTTTCTGAGAGTGAATAGCGTCTGGGCCTGTGTCTATTTCTGAACCAGTGAGTATACCTATGACTTTCGAAAGCCTAGGTAGCAAGATGGGGTCAAATTTGATCAGTCTCTCTGAAAATAAACTCTTTTCCTCTATTTAGAATTGTGGCTTCATAATTTTGAATCATTTAGTTGTGTTGGGAAGGAAAAGGTATTTTCCTAAAGGTCAGAAGAGAGTTTCAGACATGGCAAGGGACAGTAGAGTTTAGCCAGGGATTTCCAGGTAAACAATGAATTCTAATTATGTTATCGCCCTTGTTGTCTCTTTTAGTCCACAAGAAACATTCTTTTTGCATTTGTGGCATCAACGTTAGAGTATCTTTCATTAAAGTCACTGTTCTGGGATTTAGGAACATAAAATTAATTGACCAAGACATGCCCTGGAGAAGCTCATAGGCAAAACAAAATATAAACAAATCACACAAACAGGATGTGTGACTTGGCATAATGGAGAGTCACAGCCTGCTATGGGGACATGCTGGTTTGAGAGCTCAGCTCATTTCCACAAATCAGAGTTTCCTGGGGTGGTGTCTATGGACCACCTGCCTCAGAACTCCAAGGTGAGGGGTTGGCAGAAGTTAAAATACAGACTCCTAGGCCTGTCCCAAGCCCATTGATTCAGCATCTCCAGAGAAAGGGTTCAGGAATCTACTCCTAAACCATGGCTCTTAATGATTCAACGGAAGCTCAGACCTTCTCCCCGGGCTGTAGAGAACAGGCTGCAAGGAACTGTGGAGTTGCAGGGGATTCAGAAGGTAGCCTTTCTGCCACAAGGTCCATAGATGTCAACATTTAGAACTGGAAGTAGAACACAGGTCCCCAAGCTGCTTTCCAGGCTGTAAATCAGTGCAGTGGTTGCCTGTGCGGAGGGCCGAAGTGTTACTCTCAGTCTTGTGTTTCACTATGTTTTTATTGTACACGTGACTTAATTATTGTGGAAAAACACTAGGTTTTGGAGCAAGTCCCTCCCTGACTGTTGATATGCCGACTGTAGTCTTCCTTAGAGTCAAATTGATGTGTTTATTGAAGTTAACCTGATCATCTGATTGGCGGCATTGGAGTTGATGCTGTGACTGACACATCTTTCACATTAAGAAAAGAAGAAAATACAATCACTGTTCTCTGGAGAGGATTTATTTCCCATGTACGAGGTGTGTATCTGTGGAACTAAATTAGGGACAGTCGTGATAAAGGTCCATCCACACATCCAGATCTCTTTTATTCTGTTTCTCAGGATCTTATCTTCATGGCCAAGCCCATGTCATTTCCATCACAGTGGTCTGGACCCCTCGCATGCATCCCCAGATCCAGTCCCTTCCTAGTTAGACCATCTGCCTTTTCCTTCCTCACCTCCACGGGAGATATTCCTAAACATTAGTGTTTCATTGTGCTATGCTTATTCAGCCAAAGAACAGAGTTTTATGTTGACTTTATTAAATGAAAGAGAGTTATCAGAACCAGCCAGCCATATTCTTAGTCTCCCTTGAGGCCCAGGTGGATTTATGACACACTGCTACCAACTGGCTTCCATTTAGTCACACCCAAAAGTGTAATCAGTCCTACTGGCTTAAGATGCTTTGTCTATCATTGGGTTGAATGCCAATCCTTCAGTCAGTTCTCATTTCAGTACTGGGCTGTCTCTGCTTCTTGAGAGAGTTGGAGTAAGGACATCTGCAGCTAGCTAGCTCAAGAAACCGACATGAGATCGCAACACAACAATACCTTTCTTCTTGAACTTCAGTTTCCCAGATTACATAATGCTTGTCCAAACCCCCAGTTTTATGATGGCTTACTCCTTAACATGTATTCAGTGCTATCTATAGGCGGTTTTCTTTTAATCGCTTCTATACACCATGCAGGTTCCCTCTTTGATGCTCTTGCTGTGTTCCGCTCAAATCCCACACTTTATTCATTTCTCCCTAGTGACACCTCATGTGGCTAGCCACAACTTACTTATTCTGAAAATACCAGTTGAATGTCCTTTATATGGTGTACCCAAGGATATTGTTTGCTATTTGTGCTATGTAATTAATTATATATTATTATTTGCATTCTATATTTTGTATGCAGTTTAAATAATACGTTCTTTGGTTGGATTCAGTATGTCATTATATGTGTGAGTTTGGGTGTGTGGTGGTTATGTGTATGTGTATCAATGGTATGTATGTCTGTATATATATGTGTGGTGTACATATATGTGGCATGTATGAGTATGGAGTGTATGCACATGTGCATATAAGGTATATCTGTATGTGTGTATATATGATTTGTATTCATGTATGTATAGCATGTCTGTCTGTGTGTATGTGTGTGCTGTGTGTATGCATGTGGCTATACGTGGTATGTATGTATGTTTGTGTATTTAGGTATGTGGTGCCTGTGTGTCTGCCTACTATATATGTATGTTTGTATATTTGTGTATATGTGTATGGTGTGTATGTTGTTTATGCATACATCTTTGTTCATATATGTGCTCCAATGCCTTAGGAGAATGTATTATATCTTGCTCTATCAGTCTCTGCCTTGTTTTCTTGAGACAAGATCTCTCACTGAAATTGGAGCTAACCTGGTAGCCAGAAAGTGCCAGTGATTTTCCTGTCTCTGACCACCACAGTGATGGACTCTGGCTTGTAACATGAACATCCATGACATGACCATTGAAGTAAGAGTTTTATCCATGCCAATCACTTCACTTCCTTACCTGGAAGATAAGAACATCTCTCCAGACAACTCCTTACCCTCTCTCTAGATGACAGTTAATCTCATTAATCATTTCTTGAAAGAAGATTCATGTTAGAATTGTGCCTTTAGGGGTGAAAAGATGATTTAGGGGAGAAAAAAAATGAAACTGATATATGGTAGTAAACAAAGTTACAGGGCAAAGAGCAAGACCTAAAAGACATGATTGCAGCTCCAGAGCCTTTATAGAGCACATACAACTAAATCTGTTTTTAACTGCCTCATTATATAAGACAAGAGGCCCCTTTTGGATGCCTGGTGATCTAACCTGAATTTCCAACAATGTGGTAAAAATGTCTTCAGACATAAGGCCAACCTTGTTTCTTACCCAAGCATAAGCATCATTGAAAATATGCCTTTAACAAAGGATGGCATTTAGTCAAGCAAGTCCATAGGAGAAGAAATGTAACAATGTGGAATGACAGAAATGCTTATGCAGATAATCTGGAACAATTTCCTGAGACCTAGAACATAACAGTGTAAGTCAGGATGTTGATTTGTTCACCTGATAAGAAGCCTTGGCTAGGAAGGCCAAACAAAACTTTTGAATTTTATTTGAACCACAAATCACTTGATCCTTTTCAATGCCATGACACATAGTACTTGAATTATCAGTGTTTCTGTTGTGCCCTCATCATCAAATCTTTGAGATGTCTTATCCACAAGTAATCTACTTACTAGGTAATAGACCACTAACACTAAACAATACTTACATTTTCTTTCATGTTCATTTATTTCTTTGGGTATCTGGCATTCTAACCCAGTCTGTTTCGCTTTGTGCTACATGTGTGATTGCATTTTACAAAGATCCCTTCAGTAAATCTTCTGTTGTAGGGCACAATGTAAGCTGGGCCTTAGCCAGGTCACCTGCTATGAGGATTAAGGGAGTGGCTCCTGTGGGCGTGGCACTGGCTCCAGCCAGGCATGACACAGGCTTCTGCCCTGCATCTGGAGAAAACCTGCACCGAGATGATCCATCTGGAGACAGATTACTATTGGCTGCAGTTGGGAACCACCCCATAGGGCGTCTGGCTAACCAAACTCATATAGCCCCCTGTGCTTCCTTGAATAAATGAGTTTTCTGCGGCTCAACCTCCACATGCTTCCACCCAGCTCCCGGGGTCTGTGTGCTGACTCATGCTTCTCACCCTCTCATGGCAGAGACCCTGAGTCTCACTTGGGCCAGCACTGAGCAAAATTTCATTCAATGTGATCCTGACACCTCCCCATCATGCAGTGGGTTCTAGCGCCTCCTTTCTAGCCCTCTCCTCAGTATGGACTATAACTAATATAATGTTGCAGATGTGATGGATCAGGGCATCAGGAGGATAGAAGAAGCCTTTTAGTTCCTATCATGGACCTTGAAATGCCTGTGCTGCCACCTAGATGTCTACCTACATGCCAAGGACCCATAATGTTAGAAGCCTAAGTTACACTCTTTGATTATACAGAGCTATTCTGGTTTTTGGTCCAGGATAATCCAGGTTTTGGGCCAGCCTAGCCAAGGTATCAGTCATAGAATGAATGAACTGAAGTAGAAATGTATTCTCCATCACCTGTCTTTGCAGTACCCAGACGATGGTATGGCTGTCAAGTGAGGGTCTACACATAAAGACAAGCCTCATCACTAGATCCTGGTAGAAGTTCAGACAGACCTCCAAAATTAGTGGACATACAACAATAGATACCATTTCCTGATACTGAATTTGAGTTGGTTTCCTTTATTTTTCAGCCCTTTTGTTAATTCTTTTCTTATTTATTTACTCCATTTATTTAAAATTTGCAGTTTTCGTTGGTTTCTTATGGAACAAAAGAATGCTAATGTATGCTCTATGCTTTAAATGCTCAGCATGAGTTTTTACAAAGAATAGAGAATGCTTTCTTTCTGACATATAAAACACCATGATCCAGATGAGGAACATATGACCTAAAAATAATATTTAAAAAATTATCTCATTTTCTCCACTTCTCTCTGTAACATTGGTAACTATCACTCAGAAGAATCAGTTTAGGGGCTGGAGAGATGGCTCAGCGGTTAAGAGCACTGGATGCTCTTGCAGAGGACCCAGGTTTGGTTCCCAGCACCCACAGGTCAGCTAACAACTATAGTTCCTGGGGATCTGATGTCCTTCTGATTTCTGTGACATGTGTGCACTTAGGTAAATGCAGGCAATACATTCATGCATATAAAATTTAAAAAAATCAATTGAGAAGTAAAAGAATGTGAATTAATAGAAAATAAATCCAGATCAGAGAATCTAGTGATCATCACATGTATTAGAGCACAAGAAGAAATGTAGTTTACTGTAGTATATGGAAGACAGTGGGAAAGAATTTCAGTTTATTTAATTTCTGCTCTGATTTTTGTTATTTCTTCTCCTATGCACACAGAAAGCAACAACTAGCCAAATGCAGAGAACAAGAGACTGCAGAGTGTATGTCCCTAGACGGGACGCCTGTATTAAACCTCACCTACCCAGGGTTCAGGGACCATTGAGAAAGACGGAGTGAAAAGACTATAGAAGGCAGTGTTGGTGCATGATCATAAGTAAACAGAGTCCCAGCCTCTGGGAACTTGTTACATTAGTGGTGTTAGTATGCACAAGACCCATGCAAACTCAATCAGACAAAAAACGTTCATAGAATGGGGAAATGGGAAGCAGGCCCCAACCTTAGCTAAAGAAGTATTGGCAGCTGATTACTACTGGGTGAGGGAGAGTTGATCTTCTCTAAGGGAGAGACTCTAGATAGACTGACTAGATTCTAGTGGATGAACTAAAGCTGAGAGCTGTCTGGGTACACAAAGTTGGCCTTAACATATAAGACGGAATGATGAAAACCAGTGAGAGAGGGCTTCGGAGGGGCGCAACTGAGGGAGAGGGTATACAGTTGATTAAAATGTTTTAAGATATTTTTGTATCTTAAAGTGTAACAAAACTCAATAAGAATACATTGGCAAAAAATTTCAGTTTAGGGCTAACTTATTAGGTCTAAGTTTGTAATTTTGTAAAGAAAGAAAAAAGGGCACTAATGTTTTACTCTTGGGTAGCTGCATATTCAACGTTGTGAACATTGTCACCACAATATTATCTTTTACCCAAAAGAGCATCAAGAGAAGCAGCTAAAAGAATTGTCAGGTAGTTCAGGGACCAGCATTGAGTACAAGAAACAGAGCACCAGATAAATGCACACGTTGGGAGTAGTGTAAGATAATTTGTGATCGATTATATTTAAGTATTAGTCATCATCCTATAGATGAACAATTTCTACATTAATTTTAAGGCATGGATTATGACTGTTAAATATGTAATAGTTAGAAAAAAGGAGGTTATTCTGTGGAACTTTCAAGCACTAGTCATAGAAACAAAGATATTTTCACATGGATTTTTTGTGAACCTATTAATCATGGTTCTCAAATCAGATTAATGGAATATTTTCTACCTGGTGTAGTATTTACTTAGGACTTCAAAAGTTTCAGTTAATGGTACGAGATCAGCAGCTGATAACATTCTTAGAACTCAGCATTCTACTGGGAATCCATTACTCCATTTAGCTTATGGACAAATTTGATGAACAAATGCGTGGGGCAATGTTTGGCATGCTGTAAAATGGTCTGGAGATAGAATATTGGTAGCACAGAACTATGCAGCTGGCTTTGGAAGCTGAAGAACTGAAATGAGCACTTCAGTTATATTAAAGGAGTTAGCTGTGGTGAAGGGGTTCCAAAGGCTTGAAACTGGGCTGGTGTCTGGATTTTATACGTGGTTATCAGGAGAAGAGTGTTTCAGCCTAGAATGAATGTTGGGAAAAGACGTCAGATGCTGGTCAGAGTAGACTACATATTTATGAATAGGTGCTTGTGGTAGTTTGAATGAAAATGTAGACTCCAAGTACTTGGACATTTTGTCCCCAGTTGGTGGCGCTGTTTTGGAGGGTCTCAGAAGGTGCAGCTATGCTGGAGAAAGCACATCACTGGGGGTGGGCTTAGAGCGTTCTTAAGCATTGCTGAGTCTCCAGCCACTCTCTGCTTCCTGTGCCTACTTGAAGATGTGAGCCTCTGCTTTCTGCTCCTGCACCTCCTGCCAGCATGCCACCTGACCATGATGGACTCTGCTTCCCCTGGAACCATAAGCTCAAATAAACTCTTCCTTTTATGTTTCCTTGGACAGAGCATTTGATCACAGCAACAGGAAAGTAATGAAGACAAGTGCTGTTTATGGAGCTGACTGTATCAGCTTATAGTAAAGATTATGCTGAACCCAAAGGGGAGAAACAGGGAATTAGTGAAGATCAGCTAGGAAAACAGGTTTACATAAGTGAAAAAAGTTCAGCAATTCAGGAACACAGTAGGGTGTTTGCTTCATTTATGGTTCTGTTGATGTGGGAATTCCTCCAAGGATTAATTGGAGCACTTTTGGTTATGCACACTTTACTGTTAAGAGCTTCCACTTCTTCAGTTGCTTTAAGTATGACCCTTGCTGAATCTGATACTTTGTCTAGTCACATGCTGCACTGATGTATCTAAGATCCTTTACTTTTCTAAATCATTTTAAAAATGTGTGTTAAAGTTTCTCTGCATAATACAATTATGGGTTTTAACAAGCATATCGTGCAGAATGGTCAGGGAATTAACAATCTCTGGTGTTTCATCTGTCTGTGAACCTATCTCTATGCTGTCCACTGACCCTTTTCTTTCTTTCAAAGTTTGGCTTTTGCAGAATGTCACATACGTGAACCTGGACAGTGTGTCTTCTTTAGAGCAGATTTGTTCAGGTAGCAATATGTTCTGCAGGTCCATCTGTGTCTTACTTGGCTTCATAAAACATTAATTCTAGTCACTAAAATCCATCCCATCACTTGAATGTCCAGCAGGTGTTTACCCATACACCTATCGAGGGGCATCTTGGTGATTACATATAAAGCTTTTATAAACATTCATGAGCAGGTTTGTGTATACATTAATTTTCAAATCAGTTGGAGAAATACCTGGGAACACACTTGCTGGATCACACGGTAAGACTGTATTTAACTGTCTGAGAAGCTGCCAGGCTCCTGTGGGGTAAAGGCATTGGCATTTCCACAAGCACTGAGTGACAGTCCCTCATCTGCTTTCTTGCTGGAATTGATGTGGTTGGGTTTTCTGATTGTAGTCATTTAATCTGCACAAGGTGTAGTGCCATTGTTAATTTTAATTAGCATTTCCTTCATGACCAAAGGTCTGGAGCATCTTCCTGCTTGGCATCCTGGGAGTGGTGGCCACATTGTTTGCCCATTTTAAAACTCAGTTGTTTGGTTTTATTGTTGAGTTTAGGGTTCTTTGTACATTTTGGATAGAACCGTGCTCAGATTTGGGATTTGCAAATGTTTTCTTCCATTTTGTGGCAGCTTGTTTATCATTTTACTGACAGAATACTTAAAACACCAGAAGTTTTTAATTTTAATAAGGACTAGTTTATAAATAAATGATTTTAACATGGATTTGTACTATTTTGATGCATTTAGAAACCACCAACTCTAAGATATAGAGGCTTTTATTCTACTTTTCCTCCCTAAAATAGCATAGTTTAACTTCTATATTTAGGTCTATAATCCATTGTGAGTTATATTTTGTGAATTAATTTTTATGTAAAATGTAAAATGTTTCTAGGTTCTTTTGTTGTTTTTTTTTTGCATACATATGCATCCGATTGTTCCAGAACAATTCACTGGAAATGTCCTTTATCCTTTGAATTATCTTTGTGCCTTTATTAATGATTAGTTGAATGTATTTGTATAGATCTATTTTCGGCTTAGCCAACTGCACAGTTAAGAGGACACAGATCTCTCAAGACCCTGCTTGCTAGGCACAATTTCAAGATTGCTGAGGATCACCCTCACTCCGGCCCCGTTATCTACTGTGATTAATTAGCTTTAGGTGTTATTTTGGCTGGGCTAGAGTACCGGATATTTACTCAAACACAAATCTAGATGTTGCAGTGAGGACATTTTATGGAGGTAGTTAATATCTGTAATCAAGTTTCTTTAGGGAAAGAGCACCTAATATGGATAGAATTCATCCAATTTGTTTAAAGCCTCCAGTGTAAACACTGAACTTTCTTAGAGGAAAAAAATAATCTGCCTTGAGTCAGAAACACCAACACTTCCTGAATGTCAAGCCTGCTGGCCTGTCCTATAGATTTTAGGCTGAAGACTGCAACATGAATTATTGCCTGAGTTTCTAAACTTTGAATTTACCCTAAAAGTTTTAGCTTTGCCAGCTACTATATTATATAATCAATTCTTTAAGATAAATATCATATATCTAGATATAATGTCAGATGATATAAAATCTGCTTATTATATAAATAAATTATATGATAGATATCATAAAATGTTATTCTAGAGAGCTTTAACTAACACAAGTAGACAGTCTGAGGATTTACGACCAATCAAAGCTTCAACAATCCACCAGAAAAACTAGAACTCAGGAGCAAAATATACTTAAAATTTTGCTTTGTCGATTGGTTGCATTATTGTTATTGCTATTACTTGAGACAGGCTCTTGCTGTGTAGCCTGGGATAGCCTTGAACTTGCCTCAGCCTCCTGAGTGCTGGGATCACAGGCATTTGCCCTCTTGCATAATTTGTTTTCTTATAGCGGGAGAGCAAACATTTAAAATCAATTAAGGAAAGCAATTCATAGGCTGGAGCCCAGGAGGGGTCTCTGCTGGTGACTTCAGCTGTCCTGGTCCTGCAGCATCATAGAGAGCATTAACCCTATAAAATGTGAGAACACAGACATAACATTGCCTACCAGGGAAGCTCCCCTGATCCTTTAGTACACACAGCTTTAATTAGAGATTGGGCTCTCTCTGCCCCTCTCAGAGGTTAGGCTAGGGTTCTTAGTCTCCATGGAGATCAAAATTAATATGGTTTGGCCATATCTTCCAACATAAATTTCATTGTTAAGATTTTCTAGTGGCCAAAAACCCTATACCAACAATGACACTCTCAACAGGGAAGATGCACCTCCTAGATGTTGAAGGAAAAAAAAAAAAGACTTTTGTTTGAGGTCAATTATTTCTGTATGTAATTATATAAGAAAAAGTATATGATTTGAAATTTTATGAAACTGAATTTCAATATTTATTGATGTTGAAAATTTTGAGATTTTAAAGAAATTATGCTTTCTCCTTTTCCTTTGTAAAGAGAACCATAAATTACATCTAAACATTTTATAACACAAAATGTCAAACTTTAAAACAAGCAAAGTTGAAGTTGGTCAGTTTTTGTAGTTAGACATCTTGTTGAAGTTTACCTACATTATTATGTATATATGTATATACATGTATATATAATAGAATAATATCCTAGGCTATTATTTCTCTCTCAAAATGTAGGAAAGAGAAGACCTCTCTATATAGTTTATTCTTCACTGTTATGTCAAAAATTACCTCTTTGTTTATAACATGATTATTTTGTCATAGACCTTGGGGAGAACCTATTACTATCATTCTAATAAACAAAGTATTAAACTGACTCCTAATGATTTATCATTATACCCATAGATTTGTGCATCTCTCAGCTCTCACCAGAGAAGCTTCTTCTTGTAGGAGATGGCAATTTACACAGAGACCCATAACTTGTCAACATTCAAAGAAGAAGAAATTGCATAGTGCTCAGTCCTAAATGGGACACCTTTATCATACCCTTTCCTCCCAAGGTTCAGGGATCAATGAGGAAGAAGGGACTGAAAAACTATTGGCAGAGCAGTGATTGAATTTACAGTGATTGTGAAAGCATGCACAAGATCTGTGTACACCCATGCCAGACAGAAACCCAGCATGGATGGGTGAGGTGGGCAGAATGCCCCAGTCCTAGATGAGGAATTGCCTAGCTAGCAATCGATAGCTCTGGGGAGATGGGAACACAGATTAGGCTCAATAGACCTTTAAAAAAGGAGAAATAATAATGGAAAATATGAAGTGTGGATGAGTTGAAAGGTGGGGTTGGAGACTGGGGGTTCTGAATATGAGCAACTAATCTAAGAGATTCTTGAATCAGTAAAGATATTTCAAAAATGAATATTTTTGTGTGCTTTCATGTTGATTTGGTTATTATAGTATATAAGGCTCTCTTGTTGGTTTCCCTCAACTTACAATACCTTTGGAATACCGTCTCATGAAAACTGCTTACCTGGACTAAAAATAACTGTTTTCATTTTGAGCTCGTTCCCACCTAAAGTTCTACCTGCAGCTATCACCCCTTTCTTTAAAAATTAGCATATTAGACAGTGAACTAGCCTAGCTAGCCCAAATAAAGCAGGCCAAGTTTTTGTAGTATTTTATTTTTCCTTTAAGAGTAAGAGGCACAAACGACATCTGAGGCAGCGTGATAACAGGTACAGGTTTCCCAAACAGTGTTATCTGGGCAGTTTCAGAGGAAAGTATTTTGGACGTGGGATTTTTCACTCTTCCCCTGTTCTCTGCGGCTGCCCCTGCTGGATATGTGGGGTGATTATGTCTGATTCAGTAGTCTGTAATATGCTCATCTCACTTGGAAGTGTTGCATACAAATCATACATTAAAAGGGTAGACTGGAAGATAGTGAATGCTGTTTTAAGATTCGGTAGATGCCTTTTCAATTTTGTGTAGCTTCAGGGGAGACATCCCTGTAAACACTTTCATTTACAGCTTCTCTGGGTTCCTCACTAATTCATAAATTCATCTTCCTGTAAACACCTCTTCATCATTCCCTTTTCCCTTTTGTATGATGTAATAATGAAACTGGAACCTGAGAGTTCTTTGATATCAGGAGTAACATACATATTTTTGGGTTAGTTCTTTTATTCTCAATTCTAGTCCTTAGTGTCTAACAAATAGGTTGTAACCTTTGACAGGACGATCATGGGGAAAAAAGAGAAAATGACATAATTTAAGTGATAGACTTACTCTTAAGGACATTAAAATTTGAAATATATCCACATATAAGCTTTTCTGATATTAAATATTTGTCTTCTGCCTTTAAGCATGTTGGAAATTGTTTTATAAACAGCATCAGCTCTCTAGATTAGGGTCAGATGGATATGATTATACAACTTTAAAAGTACTTGAGTGCGTTCACTTATAATGAATGCTAGATAATTCACAGTACAATATACATAACAGTACAACCAACCCTGAAATGATTAGAACTAGACGAATCCACAAAAGCCCACGAAATAACTCACCTGTCATTTTATGAAAAGAAAAAACTAATGATTTAAGTTTTAGAATTATAGTGTTGTAGAGAACAGAATATTTACAGAAGTGACCATGTTCAATGCTATCAAGAAAATAAAACATGCATTGTACTTTTTCATAATTCCTTTAGGTTTTACATGTAATTGAATATATTACTGAGATCGAATTACTTGTAAAAGCTCACCTTCTTAGTATTTACCTATGTATTGATCAGGGTAAGACTTTCCCTAAATTGTTCCCACCATAGCACACACATGGAGCAGAACTCTGGGTAATATCTGGAGGGCCTCTTAAGGAGAGTATTGAGTCCTCTTGTGATTCCAAGAGGATTATCAACTTGATTACTAGGTTGTTAGAATTCAAAGGGATATTATCTCATATCTAACAGGCTTAGAACTTATTCTCAAACCCAATATTGCTCAACATTTCTGCATAACAACAGATAGAATCAATAGTTAATTAAGGAAGCATGATCATTGAAGAATATGTAAATCCGATGGTGTAGATGTCCTGTCACTCCTCCTGACATTGGTTAACGACTGTCTCATGTCTTAATTGATGTACTCAAGGGAACAAGCATATTCTGGTTTTAAAAATGAGTTCTGATGGGTAAATTAACTTCAAGTTAATTTGTTTATATCTTTTGTAAAGGTTGCCTTGCTGGACAGCTCTTTCTGGGGATTCGGTCTCTGCCTTCTGAGCACAAGGATAACAGTGTTGCTGCCATGGCCAGCTGTCTGGCATGTATGTGGCTGCTGGGGATCTAAACTCCAGTCCGTACGCTTGCAAGACCAGTGTTTTACCCTCTGAGTCATCTCCCCTGACCTATGATTCTTTATGTATGAAATTCACATGATGTCTAGTTTAAGAGATAGATATTAATCCACTTGCTTTTTCTGAATCATAAGGAACATGGAAGCATATGAAGAAATAATATCATATTCTTGCTTTCAATCGAATGTACTTCTGGTGAGTAAGAGAGAATTATCTGTAAGTGTTGTTGGAGAAAATAGGAAATACACTTGGTTATGTCTTCAGCTAGCTCAATTCATGCATGGAAATCCACTCGGAAAAGAAAGTCACACAGCACCAAACTTGTCTTATATTTCAGCACATAGGCAGGTGGCGATCATTGTGTCTAGGTTTTGAAGCAGTCTCAGTATTATTATTATTTTTTTGCCAAGGATTAAGATATCTCATTTGCTTTTGCAGCATAAGAACTGTTTCTTAAAGGAGCATAGATTTCACAGTTTTACCTTAGGCAAAGGAAATGAGATGACTGAACATTATCCTTAAAAAAATAAGAAAAGGAATGTGAAAGATGGATCTAGTAAAAGTCAGTGAAAATTTCTTCCACTGTTAGGGAACATATGGAAAGCTAAGAATTTCAAAATGTCTTTTTACGGGCTGGAGAGATGGCTCAGTGTTTAAGGGGATGTTACTGCTCTTCAGATGACCTGCGCTTGGTTCCCAGGACACATACCACTCAGAGGATCCCCTGCTATCTTCTGGCTCCTGGCCTCCTCCTCCTCCTCCTCCTCCTCCTCCTCCTCCTCCTCCTCTCCTCCTCCCTTCCTCCTCGTCCTCCTCCTCCTCCTTCTTCTTCTCTCTCTCTCTCTCTCTCTCTCTCTCTCTCTCTCTCTTTCTCTCTTTCTCCTCTCTGACTTAAAAAATAGAAAAGCTTCAAAATAGGGAATGGTTAAATCAATCATTGATGAAATTAGAACCGAAAATGTCTGTTTATACATATTGACTCTAAATGAGAGGCAACATCTTTCAAGTTCATGGAAAAGCTAACAATATTTATATTTCAATGAAAATATATTGATACTACCTTAATACAGTAAAAATATTTTAATTTTCATAAACCCTGAAGGACATCAGACTTCATAGGGACAGAGATTTTGTATACAAAATAGCCCAGGACCTGGTCTACAACCTCTTTCCAGAGGACACCCCAGGAGTCTGAGGTTTTGGTATGTCAGTCTGACTGACTGCTAGCTGCACATGGAACACAGTGAAACTACAAGTGACAAGTAGGAAGAGTGGGAATCAGGACAGAGTGACTGTGAGGTAGTAGAAAACAGAACACAGATGCCCACTTTTGACTTCACCGGCTCTCATCTTTGTTTCCCTTGATCGATTAGGAAAGAACTCGCTAATCATCCAATGAGGTGAAAGTTTTTATTCTATATAAGAAATTTACACTTAAAAGTAGTTCTACTTTTCAAAAATTGTGTTTTCATTCTTGTTATGTGTTTTTGTATGCGCCTGTTCCAGAAGTCAGATGAGGGCCTTGGGATCCCTGGAGCTGGAGTTACGGGTAGTTGTGAACTACCAGAGGTCGTTCCTGGGACTGGAATTGGGTTCTCTGTAAAAGCAGTACATATTCTTAGAAGCACTGAACCATTTTTCCAGCCCTTAATAGTTTTACTGATGAATTCCATCATACTCATAGAACAGTTACTGGTACCCAGCAGGCATACAACTAATGGTTGTTGATCCAGGTCAGAGTAATTACAGCTAAGCTTGGATGACATTTACCTTGTGCTGAGTACTGCGTTGTCTCCCACATCTAACTTGATTTACTTTCTTACTTCTACCCTTGAGGGAGGTGCTGTTGTGTGCATGTTTCATAGACTAGAAATTGAGGCATCAGGCTGTATCTAATGGCCAAGATTTTGCAACAAACAGTAGCAGAAAGAGGATTCTAACCTAGGCAGTTAGACTGCTGTCTGACTTGTATCCACAACCCCTCAAGGAAAGCCAAGTTCTAAGATGTGTGAGGAGACTGTTTATTTACACATTACTTCAGGAGAGTCTGCAGAATTCATCTGAGTGGGGAGATCAAACTGGGGAGCATTTAGTGGTTCTGCAGAGGAGTCCACTCTGCAGACAGAACAAATAGCAATGTTGTTTTGAATAATTACTTCCCTCCCTTGGGTCACACAAGGTCTCCTTGAAAATCCTTTGGCATTAGATTGGGTGGAAGATGTTGTCATGATTGTGGAGTGTGGTGAAGTGACAGAGTACATGACCACACTGCACAGCACAGTGCCCCTCTCCAGGATGCACAGGATACAGGGGAGTTGTAGTGCAATTCCAGCAATATTTGCATGATGGCAACACCTCCTCCTTTCTCACAGCAGCTCACCCTCTCAGGGATTCTTCTTCAGAGCTAGATCTTATCACCTAAAACTTTCAAAGCTTAAGTGACTGCCAGGATAATTAACCCCCTTGCATACTGGAAGTTCCTTTAGATCCACTTCCAATACATTAAGGAAAAGAGAGAAAATAATCATTTTCAAGTTGAGCAGCCTGGCCGGTAGATGCTGATACATAGCCCAATAGGAAGCGAAACCACATTTCTCAAGGATGGTTTTGAAAGAAACCTATTATTTTTTTCTTTTATTTTTGAGTGCATGAAATTGTAATATACTTTATAGATTTTATTATTTACTGTGCCTCCAGGTGGGTGGTTGAAATTAGAAACAGTACAGTGGCAGACTGTTGCAGCTAACCCCTCATTTTACATTAATCATAACTCTCACACAAACCTACGATGTATAACATCTGAATAAAATACCAGGCACAATGTTCCACACTTTCAAATTGCCTACTGATCTTAATGGTTGCTCAAGCCAACAGTCTATGGTAAATAAGTCAAATCTTTTTCACTAAGATGAAAGTGATCAAGGAGCCCTGAGGACCTTAACTCAGTGGCATAATGCTCACTGGGCAATTGCAAGAACTAACAAGAGAAATTTACTTGGGGGGTTTTAAAGGGTTATGAGGTTAGTCAAAATGCTTGAGATAATTAACTTTGAAAGAAGTGTGTTAGTTACTTTTCTGTTTCTATGATAGAACACCATGATCATAGGCGACTTATGAAAGAAAAGAGTTTATTTTGGCTTATGGTTCCAGGGAGATGAGAGTCCTTCACGGTAGAGGTGAGAACTCATATCGCCAAGGTAAACACAAGCAGAGAGCAAACTGGAAATGGAGCTCGGATCTGAACTCCCAGAGCCTGTCTTGTGGACATACTTCCTTCAGCAGGACAGCGCTTCCTAAAGGGTCTATGACCTTCCAAACAGCACCATGGCTGGAGACAAAGTGTTCAAATACTTGAGCCTATCTAGAACATTTCCCATTCAAACCAACCACCAGAAGAAGACAGGTTTATTCTGGCCCATTTTTTAGAGCTTTCCACCCATAAGCCACGGGCCTCCCTGCTTTGGGTGTGGTGAAGGTGTCATTACCTCACAGCTCTGAGCTTGTGGTCAGCAAAGTACTGACCTCATGACCACCAGGAAGCAGATAAAGAGCAGCAAGAGGAGGAGAGCAGGACTCCCACAGCCCCTCAGCCTCGTCCCAATGATCTAATTTCCCCCATTAGGACATACTTTTAAAGGCCTTGCTATCTTCTGACAGCACCATGAAGCTTTTAGCATGTGAGTCGTTGGGGGACATTGGTGGAATGATTCTCTAGAAATCATTGTGTTTTAGTTTATCAGCATGAATTCATGTCTATCAAGAAAATAAATAGCTGTTCGCATTTTCAACACCATCTCGAAGCCATATGGCATACACAATTCTATCTCTAAAAGATGAGAAGTCCTGTGATATATTATTATATTATTCCAGATTGGTGACCAGCTGTGGAGTTTATGAGTCACTCCCAATATGGAATATGATTCAGCCACTAAAAAGAATAAATGAGCTATTAAATGATAAAGGCAGGTAACAGATATGTTTTCATAATGAGATCTCATGTTAATGGTTTCAGTAGGATGATGTGAATGGGAAGGAAAATATGAAAGAACGAAAGGCAGTTTGCGGAAATGAATTGCCTGGCTGAGGGTGGGAGTAATGGTGGCCGACAGAAACCTGAGAGAAAAGACAAAGAGGAAAAGAGAATGTCACGTCTCCTAAGGATAACGGTGTCTACTGATTTTAAGTTGCATTTGTGTGTGGAAAATAGCATTAAAATCTCATGTTAAAAACATGTCATTGCTCCACCACCCATTAGGAGCATATGGAATTTAGAGGTACAGAAGGAACCCTGGGAAGGAAGAAGTCTTGGCCTAATTCCAGACTCTTCTGGTTCCTATCCCGGCAGGTAACCAAAAGTTTGGGTGGAGAAGCAGAATTTTCTGGGGCTTGGCGTTTGAACACTAACTGAAATTTCCTGGTGACTTTTCACATTGAACACTGAAGTAGCCTGGGCTACTGTTGTAAGGGACAGAATCCCTACAATGCAAACCTTCTTGAATAAGAAAGATGCACACTTGCTGCTTCTTGGTCGGAGACAAGGTCGTGGCAGGCTTTTTCTCTTGCGGGAATGGCTCCTTTCCAGGCTGAGTGGTCCAATAAGTTTAGATAAGACTAAGACCAGACCTCCGTGTCTCACTCATGTATGGACTCTCTTTCCTTTGTAAGTTGGTGAACCAAAATTAGGGGAGGGAAATCTGTCACCATACAAGCAAAACACTTAGAGGGCCCAAGCCTTACTGGGGCCTTTGGAATTTTGCGTTTCCAAATTCCTTCTTCACTTATGACAACTTTTCTTTCTGGGAGAGTATGCCTAGGGATGTGATAATTTTTTTTTTTTCAATAAAGCCTGTTAGTTTCTTTCTGCTGTGTCTGAGAGCTTCCCTGTCTTTAAATTCTTTATTTGATGGAAAAAACCAAACCGAACCATAACCATAGGCAGTGACCATCCATGACCCATAGACAACACACAAAATTGAAAATTATTAGGATGGATGGCACAATTTAGCAAAAATTATCAGTATTACTTTCCAGTGATGATATGTTTTTCTTTAAGAGCTATTATTAAATTATTCTTTTAGGTTCTGTAATATATTTCTTAAGGGTTTTAAGCTTGGGCATGGAATGAGTATTTGACCATGATCCTCAGGACACACTGTGCTACTATATGCACTCTGTACACACACACACACACACACACACACACACACACACACACACACACACCTGCAATCCCAGCCCTAGGGTAGAGAGATGGAAGCAGAATCAGAACTTTAGGGTCATCTCTTTCACATACTGGGTTTGAAGCAAGCCTGCAATACAGGATATCCACCCCCCCCCCAAATAATCTTTACTAAAGGTGTAATGATTGTAGAGATTTATAAGAACCAACTCCAGGTTTTGTAGAAAGTAACTTTGAATAGCAGGTATTCTTTGTATGTAGAAGACATTCAAAGTTGAAGAAAGCTTTGATCAAATGGGTACTCTTTCTGGCTCCCTATTGAAATAATAATTCATGATTTCCTCAAAGATTCAATTCTGGGAGAATTAGGCAATCATGCCGATGTAGAAGTTTTAGGAGCATTGATCAGTGCTGGTGTGTCTGCTACGCATGCAAAAGTTCTTGGTCCAGTCTCCAGTACTGCCCACCAAAAGCACTATATATAAAGAGTAATATTCTGTAAGAGGTTTAAGATGGTAAAGTCTATTAGATCAAATATATTGATGTTTAATAGATATAATTATTTAATTTTAAGTGGCTGGAATTGATTGACAAAAATCAAGAAATGGCCACATGAAGTGAGGTTTGTTGGCTTTACGTCCTTTGCAGACCCTGAATTATTTCTCATTGACTCCTTGTTTTTTTATACTGTGTGGAGACAAGTTTTCCTTAAATTCAGTCAAACCAGCCAAACAAAAGTATTTTGTTAGGCTCTTTCTATTTATCTAGTGACAGCAATTTCTCACAATCAGAGAATCTCTCTTGTATTTCTCTGATGTACATTCATCTTAGCATCTGAAGCCAAGGTAAGTATTGTTTTGACTTTTTTGCTCTCCTTCGGTCTCCTTGTCTATTTGTTCATGGAGGAAAGACTTTGTATGTCTGTATTTATTGGTGAATGTATGATGAGTGAACATCTGAATGTTTCCTTCACTGATTCTCACATGAATGAGGAGGAAGAACTGTAAGACGACTAACAGTCAAATAGAAAGCAGAGCACATCTTAGCATTTGGGCAAGCGTGGTCTGGAAGGTAGGAGTCCAAAATGGGTGACCCTGGGCTAAAATAACTGTATCACAGGCCGGATTCCTAATCGAGGCTCAAGGTTGGAATCTGTTTTCATTTTGACCCCTGGAGTCTGCCAGCATCCCCTGCTTCATGTCAAAGCCAGAAATGCTGGTAAAGTCAGTTTTATCATATCTCTGGGCCACTCTGCCTCTTTCATCTCCTCCTTTTATTTTTACAGATCTTTATGGCTACATTGGGCCTACCAGGGTAACCAAGAATCTTTTGTCTATCTCAAGGTCAATTGACTGACAAATTTAGCTCCCTCTGCAACCTTTGCTCTCCTTTCCATATAATCTAATGTAGTCATAGTTTCTGAAGACATGGGAATGAATGCACTTGAAATATTTCTTCTGTTTACCAAACCTAATCCCTTTGGGTCTACTGATTATGCAGATTTGTTTTTCAGTATCCCATTCCTGTAGTACTATAACACTGACAGTAACAGTCTTAGGTCATGGGTTTAGTATGAAAGACATTAGGAGTTGTGAAGAAAAGTTATTACCTCAAATGTTCTAAAAATTCAAATGTCATTATTGGCAGGTAGATGATGTTTCTTGAAAGAGCAACTCAGTCATTGGGATTGCTTCAGTTAGATAACATTTTATTTTTCAAAGGGAGACTTATCAGACTTCCACAGCTACAGAAATTAAAATAACAACATCCAGTGGCTTGATACACTTTCACAGATAGGTGCAGAACAATGACTTATTTTGAAACAAAATCTGCTTGCATTGAACAAGAAGATCTGCAAATAGATAGATGCATACAATTAAACAAACTTTAATAGATTAAGTAGAGAGCTGAAAGAAAATAGATCTGCTGGGAAAATCCCTAGAGTACTCCAAGAGTTCTATGTTATAAATAACATTCTAAATGTGTGCTTTTCTGAACAGAAAAAATGGCAGTCCACAACACAAATAATTTCATATTTACATCACCCTTTTAAAAATAGCAAATCAAAAAGAACTATTGTATCATGAACTATACTATTTCTAAAATTAAAAAGAATAAAATATTCAAGTATACCTCTCTAAGATTTTCACTATGCCGAACGATTGTAGAGCAAAATACTTCAATTATATACACACTGTTTTTACAGTAAAGGCACAAGTGGTATTATATTTGACACATTTATGTTTTACTATGCAGTTGGATCAGAATTTGTGAAAATAAGTATAGAAATACCGTACACACAAATCTAACATCAGCTTAAAAACACCGATCCTTAGAGTTTTCATTGTGGAACTACTTGTTTTAGAATGTTGGAAGGGAAAATGGATATAGTAAATTCAGATCTGGGTTTGTAGATAGAAATCTCCATTCAGAACAATTCACAACATTCGAGAATGTATTCATTTAATTCTTTATTTTGTCTCAAATATTTCTAATCGAGTTTACAGAGAAAGAAGTTTATTCAAAGGCTCCTTGCTAGCTTATTCCTCTTCACTGTCCTATGCTGTGCCCCTTCAGTTCTCTGATGATACACTTTCTATAACAGAGCTCATTACTTTAGGTGCTAGGGGACTCGTTTCAAAGGCAACATGAGTCACAAAAATATCCAGCCAGTGGCTACCTTCAGGACATTCATATATTTCTTGTGTTAGAAAGAAAATCTTTCCTTGGGCTCAGTGATATCACACTCCTGAAAAAGCAATTACTTTCCAAATATTTGCCACACTATTTTGACATAACTAGCTTTGTCATGCAGGAAAACATACTGTAGCTTTGTGGTATATAATTTTACCTCCCATTAACTCCATCTCTTACTGAGAGCAAAAATACTGATTTGAAATACTCGATTATTTAGTAATTAATAACTGAATAAGAAGCTTGATTCTTTTTTACACAGGGGTCATCCGCAGCTTGGATTTTTCATTTCTTTCCTGTTATAATTATTTGGAGTTCGTTGTTTACCTTAAACATCCAAAACAACAGGGGACATTTTTGAACAATCTATAATACTCTTCTTGAATCTTGATGAAAGAGAAAGAAAAGAAGAAATGTTACATTATCACGGCAATTACATAAAACTATTTCAATTCAAAGTAAATGGTTACATTTGCTTTTCCAAAGTCTTACTGCTTTTTGAGTATCAGAATACATACAAGTGAATATAAGCAATGTAACTTATGAATGTCTAGTAGCAAGTTTTTTACAAAGCGTAGTTCCCCAGGAATAGCTAAACATTGATTGTTTAATAATTATAAATACAAACAATTATGTTAATAATTATTTAATATTTAAAATGACAATAAAAGCTTGAAGCCATAAATCTAGGAGGCCAAGAATTTTCTGTCAGTTTGCTAACTGATGTTATATGATTGAGAAATTGTTTTGACTAAAATAAAATCTTGCTTACCTTTCTGGACAAAACACACAGGAACAAGAAAATGAACATCCCCTGGAAAGCGTTGCTGACTGTGAAGAGGTATGCTGTTACAACAGATGCATGTACTACGTGTAGAACCCCGAAGATCCAGGTGGTGCCCAGAAGGAAGAAGAGAGCCAGGGCTCCCCTAGCACAGGACCTGGAGTGCATTGGAACATTCAGTGAAGAAAGCCACACATATCCCCACTCCCCCGGTTCTCCAGATAAGTACCTTAGTTTATAACCGAGAAATCTTTTCTAAAAGATTCATTTTTACTACTTTAAAATTATGTGTATGTATTTGTGTATAGTGTGTGCAAGTGAGTGCAGGTGCACACAAAGGTGTTGAATCCCCTGGAGCTGGAGTTACATTCAGTTGTGACTGCCTGATGTGAGTTCTAGAAACCAAACTTAGGTCCTCTGTAAGAACAGTGAGTACTCTTAACTACCAAGTCATATGTCTAGTTCCAGACAAAGACATCTTTTACAAATACCACAAATGACTTAGACTCTAAACTCTAAAGGTTTCCTTTAGTTGGATGGAAGAGCCTTTAGGCTGTGTTACTGTTTGACTCCGTGGTGTGCTTCCAAAATCAAGGTTCTATTATTTAAAGGTGTCATTTTTAAAGGAAATATTTAATTTTAAAATATTTTAAACTGGTATACTTTAGTATGTATGCTTTGAATTCTGATCTGAGGTGGCAGTAATCCCTCAAGGTAGGACATACATCTGTTAGAAAGAGCAGTCCATGTGGCTTTGAGTCAATCATCAATGGATCTGCCTTCTTTCAGATTTAGTAGTGAGGAAAGTACAGGATATAAGACTAGAGTTTTGTTGTTACCGCTTTTTCAAGGTAGTGGCTTCAAAACAAATTCATGTTAGAGGGCTGGAGAGATGGCTTAACTGGTAAAAGCACTGGTTATTCTTGTAGAAAACCATGGTTTGAATCCCAGCACCCATATCGTGGCTAACAATTGTCCTTGAGTCCATTTCCAGGGAATCCGAGGCCCTCTTCTATCCTCTGAAGGCACTGCACGACATGGGTGCACTTACATACATGCAGGCATAACACTTATGCACATAAAATGAAAATAATAGTAACAAAATAAAAAATAAAATCATGTTAGAGTAGCAATGCCTTACATATTAAAGGAAATAAACACACAGATATTTAGCCATCCAGGATTTTAATGGAGTGCTGGTGACTTTTGGTCAAACAGTATTCCATTTTTCTTCAGGGACACGGCCCAGAGAATGAAGCAACTGACGCCCGGTCTCTCATTCATTTCCAGCATGGTCTTTATGGTGAAAAGGGTTCTAGCAACACGCCTCTGGAGATGAGTTATTCTGAGCTTTATTAAAGCCAGTACACAAGATGAAACTAGAACTGTTGAGGACTTAAAGGGAGTAACTGATGAACTGTTTGCTAGATCCTAACTATAACCCTTCTGCCAGGCACTGCAGGAGTCTGCCCCAGCGACACAGACAGGCAGGGTCCCACCCTTCTGTCTCAGCTCTTCAGAACAAACCATTTTCAAGGTCTCAATAAATCAGTCCTAAAGGGAGACAACTAAAGGAAAAATGATGGCAGCATATAATGTCTGTATTACAAGAAAGAAACATTGGCTAAGCTCTGAGAAATGTCTTATAAAAATCATCGAGGTCTATTTTTGGCTTAAAACAATAATCTTTTCCCCTTCTAATGGAGGTACTTTAGAAAGCATGGCTTGACTTACCAGTTAACATCTGATGTTTATTCTTTGATTAAATGTATTAAATACTTTTTTCTAATACATATTTTACATATGGTGGGAGAAAACATGGATTAATTATTTTAAAAATGTTATCACCCAAATTATTTGTATTTTCAGTGAATAAGAAGCTGAAGATATCGATATCATTCAATGATTGACTGCTTGCCTTATGAGAGGCCCTTGGCTGGAGCTCCAGAACCATAAAAAAGTAAGAAAAATGTTGCTAAAACTTTTACTTAAACTTCAAAGAGCACTTACCTTATGTTTTCATAACAACTAACTTCTGGTTTCAATCCAGCAGTGTGACGAAATACTTTGTATATGATAACTCCAAAAGCCAAGAGATTAACCTGAGGAAATACATTAATGTCACAAAATAAATCACCTCATAGTACATGATGATATATGTAAAGGCAATAAACAATTTGTAAAGGTTTCAATGACATAAAAATCCCAAAGACTCATATGATATACACAGGTACATACACATGATGACTAATATTGTGGTTGATTTTGACAATGTCATGGAATACTGTTAGTGTACATTGTAGATAAGTATAATTGCCACATTTTGGCAATTTTCTTTAGATGCTGTAACTATAACCACAGACTGATGTCAGTAGCAGGATTAATACATAGTTTAAGATATTTCACTCAATAAATGTTATGTAAGCATTTGAGAAAGCCATATTTTAGTTCACTCCTTAAAATTTTATTTAGATTCATTTATTTTTACTTTATGTGTATGAGTCTTTTGACAGAATGTAAGTGTGCCCATGTTGTGCAATGCCCACGGAGGCCAGAAGAGAATGCTGGATCCTCTGGAATTGGAGTTATAGATATTTGTTAGCCACCATGTGAGTGCTGGGAACCAAACCCGGGTCCTCTGCAAGAGCAGTCAGTACTCTTAGCTACCGAGCCATCTCTCAGTCCCATTTGCTCTTTAAAAAACATTTTATTTTTAATTATGTGTATGTATTATCTGGGACTGTGCTTGGATATATGCACGTGAGTGCAGGTACCCACTGAAGTTGCAAGCATTGGACTCCTGGAGCTGGAGTTACTGGCAGTGTGAACTGCCAGACACAGGTGATGACGGAACAACTCAGGTCCTCCACAAGAGCAGCAAGTGCTCCGAACTATTGAGTCATCTCTACAGGTCTGACTCATTGTTCCTTTGCAAAGAAATTTTGGAGATAACTCTCTGATATTTTAATTTGAGAAGAAAATTAGAAAACTCAACAAAACACCTCAATTCTATTGCTAGAAATAGTATGAATGGGCTTTCTTTCCCAAGATGTAATCTCAGATTTCTTCAGAAATGCCAACGAATGAAAGAAATGTTTGTTGCTAAGAAAATAAATGTCCTTGATAAACTCATTTTTTGAGACATGCTCTCCCTGTAGCCCCAGTTACCCGGAACTCTATATATTCTAGGCTGGCCTCAAGCTCACGGCGATCTGCTGCCTCTGCCTAATATGTCTAGATACTATTTATATTTTACACTGAGCTAAGTAGAATATGCAGTTTTTATTTGACTGAATTATGAAAGTATACTTTCTCCTTCATTTCCCATGGCTTTGAAAGCTTTCAAGTCAAACTTGACAGTGTCCAAATGTTGAAGGCATGTCTACTCTAATTAGACTAATAACTGAAACATTAAACATTATAGAAGTAATTAAAACATTAATATTAATGTTTTAATATGTCACTGAATATATATTAGTCTAAACAGATTTTTCAAAATCTGCTCTGAAATGACAGTAAAAAATATAAAATTTCTACTAACCCTTATATTAGTAATTAAGAAGCTTATATGAAATTTTTATCCATTTCAAGGAGGTAATTTCTTTCTATTTTATATGTGGTGCTATGGATGGGACCCAGAACCTTGCACATATTAAGTACTGTACCACTAAGTTATAACCCCTGTATTCTAAGAAGTTGTACATACTTTCTCAGAAAGAAGTTGAATGATTTTTTAAAATGAGTAAAAGTAATGGTCAGAGCAGTCCATATTGCCATTTATCATGGAGAGATCTTTGAGATGAAATCTTGGAGGAATAAGGTTTTTGGTCATTTTTTTCTGCTTCTGACTATTCATTACTTCTAATTATATGATTAATTAATTCTAATTACAGTAATGCTTCCATTACAAAGGACTTCAGCAGTTGCAAAGGAGAGATATAACATATTTTAATTGATTTAGTTGACAGTTTCACTCTATTTGTGTGTTCAAATAATGAACTGAAATAGTAGTTTAATAATATTTTATAATTAACACTTAGTATTTGTTAAAGAGAAATATTTAACATTTTCTAGTATTTAAAATCTATACTTTTGTACAAAATAAAAAAAACCACAACCGTGTTTCTTTTCATAAATACATGCATATGTATTTTCAAGTAATAACATTTTTCCAAAATTGGTTAATATAAATATTGTATGCCACAATTGCTTTGAAAAATCTTCAAATAGTTTTTAAGATATTTACGGTGAACTTTGGATCTCAAAATAGAGCTATCAGATAAAATAAATGATTAGACAAGTTTTTCTACAGCTCTTAAATTTTTCTGCGTGATAGGCTATTTAAGTTATTTTTAAAGTGTCTTTGACCCCTGTTTTTATAAGCCCGAGTTTTCAGAGCTCAGATGTGCATATCCATTCTGCAAATGCCCTTCCTCTTCTGAAGGCTGAAGCAGATCATTCCTCTGGGGAGATCCAGATCTAGAAAGTACATTTTTCTATAAAAGGGAGAAATGTTGATATATCAAAAAAAAAAAATAGGTGCTGGGGCTGGAGAGATGGCTCAGCAGTTAAGAGCACTGGCTTCTCTTGCAGAGGACTTAGGTTTCAGTCCCAGCACCTACATGGCAGCTAACAATCACTCATAACTCCAGTTCTAGGGTGATTCTGCACCCTCTTCTGATCTCTGCAGGCATTGCATGACACAGGTGCACTTATGCACACACAGTCATACACATAAAATAAAAAAATATTTAAAAAAATATGTGCTGCTAGATGAGTGGGAGGTTAATTATTTTACCACAGAATCACATTTCTCCAAATATAAGGAAAAATAGGTTAAAGCATCTTTATCAAAAGGTATTATGGTTAATATAATCAAGTGTCACCAATCCCTTGATGATATTATTTTCATGCACTATGATACAAATATATGGGTTTATATGTTTCATTTAGAAATTTTCTAAGGAGTCTAAAATTATCCAGTGTTGAATACAATGGCAAGAGCTTGGAACACACACACACACACATACACACACACACACAGACACACGAATGAATAAAATTGACTTGGTCTTTGGTTGTCATGAATTCTACTAAGAAAAGAGAAAGTAAGCGTACTCATACAGATGTTAACCCACAATTCAGGCTGTTAGGCGAGACAAGACACAGGCTGGTTGGTTTGAAGGGTCAGGAAGTAACCCTTCTAAGACTTGTGGAACTTGGGCAGACGAGTTCACTAGAATATCCAAGAAATGAAACAGGAGAAAAAAAAAAATGCCTGGACACATCTCCATGCCTGGAGTTGGCATGGAGAAAGAACAACTATGAAGTTGAAGCGCACTAGAGGAGGGCTTCAAGTGTCTTGTCCTGTCAGTCTCCACTTTATTCCCTTTAGACAGAGTTTCTCTGGAGTGAGGCTGGCAGTCCGCAGGCCCCCTTGAGCCTCTTGTCTCCACTCTCTACAGCACTTGCCAGTGGCTTTTTATGTGAGTCCTCAGGATTTGGACTGAGGTCCTCCAGCTTGCAGCAGGTGCTCCGACAAAACACATCGTCTCTCCAGCCCCTTTCTTGCCATTTCTGTTTTGATCCCACTTTATGCACTATCTTCAGAGAACATTTTTTTCTCAAAAGGCTGAAACAACTGACAAATTCAGCGCCGAGTCTGGCCCTGTGGGAGCCGAGGCGATGATGCTACATAGTCTCTGTTGTCTAAGAGCAGCCAGCCTGTCTGCCACGCTCTGTTCTGCTTTAGGTGCGCCACTCGGGTGCTTTAGAACATTCTCACCCCAACCTTGACTTGGGACGTCAGTGTCATACTTGCAGAGACCAGTTCATCAAAGCCCCACAAAGTTGCTCTGTAGACAATCTTCCTTGATATTCTCAATATCAAACCACTGTCTCACCCTTGACTTCTCACCTTGACCTGTTATTTAGCAAGATTCCCATCTACGTCGTGTAAGCAAAATCTCCCCTTATCATTGATATCATTTGTTATTAGTTATTCCATCCTTGTCCTGCTCCTTTGCTGTAAACCCCCAGCACTGTACTGTTTTCAGAATTAAGACCATTTTTCTTTTGTCGTCGGTTTTGTTTTGTTTTGAGACAGTGTCAATTGGAGGCCAGGCTAGCCTTGAGTCCATGATCCTCCACTTTAGCCTCTAAAGTGCTAGGACTGCAGGTGTGTGCCACTGTGCCTGGCTTTGCAATAGCTTTGATACCTATCGCAATAGTCCCAAAGTAGGACTTCTATGCAGAAAGTAAACTAAAAACATATCATTATAATTTTTTTCAAGAAATACTGTTTAAAAATCACTTAGAATAATTTTTTCTTCAGCTATGCCAAATTTGCTATATCAATATTATGTGATTTGGAAACTTGGTTAGTTGGCAAAGCCTACATTTACTGTTTATATTACTTGTATTATTACTTTGCCCATAAATATGAATTACTTTAAATCATTTTGCCATAGTGTTATAAACCATATATAAAGAATTGGTATCATTTGAAGGCATCTGAAGGCATATCTACTGAGAAGTAGAAATGAAAGCTCTACAGCTTACATGGACTGGAAAAGCACCTTTTAAGAGAAAAAACAAAAGCAAAACAACAGGTTTGGTGTGGTAGCACATACCTACCAGGACTGCGAGGCAGAAGCAAGCAGATGTCTATGAGATTGAGGCCTGCATGGTCTACTCAGTGAGTTCTAGGCCAGTTGGTGCTACTAGCAGTCCCTCTCTCTCTCAAAAAAAATAATCAAACCATTGTTAAGTATAAAGGGTCTGAGGTAAGGTAACAAAGACTAGTTTAAAACAAGTTTGTGCAGAATCGAAATTATTTGATAAAACATCACGTGTAATTAACCCACAAGTAATGACCTTGGAATTAGATGAGAAATGCTTGCATTTTAGGCTAAATTATTAGAAATATATTATTAGAATTACATTAAGTGATTATTACAGAATTGAGTACTTGGGTAAATTTTTTAAAAATATTAAACATAATTCATATTAATCTTAAGAAAACCATCTCTTAAAAATGATTTTACCCTCGAATTAGCATTTCCCTCTCTATCTGAAGGACATCTAATCTATGATACTGAAAGTATCAAAGATACTGAAAGATACAAAGTTCAAGGAATCGACTTTCATCATTTATCAGCTGGACTTCCTTTAGCATTTACCTCTCAACGTTAGCTCCACAAGCGCATGGGGAGTACTTGAAGACTTAGAAATGAACATTCATTGTCACATTTGCCTTGAATTTCAGATCAGTTGTATTACGTCAGCTAAAAGTCCAGGATACTTTTATCAAAATAAACAGGATGAAGATCTCAGATAGAAACGAAAGCTCACTGAGATTTATTGCTGTGCTTTAGAATACAGGCGAGAATGAAAGCTGTGGAAGAAATCAGAGTCACGGACACCTAACCCTTCAGAAAAAGTGTTACTTTAAATTTGGCATCAACTCCCTTGCTTAAGTGGTATTTATCAATACCGAGCTCCGTCCTTTAATTTCAGATGTATTTAATTATTTCAAAGCTTGGAACATAAATTCTTTTGACAGTGCATTTTTTTAAAAAAAAGCTTTAAGCATTCCTTTGACTTTTTTTTTCCAACACAAAATTTAAATAGATGAGCTGGTGGGAGAATAAGACCTAATCCTGAAGGATTTGGACCTCCAGGTACAGCCAACCCAAGGGCTTCAAATTCAGACTTCAAAGTGAAGCATCTCAATCAGTCATCTTCTTTTTCGTAGTCTTTTTCTTAATAATTGATGAAGTCATCTATATGCTGATGTCAGACCTCACAAAAAGAATGAGAAAATTTCTCTTACCACACCTTTAGACCCACATTTTAATTTTTCATATATATCAAGTGAATTCAGGTTCATTTAATAGTGTCTCATAATTGCAACTTAAATGTCCTTTCAAATAGTTTCATTACCTTTAAATTAACTGGTCTCTGACTAACCTGCCATGAACAAACAGCAGGTTTCTACTCGCCCACTGAGCGGCCATAGAAAGCAGTCATTCATTTTCAGCCCTTTAGACTACTGTCTGACTAATGGAGCAGTTGTCAATTTAAATAATAAAAAAAGAATCATTCATTAATTGTCCATTACTCAACCTAAAATCAGAGTTGAAGTTTGTCTTCTGTCTGATTTTCCATTCATTGTTTCCCAATTGGAATCATCTCTTCAAATGCCTTGGTTATAACAATCATCATCAATAGCATCAAAGACACTTGGGTATGTGGTAAGAAAAATAGTGTCTTCTTGCAAACAATGTCTACACTCTAGTCTTAGGATCTATGAAAATGAAAAAAAAGAGAGATTTTCTGAGTAGAATAAGGTTGATAACTTTAGGATGCAATGATGATCTTGAATTATGTCACCAGGCCCAGTCTACTCACATAAGCCTAGAAGACAGAAGACATTTGACAAAAAATAAGGCAGGAGAGAGATGAGCCCAGGGAAAGAAATGTCAGCAGAGACAGCTGGAGCAACAGGGCATATCCATAGCTGCTTCTGGCTTTGAAGACAAACTGGCCATGTGTGAGGGGCTTTGTGAGGATTCTATAAGCTGAGAGGTTTACATCCAGCAAGAACATGGGATTTCAGTCTCACAGTCACATACATGGAACTGACTGGGGTCTAACATTTGAAGCAACATGGAAATGAATTCTCCCGCAGAGCCTTTGGTGACACCGGTATCTTGAATTAGCCCAGCGAGATTCTAAGAGAAGAACCGCTTGAACCATACCGTACCCACACTTCTGGGCTATAAACCGTGAGATAAGGTGTTTGTGCTTTTTAAATTTGCCAAATTGTGGCATTTTATTCTAGGAACAATAGAAAATAAAGACAGGGAAATGTGGAAATTTTCACATACATGTACATATACATATGTATCCCTGAATCATATATAAACAGTAAACATATAACAAAATACTCTATAGATGTTTGTTACTTTTAAATAAAAATTTATACAATTATACGATAAATAATAAAGTTACCATTAACTTGTGTTTATGATGCACTACATGTTTGATAAGTAGTTGATTAGATAAAGCTTTCCTTGTTTATTATTTATGAATTCTGCTGCTATGTTCCTTAAAATAAAAAAATTAAAACTAATTGTAAACAGCAAATAACTTCCTTCTCACAGTCACCAGAACAACTTGTTCTTTCAAGCACTGATCAAGGCTTCCTTTGTGCTCTTCTTTCATTCATAAAATTTTCAAGTTTGTTAAATATGAAAGATACTATCTAATTTACCCCTTGGAATTACAAGGAATAATATTAAGTATAAGTGTGAACTGTATGGTATTTTGGACATACAGAGCTCATCATTTATTTAAAATTCAAGTTAATTTGATCCTCTATTTTTGTCTGTCAACCCTGACATCACAACTTTCATAATTCATATCTGATCTGCATCATGGATGGCAGTAATATCTTAGTGGAAAACCCATGGCTGTCACCTTCTCCACAGAAGCCAGTCTTTAATATTGTAAAAAGAGGTCTCAAGGGACAAAGGGATAGATTTTCAGATGCCCCAGCTATTGGAGAACCTGAGTATATCTCTACATACAGATACAGCTAAAGCACTCTAAGTATATGAAGTCTATGAAAGGGTAGATAAAATGGTTGAGCATAGTTGAGAATACACATGGACTTGACAGAATTCTTTCCCTTTGGAAAGGTCCAAGTGTACATGGTGCAGTTGTGCCAGGAAGAAATGAATTAGACTTGTACCCTCTAAATGCCTTTTGTTGATAAAGCAGTGATTAGGGGCTGGGGTTGTAGCTCAGTGAGTAGACTGCTTCCTAGCAGGCACCAAGTCCTGGTTCCATCCCGAGCACTATATAAACTGGCTGGTAATGCACAGCTGCAATCCCAGCATGTGAGAGGTGGAGACAGGAGGACCAGACATTCAAGGCCATCCTCAGCTATATAGTGAACCTGGGAAACACGATTTCTTGTTTCAAAATAAATAAGTAATGACTAGAAGTAAAATCTGCAAAGCTTATGTATAAAAGGCAGTACATGTTTAATGAAGCCTCACAGGAACAATGATGTCACAGTTTTTATTGATCTATTGTCAGAATTGTGAAGAAAACAAAACTTTTTCTTCCACATGTATCTATCTAGCACAGCTATCAAGTGGCTCTCTTTTAAAACCACGAGCTTCATCATGTTCAGCACTTGGCTCAGAATCAGCAGCCTTGGGAATAGTTACAAAGCTAAAAGATATTTCTCTGCTGAGATTACCTCCATGCAGCCCCGGAGGGTGTAGACTGCCGAGAAAGGGAAGTAGAGTATACAATTATATGAAAAAAAAACTACTGAGTTTCAAATAAATTTCAACATCTGAAACAGTCTGAAAACATAATAGGTACATTCAAATAGGCTTTAAATATCACAAGAGGAGAATATCATTAATAGATCACTCTGGGATATTACAATTTCTGTGATGTCACACTAATCTCTTGAGGTTTATACTTTAGTAGACAACAGTGTTTTACCACCAGGCACTGCTGGGAAATTCACTTGGATGAATAGGTGTTCTGGGATAATGTACCATTCTGTATGTATTTATAAATGACTCAAACACTGAAATTCAGAAACCATGCCAAAAATACTTTTTGAGCATTGAATTTAATTGAGTGCTTTCTATGTGACAGATATGTGCCCATGCCTTCTTAATTCTTCTGTTATAATTATAGTGTTATATTATTGATGGTGCTGTTATAGAGTTCCTCTCCCATTTAGGACATCAGAATTACAAAGAGATCTAATAACTAACCTGAAATTATAGTTAGGATGTATGGACTCCAAGTCCATCTCTAATAGGTTGTAGAGTTTATCAAATACTTCACTGTCAAATTGAAAGCTCAGCAAGTAGAAGCTAAACTGGTATGTAAAACTTGAAGAATTTAATTATTCAGACAGTATAGAACTGGCCAACAGTCAGTTCATTATGAGTTTGTATTCAATAAGCTTGGTCAAGACATCAATGATAAAGTCTAGCTAATAGAGACTAAGACTCAGTGTGCTGTGAAATCAATCCTCTACTGGATTCACATGTCCTCTTCCTTCTCCAGGGATCTAAAAATGTGGTGCTTTTCCTGAGCTGGTCAGTGAGAAAGCTTTCCAACTGTTAAAGTCTAAATATTATCTGTTTATTCCATCAGTGATCTCCAAAGTAGAATGCCAATATAATAAAATAAGAAAAACTTGGCATTCCACCTCATGTATCTCTAAGAAAAATTATGCTTTCATGACTCAGAAAAACAAATGACGTATGTTCTCCCTCATCTGTGGATCTTAGCACCAAATCCTCACATGTAAATCCTGATGTAACTGCAGGAAACAGGAAAATGGAAAAGAACCAGGGAGGTAAAGGGAAAGAAGAAACCCAAGAGAGAATAACACTAGGAGATAGGTATTACTAAGAGAGAAATAGGTAAAATGGGAATATTTAAATTGGAGGGAGGAGGGAGAGTTGTACAAGGAACTCTGGGATAAAGGGGAAGAAGGAGCTCAGGAGAGGTGGGACCCTAGAAGACTAGTATTATCAAGGGAGAAATGGGGAAATTGGGACAGTTGAAATGGAGAAGTCATGGAGGGAGCGAGGGAGGGAGAGAGAGAGAGAATGAATAAACAATGCCCATTTAGTGTAAAAACCAGGGGGAATCATATAATTCTGCAACCTAATGACAAATTCCACATACAATATATCTACATGAGTCTGTGTGCATAGCTGAAAGCTACATAACATGAAACAGTGCCAGACAGGAGAAAGCTTCCTTTGAGTTTTTGGCCAGGGTGGTCCAAGAGACTCCCCAAATTACACAGGCTATTGCCACAGCCTCTCAGAACTTGAAGGTTAGTCCATATTGCTGAAGACAGGACATACAGTGCACACAGGATTTGGAGCAATAGAGTTGGAACTGACCTGGGATCCATTTCCCCTGAGGGATAGTTATCATAGCTCTGGAGAATCTCTCAATGCTTGTTAATGAAGCTCCCTCATGCAACAGAGGTTCAGGAACAAACAAGGTCACAAATGGACCTACAGGAGTCACAGAGTGTGGGTCCCTGGACAAGACTCCTATATTAAGTAAGCTTCACTTACTCAGGGCTCTGGGACCATTGCAGAAGACGGGGTGAAGATTGTAAGATCCAGGGTTGAGGTGCATGACCACGTGGTAATAAAATTCTATGGTCTCCTATGACCCAGATCATATGGACCTATAGCAATGGTATAGCATGCTCAAGACCCATGCAAACTCAAGCAGACCAAAACGCATCACGGAACTGGGAAAATGTGCACCAGAGCCCAGGATTTGTGGAAGAAATAAATACTGGAAGCTGATTGCTGTTTGGTGAGGAAGAGCTAATCTTCTTACAGCAAGGGTCTCTGGACAGGTTGAATAGGTCTCAGTGGATGAACTTGAACTGAGGATTGTCCAAGAACAGTAACTTGACATAGTAGGCTTTAACACAAATGACAGAGAATTCTGGGGGAGGGTGCCAATGAGGAAGGGACATAAAAGTGATAAGATTGGTTGAGGTGTTCTGTATGAAATACACAAAAATTCAAGAAAAATATCATTTCCGGTGCTCCATGTCACGTGAAGTGACATGTCACACATGAACTGTTCCAAAGGCATTTGCTCCTCAAAACAGGCTCACTCTCTGTTATCTTCCTGTCTATTGCAACACACTATCAGGTATGCAAGTGGGTGTTCAGATCACAGTATCTACTTTTGACAAAGTAATGCTCTTAAAGCAGGTTGATAGGCTTTAGATGACTCCAAGTGCATTGTGGTTAAAATATTTTGATTGAAGTATATTAGTTACCACAAAAAAATAACCTCAAAACGGGGAAGTATTTAATGAATGACTGATTAATATTAATAATAAAATCAATTCTGATAAAGAATATACAAATGAGAAAAATTCACAACTGACATAGTTACTACTTCTAATGTAATGTACATTGCCAACCAGGTTGTAGAGCAAGAGATTCCACACAAGCTAGACAGTTTAGAAACCATAGTATCTAATAACATTTGATAAAACAGGGTTTAAAATTTAATTATTTTGAAATTAATTTCTTTCATCTTTTTTGGTCAAGTAAAACTGAGAGGGTTCCACACTCACCTGCATTTCCTCACCATTATTAGATCCTCATGAATATATATATATATATATATATATATATATATACACACACACACACACACACACATATATGGACAGAATTAAGAAAATAAATTGATTTCTCCATTCAAAAATTATTATAAAGACAGCAACAGCTACAGCTTCAGATCTAGTTTTCAGTTATATTTAAGACTGAGCAATAATGAGTTCAAGACATAATTTCTCTAATGTCAGTGGCACATGACTAGATATCCTTTACATGTTTTCTGCTAACAAGTCAGTTACAAAATCATGTTCTGTTGGGGAAAAGTACTGTTCTGCATGAGACAGTAAATTAACTGAAATAATACTTGCTAGATAATCTGGTGCCAAATTTAAGTATAGTGTCTGTATAAATTTAATATGCACCACCTTCAATAACTATTTAAAAATGTAAGAGGAAAACATTACCTGAAATGTGAAGGACTGAGTATTAGAACCCAGTCCTTAGTAAGGGAGCCCTGCCATACGACAACCCATGATAACCCAAAATGTGCATTTAATACATGTGTGTGAGGGTGTAGCTCTGGCAATCATTAATATGAAGCAGAGCTCCAGATGCAGCTCAGAGGTAGAGGGCTTGCCTAGGTATGTATAAAATACAGGGTTCAATCCCCAGCATTACAGAACAGCTACACACACACACACACACACACACCCCTCAATTAACATTTATTTGACTGGGATTACTGTATTTAAATTGAAATACACATTTCATCTCAGAAAATGAAATTGAATATCTCATTTGAGTGCATTTCAAAATACATTAAATATTGCTATTTCATATTTCATTCCTTAATCTGTTCAAGAATAGATTATAACATGCTTATTAGTTATAAGACAATATGCACAAATCAGACAATGTATATGGTTAAGGTGTGGACATGCACTTGTTAATGTATGGACTTGTACTTTTTTACTGGTGATTCAGCTTCCAAAACAAATAGAATACATGGTTTTTACAGCTACATTGGAATTGAAATTCCATGTCTGGTATTTGCTGAATTCTGCTTGTTTTTCTTTCTCAGTGTATAGACATGAGCAATATTAATACTTACCTCACATAGGCTTTTGTCTGCATAAAGTCATACAATTAATAGGATAATGCTCAATATGTGAATTTCCAAAAAATCATAATTATGATATTCATATGGAGCTATGTTCTTTCGAACTGTCTTTAATATGATTTCATTAAAGAAGAGTATATTTCAAAAGGTAATCATTGGACAGAGTATCTTAAGTCTAAGAGGCTTCATAACTCATTCAACATGATGGTGGACCAGTGTAAAGCAGAGGCCAGCAAACATTTCCTGTAAACAGTTCAAGATAAGTGCTTGAGGTTTTGAGAACCACGCTGTCTCTATAAATTCTGCCTTACCATCAAAGCGGTCTCAGATAAAATGTAAACAAATGAGTGTTGGAGTATTTCAAGAAAACTTTGTTAAGAAAAACATGACCATTATTGACTCTTGAGCGAGAATCCAAGATCCATGGGTCAACACTACATTTTTTATCATGTATTCTCAAGAACAGGAATAATAACTTGTATATATAGATACTCAGCAAGTACTTGTTACATAAATTAAAAAAAATGACAGATTCTGGGGCTTGAAAGATGGCTCAGAGGCTAAGAATACTAGCCGCTCTTGCAGAGGACTTGTGTTCAATTTGAGTTCAATTCCTATCATGCATGTGGCAACTAACAATCTTTGTAACTCCAGTTCTAAGGGATCCAATGCCTCCTTTGGACTCTGCAAGCATTACAGACACATGGCACACTCACATACATGTAGCCAAACACACATATAAAATAAAAATTAAAAAAATGTGTTTTAGATGCCAGATTCTATACTTAACTCTCAAGCAACCTTAATGCTTATGTAAAGGAGTAATTAACTGATCAGCCATTAACTGAACATTTACAGTTATTTTGTTTCACATCTTGATGATTTGGATACAAAAGTATCCCATTAAAGCTAAATTATTGGAAAGCAAGTGTAACAATAGAAACATATAAGTTATGAAAATGTGATAATGGTGCAGGACTGGCTAGAGTTGCATCATAATGAAGGAAAAAGAAACAGATTCAATGTAAACTATAAAGATACAATCCCCTTCTGGCAATAATGGAGTGAGGGGAGATAAGCAGGCTCAAAGAGACGGTTGAAGATGTACTCCCTGTACAGAAACCACTGACGCATGGATGCCTGGTACATATTCTGAGACTCGGAAACATGAGTAGGCACAAAACCCATGATATGAAGCTGTCAGGATCCTACCTCATGAGAAGCCCACCTCTGCAATTCCCTGTGTTAGCTAATTAAGGGCTCTCCAGTACTATGGCTAAAATTCCACTTTAGCAAACAGCCATCTTCAGCAGTAAGAGAATTATTCATACATCATTTTTAGCAAATTGCCATTAGGAACATTTTATACCTGATGTTTTTCAGTGTTTGAAAGAATATTCCACTAATCTCTAATAGGCATCAAAAGGAGCACAGAATAGGAAATTTGTAAACCTGAAGGATAAAGTGACACCCCATTGGTATAAGTGAATGTCATAGACTTATTTTTATAGCTGGTTTTAATGGTAGTTAGTCATAAGTCATAGAAAATACTAAAACAGGAACAAAGGTGAAGGAGAAAATCTGAAGAGCATTTACCACAGCTGTTCAGTTCAATGTGACAACGGAAGCTGTATGATGAATTCTCTTTTGTTAAGCTATAAGAAAAGAAAAATGCTCCTTGTAGATCTATTGTAGAATAACATGGGACTCGAGGTTAGTAAGAGCAACAGTGTTTTATACAAGCTTCTACAATCATTTGATTATTCTCTTGAATTTGATACAAACTTACACAATTAAATTCAAACATACTATATTTAAAGTCATTGCCAAGCTAATTAAAAATGTTTTAATCCTTTTCATTATGTATGCATTTGCCTGTCTGCATGTATGTGCACATGAGTGCAGTTGTTCACAGAAGCTAGAGGTGTTAGGTCCTCTAGAACTGGGGTTCCAGGTGTGTGTGAGCCCTGTGACCTGGGTGCTGGGAACAGAACTCCAGTCCTCAGCAAGAGTTGTGAAAGCTCATGGCCAGTGAGTCATCTCTCCAGCCCCAACCCAAGTTACATTTTAATTTGAAGGGTAAATGGAAGTGATGTAAAATTGTCCCCCAAATTCTTAAGTTCTATCCCCTTCTAATTGTTTAGAGGATATTCTTACTTATTTCTGATAGTAGTCTGTGTGTGCAGTTGCTGTTGCTATATAGGAAGTCCAGGACAAGGACAAACCTCACTGAATGTTTCCTCTACTTATACTGCAACTGAAACTTCCAACCATTGCCTGGCCAGGACCTCATTTTGTTCAGTTGAATGTAAAACACTGTTACCCATGTTAGTGAAAACATTCCGTGGATAGGTTCACTAGTCCAGAGACAGAATATTTTCCTAAGAAAAAAAGAGAGTAAAAGTGACAGGATTTAATGAAAGCCTCCTAGTTTTATGCTTGATTTCTTTGTTTAAATTTCCTCTGTGCAAAAAGACTGTGCACTCTGAACAACTGTCTCTCGTTGCGCCATCCGTTTGTTCTCTTAACAGTATTGCTTGAATGATTACTATATGCTAAACCTTACGAACAATACAGTACAAGAAAACCCATAATGTGTTGTTCTCATAGAATCTACAGTCTTCTAGGGAAGACAAATTCTCAGCCAGCTATTTATAAGAATGCACGTGCAGTTGTGAACTGGTACAAAGTATTCCAAAGGAAAAGGTGCGGACTTCGATTTTTGAAAACATTAGCAAAATATTTATTAGGGACTAATGATTAGGGCGGCTTCCTTCAGGCAATGTTAGAATTGAAATATAAAAGATGAATTGGGGGATAACTGGAGGAGAGGAAGAGAAAGCGGCGAGAGGACATGATTCAGTGCCCAGAGGCTGAGGTGGGAAGAAGACTGCCTAGCTGCCAGTGTGATTAAGGAGCGCCCACGGGAGGAAGCTGAGCAGCAGGTGGGCTGGAAGAATTAGGTCCCTTGTGCAAAGTGTCTGCACATCACTGGCTGCCTGGAAGGCTGAGAGCGTTCTGTTCAGGCCAGCACTCAGTGAACGGCGTATTAACATGAGCTCGGAGAGATCTGACCCACTGTACCTCCAGATTATGCCGTGTCTCCTGGGGTACCCTGTGCGAGTCCACAGGTACAGAGATTATTCCTTTACATGTGGTTAAACATAAAAGAACACGGGCAATACCTCACTTCTCTTTGACCCAGTGCAGCTCCAGGGAGGTCGTCGCACTCATCTAAATACAGGTGGCAATAGGCAATTCTTCGTGGATTGTGGGTAGGTACAGAGACACACAATGGCTTTTATTGTCAGAAACATGTGATTTATGGCAAGTAAATTGGACTTGTAGAAAAAATATCGACTTAAACATCATTTTGGAATAAACCTGTTTTTAGGTTAACTGATACAATAACACCATTTTGAAATATTTTTTTGCCACTTTTGCTTTCAAAAGCCTCCATGCTTTTTTTTAAAGGCATGTGTCATCACATCCAGGTTTATTTTTATTTTGAGACAAGACATGGGTCAATTGTGACTTTCTCTGTTAATCACCATCTGCTGCTTAAGGAAACTTCTCCAGCAAGAACTGAGAGATGTGTTAATCTATTGGTATTACAATAAGTCATTAGGAGTCAGTTTAATATGATAACTATTTAGTTGAAATTAACATTAGGTTCTCCCCCATCTCCTGTCACCTGTCCAGCCTCAGGTTCCTAAGCCTGGTATCAATATCAGGTACGGTCTCCATTCTAGGAAGCAGACCTCAAATCCAATAAAACAGCAACTGGTTACTCCCATAATATTTGTGCCAATTACAGTGGTGGACATATCTGCCACATGTTACTGTAGTTCACAGGATGCAGAGCTAGGTAAGGATGATAAACATCATCCCTCTGGTAGCTTATGTGGCATCTCCCGGCACTGTGAATGCTAGCCAGTAAAGATGAAGCTCTGAATTCAGCACCAGCTTGATTGCTCCTTGGTAGTTCGACAGCTCATGTATCTAATGCCTTCAACAATATGGTCTTACCATCCAGTTTTGGTGGGTAATCAAGAACAGGAGCAATGACCTTTAGAGTTTGAGGGTTTATGGGACTTTTGGTCAACAGTTTCTAGAGAAGGAGTCATTCCTGGCATTCTATATCAAACTTCTGTTCCCAAGGCTCAGAGAGCATTGTGGAAGGGGAGGCAGAGAGGCTATAAGCGTCATAGGTGGTGGATATTCACAAGGAAACAGTTTTCTAGACAGCTGGTCAGTTACTCATGTAAACGCACAGCAATGACAACAGCAAGCACAAGTCCCATGGACAAGTACCACGGACAAATACCATGCAAGCTCAACCCAGAAAAAGAATCCCAGCTCAGACATGAGGAAGTGGGCAAGGAGCTCCAACCTCACGTAAGGAAACTGTGGCAACATATGGCTGCTGGGAGGGGCAGAGGCAGTCTGTTTCAAGCATTGGACTTTTGGTAGGTTTACCAGGTTCCAGTGGATGGACCTACACTGAAGGACATTTATAAACACAATTAGACTCTATAGACCCTGATTGATTTGTTCTATCATCTACCTATCTATCTATCTATCTATCTATCTATCCATCCATCCATCCATCCGTCCATCATCTGTCTATCTATCTGCCTATCTATCATCTATCTATCCACCTACTTTTCTATAATAGAGTACATTAAATTGGGTTGGGGGCAAGGAGAAGTGGGATAGGGGTGGGGATCTAAGTACAATCAAATATATTGTATAAAAATTGAGGAAATTTAATAAAAAGTACAAAAAAAAGAAACATGTGAATGAAGATAAATGAATGACCAGGTTTGCCTTGTCTAAAACATGTGTGTTGTTTTATCCCTTTTACATACTTTTACCTCTTTGAAAGTTTCATCTGACATTCATTTGCATAATCTCAGAAATACAATTTTAAGGGATCTTAATATTCAAAAATACCATTGTTCATGAATTACTAGTATGTCAAAGTTTAGGAACTGTTTTCATAAGGTATTTTTATTTCAAACTCCCTATATTTTTATTTTAATCTAACATCATATCAATCAATAGATTCTATGGTAATTGAGTAAATGTTAAATCACAAAGACTTTAAAACTCATCTAATAGAACACAATGTTTTTCTAATGAAAAGAGAGTTGCAAGTCATGAGAAGAAAATGAAAGATAATTAAAAGTGGATAAAGTACAGATTTCACCTTTCTGTGAGAAAAAAAAGTGACAGAAAAGGAACTTAGCAACCGGATGCACTGAAATATACTTATCGGTAAATATCAATCAAGAGAAAAATAAATGTCTAGATCAGTTGTGCTACATGTCTTGATCTGCATTCTGATGTGGTCAGGAGTTTAGACAGGCATTACATATTTTTGTTTGTTTATTATTTTTTGTATGGGAGGTGCACATGTCACAATGTGCTTGTTGAGGTTAGAGGACAACTTTGTGGACTGAACTCAGGTTGACAAGCTCTCAGAACAAGCTCTTTACATGCTGAACTCCATTCAAGTTCTTGTACAGTGAAAGACGATGTGTGGCAAGAAAAATATGCAGCATGCAAGTCAGGAAGCCTGAGATGCTCCCCAGCAGGTGCTGACCATGAGTGTATTGCTTAGGCTCATTCAGCCTCACCTTCCACTTATTTAACACCTAGTACAGATGTGAGGGTGCTCATGGCCCCAAAGCGTGAAAGAAATGCCAATGATTAACACCTGAACTGCAATACTGAGCAATATAGGCTCTTGCATTTTGATAGCTAACCTCAGGAGACTATTTTTTTTTCCATCAGAAAGAAATTTAAATGTTCCCCTCTTGTTCAATTCAGCAAGTAATGGACAATGCTCTATTATAAGAGAAAGAAATCAACATGGACAGATAGCTTATTCTCTCAGAATGAGCAATTTGTATTTGATGGTATATGATGCAGGGGGCAATGGATCATGATAAAGGCTTTCTCTTTCTTTCTCTCTCTCTTTCAATTGTGAATGAAAGTTCCCAGAAATCTGTAATCTGCATCTTGAAACTGAACCTTCTGTGAAGGCTGATCAATTGGTTAGAACTTCAGTGATTGTCGAGAGTTTGGAATGCTTCAGGTTTAGAACTTAATTACCATTGATCTTGGGCTATTTTTAGTCCCCTAATAGCCCTTCTTTGTCCATCCCTATTTTTGACTTGGCATCCTGTGACTAAGATTTAAAAAAACAAAAAAAAACAAAAAACTTTTTGGAATATGTTAACAAAGCCCTAGCTCTCATTAAGCAGAAGGCTGAGCATCATCAGACAGCAGCCCGTACCTATAGCAGAGAGTACTCTTTTGTTGCAGCAGCAGCCTACTTAATGTTTCTGTGCATCTGAAAAGAGTCTTAATTTATGACTTTTCTTTGTTCAGTTACTATGACAACTTCATGAAACTGCGTCCATGTTGGAGCACGGAATTTGGAGTCACCTGACTTTGTGTTCCTGGGTCATGGTCATTCATATTTGGCTACAGAATAAACTATCTCTTACCCCATTTAATGTGAGAGTTGTGATTTTGCTTTGACACATTGCAGATGACTTGGGCAAGAGTTCTGTGTAACTCTCAGAGGACACTCAGAATGTACTGGTTCTTGGTTACTTACAGTCAAGGATTTTTATAAATTCACCACGAACAAATTCTTGGAGGCTTTGAGTTAGATTCAAAATAATATACATGATTTGTTTAATTGTAATCAGTCCATTTAAAGGACTTTATCTGCTTTGTAAATTATAAATAGTAGAGCTCCTCTAGGCATTTATAAACAGATAAGTCTATATTATTGTACCAGTGTGAAAAATCTAGTAAAACCTGATCTATTAAACGCTGCTATTTTTATTTTCATATATCCCACAAGCATCTGTGAAGATCAACTGAGATATATTAAAAGGTTTTTTAAAGATTAAAAGATTATAAAAAGTAAAGTAAGCACCAATGCTAATGACTCTCTTGATCTACCAACACCACCAGCCTTCTCTCTCAGGTACCAACCTGCAGCTCTCTGCACAGCGCAGCTAGTGATTGGCTTCCTTTTAGACAGTTATTTATAATTGGATTTGAGAGACTCAAGATATATTTGAAAATATTTTTGGATCTCTAATTTCTATGAGCTTATTGAACTCGTATGAAATTCCCAAGGAGAGTATCTTTGAACATATTGCGAGAATACAATTCATGTATGAGAACATATTGAAGCCTATCAGTGTATTACTCATTTTGTTTACTTTTGAAAAAAATTCCACTTCATCTTTTAAAAAATTCCAGTTATCTATTGTCCAAGGAGGCCAGAAAATATGTAAAAAATCAGCAAAATGGTACAGCCACTGAAATACTTATTTATATGTAATATACAGAAAGGTTAGAATATTAAATGGCCTTACATCCCATCATTGAAAATGGGGAACTAAAAGTGTGATGGCATTAAAATCTGTGATGAAAATGGTGACGTGTTCTTCACAAAATTCAAATTTCCGTGAGTAGTACTTTCTAACATACCTTTCACGTGGACCCATCGGCAATTATTTTCCCTTGTCTATGTTATCTATACGTTGTGGAGAAATATTATGTCCCGAGGGCTCCTTACCTGGTTGCCTACCCCTGACTGCCTCCCAGAAAGGGGAATGACACCCCATCATGCACCTACCCTTCCTGATATGACCCAGTTTCAACCCCTTCCTCCTCCTCAAAGGGGTAAAATATAAAAACCCTGGCTCTGTGAGAAGGGGCACTCCTCTTCCAGATCCGGGCCACGACGGGTGCTCATCTCCTCCAACCTGGGGCCGAGGGGAGCTGCCTTCTCACGTTTGTGCCCTAGGAAACCTGCTAGTGTTTTAGAGGTCGGTCGTTCCCACTCTTTCCTCGCGTCATATTTTCTTACAGTACAAGAGTACTATTCATGTTATTTGTCGATGTCTAGACTAGTGGTAGTTTCGGGAGAAGGGAGCTGAGGATCTGATACTGAGGGGATACTTGGCTCTGCCTGGAGATATTTTTGGTTGTCTTCTGGGTTGCTTTGAATGAGAATGTCCCCAGTAGGTTCCAAGTATTTGAACATTTTGTTCCTAGTTGGTTGCACCGTTCCTCCTCCAGCCACTACCTACTCTATGCCTTTCCACCAAGACGGACTCTTGTACCTTTGGATCCTCTGAAGTTGAAAGACCCACCCTCAATGTGAGCGTTAGCTTCTGATGGCAGACCTTATGAAGGCCATGGCAGAAGGGAGCTCGGGTGTTTTGCCTTCTCTCTCACTGGTGAGTTCCTCTTGTTGCTGTTGACCACCTTCTTGGAATTCCAATGTGCTGAAATCTGGCAGACACCTGGGACTTCTGAGACGTTCAGTCTCGTGGATTGAGCTCTCCAGTGTGGTGCAGCCATCATTGGACTACTTAGAGTTCATCCGGTAAATTAATCTAGGGGGATCCCGAGATATATGTATATCCAGTGTCAACATACCTGTGTGTTAAAGACTGGAATGTACCTCTAGGCGGGGAGATGCCATCATCTCCTCTCTTAAGAGTTAATTCGGCCTGGCAGGTCATTTGTCCCGGCAAGAGACCACTCTAAGGAAGGCTGGTCCTTCTTAAGCTTTGTTAAAGAGCTAGGCGGTATCCTTAGTCTTTTAATGAGACGATGCAGCTTTCCTGTCTAGAGCTGCCCCTCTTCTCACCGTCCTCAGGAGCTGCCATGAGGTTGGGACCCGTCTACTCACTTTTCTGAGTCTGGTTTAAGGATTCCTGTCTTTTTCTTTCGGGTGCTGGTCACAGCCTAAGTACGCTTTTTCTGGTACTTTGGGCTTTTTACAGTTTTTCTAAAGCCACCCCCGACCCCCTCCTGCCGTACATTGTGGTTGCTTGCCCCCTCCCCTCTCCGCGATGAAGCTCACCTCAGAGCCGGCTTAACTCAGACCATGCAGCTTTTTTTCTTTTTCTTCTCTATTATGTCCTCCCATGCGCAGCTTAGATTTATAACTTGCCTTACCTGGTTATCTTCTTTTAAATACTAATAAAATTGTCTTTGAGCTTAGGTTTGAGTCTCTTCTTAGTCTCTTCTTAAATTCTTTTAACAAGACTAAGAACCCTCAGAGAGGACCTGGGTTTCCTTGACAATCTGGTGATCATGTAGGGAACTCCCCCTCATTTTTTTTTTCATAACACCTGGCCCATTCTGATCCTTTCTTTTGACTATTTATTTCGATATCACCATTTTGATACCAAAGTACTTAATTACTTGCTGTTATTTTTATTTTCATGTATTACATTAAATATCTGATATACATACAATATAGAAGTATCTCATATAAACAGAAGAAAAAGAACTTTCTCACATACTGTTGGTGGAACAAAACCAATTCATATAATTGTTTTGTAGGACAATTATATAAATTCTAAAATCTGCACACATTTGCTTTTCTATCTCTATGAAGAACTTCTTAAAAATCTCCTTTAATGGACATATGCCTGTAATGGGTTAACGATTCTTTATGCAATATCATTTTAATAAGGAAACACTGGAAACAAATATTCATCCTCAGGGAAGTTGTTAAATACCATTCCACACTCATTATAAACAATGATAATGGCAAAATTGCTTTTTTAATGAGGAAATATGGATATGATATATTGCAGGTCATGGCTAATTCAGGGGTTTATTTAATTGTTTGTTTGTTTTATCTTGTACTGAATGTGTACATATGTATACACAGAGCAATGATCTATAAGTAAATATTAAGAAGGAAGTGTAACTGACTGGTAGAAATGAATATATATTCCAAATTGATGCTTTGGGATTAGATTATCAAAGCAATGGACCCCAAGAAATTGGAATTTTCCCAGGAATCTCATGTTGGGAAAAGAAAAGTGAGGAAAGTAAGAGCCCAAACTCTCCATGAAAACACCTCTCTTCAGGAAAGATTAATAACCTCACAGAGTCTAGCATGGGTTAGTGGTGGACAGGCTCACACCCTGAACTCCTTAAATGTGTGCATCTTTGACTTGCTATTTAAACTGCAATCTTTTCAAAAGTATTTTCTTTATTATTTTTATTTCATGAGATTGAGTGTATTGCCTACGTGTATGTAAGTGCACCCATGTTATGCAGTGCCCACAGAGGTCAGAAGAAGGCTTCAGTTCCCCTGGAACTGGAGTAACAGATGGTTGTTAGCCTCCATGTGGGTGCTGGGAACCAAACCTGAGTCCTCTGTAGGGGCAGCCAGTGCTCTTAACCACTAAGCCATCTCCTCAGCCCTGAACTTTAATCTTGCTGTAGGTTTGGAAGATGGATTTCAGAAAGTCATGGGATATATTTGTCTCTTTTCCCACTGTGATTACATTGAATCTCTCTCTCTCTTTTTTAAACTATGAATTTGGCTTTCTTAATTGGCTTCTGAAAGATGGGTGGCTGAGTTTAGCTTCTTTCAGTACAGATTGTGACCCAAAGTTTGGCATCAGGAAGTTAGTCACTCAGAGTAAGAGTGTAGGGTGGTATATTCAGTGTCTATACAAATTATAAATGTATATCTGTAAATCTTTGGCAACTATGAAATTAAAAATATAATTATGTCATATAATATGTATATATACATTTAATTGTATATAAATGTACACATGTCCTGTCTTGTAAGAGTTATATAAGGAATTCATGTTAGTAGGTTTTAATTAGTACATTTTTATGAAGGTGACAACTGTAGACACAGAAAGAATGTTGGAGAAGATCTCTTTGCAAAGCTTAGTTCTGGCAATCTAAGTGTACGTCAGTAAGGGCAGCAATAGAATAACACTCCTTTCTAAGTGCTTAGATTTAAATTCTAAGAAAGCTCACCATTTTAGTGAAAATGCTTTTTATGGACATATGCTAATTAGCATTTGGTTCAATCAAGAGAATTCTATTCTTTAATAAGTGAGCATATCTATGGGAACATTCAGTTTCTATTTAAAAGTTAAATCATCTTTTATAAACTCTTTTTTATATTTGTGTGCTTGAATCTAATAGCTTGCATAGTTTTTTTTAGAAAAAGAATTCCAAATTAAAATTAAAATTATTGAAGGAAAAATTATGGAAATTATCTTCAGTTTGCAGCTTGCTTTTTCAAAGACTTAGAAGTCTCTTTCTTCTCTAATGTCACTTTTTCAAAGGCACGCTGGGTCTTTTTATGTGTAGTTACAATCTGAATGTTATATGTACTGATTTATAGATAGAATCAATGGGGTCACCAGTTCATATTTCAGAACTCAAGAGATCCTTAATATTAATAAGTCGATACCTGAGGACGTACTTTCATGTGATCAATGGAGAAAATGTTGCTGTTCAAATATCTAAGCACTTAACACTTATCGGACAAGATTAAGAGGGTGAATATTTATTTGAAACAGTGCACCTAGGGGCAGACAAAGGTACCACAGCTGAAGTAATTCAGTTCTTACTCATGTATATATTATCTCTAAGGCATTTTACATTATGATTCCAAGCCAAGAATACCCCAGAGCCCCATTCTTAAGGCTAGCAAGCAACGTTCAAAGTAGCTCGGCTTTATACTGTGGGTAAAACTCAGCAATTCCACGTGAGAATGGAAGTGAGCTTTGTTCAAGAGAGTACTTGTATCCAGTGAAAATCTTCCTATGCTGATTTGGAGAAGCAGTTGATGGAGGAAATCTTGTCCCTTCTTTAAGACCACAAAAATATAGCCACTAATTATTTACATTTAAACTTCACTTGTATTTTGTTTTTAGTCTGGAAAGTTAACGTTATCCATTTTTATTAATTTCCTATCTTATTTGCTTTGTGTTAGTCAATTTTTTTGGTGGAGTATACAACAAACAACAAATTCTAGTTGTGATGGACACATACATTATACTTTTCTGTAATTAAAGGCTATTACCTATTCATTGTTAAGCTAGTGTTTGCACAAGCATACATCCAAGCTACATTGGATCACACATACATATTCTGATGCATATCGTTTGGGGTTGTGAAAATTCTTGTTTCTAAAATTGGCTTTTGTTTGATTTTTTTTTAAGCACAAAAGGTAAGAATAGAAAAATCATAAGACTGTCTTCAAATTGACATTTTCCTTTTCTAATTGTTAAAGAATGGATAGTTTATAGGGATGCCTTATTTTCCATTGTGTTATTGAGTTGTGCTGAAATTATTTTCACTTATCTTTTCAGAGTTCAGAACATATAGCAGTCAATCAACTTTTTTCTGTCTCAGGCACTTCTATGATTTCATTAGTGGATTAATTTGAATTAACATTATTGAGGACTCATGCACTTCTGTGTTCTGGGTTGCCAAAATGTATTACTCTGAGAAAGTTAGCAAACACAACAACAAATCATCAAAAGCACTAAAGGGCTAAAATCCAAGTTCTATGGGAGTGTGTTTGAGAAAGAGATTACTTTCCAACCTAGGAAGTACCTCATGACTCTGCACTAATTAATAACAAGATTTCCAAAAGCAAAACTTTGCAGACAGTGTCAGGAAAACTGAATGGAAAGGCTTCCTACTCCCTAAAATATCTAAACAAGGATAAGGTAGTCGTTAGGAGGTCTAGTGAAATAGGGAGGTAAGAGGATGGCCAGGAACCCCGTCTGTTGAGTCTCAGATGTCAGATCCTGAGTCGCAGGGTCTGAGCTACTTGGAGTAAGTTTTGCTTTGATTTGGTTATAACTGTGTCTTGATTCGTCCATTTTAGAATAAGAAGTATATACTTATTTTTAATTTTATAGGGTCCCATAGTTGGGAGATCTTGAACTTCTAAAGACACATTGAGCTTTTAAAGCACTGGAATTTTTAAAAGACTATATGATTTTAAAGTTACACTTTGTTTTAAGTAATTGCTTGTATCTCAAAGTTAAGAAGGAGTAGATTGATTAATTTTTCTCAGTTTGACACAAACCCAGACATAATTGAGTGGAGGGAATCTCAGCTGAGGAATTTCCTCCATGGGACTGACTTGTGGGCATATCTTGGTTTCTATTTGATGAGAGAGTGTCCAGCACACTGTGGGTGGAGCCATTCCTGGACAGGTGGACCTGGGTTGTACAGGAAGCTGAGCAAGCCAGGGAAAGCAAACCGTTAGCAGCGTTCCTCCGTGGTGGTCTCTGCTTCAGTGCTTGCCTCCAGGTTACCCTCGAGTTCCTGTCCTGCCCTTCCATGATGATGGACTTTAGACTGTAAGATGAAATAAAATGCCCCTTCTTCCCCCAAAAGAACTCCATCCCTTAGCCTTTGGAATTGACCTGTCTTGATGAGGGGAACAATCAGTCAGCACTGAGGTTAAGATGGCTGGCAATGAGCTCATGCCCATGGATCTGAGTTCCTCTGGAATACTTAAGAGTTTAGCAAGCAGTACGATTACTCTGTAGGACAGTTTTTCCCACTTCAGAGTAAAAAAGTCAGGTACAGTATAGACACACAACTCTTAAGTTACATGAAGGAGTAGATCAACCTTGTTTCTACAAAGAGAATATTTAGATATCTACCAGTAATTACTATTACTATTAATATTTATATTATTACCAATACCCAGGTTATTCTGTCCAGATTACCTCAAAATGAGAGAAAATAGTAGGAGAAAGATAAAATCAGAAGGTAATTATGAAAGCGTCAAGGTAAATTGAAACTTGGGGTTTAGATGGAGACAAGAAATAGTTAGGTCCTAGCATAACATTTATTTATAGAACCGCAGATTTATGCCAATCATTTAACAGTTTTAAATCATTTTCTCTTTTTAATGATCTACTGGGATAAAAATAAATGATATTTGAAAGGATTGAGTAATTAAGTAATAACAATGTGTTTCAAAAGTAGTGGGTACTTAGTAAACTGTAAGTTGAAAAACCTATCAATATTAGAAATTTAGTAAGAAATTGAAAAGGCCTGACTGTGAAAGTGGAGGAGGTTTAGATGAGTTTAGTTAAGTATTAATAGTTGAGACCAGGTGTTGATAACAATGTGAAAGTTAGTTCTCAAACACTCCTGTGAATGAAGTCATGCCTGTTTCTTTTTAGTGTTGTCTGATTCTTGATACTGTTTCTTGCTCTGCCCCTTGTTCTCTCTCAAAAGAAATCTGACCAGCTGGTTTCGCTGTCTACTTTCACAAAAATAAAAAGCTTGCTCCTATCACGCGTGTAAGTAGCGCCTCCGTCCTCACGGGGATCAGCTGGGTGATTATGGAAGTTCTTGCTGTGCTCGACATTGTGTCTGTTTTGTCTGTTCTCTTGATGAAACAACCAGCAGGCAGAAGGTCGCTGCTTTATTATCATAGTGCTTCCATAGCACTCTGTGAAGACGCTGAACTTATTTACAAGGTTGGGCTTATTTTCCTACCAGAACATTCCCAGTGATTTTTCCAATCAGAGGGAATTTGCTTCCCTCCAATGCCAACTGTGCTGGACAGCTTCAGTTGTTAAATTAGATCTGGGAAGAGGGAGCCTTGATTAGGGAATTTTCTCTATCAGAGTGGTTTGTGGTCATGTCTGTGAGGCATTTGTTTGATTGTTGAGTGCTGTGGAGGGTCCAGCCCACTGTGGGAGGTGCCACCCCTGAACAGGTGGTCCCCTGTTGTAAAAGAAAGCAGACTGAGCATAGGCTGGGGCGAGCACGTTAGTTCACAGAGTTCCTCATGGTCTGTGCTTCAGCTCCCACCTCCAGATTCCTCTCTTGAGCTTCATTCCTGGCTGCCCTCAGTGATAAACCCTGATCAGGACTAGTAAGCCAAACCAGCCCTGTTCTCTCCAAGGTGGTTTTGGTCAGAATGAGTGTTTCATCACAATAGTAGAACCCTAAAACAGCAAGTGGTCAAATTAGGACATCTGAACCCCATTTCAAAGAGAATCTCTGCTCAGTTTGTAAAATATAAATTGTTTCTCCAGATGCTCAGTGCTTTTAGATTGAAATGAAACCTGAGAAAATGTTCTTTGCGTGTTCCAGGATTTTGCAGTTTACCTGGTGTGAGTCCCTGTGGGTGAGTGTGGAGTGGCATGGCTGGGTTCTGACCCTGTCCACCCGTTGTCTCGGTCCAGCTTTTCTCCAATGGGAACAGAGGGGTCAGATCACTTGCTGGCCATGGGGGAAACTTCATGACATCATTTTAGTTTTGTGGCTTAATTTTAATTATTTTTTTAAAGAAAACATTTTATCATTTTTAATTTATGTGTATGAGTATACAGGCTGCATGCACGTAAGTGCAGAAGAGGGGGTTGCATCCCTTGGAACGGGAGTTATGGATGGTGCTCACTGCCGTGCAGGTGCTGGGAACTGAACCTGGGTCCTGTTTCCAGGTCAAATGAAAAGGCTTGGGATCCTTTTCTACTGCCTCTCCCCTCCCCTCCCCTCCCCTCCCCTCCCCTCCCCTCCCCTCCCCTCCCCTCCCCTCCCCTCCCCTCCCCTCCCCTCCCCTCCCCTCCCCTCCCCTCCCCTCCCCTCCCCTCCCCTCCCCTCCCCTCCCCTCCCCTCCCCTCCCCTCCCCTCCCCTCCCCTTCCCTTCCCTTGCTTTGTCCTTTTCTTTTCTTTTTTCCTCTCTATCTCTCTTTGAGGTGCTTTGATAACTTTGCCGCCTGAAGAAAACACTAAGAAAATGCAGCCACCAGACTCTGTCTTCACAGTCAGTCTCAAATCGGGAGATACATTTTTAACAGTCTCACAAAAATGTGTCCACCATACTCTGTTTTTCTCTGGGGAACATCACATTTCTTTAACACAGGCAAGGTAAACAAAGTGTACAAGAACATTGTGTTCTGCCACAGGCTAGGGACTGCTGCCTCTAGGTCATCTTCACTCTCTTTGACTTTGTCTTTAAACTAGAAACCATTTTGGGGCCAGAGGAAAAGTTTCATTTGACATATGGAACTACTCTAATAAATTGCTACAGAGCCAGAATAACCAAAATTAAATAAGTTATTTGATTCAGTGATTAATAATTTGGGCATTTAGAAAGATACTACAAGTAGAAGATGTTTTAAGTTTTTGTGAGAATTGATGCCCTTCACCCATTTTTAAATCCCCTGACTTTCTGGTTTATCTAGGACAGATCATCATGCTGAAACTTCACAGAAGATGAAATGAGTGATTAATTTCAAACAAGAACATTGTGAGGGTGTTTGTACTTTTAGGACTGACTTTAGATAAGTCTATCTACAGTCTGTCTAATTTACTCTCTTTATTTATAAATAGGTATAAAGAGTGATTTCAAAGACTACTTCCTCTCCTACTTTGGAGAACCATGGTCTCTTTTCTCCATAGTTTCATCTTAATTTCTAGCTTTCCACTCCTTTTCACCTAAGCACTAAGAGTCTTTGTTCCACAGAATATCCCTTGTTAGACAACACGGACACACATTGCTCTACAGAGAAGGGATCAGAAAACTGGTTCGTGTAAACTGTCCTCACATGAAATATTCATATAAAAACTACTAGTGTAGCTAGGCGAACAGGATGCAATCCAGTCTATATTCTAATAGAATCTGCAATAATTAGCTCAAAAGAGCTGAATCTATTGCAGCTGAAATCTAGTCAGTTGTTTTAAAGATATTTTCCAGATTAATTTTGAGAATTAGAAACAATTTCCTGTGATGAGTAGGAAGTACAATTTTTGAATATGCTTGATTTTACCCACATCATTACCAAATAAAGCTTGATGAAAGCTCATTGCTTTGCATACAAAATCTGTTTCTACTTAGCAGGTCCCTCACAACCATAAAGCATTCGAGTGAGAAGAGAGAAAGGAAAACCAAACAACAACAAAAGAAGTAAAAACGAAGATGGCTAGGTTATGACCAAAACACATGGAACAAACTTGTCCAAATTATTGTCACAATTTTTGTTCTGACAGTTTATCCCATTCTAGCATCTTGTCGGACCTCCCAGATCCATTGACAGACTATTATATTCAGAAAGACTGCTGAAAACGTTCAGCACTTAGAAATGCTCTTGAGACACATAAAAATGTCTTTATTTAGAATGGAACATATAATACCTACAAAATTTGTGGGTTTGAAACCACTTTCAATAAGAATTAAAAGGCCCTCTTCCTTGTTGAAATAGGACTATCAATGGATGACTTGTCTGCTCCTGAAAAATAGTGGGTTCTTGTCTCTGACGTTGCAATTTAGTTTAAAATCACTTTATGATGACAGGGTACATAAAGATGATAAAACTATAAAGATGACAGTTTAATCTTCAAAGATGACCGATCATCGATAAAAGATTAAATATCATAAACATCTGAAATACCAGATTATCAGGTGGCTGGTGCATGTTCAGTATTTCAGTATAAGGAGACACTACTGATAAGGAAAGATGTTTTTTCCTATGTTGTACAAAAGTCTATCCTTTCCTAAGAGGGGCAGATGAATGACAATTACTTTGCATTTAAAGGTTCTGTATTTTTCTTAATTCCAGTGTGTGTGTGTGTGTGTGTGTGTGTGTGTGTGTGTTACCAAAGAGTCTAAAAATCAGATTTTACAAAGTATAATCACTGATTAGTGGAAACTTAGTTGTCAATCATAGACCTCCCTTGACTCTAGCAGTGATCTTTATATACTTACAAGAATGATGAGACATGCTGGTCCTATAAAGCTCCAAATGAAGTTATTTTCAGTGCTCAGCCAGCATCTGAGAAGCAAATGATGGAAAAAAGTCTATAAACATGTTGTATGTACTCTAACAAAACAGCATTCTCAAAGTTATGCAAAGAATATTCCGCAGTGGTTTTGAATGCTCGTCAAGTCCCCTTAACTTACATTTTAGTAGTGCCGTAATATCTGTACCCTAAGCTTGCTGAAAATCCAACAACCACAGCTGGGCTGAGATAGCCAAAGATGTAAAAATTCTTGTGCAAAAATCCTTTGTTATAGATGACTCCCACAACAATGAGATAGAGGTGGATGCCTTCAATGCACATCCAGGCAAAGGCGGCCAGAAAGAAGTAATGAAGCAGGCCAGCTGTGATGGAGCAGAAGAGCTAAAAGGCAAAGGAAGAGGCCGTGAGCAGCATGTCCTTTGTGACTCTCATAACCTCTCTCAACTTTCCTCATAAACAGTGTCATGTATATCACAGCGTTATAATATTCCGGTCATAGGGCTGGAGAGATGGCTCAGAGTTTAAAAGCTTCTGCCTGTTCTTACAGGGGACCAGAGTTCACTTCCCAGCCCTCTCAACCACCAACAGCTTCAACTCCAGGGGATTCAAGATCACACCTACACACATGTGCATACACATAGACATAGATTATAAAAAAATTAAATAAAACATTCCAGTCTTCTCAGTGTTGTCTTTTGAGACATGCTACTTGTAGCTGATTTAAAAGAACTGAGCTTCATGGATGAGAAGCATCAACCAATCTTGTGATAGAACTAAGCTACTGCACTGTCCAGAGGCTTCATATTATGCATCAGTGTTCTGGGATAAATTGTGGATAAGTTACATGAAACATATTAGCGTCTTGGTGACTGTGTGATGATTTATGATGATTTCTGGCTGGAGCTATTTCTATTTTCTATCTTACTCAAGCACAACAAATAGAATTATTGTTCATATCATACAAAACAAAATGAATATCTTTATTAAGTGACAAAACTGTTTACCTAGCAAATAGGACATTTTACCAAATAAACTTGAGGTACCTTTTGGTTAAACATTGTTCCTGAGTATTTTGTGATTACCTAAACTAGAGTTAGGTTGGTAAGAACTAACAGAAAACGTAAAAGTTACACATGGCCTTATTAGTAAAACTAACCTTTATCTCTGGGGAGTTTGCACAATGCGCACATATCCCTGTTTTCCTTATGGAAACAATATACTCCAAGAAGATGTTAAAATGTGTTGGATTGTACTGTACAAAGTTGGGGAACAGAAGATTTCTGGAAATTAAATTTGAGAGGTACTTTATTGAGGAAGAGAGAATGGAGATAAAGTTTGCAAAAGACAGATTTGACAGGAAAGAGCTGCAAGCAAACACGATAGGAACAGCTTTGGAGCAAAGATGAGGGGAAGAAAAATGAAAGGTGTGCACATTGGAGGACGGGGAGTGTCCCAAATGGAGAGGTGTCGGGAATACTTGCATGTTTACTGTCTGGTGTGTACTACTTAAAGCAGATGTTCCTTAGCACCAAATTCAGGAGACATTGCTAACTACTTCTAGTTTCAGTCCTAGGATGAAGAGAAATCTGAAGGTACTTTCATGCTTTGCGGTCATGAGAGTACCCTTCTCCAGTCTCTGCTTCCAGAGGAACTCGGCTTCCAACTGCTGCTATTGTGAAAGCTCCAATGTTCTGTTCACACCGCCCACCATGAGCTGCTGCCAGACACCGGGTTACAGACATCCCAGCACCCTAAGACCAAGAAGGTTCCTGTGATCAGTGCTTTTGGTTCAAGGACAAATCAAAGGGCTCTGCGGGAACAATGTGAGCCTTCTTAGACTGTACTGCTCTTCAGTGCTTGCTCCCTTCCCTCCTCCCTTCATTTGGGGTCAGGCCTCATCTTGTCTGCTGGATGTTCCAGTCGGCAACTCAGATTTCCTCTCACAGCGCCCCTCTAATGCAGTGCTTGTCTAACCCTACTTCTGCACAGCCCCAGATGAAAGAAATTTAAAACTCTTTGGTGAGGCCCAAGGTAGATCCAATTTATCCCACTTGCTGCTTTTATGTTCAGTCCCAATCCTCAAAAAAGCTTTGTATATAATTCTTTCTCTCCTTAGTCCCTGATTGTTGCCCAAGTACAACAAAGCTGGAGTTCCTTGTGATAAAATTTAAATGTTTCCAGTGAGTCACATAATGAAGGGTATTTTTGTTTAATGAACTCAATGAGTTGCTTAAACATGGTATTATTATCAAATCCTGGAAAGACAGCTTAAGAAACCATTGTCTACCATGTTTATCTTATTAAGATCTAAATTGTAATTCATGTTTTTGTGATATATTTATTTAGGAAAATAAGCAGCAGGCCTTTAGATATTTTTTTTTTTTTTTTTTTTTACAAATACCTTATTTGTATTTATGTTGATTCCAACAAGAAAAACAAGCTCAGCCAGGAAAAGACTGCAGCAGAGGTTTTTGTGAATTGTTGTCCTGGTGCTTTGAATTTCACTGAAAAACCAGAAGGTGAAAATGCATATGGCCAGACAAATCAGTGAGATAATTATTCCAAGTTGAGTGATCCTTGTAAGGATGTTGTAATCTTTAAGTCCCTAAAGGAAAACAATAATAAAGTTAAGAGTATGAATCATCAAAGGGACTGCAATCGGGATTGAATTTCTCAGTGTAACATTAATCAAAATGTTCACAAAATGTAAAAATTAAATGCACATTTAGATGAGAAAAACTTTTACTTTTGAAAATCTTTGATATCCAGAGAGCTCTGAAATAAATCATGTAGCATGCTAGCTGTACGATAATTAGTGATTTTTCTCTAACTACAGTATATATTAGTGTATGCCTGAATAATGTTATCACCATCAGCATCATGATATTGGAAAGGTAATTCATTATTGTAATGGGAAAATAGTTAATTAAAACAGATTTATCAATGGTAAGTCCAAGCCTTAGGTCTCTGAAGTGATTCATCTAAAGCACATTGAACAAAGTTAAGAGAAAAACAGAATATATGGAAAACCAAAATAGTGTCGTTAAGACTTTGAAATGGAAAATATTAGTTTTATTTTAACTAGATGAGTTATTTTTTTTATATGCAGAATAGAAGCTTTTTCCTTTAACATCCTGAAAGAAGTCATCTTTATGAATGGTGCTACTTTTGACAAATTTACATAAGAAATTATATAATAATAATCATGCAATCTAAGAAGACAGTAATGAGGTAAAATACATATTACAAAGATATTTAACTTTTTAGGTTAGAAAATCTTTGAGGTTCTACATGTTGAAAACCTTTTAGCTACAAAGGTACCAAATTTTACTGGGCATCAAATATTTTTGGACACATTTTCACTGGTTAGACTGAACGCATTACAAAGGAATACGTTCTTAGATTCCATGATGCATTAAAATGTGTGACTAGAGACAGGAAGTACATAAAACTAAGAGCAAATGGAAGCTGCTTCCTCTCGAATTCAGTCTGTTAGATGGCATGCACAGAGCAGTCCTTGATTAGAAATAATCTAAGTTTCAGTCTTGTCCATGTCCTAGAAGGGAAGGAGAAAAAGAAAAATGGAAAGTAAATGCTAGGCCTCACGGTTATTTTAAATGTGCTGTTGGTTCCCAAGAAAAGCATAAAGAGTTCTTATTCTTTTTAATGACAGGATGAAAATAGTGCGTGATGGCTATGCTTCTTAACAGAATATGCAAAGTTGGCTTACAATGGAAGCACCAGAAGACATCAAAATCGCAAAATGTGTCAGGTGATTACAGCGGCAGGAAGTGTGGGTGTTGTTTGAATGCGTCAGCTCACAGCCCTCCAAGGACCAGCTGCCCATCATGGTGTCAGGTGAGTAGTTCCAAAATGCACACTGAGTCCTATAGTCATCTGAGATCTGAAAAAGAAACATTTTGCTGATGAGAAAAAAGAAAATGTTACAGTATAGTATCACTTTGACCATATTTAAGGTATCACTAATATGATTATTATAACATCTGAGCAGTAGAACAGCAAATCATTTCTGATAAATGAAGTCTGTGTTTTGTTGACTGAAATTTATATTGCTACAATGCTCTATTTGGTCAGTTTTGTATCATGAAGTTATGATGACACTTATTAAACAAGATCATGTATATGTTATTGAAAACAGAATATTATATAAATTCATCACATGCCTTTACTCAATAAATGCTTATTTACTGAACATTTGACATTTATCTGTGCACTCTAAAGAAAATATTGCCAATAAAATGGGCACACACTATTGACCTTACATTCTAGTTAGAAATGAAAAGATACGAAATAAGAAAATTAAACAGAAACAAGAAGAAAATGGAATGGAAAGTGGCCTGAAGAAGCTTTACTGGAAGATAATTACTTGACGATAACATATATCTTTATATAATTATTATCACATTTGTTGTGTGTGTACATGAATGTATGTGCATGTCTGTCACAGCATCTATGCAGAGGTGTACTACACAGAAGTCAATTCTCTCCTTCTACCATTATGATCCAAGGGATTGAACTCAGATTGTCAGAATTGGTGGCAAGCACATTTACCTGCTGAGTCATCTCAGTGACCCTTACATAATAGTTTTACATCCTTAAAGATACTAGGTTTAGAAACTTCCAAATTTAATCATGTCTGTAAATTAAAACTAGATTACAGCTTAATTCTATAGATTTAATTATGCAGTTCACTAGTATTGATTAGAAACACTAAAGAGAACTAGAGACATAAAATATTTTGTAGAAAAAATTGAGAGTTGAGGTTCTAGCTCGTTGACTGAACACACGCTTAGAATGAAAGGACGTGAGTTTGATGCCCATCACAGGAAAGGATGCGAGGAGGAAGGAAGGAGGAAGGAAGGAGGAATGAAATTTCAGTTTAATTCTCAATATTTTTACATGCTGAAACTCACATATAATTATAGTAACATCTCCCAAAGTATTCCATGTTCTTTAACATAGATCAGTCTTAACTAACACTAGAAAACAACTTACCTTCATGTGATTTAGTGTAAATGTTATTTTTTCAAGTTCATACAGTGTTGGAGGATTTGAGTTAATTGAGGCTGAAATTACTGAAGAAATGACTTTTTCCTTTTCTTCAGAATTATCGTAACCTTGGGGTTCATGTAAGAATCTGTCAGATGAAGAAAGCAAGGGACCGATGCTCTTGTAGTAGACAAATGCAGCTGAAGCCTTGCCTGTCAATCAAACAGATATATTCTGTGTGAATCTTGCAAAACGAAAGCATATTAAAACTCTTAGGCATAAAAATTGAGTAGTCAAATTATACTCTGAGGAAAACTCATATATTGAAACATGGACCACAATAATCCCATAGTATATTATCACACCATGTTATTCTCTTACATTCTGTGACCTCTATGAACCATTATTGTATCACCTTTGTATAAAATTTAGAAGGAGGTTAAATATCCTTAGATAAATTTACATTGTGATCCTAACAAAGAACCAGAGTGTTAAGTGTATTCATCTGAAAAGCAAAGAAGTTTTATTTCCCCCTACCTTTAAAATTCAACCTTCAGGAAAATACATTTTCTCCTTCCGCCTTATTGATAGCTGACATTCTGTCCCTTTTAACTGTCTATTTGCCTGTGCCATCATTAATATAACAAAGCTCCCAAACAACCTGTCTGTGCGTCTTTGAGATTTTTGTTCTCTGAAAATTTCATCATCTGTCACCATAATAGGTATTTTCAATGTGTTTTTCTCCCAATTTCTGAACCTGATTCAAATTCTCTTTGAAATTTCACCTGTTTAGCAGGTTCTGTGGATATGCTCATAAGTGTTGTATCGTTGGAGAGATATGGTACAATGGCACAGGAGCGAAGGGTTTAGTGGCAACGTGTCTTAGTTATGTATTGTTTCTTTATAACCATGTTTCTGACTTTGATCAGAATGTGGAAAGGTAACCCTAATAGACAAGGAGGAAACCCAAGCAGCGAGGAAAGTTAGAAAACAAAACAAACTAAAAGATAGCACGAGGATGGATTTAAGAATGGCTTAAAGAAGCTCATCTATTCATGATCCAGTATCTATTGTGCAACATGTTCACTGTATAATTTTATTTGTATTTATGACCATGCACACATTTCCATCTCACATTTCTCCTTGATAATATATGTTTACTTGTACAGGAACAACTATGACTGAAATTGTGCCTCATAGAGAGAATTTTCTACAGACTTTGCTCTAAGAGGAAGTAAATGAAAACAGCAGCTTCTGGACTCTGGTTCAGAGGTAAGGAGGAGCAGACTGGGCTGATTTCTTTGTTAACAGCTTCCCACATCTTGCTCTGAACTATTTGCTGATAACAAGGAGACACATTCATTAACTCTACACCTCAATTTCATTAGCTATCAAATGAGATTGTTAAATTAGATATCACTAAACTGCTGGCTACTACCATTCCATGTCTTAATTTTTCTTAAATGTGTCATTGAGTTTAGAGTTTACCATACAAAGGCTAGGGAATGCTGAAAGGAAAGAAGAGTCTAAGCCTAAACAATAGTGGATTGTATTTTTAAGCTTATCTCTATTTTCCTCTTCATAAAATCACACATTTGGTTTCATGGTAAAGAATCAAGGTGCACATATTGTCAGTTGCAATTTTCCTCAGGTATTTATATAAGCATATAAATCTCAAGCACAAATACAGATACTCTGTATATAAACTTTAAAAAAATGCAGGAAAAATGCACATGTACCTATGTTATAACCGAGTGCATTTTAAGTACTCATTAAAAATTCATTAACATGTATAAGATAGTTCAAGGCCTACCAGTTGTGTCATATGAAGCTTTTCTCTTGGGAAATATTTTTATGTAGCCTCCATCCAGGTTCATTTGAGGATGAGTGTGCCACATATGATTTGAATCCAAAACGAAAACCTTGAGAGCTGAAATAAGACCATGAAAATCATCAGTTTTCTGAAATTAGTAGAACCAATGCAGTTTTATAATTTAGGGGCAGTTTCATATGCCACGGCTGTTATCTCGGCTCCTTGGGGAGCTCTGGTGGGCCGAGTGCATCCTGAGCGGGTTTGGGCTAAAGAACGCATATGTGAGAAGCCTGGCAAATTTCTATGTTTTAAAACAAATTTCATTATAACCATAGTTACTGAGTTAAATAAAAGATAAAATCTCTATATACTCTGGGACATCTATACACAGTTACTAACACAAAGATTTCTACAGTGTCTTGCAGGTATGTCCAACCAAGAGCCTTCAGGGTCGTATGAACTCCAAGATAGCTATGCTTCAGCCTCACGTGAAACTGCAAACTTAGAGCATTCTGAGAATTTCTTGGAGGTTATTTTCCATTTATTTATTTATTGGTAACTCAGGTGACTAATTCTCAATTACGAACTTTATAGATGGCAATGTCCTGTCTCAATGTCCAAAAGCTGGACATGTCTGTTAGAATATCTGTAATTTAAATATAACTCTAATTTAAATATAAGTCTAAAGACTGAAAGGATTAAAGCCTTGACTAATAATTTCCTTTTGTGGTGCATTACAATGTGTTTTAAGAAGAAACATAGAACTGTAATGTGTCTATGTATTAATCCCCAGTCTGTCACCCTTAATTTTGGATACATGATACATCTCAAAGATATAATAATCTTGCAAATCAATAATTGCATAGTAGGCTGTCGGGGGCGATGCAGTATAGGCATATGCCATGGTTACTTCATAAGACATCTTGTTTCCGCAGAACAATTTAATAATCTTCTTCAACTCTATCCAAGATTCTGGGTATTTTCAGTAAACTACATGAAGCAGAAAACTTTGTAATTTGCTGCTGTAATGACCTCATATTATCAAAAAGCAAAGCATTATTAAAGATACATTTAAATATACTATATCCAGAGTTCCAGGTGAAAACTATCGTTGGCCAAGGTCAGAAGGCCACTGTGTGAACATCTCAAGAGGTGATGTACTCAAAGAGTTTCATGCTAAACAGTATACAAAGGGATGAAATATAAAAAGGGAAGACCATCTGTGTTGCCACTCTTTCTACTGTGTGGTCCTTTGTCCAGAAGGCTTTGGAAAATGAGTCAGCATTCCCTCTTCCCCTGACAGCACATTGGCCAATTTAATGATCTATTATTCCAAGACCTGCCCCTTGACTTAGCTTCTGTGGAAAACCCTTCAGCTTCCAAGCTGTCTTACCTACATCGGAAGAATTCACGTCAAACTGAGTGATCCTTTGGAAATTTTGAGAAATCCTTAAGGTAGCTTGCTCAGCAGTATGCATCAGCTTTGTGAGATGAATTCTTCTGTTATTTTCGGGCAGTTTGTCCCAGGTTACGAGTGTATTCTTTTGAACAAAATTATTGATGGTTTTTACAAATTCCTATTTAAGAAAAAAAACAAAACATGTCATTAAAAATATTGGTATCTGAGAGTGATCACCAATGGAAGGAAACATTTAAAAAAAAACGATTATATTATGAATTAAAGATCAACATACTCACAGTGAGAGTTGAATTGGAAAGGGTGTCCTTGGCTGAAACAGTGCTGTTCATGGAGCCTAGTAACTGGGATGATTGAGCTAATATCTCTATGTATGTGATTATATCTGTCTGTGAAAGCTCAGTCACAGAATTCCTATAAATTTCTTGCAGTAAAGCCACAGGTTCTTTTATGGGTCCAATCTGAGTAAAAGTGAGTCCAGAAAAGGAGAATTAGACTTCTGTTGGATAATTAAAAATATACGGGTTATGAACTTTGGGAGACAGCTCAGTGCATAATCCACTTGACTCAGAAGCATGCAGACTGGGCTTCAGAGACCTGGTCTCTATAAAGTGGACAGTGATTGAGGAAGACACTGATGACAGCAACTCTGAGGTTACTTCAGAAAGACACAGCATATCTGAATGGATAATTAAAAAAAAAGCTTTGAAAGTTTGAAAGTAATGTCCTGTTCTCCAGTATGGAATTATATCCTAGCCGGTAAAAATCACTTCAATATTTAAACCCATTAGTTCTTGTATGTATCGATATCATAAGTAACACATTGTAACTTAAGAGCCTGAATTGGATTGTTATCAACCAAAGCGTTCTTCAGCATGTGGTCAAATGGGAACCTGCTTGGCTCAAAGCTCTGACCTCCTCCTCTTGTTCTCACTCATCCATTCAGTCGCACAATATTAATTTTACAAATGTCCTACCTTATTTGCACTTTGAAATGCTCACTTTGAAGCACAAAATTTAGTTGAGTTTAACAAAATCTCTTTAGAATGAGGCCTGGATCTGAGCAATGTGTATTTTTACTATTTTATTCAACAGCATTCTTTTATGTTAAAAATAATTTTCCAGTACACCAAATAGTGAAAAGGTAACATAAACTAAAGAGGCTAAACCTTCTCTGAAACTTCAGACAGTTTCAAATTAATCCTATTGGTGATGTACATAATACTTCTCCCCATGAAAACAGTTTTAATTCTACATGAGGTTCAATTGCTGGTCTTTTCAAAAACTTTTTAGATTTTTAACTGAGCTCAAGATGGCAAAATAAAATAAATTTTAACCACGCTTGTCTACTTACTTTTTCAAAAGTTTTATTAACATTTGCAGCAATGCAGGCATTATCTAAGTGGCAGTTGGCATCCATACTTTCTGTAGAAAGAGAAAACACATTACATAGCACATTTAAAAATTATTTTTCCTAGACTGATCATTTTGACTCGAGCGATTTTTCTCATTTTCACATTAAAAGTTCATTCTTTACCATCTGAGTTTTGGTTCGCAGTCTGCAGTGTATAATATGTCAGAGAAAATGGAAGAAGGCAATTTTAAGGATTTGGGAATGAATGTAAACTACATCACACAGGAGTTCTACGTCTTCCATTAAACAAAACTTTTCTTAATTCATTTTTGTCAACCTAATGAATCGTGGCACCGATCTTGAGAATGGAGTGCTTGGATACTTCAAAACTGTGCAGTAAATATTCTATACAGTTTAAGATTGCAGACTATAAATTACCTTGGCAGAAAGAACCATCATTAGGTGTGAACTGCGACTTCCCTGTGGCTGTCTGATAACCTTCCTTGCAGAAGCAGTTATACCCGCCGTTCACATTTTCACATACAGCGTGATCACCACAGATAGCTGACTCACTGCACTCCTCTATATCTGCAAATATTTGAAAAAGTAATTTCTAAAATTAGTCTTTTTTCACTTGCTACCTTCCTGATAACAGTATTACAGATGGCTAGTGATTCCATATCAAACTACACAAGAAAGTGAGGAAAATCCCATCATTTAGGAAAAGGGAGAATGAATTCGGCTGCCTGTATTTTTTAACTCTAATTTGACCAATCCATTTTGACAGAGTACTGAAAATGTTATTCATTGGCTACGCTCTCAAACTGTTTTCTGAGTAGCACAATTCATCGGCAAGGTCAGTAAATCCATTCCCATCGTTGAAGACGTAATAGCTAGCCAAATGCAATAAAGACTCATTTTTTAAAGTACACTGAGAATTATTTGTTTGCTAGTTTTAGGCTAAGCTGATGGTAACAACTCAGTTTAAGGTAATATGGACCCATTTTCTTTTCAAAGCTTTATTTCTGCATGTACTTTGATCTAAAACTAAGGTTCAGCAGAACATATGATTCAACTCCCTTAAAATTTACAATGGATTACTGTTGTTCAGATTACATGTGAACTGTGATTCTAAGAGGCAGTCAGCATGGGCAGCATGTGGATGAAGTGTCAAATTGCACGAATTAAGTAGGAGACTTTCAGTAGCTATGTATTGAAGCCATAATAAAACTGCAGCCTTTTTAAGCTCACATCATTTGTATTCTTAATTTAAAATTTTATACACTGCAGTGAAATATGCTTTAAAGTTATAAATACAATATAAAAACTCTGCCAAGTTTGGGAATGATTCCAAGGAGCTGCAGAGTCCAGATCATTAACTCAAATTAATGCAAAGATTTTTGTGTGCTGAGCCCAGCTCTGACATCTTAGAAATATTTTCTATTAGATTAATGAATGAACCTGCAATTTTAATTTACAACTTAATTATTAAAAAAAAACTAACAGGGTGGCACAGTATCATTTGCAAGTATAAAAAGGAAGGGAGTTATTAGAGTCTAATTTAAAATGTCATCTAGCGTGTTGTCTTAAATTCAGCTGTTTCTAATTTTTTAACTTAAGAATGCAAAAAAAAAAAAAAAAGCACAGGAAAACATCTGATTCACACCTCATAAAAGAGGGTTAGTTCAGAGCATCTTGTTATGTTCTTGAAGAAATTTCCATTAGCTAGAAAGATTCTAGATTTTAAGACATTAATAGAGTGAAAGTTAGGAAGCACTTGTGCTGATGTCTGTCTATTCAAGATTTGTAGTATTCAGAAACAAGCACACAACCTATAAGGAAACACCGTTAGAGGACAGAGAGATGGATGTGCAGTTAAGAGTTCTAGGTGCTCTTGTGGAGGATCTGGGTTCGGGTCCCAGCACTCGCATGGAGGCTAACAGTGGTGCATAATTCCACTAGACGTATTAGTGGCCTCTTCACTTCCATTACTGACCGTGTTTGTATAAAGGCTATTGCTGCTCTTTATATTTTAATATTCAATCTTTAAGGGTCCACAGGAAGCCAAGTATAGATCATTTAAGTAAAATCATATATTTCAAAGAAGTGATACTTTGTCATCTAGAAACTAATATCAAAAGTAGAATTTTGGGTCTCTGAGTATCCTACTTAGTAAAGAAAGACAAGAGAGACAGCACAGATAAGGCCTTGACGAGGAGCAAAACTCAGGGCTCTTTTTAAAATGTACAATGAATTATTGTCTGTGAGATGCTTAGTCCTAGGCAACACATTTTCAGTGCACCCTTTACATATTAGATAAATGCATCTTTCAACTTTCACCAGAGAAATTTCCTTATGCAACAGAGAGATGGTAATTAACACAGAAACCCACAAATGGCTACTGTGCAGGCAAAAAGAGGCTGCAGAGTGCTCATCTCTCTGAATGAACAGCTACTTCAGACCTCTGTCTCCCAAGGCCCAGGGGTCATTACAGAAGAGGGGATGGAGAGATTGAAAGACCCAGAGGTGGTGGATGACCACGAGGAAACAGTCGTCCAGAAAGCTGGTGAGTTACTCATATGAACTCACAGCAAGGGTGACAGCATGTGCAAGTCCTGTAAAAACTCAAAGCAGACATAATATCAGCACACATGGGGAAACGGGTAAAATATTCCAATCCAACCTAAGGAACTTTTGGCAACTGATGCTCCTGGGAATGGGGCAGACATTCTTTTATAGGGATGGGACTCTTTGTGGGTAAACTAGCCTACAGTGGATGGACCCACAATGCAGGACATTTGGGGACACAAATCAGACTCTATAGGTATACACACACACACACACACACACACACACACACACATATATATATATATATATATATATATATATTAGAGTACATTAAATTAAATGAGACGGGGTCAGTGAGGAGGTGTAGACAGGGGAGAGGATCTAAATACCATCAAATTACATTGAATGAAAATCACAAAGATCTGAATATAATTTTCCAAAATTCAATGGTATCTTTCTTATATTTTTAACTTGTATTTATTGGAAATTTTCATAAATGTATACACTTTACCTTGATCATATCCACACCTCCCACCTCCCTGTCCCCCAGTCTTCCAGGACTTTCATCATCACATCACATCACATCATGTCCTTATTTATTTATTTATGTATTTTAACCCACATAATCCAATTAGTATTTCCATACATTAATGGGTGTGAGATCCTCCACTGGGACAGGGAACTCTACTAGTGGCCACATTCCTAATCAAAGGGACTCTTGCTTTCTCAGCAGCCAATAAATACCAATAGCTCCTCGGGTAAGTGGAGGGACCTTGGGAGCCTCAACCCAGGCATGCTGAAATTTTTAATTGGTTTGATCTTATACAGATCTTGTGTAGATAATCACAGCTCCTGTGAGCTCATGCTTGTAACAACTACGTTGTGCTTGGTAGCTTTGTTGTTAACTTGGCATACTTGCGTTGAGGGAGCCTCAATTGAGGAATTTCCTCCATTGGACTGGCCTGTAGCCATGTGTGTGGGGTATTTTCTTGATTGTTGAGCTCTGTGGGAGGGCACCACCCACTATGGGCGGTGCCATCCCTGGGCAGGTTGTTGTCTATTGTATAAGAAAGCTGGCTGAGCTTGTGCTAGGGAAACAAGCCAGTAAGCAGTTTTTTCTCCGCAACGTGTGCTCCGGCTCCTGCCTCCACATTATTTCCCTGAGTTCCTTCCTTGGGCTCCCTGATGAACTATGTGACCCGGGAAATGTAAGTTGAATAAACCCTTTTCTCCCCAAGTTGGTATTGGTCAGAATATTTTATCACAGCAATGGGGACACAAACTAGACAAGAAATTGTTACCAGGATATTGGGGTATTGCTGTGACAGACCTGACCTTCATGTTTTTGGAAGGATTGTGGAAGCATTTGGAACTTTAGACTAGAAATGCCATGGAGTTCTTAGAGTTGTTTGCTGTGGATCTTGGAATAGTTATGCTGAAAGAGTTGTGGACAATGGAGTCCTGACTTGTGAATCTTCCAAGGGAAGCAGAGACTATCATGGCTGTTTGTGTGATATTTTGAATTGAAAATCTGTGTGTTTTGGTTAACTGGGGCTGAAGAATCACCTGTGATTTAGAAGAGACCAGAACCTGAAAATCTTTGCTTTATTGGGACAATTGAGGTCACTTATCTGGGCCTGAATAATCATCTTACGTAACAAGAGACCAGCATCACTGCAGTGAAATTTTCTAGGAAGTATTTCCTTAGGGTCAGCACACAGGACCTGTGGTTCAGAGGGGGCCCAAGACCTCCATCTCAAGCTGGAAGCAGAACTTGGCTTGTGTAAGTCTCCTGCATGGTGCTGAAAGTGTGAAGGGGTCACAGAGAGCAGCTGCGGAGAAGTCAGGAAAGGCCATTGGTAAAACTGCAGCCTTGGTTGCAATGAAGACTCCAGGATTGCTGGGATTGTGGACAGAATCTGAGATTTTGCACCAGGAGAGACCAGAAGGGCCCAATGGTGAAGGTGCAGCCTCAGTTTCAGTGGAGACCCCATCTTTCTGGAAATGCTAGAACCACGAAACTACCACTAAGGACGGTAGCAGGTGTGGAATGGAGCTGACCTGGGCTGGTGAGATGACCAGTATGTACTGTGTACGGCAGAGCCAGAGAAGTGGAGCTGTTGAAACCATTTGGAGCCCACAAGAATGTGAGTATATCCCAGATGTCCCTCCTTGCTCAATTTGCTGGAATTAGGTTTTATTTAGGTGTGTCCAGTTCTTCCCTTTGAAATAAGACAGCATTTGTTTTGGATTTTACAGGAGCCCACAATTAGGAGACTTTTAAAGGAGACTATGAACTTCCAAGTGTTTGGATTTTTAAAGGACTGTGGGGCTTTTACGGTTGCACAGTCTTAATGGTATTAATGTTAACATCATATATTGGGGAGAAGAAATAGATAGGTTGTGGCTTGAGAGCGATGTGTTTTGTGGGTCACATTGTCAAGGGATCAATTGTGCTGAATAGTTTGGTGTGAACTTAACACACCTGGGTTAACGGAGCCTCAGTTGGGGAATCACCTCCATCAGGCTGACCTGTGGCCACATCTGTGGGGCATTTTCTTGATTGTTAAGTGCTGCAGAGGGCCCAGCCCACTGTGGGTGGTGCCACCCATGGGCAGGTTGTTGTCTGCTGTATAAGAAAATAGGCTGAACCTGGGCCAGGGGAGCAAGCCACTAAGTAGTGTTCCTCCATGGCCTGTGCTCCAGCTCCTGCATCCATGTTACTCCTCTGAGTTCCTACTTTGGGATCCCTAGTAAGGAACTGTGTGATTCAGGAGACAGAAGCTGAATAAACCCTTTCTTCCCCGAATTGGTATTGGTCAGATTACTTGTTGCAACAGTGGTGGAGCAGACTCGGACATATGTCATGACCTGAGGAAAACATTTCTAGCACTGCAGTTTAGTTGTTGTCAGTTCACAAATACACACAGGACTTTCGGTTCCACTCACTCTCCTACTTTCCCCCAAACCCCTCCATCACAGGAGCGCCTCTCACTATCAAACCTTGTTTTTACTTTTGACCCGTGGACTTTAACTAGGGTTGCCTGCAGGGCTGTGAATCACTGATACTGAACCCCCTTTCTCCATCACCTTCAACTGCCAATACCTTCCTGAGGAGAGCCTGGGCCCCAGGAGCCTCTCTCCCATTAAGAATTGAATGCTGAAGGGCCCAGCCTTGTGGAGACCCTAGGCAGGTGGCCCTAGCTGCTGTGAGTATGAGTAGTCCGGCCACTGGGGTCTGTGTTCTACTGGCTTCTCCCATGACTCATCACTCAAAGAATGAGTCCCAGAATCTTGACTCAATTCAGCTTTGAAATTTGACAAGTGGTATTGTGGTCATCCAATAACAATAACATTAGCACTAGTATCCTGGGATACTAGCACTGAGGATTAAAGTCATGGAAATAGTTTCTTTAGGCTCTATGTTTTATGAAAGAATATGAATTACGCCATCACAGTACTGGTTTTAAATCGTGGTCTTGTTTATACTTTTGTTTCTATGTTTTACTAAAAGGGTGAAGTGTGGTGTACTGAATTTGGTATTGTTACTCTGGGCTTTCCTGGCAGAGTTTACATAGTTTAACCCAGTAATGGCAGGTTGAAGACCGAAACTCATTGCATGTCTGACTATTCAGAAGAGATTCAATTATTCTTAGCACCTCATTTATGTGCTACTTAACCCTTGACATTGTTCTAAAAATTCAACCTCACTAAAAGCATGCGCAGTGTTAAGTCTTAATTTGATTACTATTATTTTCTTTAAAAGGTCATGCATGTTTTTTAAATCTATGATAGTTAATCCAGCAGTATCGTTTATTATAATTGTTTCGAAGCATGATGGCTTTGATCTTACGATGCATAAAATTGTCAGTAATCGAGTTTTCTAAGGTTTTATTTGAAGACGATAAAAGGTAAAGTAATTAATTATTGGATGGAATTCACAAAAACAAGATTCAATTTTAATACTGAATGAGTCAGCAGGGATTTGGGAATGATAGTTACAAGAAAAAAATAAAGATAAGCCAAGTGGACCATTGCAAACTTTCTAGTGACAAGAGCTGCTCCAAAGAGCTCGGTAAAGTGAAGGAAACCCTGGATTCTACCCATTAGCCTTAGTCATTTTAACTTTTGGATGCTTGTTTTCCCATCTGCGGCATGCTGGTATGGAACTTGTCTCTTAGAAACTGAGCATCTGACAATCTGTTTTACTCTGATTCCAAAGGAAGGAAAAAATAAGCATGATGCTAACTCTCACCGCACACCACACCTGTCTGAAAAAATCACCTTATGTGTTGTGCAGAATAGCATTAACATATGAACTAAAGTTAAAGAATACTACATGGGTCATTTCTGCCCTAAATAGGCTTCCATTTTCTATTTATTGATGTTTTAATGACTATAATCACTAGACATGTCACATTTAAAGATCTACTAAATTCCAGATCAGAAGCAACATATTGCAAGGTGACATACTGATGCAAAGAGGGAATAGATTTGACTCTCTACAATCTCTCAGGGTTTCAGAATGAACAATGAAAATTACCATAGAACCAGAGAAAGAGGCAGATGTTCAACTGGTCCTCAGAAGAGCATGCTCAACAACAAAAATTGGTGAAAAAACATTTTTCCAAAAAAATGAGGTTTTTTTTTTTTTATGTAATCTATCATATGAAATAGGACTCAGCCATGACTATTGGGTTTTGATACCATTACTATGTTCATAGATTACTTAATGTAGCTAAAATGAAAATTAGCCAGTAGCTAAAATGAAAATTAGCCAGAGCTTAGTACCATTCTATATAGTGTCTCGCCAAAAATTAGTATTTGGAAGGAAGGAGTTTAAAGGAAGAAGCATATTTTTTTATTTAAAGTGTTGCCATTCACTCATCTTCGAGTGTGTGTGTATGTGTGTGTGTGTGTGGGTTCATTGTCTGTGACCCAGTTTCGTAAGAAGAAATTCTTGTAAAAGCTAAGAGAAAGGAAATACAACTCTATGTATATTGAGAGAAATCTGATCAGATGGAAAGATAGGCATCTTCTGGAGACAAGAGTCACCAGAAAACAGTACAGTTAAAATTGTATTATATTACAGTGATTAAGGTGTTACAAATTAGACTTCTTCACTAACTGGAACGTTTCTAGTAATGTTTACAGAGCTACATAATCACTAATTAACTCTCAATGGTAAAATGCATTATATGACATCTTAAGAAATTAGTAATGTGAACCTAAGGCTTGTGAAAAGCATTTAATATTTTGAGAAGAAAGGCACTGTTTTATGGCTTTTGTGCCTTTGAAGAACTTGATTCACTGTATGGGGAAGAGTTTAACGTTCTACCAGTCAAGTCTCAGTGGGGAAAGACAATGGTCTTCTGGCATAAGACTTGTGACTTTGCTTCTCCCTTTTTTTAAATGCGTGAACATAGAGTAGTCTTCTGCTATTGTTCTTGGGTATAAAATGAGGGGAACAACATTTCCTGTTTGCATAGTCCCTTAAATTTGAAGCACTTCTGCCTGAAACTGGATGTTTTCATTGATATATAGATATTTCTGTGATAAATTTTCTTTGAATAATGTCTCCTAATTTATGAGTTAATCTAAATAGCTTCAGGCTTATTTTTAGCCTATTGATAAGATTCATATTAGGGAAATAATTAACCATTCTTTAGATGAACTTGACTACTTCTCTTCATATAATTCTATACTCTAGAAAATGTTATCCCTACATATAGAGTTAATTCCCAGTTCTATATCTGTGACTACATGATTAAAATTTCAGTTCATCTACTGATGTTTTAGGTTATCATTTAAGATCAGTTACACTAGTCATGTGTAAACTGGGTAAAACTTAGAAACATGATTAAGATGATTTACATATTCTTGGTTGAAGTTTTGTTAGCTAGCGAATGTGTCCTTCAGAATATTTAACTCACATCTTTAGAAACAAACACATTTCATCGTTATTGGTAATACAACATTAGAGGAACCAAGGAGCTCATAAGGCTTCTGAAATGAATAATTTGGAAACAAACAGGGTTCATGGAATTGGTTAAATGTTATTTAATTTCTTGAGATGAGAAATGAGACAGGTTCATATTCCAAGGTCAATCCTTTAACTTACCCGTGCAGATGGGTCCATCATTAGGGATAAGCTTGTTCTGTTTACTGCCTGATCTAAACCCAGCTGTGCACATGCAAAAATGACTCCCCTCTGTGTCACTGCAGTTTGCTTTACACCACAGTACCGGGCTAGAGTGCCCCATTCATTACCGTCTGTGGATATATCAATTTGAAACTGTTTTCTATAATTTTCATGAATTTTTTCATCAGCATTTGAGAGTTTTACGGCTAAATTAAGTTAAAGAATCATCTTTCATATACACCTTATAATCGGAAACTATCTTTGTAGCTACAAAGTAAAAAGAATGATCATGGTCTTCAAATTCTATTAACATAATTTATGAGAATTGGTAAATGTCCAGAAACACTTCTTAAAAACTGGAAAGAGGAGCTGGAGCCATAATAGCTCTTGGGTTAACAGCACTGGCTGCTCTTGTAGAGGACTCGGGTTCAATTCCCTGAACCCACATGGTGGTCAACCACTATTTGTGACTTCAGTTGCAGGGGACCCCATGCCCTCTTCTGGATTCCGTTGTTATTGCATAAACTTGGCATACATTCACAGACATGCAGGTAAAACATTCATAAAATGATTTTTTAAAATCCTGGAAATCATCATTATATCACCTGTCAAATAAGTTGATTAGAACATAGGTTTTCAGAAGTGATCACAGTATATAGAGACAATTCCAGAGGTCACATGATACTCCTGTAGGTTGAAATGTGTCCCTTAAAAAGTTATGTTCAGGGGGCTGGGGAGATGGTTCTCAGGAAGGAGAACAGCTCTTTTCTGTTCTTAAGGGTGGATTTTGGGGCCTGCTGTTGGTTTTCCCTGTTCAACCCCTAGCCAAAGAACAATTGGGAAATTGCTGCAAGGTGAGGGAGAGTAGATCTTCTTTAAGGAAGTAACTCTAGATAAGCTGACTAGACTCTAGTGCATGAACTTGTACTGAGGGACATCTGGATAGAAATGCTTGACTGATAAGACTTAATATATACGACAGAATGTCTGAAATCTGATGGAGGTGCTCAGGGGAGAAGGGAGGGGAGTCTAAATTTGCTTGAGATGTATTATATGAAATACATAAAAACTCAGTAAGTATTAAAAGTGTTAATGGAGAAAGAGTGGATTTAGGGGCTGGAGAGATGGCCCAGAGGTTAAGATCCCTGGCTGCTCTTGCCGAGAACCTGGGTTCAGTCCCTAGCACCTACATGGTAGCTAACAACCTTCTGTAACTCCAGCTTCCAGAAATCCAATGCCCTCTTCTGACCTCTGTGAGAACTGTATGACATTAGTGGGCTTACAAACATGCAGGCGAAACACTCATACACATAAAATAAATTAAAAAATGTTTGCAAAGTGGTGTGAAAATCCTTACTTCCTTACCCCATAAGGATTTGTCAGTGTGGTCATCAGTTTCCAAAACTGTTGAAATGGAGAGAAAGGAAGCAAATAACTGAGTCATTTGGGATGTTCCTGCCGCAGCGGGTCAGACTCTCTTCTTCCACCTCACCATAGTGACTTATCTCCCTGGCATGTTGCATTGAAATCTTGCTGCTTATGATTTTCTAGATCTCTGTGCATGATTTAGAAGCAGAAGGCCAGAGCTGTAAGGAAAGTGTTCTGAACTTCTCTCAGAGGTCAACAACTTTGAGACAATTAGGAAGAGGGACTGAGCTATGTTGCTCAAAAGCAACATAGAGCAAGCCAGAGAGGCACTTTGAAATTTTGACTACAAAAGCATCAGACTCACTAGAAGAGTGACTGTGATACAGGGATGTACTCACTGCACTTGAAGCATTAATAAATGTGTAAGTTTAGGGAGAATATTCTAAACACTCAACACTTTGCATATATTTAGTACCTAACCAGATATTTTCCTCACCTCCCTACAACATATGGATGTTGTAGGAACTGAGAAAATTGTCTGAAAAAATGACAGTTAACTAAGAAATCATGAATGGTATTACATAGCATGTTGAAAACAAAAGCTAAAACTTTGCTGATCTGTATCTATTAAACTGAATATCTCTATATACTTATCTAACTACACACACATACACACATATATATATCCATACTCAGAGTATAAATATATGCATCTATGTACCCACATAATAGAAATAAAGCAATATATACCAAAACAGAAATTAAACTACTGCATAAATATTAACTCAAAATGGTTCACAGACTGAACATAAGCATCTAAATTAGGTTAAGAAAATATTTTATCCACATTGGGTTTGAGTCAATCATTTAGTTACTCAAATATTTATGGAGTTTTCAGATTCCCAAATGTGAATATCTATACTGGGAAATAAGTAAAAATTAATCAAAAAGTCAGGATCTGTGCCCTTCTGTCAGAGTTCATATTCTAAAGGCAACTTACCACAGAAGGAGATAATTGGGTTTTTATTAAAATAAAAGTTTTCTTATATAACTCTAAATTTGAATCTGATCCCAGCATATTGGGAGAAGTTTGTGTTAAACTTTTGAAGAAATTGGTCTCTCAGATCAGTTATTGGCAATATAAAAAACGATGAGGATTGCATCCCATGTGAGCTACAGCAACAAAATGAGATGCAAAAATGCATAGAAAAGGAACTTCCTAGATCTGAGTTATTGGTCAAGTCCAAGAAATGATCCATCTTATATATCACCTAAGTGATGGGTTTCTAAAATAAATTAACACCTCAGTATGCTGTGTGATCCTAACACCTTTTGAGTTGAATACGACACATTAATAGGAATGAAGATCAGCATTGATTTTTGCATTGTTCTTTGAGCATAGTTATAGATACTTGACCACTGAACTTTCTTATCAAGAAGTTAGGAAATTAAAATGTTCCCCATGTCTGTTTTCTGGACTGGATATATAATATAGACATATTCCCCAAAGTTGCCACTCAAATCTTGTTCAATAAAATACCACTTATCTGAAAGTAACCTCAAGATAGTCGATAGGCAAGAAATTATTTTTCAGAAGTAATATATAAAGATGAATCATTTAAATAGCCTTAAACTTTCCAGTATCTATCTTTATAATAATTAACCTTCAAGCAGAAATTTTCTTTAGATGAGTATACTGTGGAAAAATAAAAACTTCTAATGCTCAGGTCAACTCACCAGCCTACTGCCCCTTCTCTGTACTGTGCTTTGAATTTGTATTGGCACTTATTAAACAGATCTAAATGTTATTCCTTGAAAAATTCATATAGTTAAACTGTAGATAAATTTTAGAATGGCTTTTAAAAAGTAACTATTTACTCAGGAAGTAGAGCAGGTGGATCTTTGTGAGTTTGAGGCCAGCCTGGTTTACATAGTGAGATTTTTGTTTTAAAAAATAAAGTAAAATAAAGAAATGATTGTTAATGGAAAAAAAATATTTAAGATTCTTCTAGTGAAATGTCTGTGTTCATTTTCAACCCGGTGAATTGAGCAGGGGAAGATCAAAGGCACAAGCAGAGCCTCTAACAGTAAGATCTGTGGCTGTTGGAAAAAGGGTGGCAAAGACCCAAACTATCAGCAAATAAAGAGATCTTTATGAATAGGGGTAACTAAGTCCACAGAAAGGCTTCTTCAGGTCAGTTTCTGGATTAAAATGTTAGATTACTGGAAGAGAATATTTCAAAGAGAAAGTCTTGCTTGGGCCAGGTGTTTCAGTACAGAGAAAACTTTAGGGAAAGGAAGGTCACTGGGACAAAGCATTCAGTCAAAGAAAAGTGTTCACAGTAACATCTGCAGCCCTGTACAGTCGGCATCAGTAATCCTACATGATAAGAGCATGCATACTGGGGGAGATATGTATACTTGGGAAAACACACACTAGGTGTGTGGAAATATGGGGCACAGGTAGAAGATGGCTATCAACCGACTCTATGTGGTAGAGAAATAAGAGTAAATCTGTTTTTCTAAGATCCCTGTGGAACCCCGCAGTACTTGAGGAGCAAACCAGTCTGGAGTGAGGAACGTGTGGTACCTGACTTCAGAACTTTTCAGACATTAAAGCAATGACTTGAAAAAGAGAACATGGTCAGGATCAAAGTACGTCGGATATGAACTGAAAACTGTGGGGGCGGGGCGCTAGAGATGGTTGAGTAGTTAAGAGCACTGGCTGCTCTTGCAGAGAATCCGGGTTAGGTTTCCAGCACCCACATGGAGGGTAACAATGGTTCTGAACTCAGTTCCAGGGACTCACCTTCTGTCCTCTATGTGTCTGCACCTGGTATACTTTACAGCATGCAGGCAGAACACTCATATGCATAAAAAAAAACTAAATAAAAAATTGTGTTATCTGGGTGGTGAGTAAACGCAGAATTGTTTTTCACCTTTTTTCTATTTGAAATTTTTATAGTGAAGTAACATTTAAAATATCAGTATGTTCTAGAGATCAACTGACTATCTCAGTTAGCTAAGAAGGAAGAACAGAAATCATCCTTTTTCCATGAAGATCACTGAATGAGTGGCAGAGAGAGAGTGGAGGAGGACCCTTCCTAACAGTGAACCTAGTGAGTTCACGCTGTACGTGAAGAGAGGAAGGATGTTAATTAAGGCCATTTAGGAAGACAGGAACATCACCCTTTTGATAGTAACTATAAAGCTATAAATATCCTGCTCTTTGGGAGAGCTCAAGACTTCTTTGTTCCCTTTCATAAGATGCCATATTCAGGAACAAAGTGTCCCCTTGTTCCAGAGCAAGAGGTAAGCCTTCTGTTTTCCTTAGAAGGACCCACTTGCTCTCAACTCTTGCTTCTGCCTCTGCTGAAGTGGATGTAACTTGTGTGCTGGATAGCTTCAGTTGTCAGCTTGACACACCTGTGCTGTGGGAGCATGAAGCCTCCATTGGACTGGCCTGTGCCCGGGTCTGTGGGCATTTTCCTGATTGTTGAGTACTGTGGGAGGGCCCAATCCACTGCAGGTGATGCCACCTCTGGATAGATGGTTCTGTCTCATATAAGAAAGCAGGTTGAGCACAGGCCAGGGGAGCAAGCTAGTAAACAGCGTTCCTCCATGCTCTACGCCTCCAGGTTCCTGGTCTGAGTTCCTACCTTGGCTTCCTCAGAGATGAACTGTATCTGGTAAATGTAAGCCAAATATCAGAGTGGTTTGTCATAGCGATTGAAGGCGAACTATAGCATGCGGGTTTACTGCATCTTCATCTTTGTCTCTCTGCTTCCTGTTCTTGTGTTGATGGTGTGGTGGAGTTGCTGTTCACTTGGGTTCACCTCCTTCAAGGAAGTTCAGAAGACTGAACTAAGATGTGAGGTAGATTAAATGACCTCCTCATTTACTGTTTGTTTGTAGCACTAACTAGAATAATTTGGGGTTCCACCTGGCTCAGACCAGCTTGTCAGAAAACCATATGGACGTTGAAAATAATAAACAGATGTCTGTGTCTGAAATGTTCTTTCTCAATGTATTCTGAGCAGCATATTTCTGTAGTTGTTGCTGAGTTACTCCTTTAGTTATCTTGGGCTCTGATCAAAAACTAGATCAGCATGATTTACAGCAATAATCCGAAGGAAGAACTGAACATATGTTGCAGATATTCCAGTAACTGACACATTTTAATTACTCAATTGTCACAACAACAAAGTGCCTGATAACTCTCTTCACCTCATTTATGAGGAACCTACACAGGGTACAGCTTACATCATGCCAGCACAGAGGTAGAATGAGGGGGACACAGTTTTTATGCTTAGAACACCTTACTTCAAAGACCATGCTATTTTATTTCTTGCATTGTTGAGGTAAATATACTTTATCATAAACGATGTTTGTAAATGAGACACAAATAATGGGAAATCGAATCTCCTCATCCAGGAGAGTATTGGCAGATTTTGAATCACTAGCCATGCTCTACAATGCTTCCTGTAGAATCAAACAGAATTTTACAGCTTTTCTAGGACTTGAGTATTCTAGGATATGATCAAGATTTTCTTTTGTATTCTACATTTAAATGTATTGAGGAAAAAAATCTTAAATGAGAAACAAGGAAATAAATATTCCTTTGCTTTTCCTAAAGCTTGCGATCTTACTGGGGAGGCACAAATTGATTATTGCAACTTGAAAGGCAGGGAACTTGAAGGGTAGCTTTCCTCTGGACACAATTGCTTGTATTGCTCCATAAATCTGAATATGAAAATGACCATAACCGTTATGTGATTCTATGTGAAACAGGCCCTGTGTGTCAAAGGCGGAGCAGTGAAGAGAGCTTCCTCCCCATATTTTTCTCTCCAGTGCACCCTGCTGGCTCATTTGTTTTCAGTGGCACTGGAAAATCTCTTAAGCCTGGCTCTGTAATGAACTTAGAAAAATCATCATCACTCAGCTTTCCCAATGTTGTACCTTCTACAGACTGTACTTCTCTGTGATAATCGAGGTAAACACATAGGTAAAGAGATAAGAGTGGAAGGAAAGGTTACCGGAAGGCATAGAATGATGAAGAGTGGCAATGAAACTAGAATGGGTTCAATCAGTCACGAAAAATAATAGTTATTGTGTCCATACCACAACTACGTCATCGCCTCCTCTATGAAAAACACAGAAAGGTTCAGAGGAAAGATATAAAATTCTATCTCATTTTCTGTTGCTCTGGGAATGCATCTGACACCCGAATATTTAAGGGACAGAGAAAATACAAGGACAAGACACGTAAAGTCCAACCCTCCACACAGATATACTCATGCCTGCAAAATTATTGATTCACAAGACAGATGGAAATATAAATCCAATACTGAAGATAATACATCCTCCTTTTTATTGCTGATGTAAAGCAGTAGTGTGAATTCAGATTTCCTTGACCATGGATTTTAATAAATTCAATTTTCCAAAGAAGATGTCAAATACAATAAAAATGTTACAGTTTTTAAGGTAAACAATGTGGAGTTGTATAAGCACAGTGTGCTGTGTATTAATATTTTTGAGCTTATTTATGATTTGTTTTTAACTGTTCACAACAGACAGTGTTACTTCAAGAGGTTTTTGAAGGAAAATACGCCTTTGACTGTGGACCAGGGTATGAATGGGATGCAGAAGCTGGGAGCCAGGGGTGGCCAGCACCGTGCAGAGCAGGCTTTGCTGCTGCTTTCGCAATTACTTATTTTCTGAGGAAAATGTAGCACTTAAGAAAACGTTCCCATTTTATGCTGCTATCTGTTTTGGTCTTCTCTTTGCACACATATTAGAGCAACAAGCACACTGAATCAGGGGGAGACGGCCAGATTTGTCTGCATACTAGAAAACACTCTTCTTACTCAGTGGATGCAGGAGCTAGGACGAAATCCTCACACATTCATTTCAAACTATCAATCAATGTTTCTGCAAAGCTTTCATTCCCTTGAACCCATCAGCTGTAATAGTAAAGATGAATAATAGTCTTATAATCTCTCTGGGACTCAAATGATGGTTATGAAGTCGCTTCAGAGAAACTCGTTTTATTGACTTTTGTTTCTAATCACTGAAGTGATACATATGAAATAGGGAAAATCAAATCATTGGTAGACAGATCATAGAAGCCCTCAGCAGCAAAAACCTTGCTCGTTTATAAAGAAAGATGAAGAAAGCTTCAGCTTTTGCAGCGTGGCGGGAGAGTGGAGACGCAGGTGAAAGTTACTGAGGTAAACTGAGTCTCTTCCTGAAACCCACTAAACATCTGAAGCAAACTTTCATCAGGGTGAAAGATATTTACAGAAATATGGGGTTCACACAGCAGATTGAATTGTATCCAAAATCATGAAGGACAGCATTCTAACCAAATACCAATGATTTCAGAAGACAGACCTCCACAGTGGCAGAGGTTACAGAGAGATATGGTTGACAGATAGTCCTACTTGTGTAACATCTAATTGATAATGACATGATAAACACAAATTCAGCAATCCATACCTAGGTGCAGGGATGAGCACCCTCAAGGACCTACACTGGATGCCTGAAAGCATGGGAAGCTCCAGGACCTGCACATGCTGTGCTTTGCCCTGTGTGTACAGTCCCTTGACAAGGCTTAACTTATAAATTAGGTACACTGATATGTTAATAATAATTAATAATAAAACAAGACACTTAGAACAATATTCTGTATTGCAAGTTATGGGAATGTTATTTCTGTCAAAATGTCTTATTGTACCATAGATTTTGGCAGTTTCATAATACAATTATTTCATATGAACATATGTAATTATTATTTCTTCCAAAGTTGAGAATTTTTGCCTTTCCCCTTACAGGAAGCTCTATATTCTATGCTTCTTGCATATCTAGCATACCAATCTTTGCACTTTGGGTTCACAGGAAAGCAAAATAAGGGCTTCTTGAACACAAGGTCTGATATTCTTTCACCCTGTCCAGATAACCTAGATGGCTAGTAGATAAATGATTGACAGGTATTCAGGGTACACTGCATTGAAATGCTAGACACGGGATGGTACACACCCCAGGGAGATGACATAAATTTCATCAAATACTCAGACTCCTGCTTAGTTTAAAACTTATAAATTACTTGTCAGTAGAACTTTTCATTAGTATCTCCAGGCCATTGTTAACTGATGGTAACTATAATCACAGAAAGAGAAACCATTTCTCTCAGTGAAAGGGAACTACAATACAGATGCCTATTAGAAATCTTATGAACTCTATTCAGGAAGTACTAACCAGCTGGACACAGTAGGTTCTGTGGCTTCATATTCTTTTGGTCAGTGTAGACAAATGGATTCATAAAGGAAACTGGGGAAGGAAATGTTCTGACTTAGCTTTAGTAAAGTTAAAAAATATGGGTCAGATGGGAATGGAAAGTCAACTGAAAATTTACAATTGAATTTTTCATAAAACACTCAGGGATGAAAAATACAGAAAACATAAAGTAAAAATGGCTACTGTGAAATATTTTTATTTAAAATTTTTTATTGAATCATTGATACAGAACATCTCAATCACAATTATCTTTATATTAAGCTCTTCCCCACTGGCACCCTCGATAGCCCCTAACTGGAATCCATGCATTCTTTCATCTGTTCTGAGGTCTATTGTGTCAAGTTAGTATCCCCAATATTTCTCAGTGTAAGTTCATCCACTGAGGTCTAGGCAGCCTATCAAGAATCCCTCACTTTAAGATTAGCTCACCCTCATCCAACAGTAATCAATTGCCAATATTATTTTGGATTAAAAGTATCAGTCAAGTATACCAAGTATCATACTAAATGGGAAACACTTTAGTTCTTCATGATAAAGTGCAGCTATCACATTTCATAAGAATCAAGATTCCATTTTATCTGCATTAATTCACAAAATACTGTTTTCCTGTAACATTTTAGAGACTGCATTTCTCTGTGACCATTTTCTCAGATTCTTCTTGATATTACATGGTACCCTATAGATTGCATTCAATATAATTTATATTTTATTTTTTATAGTGGGAGAAGCTAGATTGCTATAAGTTTCTATTACCTAAAATAATGCTGTAGTAAAGTTTTTTTAGACCATGTTCATAGGACACACTGTGAATAGCTTTCACGAGTCGTGGAAGCAATGTGATCACTGGGTTAAAGACACTGAACTGTGAGTTTATTCATTGCCTTCCAGACTGCTTTCAAATTGGCAGCTGAATTCTGTGCTCAAATGGAAAACATGCAGTTCCTGTATTCTCATTTTCTCTGTGATGTCTATGATTCTTTATTTTCCAAATCTGATAGTTGTAAACCGATATTGTGTAACATGTGTATATATTTTAATTCTCAGTGAAATTGGGGTACTTGTTAATAACGAACATACTGAAACTCTAAGGCAATTTGAAAATAAAGGAAATGTGAAAATAAGGGAAATAGGAATTTTATATATATAAAATAAAATAGCATTTATGGTTAAATTTGTTAAATGAGAAGAAGAGGGGTATTACGTCTTAGAAAAGCTCATTTATGAAATATAGGCAATTATAAGTATAAAACCTAAAATAAAGAGCTTACAGAGAAGAAAATTACAAGAATTTCAAAAATATAATTACTTGCCTCCTTCAGAATTTTCTAAATTTACTAAACTACTGAATTTACATCAAAATAAGTAATAAAATCCTAAGGATATAAAAATTCCTTTAATTTAATAATTTATATTGATTGACATGTTAGAAAGAGACTTGCAGGGACCCGAAATGCTGAGATGCTGAGGTGAGCCCATTTCCTAGACACTTTGCATAGGATGTAATTTGAGTTCTTGGAGTTGTCTGTGTGTTCTTTGAAGTCCTTGAATTCTTTAAATGTGTTCATGACTGCTCTTTTAATTCTGTGTCCTGGGGTTCCTCTGGGTTGTTCTCACTGTGAAACATGTTTATAGCACTGGTGTAGTTCGGTGTGGACACATTATTTGGGTTTTTCATATTACTTGAATTTTTTTGTTGTGATCTAAGCATGTGGATTCCTTTCATTGCTTGTGTGTCTGGTATGAAACTCAAGTCTTTGCTGAGATGGCATTTGATTCTCTTGATATTGTTGATGCAGCTTGGTTGCTTTTGGATCATATATGTTTCTCATTGGCATTGTCAGTTGGTCTGGGCTTCAGGTTCTTTCTTTTGATTTGTTTGTTTGTTTTTTAGTCAGAGGGCCTGGATGGATCCAGACGGATAAATCAGGAGCTCTCCAGGAGGGTAACAGAGCCTAGGCCCAGGTTGAGATGATGGCTATTAACTTGTCTGGCTGTATCTAGCCAAGCAAAGAAGGGGTGAGCCTTGGAACCAAGCAACTGGGGCTTGTCTCAAAGCATGGTAATGCTGACCTGTAGGACAGGACCTGGCCATCTTTCCCAGCCACTAAGGCACTCTTGAGCACCCTTAGTGGGACAGGACCAAGGTCTACAGAGAGCCAGTGGGAACAGGATTGGCTGGTTCTTACTAGCTAGCAGAAAAGGCTGGAACTCTGGAGCAGTTTGAGATAGTTAATGACACCATAGCAGGGGGATGGCATGATGGGACTTGGGTAACTAACCCCAGTGAGTCAGGCACTCTCTGGCACCATTAGTAGGACCTGGCCAAGGCCCAGAGCCATAAAATGCAATTTGATGACAAAATGAGTTCATATATATTACAATTGAGTTCATATAACTTCTTTTTTCTATTTTTTTAAAAAAGTTATTTTTATTTCATGTTTATGAGTGTTTCACCTCCAAGTAAGGACAGCATGTGCATGCAATGTCTATGGAAGTCAGAAGGGCATCAGATCTCTTGGAACTGTAATTATGGACCATTGTTAGGCACCTTGTGGGTACTGGGAACCAAACCTGGGTTCTCTGCAAGAGCAGCCAGTGTCTTTAACCTCTGCACCATCTTCCAGCCCCAAGACCATACCAGTAAAGACAGGTCCCTTTACCTATCCATCTTCCATTTAGTCATGTATCCATCTTCCATCTGTTTATTCTTTGTTGTATGCCACTAGCTCCTAGTCTGTTTTTCTTTTCTGGACACTATTAATATTCTTGCTGATTTATAAGAATTATAAATTGTTGTCTATGATTAATGTGCCTTGTCTCCTTACTGGGAGACCTAATAAAATTATCCTCTGTCCTGGACAGGCACATGACAGAGCCAACTGTGTCTAAAATGTGGTGTAAGGAAACCCAAGATATAGATTCCAACATTCTACTTTATTGTGTACCTCCTTAGATATGTTTCACTATGTTTTCCGAGTCTTGTAATGGACTATATACTTACACATAATACCTCTACTTCTACAAATTTCACATGTGTTAATTCTAACCCAAAGATGGTAGTATTCATGGCAGGGCCTTCAGGAGGTTGATGAGCATTTATAGAAATGGCTCCTTCACCATTCAAAGGTTCAGTGAGATGGCACCAGAATGAAGATTCTCCAGAGACAAAACCTCTGCCAGTGTTGTTAGTGAATTTCTTGTTCTCCATAACTGTTGTTTCAGTTTTTCAGTTTTGTTTCTATCTCTATGATAAATAATTCTGACAAAAAAACAACTGAGGGGAAAGTTTATTTTAGCTCAAATGTGCAGGTTACAGTCTATCATAGCGGGGGAGTCAAAGCAGGAATTTGAAGTAGCTGGTCATAGCATATCCACGGTCAAAAGTATAGATAAATAAGTACAAATCTGCCTGTTGCTCAGCTAGTTTTCTATACTCTTGAACAGTCCAAGGCCCAAACCCAGCAAATGGTTCCACCCTCTTTTAAACTCTCTTTTCACGTCAATTAGGGCAATCATGATACTCCCCCACCAACATGCCCACTGGCCAATTTGATCCAAACTGTCCCTCATTTAGACCCTTTTCTTATGTGATTCTAAGTTGTGCCAAGCTGACAAAACTAAATATTACAACTGTCAATAATAAATTTCCATTTAAAAAAATTCTGCTCAGGATATTTTATTATAGTTACCAGAGTAGATTCAAATCTATGTTATGTACTCAAATGTGCATATATTTATAAATAAGTTGATAGAGCATTTTTCATTAAAACACTCTTGCAACATTACAGAATACAATGTCACTCTGCTATTTTTTTTTTTTAAGATAGGGTTTCCCTGGTGTGCAAAGCAAAAGCACAAATACATAGAGTGGCTGGACACAATGTATCCACAGTCAGTAACAGCGGAGCATGCAAGTGGCTATAAAACCCCAAGGGAAGACCCTGGCAGCCATCTCCCTCCAGCAAGGCTCCATATCCCAAAGGTTCCACAACCTTGCAGAACAGCAACACCAGGGACTAAACCACAGGTTTAATTACATGAGTCTGTGGAGACATTTCACATTCAAACTCAAGAGAAACCAACAAAAGACAAAAGAATTAGCAAAATGTGTGGCTGTGGGGTGGATGTTACCTTGCAAGCTCATGACTGAACAAGCGTAGGAAGACTTTTTATTCCTCCTCTGTGCAGAGGGTGTCTTGCATCAAAGTGCAGGAGGTGGAGAGCAGAGCATGGTAGAGTTTCAGGCTATAATTCAACAGCACTGAATGGGCCACTAAATGCCCCATTTGTTGTTCTGAGTCCTTAGAGATGATTTGACTCCCTTGTGCTCAGTCACGATCATTGGGGACATCCCTATATGTATATTTTAAAACAACTTTGATTTAATTTCATTTTGCATGCTAATTCATTAAGTACTAGAAAGTTCCACTTGCTGCCTTCAGTGTTTTCATGAATTAAGTATGGCAATTTTATTGCATATATGGTACGTATTGCCTTCAAAGATGGCAAACATTTGACTTGTTTACATTTTTGTCCACATGATTTCACCAGCCCTTCTCTGGATCATGTTGAAGACATGGCTATTCCACTCTGACTCCATCTTCTCCATCCAAACAGAAACTTATCTGCTCCTTTACATACTTCCCACAAAGAACTAAACTTTTTTTCAGAAACAAGAGTGAAATACTATCAATGTTCTTTTCTCAATTTGTATATTTAGATATATGATGTTTGTTGTTCAAAGAACAACAGGGATTTGACTTTAATGATTATTTTTTTCATCGAGGTGTTGTAGTTGGAATATTATATGAGCTATACCTATAACAAATCCCATCCAACAGTGACCTATCTATATGTAAAATAAAGTATAGTAATGGTGAGAATATATCTAAATTCTGTGGCCATATAAAATTAATTAAATGAGAAACTGTGATTGGTATAAAATGGAATGCCTACCTACTTTGAAAAAATGGCCAAGGAAGTTAACTTTTACTTTAGAAAAGTCATGTGCAAAGTATAGTTTTCTAAAATCTCTCCTTGTTTCATTATTTCAAGTTAATGAATGTTTGTAAATTTATTCTGTCTAAAACTGATATTCTTAAGTAAAAATGTCTTACGATCTGTGTTTTCAGAAATGAGTACAGCTGCCATATTGCAGAAACACAACCAGTTCCTGCGTAATGAAACTAGTGTTGAGTCCTCTTACTTCCATACAGATTTTATTATGTCAAATATCTATTATCAGTGAGCTGTTTTAAACTCGGTATGAGATATGCTAGAGGTATGAATCCGCCGAATGCTTCATCTCCAGCACCTAGGCTCCTCAGTAAGCAACCAAAAGCCCATAATCCTTTTACCTCAATCCCCTACATGCTGACTTTCTTACTTGACCCCACTCCACTGAACCCAGGGAGAAACAAAAACTGTTGAGGTAGGATTGCTCTCACTGCAGGGTGCAATCAGGATCGCCCTTCTCTGTCTTTTGGTGTCTCCTTGGGGAGAGGGAACTATCTCATTGGCTTTGCGCATTTTACAACTGCTCTGGGACTATGGAAAATGGAGCTTGTATCTTGAATTTCTCATTTTCATGATAGCAAAATTAAAGACAAATATGCCCTTATCCTTAAAGCATTCACAAAACTATTATTTTATTGTTTATGCCTGGCTGGTCTCAAATCATCAATCATGAGACAAGTTTATATGATTTCTTCATAAAATTGTTGAAAGTAAATTTACACATGAAACCAGTGCTCCAAGAACTAATTAAGGCCGAGAAGCACTGTTTTACTGGATGGATAAATATAGGTGCTCAAGATACTCGACATTTCTTTAATTTTAGGAAAGTTCATTGATTAAAAAAATTGTTACTTTTCAAAAAAGGCATTAGTAATTTACAGCTACTTAAATTGAAAATGGTACTGACTTTAGATAAATATCAGTTTTTCCAGCCCTCAAAATAATTGCCGCGAGGGTCAGTTGGAAATTGTTTTCCTCCAACAGTTCTGCAGTCTGTACCAGTGGCTAGGGAGACTTTCTGTGTGGAGATTATTTAACTAATAGCTCAGAACCTGGAAAAGACACGAGGCCTTATTTTCTGAACCAATGATCTGACCCAACATGGAATGGTAAAACCAATTCTATACCTTGAGATACGAATACTTAAGTACAGAGTGAGACTGGTTCAGAAACACTGTACAACCCAGAAATGAATGCTCAAGAGCAGCATGGTTAGGATAGGACTGTAAAATATACATTTCTTTATCACTCTGGGGCTTTTCTAGCTCAGAGTATGCAGTAATGCTTTTTTTTTTTGATATTTGATAATAGCGTTTTATGACAAGCCACTGAAGTCTTAAAGGTATCTCGTTTTTTATTCCAGATACTGTTGTTGATGAGCAGGAAGGGTCACAAAATAACTTAGAAAGAAGTAGTTTTCATTCCTGTGTTGATGAAAAAACAAGGGTAAGCAAGAAGGGCTTTGGCTGCAGTTTGGATTAGTCTGTGTTTGTACTATCCATTTAAAAGGTTTTTATATTTGTTTTTCTCTTGGCACTACTGTTAGCAATATCATTTCAAAACCTAATAAAATTCTTTCACTTAAGCTCTTTCTTCTTACAGAGTTTCATCAATCATAGCAAAACTGCTCAGTCATGGAGAGATTGCAACTTGGCAAGCTCAAAGGGCATCTGCATGCTCATCCTCGTTTTCTTCACACTGGGCAAGGGTTGTTCTGTCAAACTCATTAAATTTCTGTGTCTGTGATGTTTTCTGTTATCAATGTTGCTTCTTTAAAATACTTGTCAAAAGATGGCTGTGATAGCAGTCGGCTAGAGGCGATGATTCATTAGATGCAGAATTACTGAAACAGCACTTCTTGGGTTCTGGTTAAATGACCCACATTAAATATATTTAGAAGAAAGATAATATAATCAGAATCAACTTGATTATTAGGGTAATGAAAACTATGAAGATTTTAATTGGAAGATAAATCCCAGTCTCGGGGTTATTCTTTATTATTATTATTTTTTTTTTTTTATCAAGTCATGTAGTTCTATTTTGTGTCTCTAAGATTTATTTATTTATTTATTTGTGTGTGTGTGTGTGTGTGTGTGTGTGTGTGTGTGCCACTTGTGTGTGGATGCCTGTGGAGACCAAAGGAGGGCATCATCTATAGCAAGTGTGGCTCTCCTGTGACTTGTCCAAACTTTTCTCAATTGAACAGTGGAGTGAATGCTATCTGCTATATGATTTGAGGAACTTGACAGCATTAAATATTCTTGGGTAGGACAAGGCATGCAGCAGGTCCTAAATAAATTGTATGGCCTGTGAAGCGGGCCAGGCACTGAACATGGGGAACTTCATAATTTTTAATTGTTTATTCCACTTATTTATTTAGAGTTTCAAACATGAATACTGTATTTGCTTCATTTCTATAACTCCTAATCCATCTCCAACTCCTCCCCTGTTCCCTCCAAGCACTCCCTTATGGTTTCATGTCCTCTTCTTTGGTTATTAGTTTTAGTAACATAATATACATATACATATATATATATATATATATATATAATGCACTGAGTCCATTGAGTGGTACTCATACATAATTATTTTTAACTTACTGCTAGGCCACAGAATTCATCCTCAGTTGATGTAAATGCATTTATCAGTTCTGTATCATCATAATGGGAAAATCATAACAAAATCTGATGTCAATATGAATGCTTACATTCATGGAGAATTTTCATTAAGGCAGTAAATAGAGATTTACAATTTATTAGATAGTTCTAAGATTTTAATTAATAAATTTAATTTATTCATAAGGACTTTATTATATTTATCAAAATGGAAACTGCAAATGTATTACAAGGATAAAACCTAAAGACAGTAAAGATTCATTAATAAAGAAAAAGACTCAATAGGTTTATTACTGTAGCAAGACTTGAAATTTTAATTGTAATATATATTGATTTTAGGACAATGATGTGCATTTATTAACCAAAAAGGAACAGGTTGGGAAATAAATTATATTGTTTGAAAATGTGGAAAATAGTGTTGACTGTGTGGTTTCGTAAATGTCGTCTGCTTATTAGCAGAGCTCTTCTCAGTTCTGTGCAGATCCACTTCCTGATTCAGCAGTGGTTCTATTTTATGATTAAATTCTAAAATTGTAAAACCTTTTATACAACTTCATGGCTACCATACATCTGTGTCTGGTTCTAGCAAATGTTTTTTTTTATGATGCGGCAGTACTCCATCTGCTGTTGCTGTCTATCCCTGTGTGCAGAAAAGGGTGGGAAGTTTGGTTGACAGATATGATTGCCAGCAGACCCAGCTCTTACCAGGTGCAGGCATCTCAGCGAGGACGCCAGACTGAATTCAATTCCAGAGCACATATTTCTGTGTTTTTTTAAAGGAAGCCAGACAGGTGGTACCCTCGGTTTAGCATTTGCATTTTTTCTCAAATATCATTTCCTCTGCTTTTTTTTTCTTTTGTTTTCCTTCCTGATTTAGCAATTATTTTTCCCCCTCAAAGCTGGTTTTGAAACATTTTTAAAGAAGCTTCTTAATTTGATATCTAGTTTAGAATTAGACAAGAAACCACTTTTACTGTCCAATTTGTGTAACTTTTATATTTTTATTTTTAAATATAGGTGTGTGTGTGTGTGTGTTTACAGGGGACCAGAAAATGGCACTGGATCTCCTAGAGCCAGAGGTACAGTTGGTTGTGAGCTGCTGGCCAGGGTACTATGAACTGAACTCTGCAGATCCTCAGTAATGCAAGTGTTAACTGCTGAGCCATCTGCAGACCCTTTGCTTGTCTTTTAAAGATAAGCTTATCTTACACCATTCAACAGAGCAAATGTATATGTCCACCAACTTATATGTGGTGTAAAAAGATATGTACATCAGCATTTAGTGTGTTTGTGAATGTACACATATATTAGACATAGAGATAGCCTTTAATTCTGAAGAATTGTTTGCGATTTTTCTGCTTCTAACTAAAAGTGTTATTTTAAAAGTTTATACACAAACAAAAGTCAAAATTGGAATCATGGATAAGGCTGGGAATGGGGTTCCCTGTTAGAGTTTGCCTAGTATGCACAAGTTCTTGAGTCTGGTTCTCAAGACCCCACACCCGCCAAATGCTGAACCGTACCAAATGTTGAAGATTGAACTAGTGCATCTCACATATTGATTGTGAGAAAGTAAAATGGTTTAACCATTTGCCACTTTGTTATACAATGTAATAGGCACTTATCTAGAGAAATGGCAATTGTACTTCCAAGTATTTGCTTGAGAGAACCATGAATATCTACCTACGCTAAAGCACTTATATGAATTCTCAAAATAGTTGCTTTCAGAGTAGTTCCAAAGTAGAAAAATCTTGAAATGTCTATCCCACAAAATTAATAAGTCACTAAGTAATTATGTCAAGAAGGAGTTGGATTTTAGGAAGTATGTATTTTATGACTCGTGTGTTTTATGTAGACACAGGCTAGTGATAGAAAGCCTCAGACGTGGCTTGAGATTCATTTGGGAAAAGATTGGTGATGATGGATGATCCAGGAACTTTGGGAGTGAAGAGATACTGTAGATACTGCTTGTAGTGTTGGATAAATTACTTAAAAATTTATAAAACACATTAAAGAATAAACTTAAGGGGCTAGAGAGATGACTCAGCAGTTAAGAGCACTGACTGTTCTTGCAGAGGACCTGGGTTCGGTTCCCAGAACTCACATGGTGGTTAACAACTGTTCATAACTCCAATTTCAGGGAATCTGATGCCATCTTTTGGCGTCTGTGGGCATTGCATGACATAGGTACACTTACATACATGCAGGCAAAACACTCATACTCATATTTGTAAAAAAGGATGAATTTAAGGTGAGTTAATATTGTATACAAATTATACTTTGATAGTTATTTTTTTAGATACAAAGAAGGCTGAGGGGTGGCACACACCTTTAGTCCCAGTACTTGGGAGGCAGAGGTAAGCGGCTCTCTGTGAGGTTAATACCAGTCTGCTGTATATAGTGAATTTCCAGGCAGCTGGGGCTACAGACAGACCTTGTCTCAAAAATCCAAATAAATAAATAAATGAACAAATAAACAAGCAAACAAATAAATAAAGTATGTCATATACTTTAAAATATTTATTTTGATTTTATGTGTATGAGTGTTTTACCTACATGCATATATGTATGTGTGCTACATGTATGCCTGGTGCCCATATAGCCCAGAAGAGGCCATTAGATCTCTTGGAGCTGGAATTCCAGACAGTTGTGAGCCACAATATGGGTGCTGGGAACTTATGTTGGATCTTCTGTAAGAGCAACAAGCATCCTTTCTAACACAGTCAAAATAGGAGAGATTCATTTCTCTAAGTATTTGTGGTAGAAAAAAACTAGGAAATAATAGAGGCCTGTACATATGGAAAGAATTTCATTAAGTATGGATTATCTAAACTAACATCCAATTCTGCAGTACTGTACAATGAATTTTGTACCCATGTCAGTATCTAGATGCATCTCCTATGTTTACCTTGAACATGTGGGAAAGGACATGTGATGTGAAGGGATATCCCTTGGCTTGAGGACCCTGATTGCATGTCAAATCATTTAAGCATTCCACTTTTCTTCCTGTTTAAAACATTTCTGACCATGTGATCTGTTTATTGTAAGGTTTTAGATGTCAGGAATTTGGGATTATCTAGCCTCCTGAATTAACCATACAATTGAGCAGTTTAACAGTGCATCACAATTCTATTTTTCATAGCCTGTTGCTTACCACTTAGCCTCCACAGTGAAAACGAACTCATGTGGCTCAGGACCTGGAGGTGAAGAGCTGTCATCTACACGTAGAAATGCAAGCACACAATGCACATACATGTACGCACACTCACATGCACACATGCACATACATTCACACACACTCACATGCACACATGCACATACATGCGCATTCATATGCACACGTGAACACACACATGCCCTGCACCCATTCCCTGGCAGTGGTATTCCTCCCTCACTTCCTACCCCTTCTTGTGATTCTTAGTTACTCATGCTGAGTCTCAGATATTTTTATTTACATTTGACATTTTCCATTTTGTAAAAAAGTTATTTTGATTATTTATACGTGTGAGTGTATTTCCTGTATGAATGAAAGTGTACCTGTGTCATGCAATGCCCACAGTGGTCAGAAGAGTGTGTCAGATGATTGTTAGGCACCGTGTGGGTGCTGGGAACAGAACTAGGTCCTCTGCAATAGCAGTCAGTGCTCTAACTGCTGAGCCATCTCTCCAGACTAAAATTTGACGTTTTTAAGGGGCTATTTATCTGGAATAGCTAGGTGGCTGTTTCTTTCTGAAACAGCAAAGAGCACACATGCACCGAGGCAAAAAGCAAAACAGAAAACACGCTGTTCAGCGTTCCCTCCTGAGACCTATAAATCCAGCCCATTTTCGAGTTTTATTGCAAGACAATGCTGACTTCTACAACTAAGAGTTTTACTTAATATTCTTGAAAGAGAAAATTTTACAGCCACTGAGGAGTTGAAGGCTTATTTAGAAAGTCAGAAAACTTGGTAGAAATTCTTAGCCTCTAGTTTACCATTGAGATTGCCATGTGCAGCCTGATGGAATTCACGCGCAGCTCTGAAGAAATATTTTATTTCTTCACAGAATTACAAGGCTGGAACTGAAGTGGAAAGGCCATGAGGTACATCTCTCATGTTTAAATCATCCTGTGGTGATGAGAAGCCATGCTATTTATAAAATCTCCAGAAAGGAGATGCGATGATTCTCTTGTAACTCATTTCAGCACTTAACACCTTTCACACCAAAAGTCCTTCTCTGAATGTGACCTGGGTTTCTAGGGCATTGGTTTCATTCTGGTCCTTCAGCATGAGAGACATGCAAGCTCTGCAGCAGCTGGTCGTCTCTGAGTGAACGGCCTCCACTTCCTGGTACAACGTGGCCTTTCACTGGATCCCAGGGTACTTCTTTTGTCTCAAGCTAAATGCCACTTTCCAAAACTGTATTAATCTTTGTGACATCTGGGTATTCTAGCAGAAGCCATCAGCTTCCCTGTAAATCAGCTTTCTAATTTCACTGTTCACTCTGTATCATAAGCCCTTGGCAGTGCAGTCATAGCATTATGCAAAGCTAGAAGAGACAGAGTACAATAGTCCAACAGGCCAGTAAGCTCAAAAGTACTCTGATTAGTTCATGTGAAGTGTTTGCTCCAATAGGATGAGGACAACTGGGAAAATTGCTGGTTGTTATGACGCAGTAATCTTTAACCAGTCCATTAGCTTTATATTCCAAATTTAAAAAGCTGCATTCAGGGTAGAAGGGAGAACTCAAGCAACCCATGAGTAACAGAAGGAACTATGTTGGTTATGATGTCATGGGGCAGCATTTTGTATGTTTGCAGCTGGGCCGAACATGCTGATCTAGAAAGCCATTCTTCCTCTTTCTGCCGAAGGCAGTTATGACCAGGCTGCGTTGACAAAGGAAGTTAGGGGCATCACCAGGGGCTCTGGTTCTCTTCACCTAAGTGTTATTTAATACCAAGGCTCTGAGCACAGACCTAGCCTCATCTTGTCCAACTGGACTTTGCTGTGCAGAGCCATAAGCTTTCTGTTTTTGTTAGTATGAACTAGACCAGTAGAGAAGGACTGGAACTTTGTCTCACACTGATACCTCAGACTTTGACTGTCTATGTGAACTGCCTACTTCCTGTTGCTGGAGTTGTTTTGATTTTTAACTAAAGACATCTGTAGAGTCTCACCTCCCTCTTTTCTAGAAAATAAATGGTAATGCTTTCACATTCTTTCTAGAATTTTACAGTACAAAGTGATGGTTCCATCAAATTTTCTTATTTCAGAAGATGACAGTAGGTTCCTTTAACATTGACTCAAGATCAAAATATTTTACCCTCTTAAGTTCAGATTGATTAATGTCAACAAAACCCTAGTCCATTGGACATACTCTGAAGTTTGGTGTATGTAGGTACTCATGTGTGAAGGTATGTGTGTGCAGTGTTCAGCATCATCAGCACCTGCCCGAGTTAGGAGAATTACATTTCCTGGTTCTGGGTGAAGAGAAAGGTATAAAAGCAACATGAAACAACTGTCACTTTGTTTTAATAAAGCTAACGTTGTCCTCAGAACTGGACTTTTTTCTCAAAAATAATTTTTTTTTTCTTTTGGATTTAATGAAGTATTGCTACTTGAAGCCAGTTTTGACATGGTGAAAGAGATGTGAGACTGATGACAGGTGTGCAGCCTGATTTGAAACCAATCTGGGAACCCTTTAAAGAAGAATAATTTTACTTGATTAAAAAATTACATTGCAATGAATGTTTTCTACTACAAAATACATTTTGAGGAAGAACATCTGCCTCACAGGACTGGTGCAGGTCGTGTGTGTGGGTCACAAAGCCACTGCACTTGGGTGCTCCACAAATGCAGCTTGGCAATGTTTATAGGACTCGTACTGCTGATTCATTTTATTTTTTGCACTTTAAGTTTATGAACAGAATTGTATGATTTTGTTTTGGAGACAGGCCAAGCTGATCTTGAACTCCCTATGTGGCAAATGATGAACTTAAACTTCTGATCCTTTTGCCTCTGCCTCCCAAATATATATATATATATATATATATATATATATATATATCACCATATTGGGCTTCTTAGCATTGAGCATAGAACCCAGGACTTTATGAATGCTAGGCAAGTATCCTACTTGAGTCATATACCCAGGCCATATTGTACAATTTCAATTCTACACCAAAACAAAACAAGATGTATGGAATACCAGGAAAAGCTTATTACAGGAAAAAAAATAGTCTATTTATGCTAGTTTTTCTCAGTTTACCAAAGTGCAGCCTATATTGAATTATCTCTGTGCTATATAGGGAATTAATTTTGGTTAATTATCACTAGACAGCAAAGATTAAAGAATAAATATAAATCTGATGATTTATATTCTTATATTTTTTCTGATTTTAATGTCTTTTCTGGATCTATAGAACATATTATATTTTCAGTTTATATTCAATATATTGCAATGAATTTTCAATTTCATTATTTACTTCTATTTTTATAATCTTCTTGAAAACCTGCCTCCCCTTGCCTGTCTTTCAGCTCCACTTGTGTTCAGCCCTTTGAATTTTTAAAATAGTATAATGATAAAATTTCTTTGAGACATAGATAATTTTCCATGACATATTTAAAAAGTATTTTAAACCTATGCTGATAAATTAGAGCATTATAAACTTAAAATTGATCTCTGAAACATATTTCTAACAAAATCCCACTTGAATTTCCTGTAATTGCAAGAAACTCATTTGGAAACACTTGTTCCATTTTTTATCGGTGCCCTAATAAGCCTCCTTCATGAAAAGCAGGTTAGCAGTCTACACCACAATTGTTCTAAACTTCAATCACATGTAGACAGGAAGCGTTAGGAAATGAACAGGTGACTATTGGTCCCTTCTATAAGTAGTGGCAAGTCCATTTCAAATGTCTTAAAACACAAAGCAGTTCATTAAGTAGAGTTGATTAGCCATACAGCAGGTCATCCACAGGTTGGTGCTGTTCCTCCAGGCCAGCTAAACTTTGTTCTGGTGATAACATGATTTATAATGAGTTTTGAGTTTATATTCTAAGAACACAAAGATTTGGAGAAAGCTAAAACCTAGGTGGCAAATGGAAGCTTCAAAAGACTTTTAAGAAGGATGATGATTCAAGGGTCCATTCGGAGCTAGGCCAGAAGAACTACCAAAAAATCAAGACTTCACAGGGTGACATATCCAGCCACAGGGTGGGCATGAGAAAGATCACCAACAGGAAGGTGAGATGAAGTCATCTATCATAGTTCAGGTGATGTGCCAATGGGCATGGGGTGGACATTTAGGACTTCATAATCATAGGGCTGGAGAGATGGTTCAGTGGTTCAGAGCACTGGCTGCTCTTGCAGTGGACCCGGATTTGGTTTCCCAGCACCTACATGACTGCTAATAACCATGTGTAATTTCAGTTACAGGGTTTTAAAGTCCTATTCTTGCCTATGCGGGTATTACATAACATGGGTGCACTTACATACAAAAAGGCAAGGCATGAAAATAAATTAAAAAAATAAAGAACTCATAATCATGTGGCTATGCTGTATGAACTTCAAGCTTAGCAAGAGCAGAAAGCAGACCTTGGGTGTTAGGACAGCTGGTATAGTTACCGGGAGATGCAAATGAATATTCCTCCTGGGTAGAACAATTCTTGGTATAGCCATCAGAGAATTCCCAAACATAAAGGCTAAAATAAAGTCCATAATCAAAATTCAAAATAAACACACACTTATAAAAAGCATCATTAGTGAAGATGAGAGAACAAATTAGCAAATTTAGAGACCTTTACAAGTGTACCCATTGAGTACACAATAAACTGTGTTTAAACATCAAGGAGACCTTTACAAGTTTACTTACTGAGTACACAATAAACTGTGTTTAAACATCAAGGAGACCTTTACAAGTTTACTCACTGAGTACACAATAAACTTTGTTTAAACATCAAGGAGATAAGATGTGGAATTTAAAATATGTGAAAGCAATAGAGGTTCTATTACGAAAGATACAAGGAGTTTGAAAGAGTGAAAACTGGAGACAACTTCCGGGCTTGGGCTCCTCTTGTAAACTTCATGAACCCTCCTTGCCCAGAGGCTTATGCTGGGGAAACACAACTCTAAGCAAGACCACAAGGAAGAATTCTAAAGATGGACACAACTCAGGGCAATTAAACCTGAAATCACATGTGAGATTTTAATCAGCTATGACGAGGACAGATGACTTACAAAGGAAAAGATAGGAGAGGACACACTTTTCAAACAGCAGCAGCCAGAGTGCAGTGTACTGTATGTGTCCTCTGAAATTCACCTGTGGGCTCAGGATATCGTATTAAAGAAGAAATGTTCAGTTTCAGATTAAGGAACACCGAAAACTCATGGTGAGTTTCAGGTCGAAGAAAACTGAACTCAGACGTAAGTAGACAAGCCTGAAGTAATAGAGAGCAGACATGCATAAATATCCAGTTAAGTATGCAACAACACTGCACACATGGTACATGGAAAAGGACATTAGCGTGGGTTGATTCAGAACACTTTCAGGAGCCAACCAGTCATCAGGAGCACTATTCAGCAACCAGGATATCACTGATCATAGAGAATGTATTAGTTTCCATAAAGGAAAACAGACTCGGTCAGCTGTAAGTACCACAAGAGTTCTTGACACAAATAAGCACTTTATTATAGTCCTTAATGTTTTGATATTACATTTGTTCATTTATTTTGTGTATGTGCCTTGATGTGGGTGAGGTGTAGGGGTGTTTGTAGGTGGAGACAGCTTTGGTTTTGTTCTTCAAGAACCGTCCAACTTATTTTTGAGACAGGGTCTCTTACTGGAATAGAGAACAAATTAGGCTAGGCTGGTTGACCCATGAGCCTCAGGGCCTGATTGCCTCTGTCTCCCCAGCACTAGGGTTGTAAGCACTTTACCACACTGCTCTTCCACATGGGTTCTGGAGATATAACTCAGGTCCTCATGTATTCAAGGCAAACATTTTATAGGCTGAGCCATCTCTCCAAACCCTCATGACTGTAATTCAAAGAAAACTGTAATGTTAGAGGAAACAAAGAAAATCCATCAGACCGCAATAGCAACAAATGGTGTGCGAGTGCTGAAATGTAGTTGATCTTGAGATTTATAAATATACAGGTTCGTTTTCATTTTGTATAGTAATTAAGCTAAAAGTCAAGAACAAGATTAGAAGGCAAAGGAAAATACCCAGAGGACTTAGTCTGGATCAATTTTGGATGTACCCAGGGGGCAGGAAAGCAATGTCACTGATGAGATTGTGCCAGAGAAGTCTAAGTCAGTGGTCAGGGCTAACATCCATAAAGCATGGCTTACAGAAAATAGTTTGACTTTAAAATGTATGTCCAGAGGCTATAGAGAGCTCTGTCATTCAGAGCACTGGCTGATCTTGCAGAAGACTTGGGTTAGGTTCCCAGGACCCATGTAGCTGTTAACCTCCACCTGTAACGACAGTTACAGAGATCTGATCTCCTCTTCTGGCCTCCATGAGCACTGCATATCATGGGGGCACATAAAAGCAAGCAAAACTTCTCATACACATAAAATTAAATTTAAAATTTTAAAAAATTGGGCATGGAGGTACACACTTTTAATCCCAGCAGTCAGTAAGCAGAGGAATATGAATGTCTCTGAAAACAGTTTCTATAGATGGAAAGATAACCCAAAGAATTTTCTTTAATTTTTAAAAGTGGACTTAATTAATTTAGACTCAGGTGGTGGGATGTGCCTTCTTTTCACGTTTTAAGTGATATGAAATCTGTATGATAAGTACATATTACTTTTACAAAGAAACTATTCTTTCTATAATGAATTATAACGTTTTTAAAAAATTTGATCAATTTAAAAGCATTATGCTAATTTTTGCCTTTTAGCTGTTTCTGCACAACTAGAATAGTGTGATTTCTTCACCAGAATTTGTGATTAGTTAATAGATATCATGCAATCTCTCAGTTCCAATCTAAATTTACACAGAAAATCAAACAATCTTTACCTAAAATCCTCTTTTAAAGGATTTATTTATATTTAATTATATATATGTATATATATATATATATGTGTGTGTGTGTGTGTGTGTGTGTGTTTGCTTGCATGTATGTAGGTGTACCATGTATATATGCATGCCTGGTGCCTGTAGAGGCCACTAGAGGGTGTCATGTTTATTGGAACTGGAGTTACAGTTATTAGCTATCATGTGGGCTTTGGTCCTCTGCAAGAATGAGAAGTACTCTCAACTGCTGAGCCATCTCTCCAGGAAGTCAGAATACAGGGAAGAATGGCAAAGAATGAGCAATCTAAGAAAAGTGTGCTTCAAATTTATTTCATAGTAGAATTATAACTGGTTGACTGCCATTTGTGTAATATGCTCCTCAGAAAAGCTGTCAACTAAAAAGAGTCAGTATACGTTAATTCTCCAATTCAGACTCTCCAAAGTTGGGATATGTAATACTATTTTGCAACTAATAAATAAAATTGAAATCCAAGTGCAAACTGTGTTGCTATTCATATTCAAATATTTTACACATTATTGACTCATCAGAACTAAAAGCAGCTGGTGCTCTAGTTGAAATAACCATAAACAATGCAAGTTAAAGCTCCAGAAGATTATCAAAGGTGGAAAAAAAAAATGTATCTTGGAAAAGAGATTGGATAAAGAGTCTAAAATCGAGTTTGACCATAAGGGAGGTGTTCTGCAGCATTAAGATGTTTAGAAGGTTCTTTAATTTCCACATGTGTGCTATGGAACAGAAATAGATTAATCATGGCATGACAGTATTCTTTAAGGATGTTTTGCAAAGAGATATAAGTATTGTTTTAAATTTCCAGTTTCACATGTCTTTTTTTAAAACCAGGAGCCCTACCTAAAAGTAATTGAAAATCTCAATATTTAAATCACTGTCTAGCAGAAAGTATAACAATGACCATTTCAATACAAGATTGGAGACATCAACATAATCTAGAAATGAAAGAAACTATGGTACTTGTTAGAGTGCCTCAGTAGGCCTGGTTGATTCTCAGTCACACTGGGGAAATAAATCCCCAAATATAAGTTAAGTGTTGCATTGATATTCAGGAAAATATTAATTTTCTAAATTTGTTTATGTTTTAAGCATCTTAACTTTGAGGTATTTAATAATGTAGTTTGGTATTAATATAACCGATAAATAAATATATACATATTAAATGTTTAGTTTGGAAATTCTAATAAATCAGTATATAAATGCACCATTAATGATTAGCATATTATTGCATATTATTTCCACAATAATTCTAATACATATGTGGTGATTTCTCAATACATTTTGCAGAAAACAACCCTAAGGCAGTGTTTAGTCCACTCTGCACCGGGGTGGCATGGTGGCCATCTGTGAAGAATACAGTAACAATAGTATCCTGGACCTTATCCTATTGACATCCTAACGACCAACACCAGCAATTACCATCTGGTTATTTTAAAGTAGATATTTATTTTTTGTAATCATATCTTGTGTTTTGATATTGCAAGAATCTATCATTCTTTCAGGCAGCTCACATCCATTTCCTCTTATTTTAACTTTTTAAAAATGTCTTTTATTTATTTTATGTGTATGAGCATATTGCCTGCATGTACAGTGTGCCTGTGTCATACAATGCCATTGGAGGTCAGAAAAGGACATCTGATTCTCCTGGAACTGGAGTTACAGACAGTTGCTGGCTTCCATGTGGGTGCAGGGAACCAAGCCCAGGTCCTTTGCAAGAACAATCAGTGCTCTGAATCCCTGAGCCATCTCTCCAGTCCTTCTTTCTTTTCCTTTCACTACTCAAGTATTAGAAACAGCATGTGAGTATGTCAAACAGCATCCCAGTGCAGTGTCCACAAGAGCAATGGAATGTCCTCTGTGCTGGATGGGATCGTTATCTAGCCCTGAGATCCTTATCCTGTGATTCTGCCTGTTTCTGCCCCTGAGCCTCCTTTTTCTTCTCTTCTTGCTCTCTGATCTTATATTCTATCTACTCAGAGTTTTGTAACAACCTTTAAACTAAGTCAATTTCTATTTTTACTTTTCTGCTTATTTTTTTCCACAAATTATCTAAAAGAACTAATGGCTCTTGGTAGTTGTATTTTGTTCTTCTTAATTAATTCATTGTGTACTGACTCAGGACCTGGAAATGCACTGGAACCATTCTTGCCACCATCACAATTGTTCTCTTCACTAATTCCGATGCTGCCTGATCTTGTTTTCCTTGTGCTTCTTGGTGATTGAAATTGTGAATTCTCTGTCTCTTGACATGTTCCTTTCATAAAGTTCAGTGATAAAACAACTGCACTTCACTTTTAAGTTCATGCTTCCAGATCCTCCCAGTCAATGTTCCTTGCCATTTCTACTGATGAACGTCTGCCTATCTTAGAATTGGAGCTTTTATTTTTTAAATTATCATTCTAAGTTTCTTTCTGCTGTCTCTTAATACACAATATTTGTTTTCCTGCCTAAGGCTACTCCTAATATTCTGTTAATGACTCTAACGATGATTAGTTTATATAAACATTTTCAGATCAACATGTACATTGTTTGCATTTAGCTCTTTGAAATCACGCCATTACTAACTAAATTTACCCTTTCACTCACATTTCCTTCTCTAACAAAATGCTGTCAATAGTCACCCAGTTGCTGATAATATAAACCCAGGGAATTTCCTTCCCATCCAATTATCTCATACATAAAATAGCCAATGTAATAGCAGGACCTCTTGACCTCTTTTTTTTTTTTTTACAGCATATCCTTCCTGTTTATTTCCTTCTATCTTTTTGCATATCAATGTTCATCAAACTATTATTGACTCAAGTCAAGTAAGATAGCGTGCACTTGTAATACCCTCAGTTTGGCATTTCGATCTGGCAGATTGATTTTGAATCAATCTGAGCTACATATTAATGCTGAGGCCAACATGGGCTATATTATGATACCTTGTTTCAAAACAAAAACAAATAACCAACCGAACAAACAACCAACTAACCAATCAACCAACCAATCAGCCAACCAAACAAACAAGCAACATAATCTGCTATTGTTCCTTCCTAACCAATGGGCTAGCCTCTTATGTCAGCTGGCACTTAACACTTTGCTAGTTTCCAAGTCCTTTTCTTTTATAGAAACAAATGTGATGTTCAAAAATTTAAAATGTATTTAAACATCCAGTTTGCCTGTGGATCCCACCAGGTCCCTACACAGTATGACAGATGATTGACTATAAATACATCCTCTTTGATTGCAGCACTTTACCTGGTATGATTTAGCAATACTTTTTCATTCCTAGAATTTATTTATTTTCAGCCCCTTAGCCATCTATGGAATGATCATTCTCTCCCTACCCACTCCCATCCACAAACATATGATTTATGAGGCCAATTCCAGCTTAGCTCTCGCTTACACACAGCACTCTTCTGAACAATTCATGTTCACTTAGGCTACTCAACTCATAAAGCTCACTGGTATAAACTAGTTTTCACTGTTCTTTATTCTTCTAGATTCCCTTGCAGGCAAGGACACAAGTTCTTGTTTCTTGACTTTATATTTAACTTAGCAAAGTACTAAATATATTGTGGATGCTACATAAGTATTCTTTGAATGAGTGAGGCGTGATTTAAGGAATGATAAATTGTTCTTGGGAGTTTCCAATTTGATTCAACTTTATTGCCTTAAAAAGTATAATCAGTAATGGTAAAAGACATTTAGATTTATAGAACAGAATTATTTATCATGTTATTTAAAGAAAGCATTTTATATGGAAACCACAGTTACTATTGCTATGATTTAGGAATATTGACAGATTAGAATGCATCTAAATAATACATTAGAGTTGTAAGTAACAACTTTAAACTAGTGAGATTTAAAGCAAAACCTCATTCTTATTCTTTCCTGAAAATTAGGAAATGAAAGTAACGGAGATCAAATGTCACATTAAGAATTCAAATACCTTATTTCAGAAGAGTAAGGAAAGTTCAATTTATCATCAGTTCTGAGGCCATACTTTTGAAAAGTCAAAAATAAATAGATCATAAGAAATTTAGACACAAGGCATGTCTCCTGGAAGTTTCTAATACTAGCCAAGTGTGTGGAAACCTGTCCCAACATGTTAAAAATACACAGTTGAGGGGCTGGAGAGATGGTTCAGTGGTTAAGAGCACCAGTTGCAATTTCAGGGGACACAGGTTCAATTCCCAACACCCATATGGCAGCTGGTGACAATCTGAAACTTCAGCTTCAGGGGAGTCTGATGCCATCTTCTGATCTCCACAGGCATTACACAACATGGGTGCATTTACACAGATGCAGGCAATATACTTGTACACATAAAATAAAAATAAATAAAAATTTAAAAATATATGAAATTGAACTGGGAGTGATGGGGAACTCCTTAATCCTCAGACTTCAGTGGCAGTGACAGACTGATCAGGAGCTCAGAACTACTAATGGGCTATAGAGTGAGACTGCATTAGAAGCAAAACAAACTAACAAAACCCCAGCAATTCTACATGTCTATTATAATCTTGAGTATTATTTACTTACAACCTATATGACCACACTTCAAAATTGTGGTTTGTTACTGTTGTTACAGAGTTTGTCATTCACTTCTCAACTTCTGCAACCTATACAAAGGTTTTCTGTATAATCATGCTATTTTAAAGAAAGCAAAGCTAATAAAATATTTAAAAATTAAAAAAAAGATACAAATAAAGAGGACACCTTTCCACTCTTAATTGGATTTGCATTCTGAGCATGGTTCCTGCAGCACAACAGTTCTGGCCGTGGCTTCTTGACTTCAGTCACATGAAGATGCACAGGAGTCCGTGACAAAATGGAGCCCTCATTCTTTCCCAAGGACATTCCCAGTGGCATAAGGATCACCCACTAAGCCCCATACCCAATAATGGCACCCTGAGGACTATTGAAGCCCTCAATCAACATGAGCCCTTAGAGAACACAACCAAATCACTGAAGCACGTTCGAACCATACCAGTTTCTAAGAAATTACAAATGTTCAAATGCCAGAAGTAAATATTTGATCATCTTGAATCTGTGTAAGTTAAATCCTACTCAGAAATGCTATCGAACTAAGTGAATATTTCTTGGCATATTTTCACTCAAATATATCTTTCTCTAGGAAGAGTATCTACTCTGATGAATTTGTTTGAGTTATAGAAGAGTTATGACAGAGTAATTTTAACCATGGTGCTCCATAGATCCTGTTATAGGGTTCAAGTCATTTCACACAGACACTGAATGTCCTAATGAGTGTGGCCTTCTAACGTTGTCCTGCAAATCATGACTTTTTTTCTCAGCATCTGAAAATCTAAGAGCTTCTATGGATCACTTGAGCTAAAAGATATAAATTTCAGTTTTTTTCTTTGAGGAAATTTTGAGGTAGGTGCTAGAAACTGAGCCTGGGTTCTCGGCAAGAGCAGCCAGTGTCTTTAACCACTGAGCTATAACTAGTTCTGAAATTACACTTGTTAAGCATGGGTCTCACTGAAATTTATGTGCCATTAGGCATAATGCCTTCAATTCTACACAATTTTTTCTGATAATATTTACTTATAAGTACATTTAATATTGATATTTTATAACATAGTATATTACAAAATAGCATAATGCATTATAATACAATAGGTACTTTACTGACATATATGCAAATATATATGATTTGGAAGAACTTGTTCCCAGATATTCTTTGTAAACCAACTTCTACTTTAAATGCCAGCTTCCATGATTCTGTATAGCTAATCAATGCTGAGGAAATTTAAAGAAACTCTTAAAATATTCTGTTTATTATTTTTATTTATGTGTGTGAGTGTATTGCCTCCATGTATGTAAGTGTACTCATCTTGTACAATGCCCATGAAGGAGAGATGAGGGTATCGGATGCCCTGGAACTGGAGTTCCTGACAGTTGTTAGCCACCATGTGGGTGCTGGGAACCAAACCTGGGTCCTCTGGAAGAACAACCTGTGTTCTTAACTGCTGAACTATCTCTCCAGCTCCGAAAGAAACTCCTTAGGAGAAGGTAATTAATATCCAAACAGCTTTTTAAAAACTGATTTTCTTTACCTTTGGACTCAGAAGCCTCCACTGTGGCAGGTTCTCCTTGAATATGTGGGGAAATCATATGTGCTCTTCCTGGAGACTGGGGACCCTCACTTATTATGTGGTATCATTAACTTCATTATCTGTGACACAGATAACCCCCACCTACTTTCTTCAGGGGTTGGAGAAAGAAGACAAATAAAGAATAAAAGCCTAAGAAACTATTGACAACTGATTACTGTGGGTTGAGGGAAAGCTGATCTTCTTTAAGGGAGAGACCCTAGATAGGCTGACTAGACTCCAGTGGATGAACTTGCACTGAGGGATGTCTGGGTACAAATGCTTGACTGGATAGACCTTAACATATATGAGAGAATGCATGAAATCTGGTGTGTGGGGGTGTGTGGATGCGGGAGGTGTCTAATTTTGATTCAGATCTGTTAAATGAATACATAAAAACTCAATACAAATATATATAAAAGACTACAGAAAGCATGTCCCTGGACAGGATGCCTGTATTAAACATCACCCACCCACAGTTCAGGGACCATTGCAGAAGTTGGGGTAGAAAGACTGTAAGAGCCAAGTTTGGTGCATAACTTGATGAATATAAGGAAACAGAAGCATCCAGAACTCTAGGACCTTGCTCATCTGAGCCCACAGCAATGGTGCCAGCAAGCACAAGACAATGCAAAGTCAACCAGAAAAAGCCTATCATAGAATTGGGGAAATGGGCAGCAGGTCCCAGCCTTAGCCAAAGAACTGTTGCCAATTGATCACTGCCAAGTGAAGTAGATCAGATCTTCTTTAAAGGAGTGACTCTAGATAGGCTGAGTAGACTCCAGTGGATGAACTCACACCGTGAGATAGCTGGGTACACAAACTTGACTTGATAGGCCTTTTAACATATATGAGAGAATGCAGGGAATGGGGTGGGGGAACTATGGGGTTTGTGGATGGGGGAGGGAGTATTAAGATGTTCAGATGTTTCGTATGAGGTATATAGAAATTCAATAAAAAATACATTGAAATGAGTTTGAATGTAGCTGTCAGATTTACGAGAGTGACATTTGTCACGGTGGAGGCCTGATATTTTAATTAAGTGCTTGACTTTTGTCATCTGCTTCCACTTTCAAAAATAACATTCTTATTGACAAAACTGTGTATATTCAGTAGATTTAGTAACTGAAAAATGGCCCAATGTGGCCTGAGCCCAGGAATGGCTTCCTCAGAGACCCATTACACACTGCAATGTAATTCTAGGAATGGCTTTCTCAGAGACTGGTTACACACTGCAGTTTAATTCCTCTTGCTACAGATTCCAGGGTCAGTTTCACCAGGGTTTGATGTGTTTGATTTTCAACATCCTCACACACTTCCTAAATTTAAAACACAGAAGCCCGTTTTTCTTTAGAGCACCCCAACACGGGTGCTTCATCCCCCGGAAGCCATGCTCTAATTTACAATAGTTATTTGATGCTGAACAATAGCCATTTTCGCCTTCTACATTTATTCTGTACTGTTGATACCATACTTATGAACACTGGATGTTTATTTTAAATGCTGATGGAAGAACAATTTCATTAATCAAGGAATCTATCTGCAAATATCATGACATTCAAATCAGTCTTTAAGCACAAATTTGAAGTTCTAAATATCTTTCATCACAATCACATCATGGATGGATAAGAATTAGGTTTTATTTCCTCACCATAATGCACTTTGTACTACTAGACGGAGCCTTCACTCCCTCCCTCTCTTCATTTATTACCCTTCTTATCTCCCTTCCTGTCTTCATTTCCACCCTCTCGTCCTTCCTTCCTTCCTTCTTTCATTTATTATTACTCTTTGTCTCTGTGTCTGTCTGTCTGTCTGTCTCTCTCTCTCTCTCTCTCTCTCTCTTTGTGTGTGTGTGGTGTGTTTGTGTGTGTCCACATAAGCCATGGTGGGTGCAACCTTGTGGATTTTGTTTTCTCCCTCATCCTTTGCCTGGGTTCTCAGGATGGAACTCACAGAGTCATGCTTGTATGGCAAGTGCTTTTACCCATTGAGACATCTTATGTGTCCTTTCATTCTTTTTTTTTTTTTCCTTTCATTCTTTTTTTGAGACCGTGTTTCACATGATATTTCAGTCTAGTTTGGAACTCACTATATAGTCCAGGCTGGCCTTGAAAATTTCCAGCAATTCTTCTGTCTCAGCTTGCTGAGTGCTGAGATTACCAGTTATCTAAACCTTTTTAAAAATTCAGATTAACTCTGTACTTGTTTATTCTTAAAACAATCATCTGATTTTTTTCCCCCAAAGGATAAGTGTAAAGAGGTTCTTAACTATAAAACAATTAATGCATCTACTGAAAATTTCTGACATATTTGTCTAGTAATAAAATGAAATTCAAAGTCTAAAACAATTCAAATATCATTCTTCATGCTTCATTATGAAACTGCTGCCATGAACATAACATTAGTTGAACAAACATCACACTCTAATCAAGCATCTGCTCGCCTTCCTGCATTGCACACACTGCTGAGATCCGCGGTACTTTTGTATTCTCTGTGTGTTCCTGTGTCTATAAAGGTCCAGAAATAATCTCAGAGTGTCTTCTCATATGGCACTAGGAAAACTGGCCTAAGATCCTTTTTGACAGAAAGCACACATGCCTCTTTCATTTCAGATTATCAAAACTTTGCCACAAAGCAAAACTGTCAACCAAGTGTAATAACCACCTTAGCTTCTGCCTAATGTCTACAAAACTAAGTTTCCTCATATATCTGTTCTAATGGTAATGAGAATGCACAAAGGAGTGAGTGTTTTCTCCCCAGTTCTAGTTCTAATTGTTAAACATGATTTCAGCTGAAGATTTCTTTAAGACTCAGGGAGTGTTTGTGTTCAGCAGAGACCTTGAAGCGTGAAGTTACTCCTTAGGCACGATCTATTTGTGGTTATGATCATATGCACAAACGAAGTGGAGATGTGTGGAAAGTTATTGAACAGATAACCAATTTGACTATTTCAGCTCACAGATTCTCATGGATATGCTAGAGGACTCTGGAAGATTTTACAATTTCACAAGTAGTTTGAATGTCCTCTAAAATGGCTTCACTCTGTATAAATACAACCAGAGTCAACCTGTTGAATAATGCTAGCTACATTAATGTAGCTTAAGCTACATTAAGAATCCTGAAAACTTAATGGTATACTTGTATCCTAACATCCTACAAAGTACAGTCTAACCTGAATGATTAATGTCAAATTCACATCACTTTTACAATATCTGAAAACCCTCACGAGCACATATTTCCTTTTATGATTTTAAGAATAGAACCTTTAAAAGATTAGAAATTATAAGCCAGGTATGGTAGTGCATTCCTGCACTTCTAGCCTGGAATACATAATGAATTCTGGCCAGCCTGACATACAGTGTGAAATACTGTCTCGAAAACAAACAAGGAAACAAAAAAATCAAGAAATAATGTAAAAATAAAATGTTAGAAAATATAAAATTATATAGCATTTTACAATGTCGTTTTAAAATAATAACCCGAATCTTCAATATAGTGGATCAACTAGACACAATGTCAGCTGTATATAATCCAGTGTTATGCGGTGGGGAGGGCGTCCCTTAGGCAGTCTCCAGTGATAGTTTCCTTCCGTATATGTTAATGAAGTGATTTAACCTGGGAGTTCAATGTGAGGCAATAATATGACTCTAAGTACATATGGTTCCTTGAACCTAGTCAAGACACATTGCCCGACATTTCAATTAATGTGCACCAAGGTCACAAAATCAATTTCTTATCAGCCATAAACACTCAGAGAGTAAATTTTATTTTCAAACCATAATCTCTAAATTGAATCTGTGTACCTAAAAAGTACAGTGCAGACTCAGCCATGGGTTTTCTCATCAGCAACATTTTCACAAATGGCAGGAGGCTCTGTTTGCTATATTTAGCCTACAAAGTTTGGTTAGATTCTAATCTTTCCGGAGAAGTCATTATCTCCTTCCAAGGTATGTAAAAGACTAAAGTATTAATTTCTTCCCTAGAACAAGTAGGAGGTTTGAGCTATTCTGATATTCTGTCTCCTGGTAATTTATTTGGGAACTTTTGAACAATTATAAAAAAAAGTCTGTGAAACTGTGCACTAATCCATATTCCTTGGCAATATAAATTATGTATCTGAACATAAGATTTTAGAAAAAAAATCGTGTTAATATGGAAAATAGCATTGCTATGCAGTAAATCCCATGAGAAGGGACGGTTCAGGAATTGAGCTCATCTGACCAATGATACTCCAGGTAATCACATTTTTAATGAAAATTCTTCGGCTTGAATATAAAATACCATCAGATGCTGTGGTTGTTTCGCTGTATCCCATTTGTTACTGTCACTGGTTTTCCTTCTCACACCCCTAGTCTCACCCTAATCACAGCTGCACGGGAAATCACAGGGCTTTCAGGTCAGTAAGCTTCACCCATGCTGTCGTGAGGGCCTGGCATAGCTAAGTCAGTTAAAATGCTTCAGTAGTCTATAGATTTAATTTTCAGAAGAAACCCACACGATTTTCATACTAGACAAGTTTGTGTTTATCCATTTTAGTAATAGTCCAAATGTTAGACGTGGATATACCAGTGTTGAACAATTAGCAATACATGCCCATATTCCTTCATACAGCCAACAGCATATTATAAAAATCTAGTGCAGCATCACAGCCTTTGGATCAAGGAGTTGACATTTGTCAACTAAAATCATAGCACACAGTAAAAAAATACATATCTAATATTTACATTTCCTTAACTCTGTTCCCTCCCATTCTCCTGAGCATATAATCTCCTCATTGATTCTAGTATGTCAAAATAGAAAGAAAAGGGGCAGGGACGTGTATGGTAAGGATACATAGAGAAGATTAAAATACACATTATTTAAAAAAAATAGTGCATGAAGACAATACCTTTTTCATAATTTTTATGTTTTGAGAGTTTCCGAAGTCTCCTAAAATTATTTAAATTTTTAGAGAGAAAGATTGCCTTATTTCTCCCCAACTTCTTTGTGGTCATTTCTAATATCTTAATTAAACTCATAATTTGATAATAAAATGAATTATTTTAGTGATTAATTGTAACAAAGTGAAGCCTTCTACTCTGTGTACATGTTAATGCAAAACAGATAAAATTTGATCTTTCATAATTTCTTAGGAATAAACATAGTTCCAGGTTAAGTTGTATTTATAAAGGACTGAATGTAGAAAGGGAGAGGGCACGTGGGGGCTTTGTGAGCAACATCTAAAGTTCTTTTTATAACAAATGAGAATTCTCAGTGTTACATGTAAATTAGAAAAAAAATGTCATTTTTCTAAGTACCATCAATTTCCTACTTCTAAGGTCTTCTGTGGAAAAGGTGGATTGATACATAATATGTAGAAGAAATAAACATATAAAACATAAACATTTTGATTGAGTCTCTCAAAAGAAAAAGACCCAGGTGCCTCAAAAAAAAAAAAAAAAAAAGAAAAAGAAAAAAAAAAAGACCATGGCTGCTGTGAGTGCCGGAAGTAAGACTGGCTATGTTTCAGCGCAAACTGGTTCCTAATCTATGAAGACATTCCCAAGAAAAATTAAAATTTAGACTGTCACAGGTGATCATTCAAAATGAAATAGGAAAATAGATATCAGAGAGCAATCAATGTAAAATTCTGAGCTAACTTTCTCATTTATTGTATAAATAATTTCATGTCACTACAATGAACATTCCCTATTGCCAATCAAGTATTTGGGATGAGATTGTATCAAAGACTCTATGTCAACACTATATAACAAGTAAAATTTATCCAAAGTTAAGTACTTCATTCATGCAAGGAGAAATTCTATTTACAACATGCTTTTTGTTGTTGCTGCTCCTGCTGCTCTTGTGTGTGTGTGCATGTGTGCTGCATGTCTGTTTTTGTGAGTGTGTGCACATGTGTTTGCCAGGGCACAGAGGTTAGAGGTCTGCCTAGGGTGCCTTCTTCATAACCATCCACCTTATGTGGTAGGTCTCCTATTGTTAATACATGCATGCTTGGAATCTGAGCCATATTCCAGCTTCCAAGGCACACTACCTCAGTAAACTCAGTATATGCAAAAAAACCAAAATGAGCGACAATGGTCAGAAGTGTGGCATCTTATAGACCGGTTAGAAGACATTTGGTAATTTCCAAGGATACAAACAGTAGAATAGCTCGTTATTGAGTTCCTAAGGTGCCATTGAAATGCAAACAGATGCCCTAAGAACTTATTTCAAATAATTGTATCAACATAAAAAAAGATGAAATCACTAGGTCATGAAAAATCTGTAACTCAGAATGGACAGAAACTTTTAAAGACTTTTAAAGAAATTGACTTGTAATTTGGGTTTTAGATGATCAATCTTATTTTATAATATTCCCAGTATTGAAATAACCTAGTTTCGGTCCTGAATGCCAACTAATCATTCTGCCACATCCACCGAACCTAATTCAAAGGTGCTCTGATATGTGGCTATACATATCACCTTTGGATATCCATGAGTTCCTCATTTTGTGTTACAGTTGACACCTTACATGTTAGCATAACAATGCAGGAGGACTCTTCAAAGGTCTACTCAGACATGTGTTTTTAAAGGAAGAAGAGGGGAGAAGCCTTCAGTTACATGTCAGCCTCAACTGATTTATAGCACCTGCCTGGTAATATTAAGAGATACAATCTGAGGTCACATTCCAGCTCAGCAGGAAGAAGCCTCCTGATGTGTCACAGTCATGAATGGGGACGAGATGTTGCAAGAAGATGAAAATATCAATTACACTGACCATAGCTCCAGAGATCAGTTTAAAAGAACAGTCAGTTTATTCCTACCATAAAAGTTACAAGAGACTGAAAAAAATTAAGTTCAATAAAATGGAAATCTAGTTCTCCATCAATGCACTAGTCTTATATCAGGTGTGGAAACCATTCTCAGGATTCTGCATTATATTATGAAAACGTTACAGGGCCAGCATGCAAGTGGGGTCAGAAAAACACTACTACTACTTTATCTGATCTTTGAGAAGAAGACAAGAAAGGACTTGAGAAATGTCTGAGGACGGGGAAGGGGAAAGAGAAGGGACTGGGAGGTTTTAAAGAGGTCATGCTCTGAATATTTGACTCCTGTGGTCTTGGTGTCCTTTTTGCGGTGGTGTGCATAACTATGACACTCCTGTCTTTATTCTGCATGCAGGCTATTCTTAAAGAACAGGAAACTCGCGGATAGGTATTATCATTGTTGTTGTTCTTATTATCCCTAATACAAGGATAATTCACCATCTTCCTGTGCTTGCCTGTGTGCATTGTTTCGTACACTCCTTGCCTACCTGGGGAGTGCGTTCTCCCAATGAGCTGAGTACATATAGGCATGCAGCCTAGGATGGGCAGTTATTAGCTTCCACATCGGTGCTGAGAACTGAACCTGGGTTCCCTGGAGGAACAGTCAAAGCTCTTACCTGCTGAGCCATTTCTATAGCCCCCACACCATTAATTTTTAAATTTTCATTTTAAAATAAACCACTGAAATAGAAGACAGGCTGATTTGTGAAACTTGCTTGGCAGTTCTGACCATGAGCCATCACATCATAAAGGGGTTGGATTTCTGGTAGAAAGCAGAAGGAACCTCAAACAACAAGTTTCTATGCTTCTTTTCAAAGAGAAACATTAGCTTAAACATATTTTACAATATTTTTTTTTTATTTCCCTCATTACGTACAGTGATGGTATTTGTCTTCTTAAAGAGTGGATATGTGGGGGAAGGTTTGGTAAATCTCTGCACTGTATATGCATTCTTGTCAACAGGTGAGGGAATCTCATTCTAGCATAAATAAAAGCAAGATTATGGTTTTGGCAAAACTTTGTTATTTAATTGAATAAAGTTTATGGAAATCATGACTTCTGAAATGTAAACATAATTTAGTTTATCGGATGCATTTACCACTCAATGTTTGAAACTTCAAGAAAACATAACACTTGCCTTATAGATGCCTGATGCCCAACTACCTATAAGCATATAGTATTCCCACTTTTTCAATATTTTAGTAGTATTTACATAAGAGACCAATCATCTGAACTATGCAAAAATACATTTGTTCTACAAAAATATATCCTATTCCCAAAAGATCTGGGTAACATGTATTATATATAAAGAGAGATGAAAGCATGATACTGTGATTTACATTTGTAAATATTCAAATATTTTTAAAGTATTACATAAAATACCAATAGCCAACTCATTCTGAAGACTATAATTTAAAAAGAAAGGGGCTGAAGAGATGGCTCAGTGGCTCTTGCAGAGAACCTGGGTTTGGTTCTCACCACTCACGTGGTGGCTCAGAACTGCCTGTAACTCCATTTCCAGGGTGTCTGACATCTTCATCTGGCTTCTGTGGGCACCTGAGTGCACATGGTGCACATACAAAGACAGGCAAAACCCTCATACACATGAATAAAGGACAGGAAGGCACGGATGGAGGAGAGGAAGGACAAGAAAAAGGGAGGAAATGAGGAAAGAAACACATGTTAAAATCTACTTAAATCCCTTCAGTTGAAAATGTCATAAACATAAAAGGACAACTTTCAGATGACTTCCAGGAGAGTTTCTAATGCCTGATGAGACTTGGGAACAAGTTTTATAAGCACACCCACTGAACCCTTAAGAAAAATGAAAGCAAGTTTAGAGCTCTGATGCTCTAAGTCTTATAACATCCCTCTTCCTTACAAATAAGACTTGATCTTTTTCTGGAGAGCAGGTCTGTGGTATGCTGACTTGGAGTCCTTCAGGTATACACCAGACAGTGGTTACTGCTTCCTGTGGCACTTCTATTTTCTCTTATTGGAGGAGCTTCTACACTGCTTTCCACAGTGGCTGCACATGTTCACATCTCTATTTCTTAGCAGTGAATAAGCGTTCCTCTTTCTGTGTGGCCGTAAGGGCACTTCCTCATGATGGTGCCCTTTTGACAAGTGAGATGGAATCTCAAAAAAATTGTAATTTTCCTTTTCTTGATTGTTAATGGTGTTGAATACTTTTTAAAAAAGTATTGATAGGCGATTTTATTTATTTATTTTTTTGTGAACTGCCTGCTTTGTCCATTAGCCCATGTATGGATTAAGTGTCTTTTTGCTGTTTAATGTTTATAGTTCTTTGTTTATTCTAACTATTCCTTCTCTATCTGACTGCACTGGCCAATGATTTTTTCCTATTCTGTTGGCTGGATCTTTTGTGCGTGGTGATTGCTTCCTTTGCTGTGTAGAAGCCTTTGCATGCCATGTATTTTCTTTGTCATATCTTTGGATGATTTCCTGTGCTATTAGAGTCCTTTAAGGAAAATCCTCACTTATGCCTGTACCTAGAGTTTTCACTGTATTTTCCTTCAGCAGTTTCAAAGTTTCAGGTCTTATATTAAGGTCTTTGATGCATTTTGAATTAACTAAAGTGAGTGATAGGGACTGTGTGTTTAGGGATGTTTATTGATTTAGTTAAATATGAAATCACAATAACATGTAAAGATGAGCAGTTAATGTAATATTGTTTACAGTTATAGAAATGATAAGTTCATTAAATACTCAAAATGATAGCTGTAGTTGTAAAACAGAGTTGAGGAATGGTGGCTGATTGCTTTAACTGACGCTTGCATGGTCAAATCCATCACATATCTACACGTTTTTTTTGTGTTCTTGCATTTTGTACTACTTGACACCTATCTGCTCACTCACTTTGGTGAGCACCTGTTTTGTGGAGCCCATTTCGATAAGCATCTTTTAGTATTATTATTATGGGAATAAATCTCTTGCCCTTATTAGTTTCATTTTAGGCCAATCAGAATTATATTTGTAATTTATTTATTTATTTTTGTTTTATATGTTCTATATATGTATGTGCACCTATGTGTGCAGTGCCCATGAAGGCCAGGAGGATGTCAGATCACGTGGAACTGGAGTGACAGACAGTTGTTATCTGCCATGTGAGTGCTGGGAACTGAATCTAGGTTTTTTACAAGAGCAGCCAGTGCTCTTAACCTCTAAGCCATCTCTGCAGCCCTTGTAAATGTTTTGAATTCGGACTTCTTCCATATTCTGAGTTCAAAGCCACTATGGCAGTGTTTCTCCTACCTTTCCTGGTCTTCTAGTATTCTGTAATTTAACAATAGGATCCTTCTGGTAGAGTTCTATAAGCACAAGTGGGACATTAGATATTGATGAAAACTGTTTTTTTGTGTGTTAATTTGTTAGCTTTGTGTGCATGTGTGAGTGCAATGGGGTGAGTGCACAGGTCAGAGGACAATATGCAGGAGTGAGTCTCCTTTTGCTTTGAAAGCCCTGTAGATCAACTCAGGCCCGTAGGTTTCGTGGTAAAGTGCCTTTACCCACTGAGACGTCTTGATGGCCAGGAATACTGACTGCTCTTTAAGCGTGTTATTCTGAGAGCAGGAACCAGGAATTCCTTGCTTTCCTTGTGGTATTTTGTAACAGTATGTTCTAAGCTATGAAAAGATGTTTATGCATGTGTACAAGCTGTCAGTATTGCGTCCTTCCTGACATTTCCTATCTTCATGGGTGACTGTCCTTTGTCTCCTTCCCATCCTGTGAAACTCCCAGGAACCCAGCCCTACTCAATGCTTGTGTCTGCCAGCAGGGGGCATATCTCTGACATCATTCTGACAGTCACATAGGCTGGCTTCCTCCTCCAACTCCAAACTTCTCAGAGCTCAGATGATGCCAAAGAAAAACAGAGTTCTGCTGTGGTAATGACCCAGGCTTCTTTACTGGCCATTGCTGTGCTTGAGAGGTAAACAAGAAGTTGCTGGGCAGTTTTCCAGCCTGTCCCTTCCTTATCTGTTCTTAACCTTTTCTTAGTTCCTTGAGGGCTGAGGATTTTCTTACTCATTAGACCTGTAATAATTGTGCACCAGAGTGCAGCCAAAAATGTGCTGAACAAAGATGTGCTGAAAAGCATAAAGAATATAAATCTATATTTCCAAATGAATATTTCCTAAAGATGAAATACCATTGGCAATTTCATTAGCCTTTATATTAATCCCAAGATTTCTACACAAACTTCTTTTATTAAAATACACTCAAATACCATACAGATATTCAAATACATTATTACTATTTTCTCAATACAAGTATTAAAATAGAAATTTCTTTTCAAAAGATACTGTTCTACTGACTTTGTTGTAAAAGCTGCACTACCATACCTAAAAATATGCTGAGACAGTCGCCTTTAGAAAGTTAAAAATCTCATGGTTTGAGTACTGACTTTAGCAGTTATGCTTGGGGCACTGGGAAACCCACTTAAACTTTCAGAGTTCTTTTTTTCTCATATGCAAAAAGCTGTAGCATGGAGTTAATAAATGCTAATATAACCAGTCTTAATGGAATTTGAAGAAAAAAAAACAGTGCCTATACTTTATATTTCAAATTTTTGACTTCAAAATTGAAGATAAACTGAGTGAAAGTAGCATTAACTATGACATATTGTAAAATATGGAGTTCTGCTCTCTGTGTAGGTTTATAAATCCACCTTTGGGGGTGGTTATAAATTTTACCTCTATCCCATAGGTTAATCAATCTTTCCAACACACAAAATTTATCATGTGACTTGGCCATCTAATGCTTGGTAATGTCTCTTTTCAGCCAACAGAATCAAGTCTGTAATTTCAGTACCCTGTCTGGCCCTTTAACTGATGTGCCTCATCATCCTGCAGAAATGCTTGGAAACCCTTCAACACTCTACTTATGTTCAGCATCTATGTCCTGGGTGCTGTTTCATATTTCAGTTTATTCTAAAGAAGAACAGAGTTACATTATAGCCATGGCCTAGCCTTATTTACTGCTCAGTCTTACGCTTTTATCTGTTTACTCTTTGCTACTCTGGAAATCTTGATAAATCTTATGTATCCTACAGTTCTCAACTTCAATGTCATGTCTGTTCAGGGAATTTCAATGTATCACAAATTCACCAGTATTTATATTTTTTAAAACGACACATCACAGCCATTAATACAGATCTCTAACTGTTCCACAGCATACTTTGGATGTCAAAAACCATTGTTTATTTTTATGTTTTCAATCCAAGGCCACAGGCGTATTTGTAACACAGAAGCCTGTAGCCAAACATCCTGATTAGAATACAGGCTATGGAATCAGGCAGGCTGAGGAATCAGGCTGCTCTGGTTGAACAACTGTCTCCCCTTCTTGGTTGCATCTCTGCTCTTTTCGCTTATTTTCATTGTGATTGTTTCTTCCAACATGAAAAGAGTAATAACAGAAGATATCCTACTAACTAATGCTTTGGAGTCAGTGAGCAGCATACATTGTCAATTTTAGAGAAGATCATGATGAAGATAATGATGACAAAGGTGATCAATATTTGTTCAATCCAAAGGTGATTAAATGAAGTTTATTTATTACTACTGAAACTTGATGTGTGGAACCATGTAAGCCATGTTATACTTGACTTGTTCAAAAGTAACTCTTGTCATACAATTGGTAAGACTAAGTTATTACCAAAATATATATTTGGTATTTTTAGAGAACCAGTGTTGTACTGAGCATTACAGAGATAGTGATGAGGCTTGAAGAAAAAACAATGTTCAAGTGTTGGAAAGAATGATGACTCAGTAGTTCAAAGTGCATACCATTCTTGCAGATAACCTAGGTTCAGTTCCAGGCATCTTACATGGCACCTCACAATAACCCGTAACTACAGTTCCATGCAATCTGACATACTCTTCTAGTCTACATAGGCTCCTGTACATAAGGGTGGCATATAAACTCATGCGGGTAAACACATACATGACATGTGTTTACATGTTAATTGAATAAGTGAGTAAATCTTTGGGGGCTGAAGTGATGACTCTGTGACTAAGAGCACTTCTGCTCTTGCAGGGAACCCAGACTGTATTCCCAGCACCCAAATGCGTATGCTCATAACTGCCTGTGACTCCAGTTCCAAGGGACCTCAGATCCTCTTCTGGCCTCCAAAGACATGGCAAGCAAGGAGACAAGCAGACACTCAAACATTCACATAAATCAGAATAAAAAAACTAAAATGAAAGAGAAAAAAAAAACACTTCTACTAATGAGTAAGTCTGAGTCTTCATAGCCGAGTTCCTGCCTCGTCTCCCTTTCTGACATATCACTCTTTCAAAATGATAAGAAATGTGAGAAATTTCTTTAGAGATGAAAAATCCAACAAAAAGATCTTCACACTCAACATATAATTTAGATTAATCAGTAATTGAGGATATAATGCTTTAAGTTTAATTCTGGAGAACATACCAGTACATCTTCTGAAAATAAATTGAAAAGCCTGTCAGCACAGTAATAAGGTATGGAAATGTACAAATCATTCTTTAAGCAGTTTCATGGCTATGATAAAACAATGAATACAGAAACAAGTCAACATGGAGCTTTCTTCAAATAGAATAGGCATTTATGTTTAAAAATGAATTTAGAAAGACAACTGCTTCCCAATACCAACTGTGTTCTGAATGAGAAGAAACGGCAAGTCAAAAGCCCTTGAAGGTTTTCATTTTCCAACAGAAAATATTTTGTATATTTTACAGTCTGTAGGGGTGTTACATTAGGGTGTGGAACAGGGGTTTTTAAAAGAAATTATTAAAATCATGATTATTAGTTAGTTGGTTGCCAAAGTCCAAACTGAAAATCTACTGATGCTGATGAGAGCCAGAGGGACGGCTGAGAAATATCCAAATCACAGAAAGGCAAAAACGGTGTAGTATGGTTTATAATGATCAGCACAGAGGCACTAGTTCGTTAGATGCTGTATTTTGAAGGTCACTCAGCTATCAGCTTGTCTTAATGCTATTCAATTAAATATATACTGAAAATCTATGATTATTTATGGCAAGCACTTTGTAGTGCCTGTAGACTGGTATATTACAAATTTGAGCTGTTTTGTAGTAACAGGAACGGCTGATCTAATGCACCATTAAGCAGACTGCATCTTTGCTGTGCATTTTTTAAGCATTAAACTAATTATGATGAGGTTTGGTTTTACTATATACTGCATTTTTAATCTTTTTTAAGAGCCTATCAAATTGAGTCATGAGACGTAACTTGTTTATGTTATAAGCGACCACATGCAATATTAACAAAGTACAATATCCTGGTTTAATTAGAGGAAGTCCATGTGATCTTAAATACATTTAGGGCTATAACACCACATAGCTCTAATGTGAACTTGCTATTTAATTACATTCAAAAAATAATTTATATGACTTGGAACACTTCCCCTTCTGCCTCTCTGTAGAGAATGTTGCCCTACTGGGCTAGTTACACAAATGCTGTAGGATAGGAGAGAGAGCATGAAGAAAAAATGATGGGCCTTGCTCTAGGGGGAGCGTGCTGGCTGCGGTGATCCCACTGAAGAAATCATCTACAGTGCAGTAGCAAGGGGTGTTCCTTCCAGCTTTCCAGGCAGCCAAGCCTCTCCTTGGAAAGACCGGTTCAAGTAATTTCTGTTCTCTACTGTGAAGTTCTGTGAACAGATTCTACTTCATATAGTTTTAAAATTCTCTTCTCTCCTCCTCTCCTTTCCTCCCAGCCCTCTTTTCTCCCTCCGTGCCTCTGTCTCTCCCCTTCTCTCTCCTCCCACGTCCTTCCCTCTCTCTTTCCCACTCTATCCCATGCTCACCCCTTTCTATATTTCTGAGGAAATTTCTCTGTGTTGGCCAGGCTGCCCTAAAAATTGCTATCTTTCTGCCTGACCTTACCCACAGTGTTCTGAGAAGTGTGCACCCACCACTCACAGCTCCCTCCCCATTATGTGAGGTCTTCCTGTGAACCTTGAACTTCAGTAGTTAAATACTGCAGAAAGTCTCTGAAGATTACACATGCCGATGCGATGCAGACTGTCTTGACAACTTTCCTGTCCTGTAGTTCCTTTTTTGAGACTGAACTTCCAGCTCAAACCAAGAACAATCTTTAACTTTCAAAACAAAATTCAAATATACATAGACTCATTAAACTCAATAATAAGGAATATGCTTTGAAATAAGAAATTTATATCTATTGGCTAGTTAACTACGGCTTTTGGTTCATGTGTTTTTAGTTTTCCAACAGCAGGAACTCTAACAGTTTACGTGAAGCACGCTCACTTCTGGAGGGCAGAAAGGGATGACATCAGAACTGAATATCACAATGAGATCAAAAGAGATCAAAAGACTGTTTACCTTCACAAATGGTGACCCCATTTCCTGAGAACCCCACGTTGCAGTAACAGCCTTCCACACCATTGCGGATTTCACACTTTGCATTTTGGAGACAAGGTGTCTTGGAGCAATTTTGAGTAAAGGAACAATTCAACAAAGTGGAGAAGCCCACTAAACAAACAAATGAAAAAGGCATAGATCTTGTCAAAACCAGACAGAGCCCATCATGAAGTTACAGCCTGAAAAGCACGTGAATCACGAACATATCTCAGGGACTCAGTTAGGCAGGAGAAGAGAGGCTAAGCAAAAAGACTCCCTACCATTTGAACCTTTATCAAACAAATATAAATAAAATTAAAATATAATGAAGAGTCTTATCCACTTTTATAGTAAAAAGTCTTGAGATCAGTGGACATGGCCATCCACCGCCACTCTACCTGAAGTGAAGCACTTTTAAAAGTAAAACAGTTTTCCTTTGGCATGGGGAGTCATTTTCTCTCCAGAAATCAAGGTAAACTGGGTATTTGGACTTTTTAAAATTAAAATTCTTAATTTTTATGAGGCAGTGTAACTTCTAGAACAGTTAAGGCATTTCCCCACCCTACTCACCCACACTCGACCCCTCCATCCTCCCCATCCCCCACTCAGACACCCTTTCTGACTCCTCTCCAGTTCCAAGTTCTGGCAACTGTTCTGCCTTTTCATGACAAAATATTCTTTTAAGGCATCTTACAACACAATTCTACACAGTATCCATTGTGTAGCATTGACCTTCCAGACATGAAACACCTCCCCACATGTTAAGCAAACCTGGCTTAAAAGTGAGATGTGGAGGAAGGTCAGGGAAAGATGAGAAAAACTGCAGATTGCTGTCTGTCCAGGCTTCTCCTGAGAAAGCTGAGAAGGGATGTTGGGAATCACAAAGCCATTGTTCTGGAAATGACCATCAGAGATAAACTGTCTTATCTGGTATGGGGAGATTCTTACACATCCAAAGCAAAATCCCAGCCGGACACTAGACATAAGGCTACATTTCCTAAACCAGAATTAATTCTCCTTCAGATAAGTGATTTATGATCTTTCCCACATACCATCAAAATGGGATTTTAAATGAACCCAAAGTTGGGCAGGCAATTGCCTTAAAATGTCAGGAAGCCTCCCTAAAGTGTTCTTGGTTTAGATTTCCCAGGTTTCTTTGGAGAGATCACAAGAAAGGTCAAAGTCTGAGACTTGGAGGACTTCAGGGATTTCTCTGGGAAGAACAGAAAGGTAACAGTCCTGGGCCTTTGATGCCAAAGTCCCAAAGGAAAGGCCAGGCAGAAAAACATCCTGAGAAACTCTGCATCAGTTCTCCTCAGAGACACATTTGCCACTTGAACTTCCACCAAGTGAAAAGTCAGTTGCTATCTCCGGAGGAGGACGCCCACCATCTCCCTGCCGGCCGCACTCACCTAGAAGCCTGAGGAGTCTCATTGGAAGCCTAGGAGCTGGCTCTAGGAGAGCACCGCAGGCTGTGCAGACCTGTCCTGGGAGCTGGGCAGGCACGGTGCGGTCCTGCTCCATCCCCAGTGACGCATTGCTTCCTCTGGTCACTTTCCGGCCTCTTTGTGTGAGTGTGAGCTCAGCCCAGAGCCTGCAGACCACGTCCGGCCTCCAGCTGCCTGGGCTCCATTCCCAGCCTGTGGCCAGCAGCAGATGTGTCTCTCCGGCCATGTTCTGCCCAAGGAGCAGACACCAGAGTGTCCCCTAAAAGCCTGTCTCCACAGGGCCATGGGGAGTCCCAAATGAGTTAGTATCCAAAACTGAGCAGGCTCAGAGTGAACATTCCTAGACACAGCCCCTTTTCTGTTTACTAACTGCCGTCCTTAAGGAGCACTGGGGTCAAGAAATCATCTGGGATGCTGTGGCACTTCACAGGGGGCTCCATTTGAAACTTACAGGAGACTTAATGATCAGGAGTTAAAGCTGGTTAAACTGAGCAAGTGAAAAATAAAGAGACAGACAACAAGATTCACGCTTCAGGGTTTAGAACACAATGGAAATAGAAAAGGTTGTTTTTCCCTGCCGGGTTCCTCACACCGCAGTACGAATGTGTATCAGAGACTGCAGCCTTTACCTGTTTCTATGGGAGATGTAGACACCGTTCTTTCAAGCTGGGGCACAGAAACAATCGTAGTTTAAGGAGACTAAAACTGTATTGCAGCCAAACTAACTTAAAACAGGAAATAGCTAGTTGTTTGCCTTAAGTTGGGGCAAGCTGAAGAATAGGCGGCAAAGTGAGACAGAGAAAATTTGGGCTAACAAGCTGTTCTCGATCTTGCTTGAGCTGGTGGCTGCATGAGTTTGCCAAGGTTCTTCAGATTTTTTCCTGAGCTTGGAATGCTGCATTGTACAGAAGCTAAAGAGCTTATTGTATGGAGTTTAAAAGAAGTTAATGTGAAGAAATGACTGATGTTCCTTTCATCAGCACAAGCCATTTGACCTGCAGCTGGGGCTGGGTGGGGGGCACCTTCATTACGTCCCAGGGCTGAAGAAATGACCATCCTCAACCTATTCTGTAGAGACAGGAATCATTTCAGAGATGAGCAGCTGTGCTATCTGACTCTAAGGAACTTACAAGGACAAGGCAACAATTAAACTAGCCACCAAGGCACAAGAGCTTACCGGCACAGTGATGGACCTGGCTCCCTTCCACCCAGCATCCCCTTAACCTAAGTGGGCAACGTGTTCCCAGAGTGATGTCACTTATGTGATGTTAGTTTCTTCAGTTAAATGAAGTTGAGTTTCATTATACATATGTAGAAACTAACCTCAAAGGGCTTACCTATGGAAAGGCATTATTTTTACAGAGAGATTTTATACTGAAATAAAATGCCTATTAAAAAAATCATTACCCTAAAATAAGTTACACAATCTATTTGCCACACGTTCCTCCCCTTAAGTTCATCTCAAAGGTGTCAGAAAACAGAAAAATCTTTGAAAATATTATTCTTCACGAAAATTTAGCCAAAGCAAATAACTTGAATACTTTATAAAACAGTTTCTATTTTCTTTAGCTTAAGTCTTCTTATTAAAAGCTAGATTATTCTTCTCCTCAAGAAAATGGTACCATGCAAAGAAACACACAATGTGTAATAATGCTTATAGTTTTAAGATTGCTTATTGTTAGATGAAAAGCATTTTTAAAATGTATTGTTTGAGGAAGTCTGTATTGTGTAAAGGGATAGATATGAGACTTCTGTGTGAATCTGGACCCACTGTCTTTATATTACTTAAAGAATTGAGAATTTTCAATAAAAATTATTTCCTCAGTGAAAGAAAAGTATGGTTGAAAAATAGAGTTTCTCAAAGAAATACAGAAATATAAGTCTAAACTTTATCAGTACATTTCCTTGGGATGTTAGTAGAATATCTTTAACTTTCTATTTCTAATTATATATATATATATATATATATATATATATATAATTTGTGTGTATGTGTTTGCATGTAGGTGGCTAGTGGCTAAGTGTAGTAGCCCTTGTGAGACTGAGGCAGGAGGATTGCCTAGAGTGCTGGGTCATTAATAGTTACATAGTGAGTTCCAGACTAGCCTAGGCTATGCACTGAGCTGGTACCCCCTCTCCCCAAAGTGGCTCTCACTGACTGGCTGAATATCTTAACAAGTTATGAAACAATGCATAATTAAAATTTATCCAGAACGTTACTTGCTTGATATATTAGCTGGAAATTGCTTGTCTTGGATATCCTGAGGATTCCAGATACATTTCATGTTTTGGGGACTGCAAAGGCTCATTTTATTTTGCATTTAGTTTTTAAAAATAAACAGTTAAAAGTAATTCTTTTAACAGAAAGTCATAGTTCTTATGTGGGTTGTGGATGCATTTCTTTCCTTTTGGTCTAGTGATAGATTTGTTAACTAAGAAAATAAGAAGATGTTGCAAAATTCAGACTTAGCTAGGTACTGGGAACAAGTCCTGAAATGTTATGATCTTTTTTAACATTTTATATCAGACAGCAGAGTGCTAGCCCTTCCAGTGTAAGGATGAGGGCTCAGACCCCTGCACCCATGCCAACGCTGAGTGGGTGTACAGCACTGCTCTGATCCTGGCATTAGAAGAAGAAACAAGTTTCCTTCAAGGCCAGCTGTCTCAGGAAGAGACTGGCTGAACTGGTGAGCTCTGAGTTCAAACTGAGATACTTTGCATCACTATAGAAACGGAAGAGCAAGGTAGGAGGACACGTGATTTCAAAATGTTCTCCACTCACACAAATACATGCACATGGGTCACACACAGGCAAACACACATACACATACACAAGCACACCACACACACATAGGTATGCAAAAATATGTTTCAGTATGCATTGTACTTAATATCAGTCATTCCATCAACAAACTATGAAGTCAAGTTAGTATTTTGTACTATTTTTTTAAAGTTGACATCTGGAGATGACATGCAGGAACATCCTTTCTTGCTAGTGATTTCTTCAGTAGAAAGTGGTACAGAGTATCTGGCGATTTTCAGTGTTGTATAGGAGGGGCCTGAAGGACCTTCCCAGGTTGGTCTTTCAGCTGTTTTTTTGACCTTCAGAAAAATCACTAAATTTTTCCATTATTCTGCTTAACATTTCCAAATGTCCCTATTCTAGATGGTTGCTCCCCTAAATTTCCATTCCTTAGATTTATAAACTGACGCCCACACTTATGAAATGCTTTGTGAACTGACATTAATATGAGAGGGAGGAGAGAGAGATAGAGAGACTGAGACTAATTATTTGCCTTTTATCAGACTTCCAAATTGTTTCATTAATTTATTTTCATTTGTTTAGACCTTTTACATCTTAGACAAATATTAAAATGACCCCATTTTTTCAAAGGGCAGAGCTTCTAAAAGAGACACCAACTGAAATCACATTCTATTTAATAATGTTACACATTTCAACTCTCCTTTTAACATGTTGTAATGCTGATTCATTCATAGTTGATTGCACTGGCTCATCGAATTGCTCAGAATAATATTAGAAGAGGTTACAGAATCCATCAGAATGTACAAGCGATTTAAATGACTTCTTTAGGTTTGCAATAAAATGTTCTTTGCATTAAGCTTCATTTATCTTTGTGTTTTTTCAATCGCAAATTTATTTATCTTCTTAACATTCTTCACAATGGCTTCTTTATTCAGGAAAATTAAGTATCATAATTATACAGTAAGAATGTCTATCATCCGAAGTGGCAGTATGTACACCGAGGAGACAAGTTTGTGGATCAGAGCCCCAGGGTGCACCCTTCCTAACGTCCCATCAGGCTAAAAATCATCTTTTTAGTCTTGCTCTTTACTTTCTGCTTTGTCGCATATGTTTAATCTTAGCCAGATGTAATTTTCCTTTGTGACTTGTTTTTATAAGTAGCCTTCTTGGAGGGGATATTTGCTTAAAATGTTGGAAGCTCTTTGGAAGTCTAAGCTGCATTGACAGGTCATCTCTTGCAATTTACATTGTTTTTCCCCTTTATTAATACAGCATTTGTCTTCTCACTCGCAAACCCTGAGCCATGATCTTCCCCAGACTTCCTGGGAGGTACAGGAAAAGGGCTGATGAGACAAGGGAGAGAACTCTGGGAGGTGGAGACAGCTATTTCACACAGTGAAGAGGATGCAAAAGGCCACCCTTAGTCAAAAAGGCCACTATTAGTCTTAAAAAGAGCCCCATGACCTCCGAGAGGGCACAGCCCAGAATCATGTATGGGGAAGAAGAGTTGCTTCTTCCTGGCATAACCGACGATGGCACTCCCAAGCACCGTCTCAATCCCAGTCCCAGAGCCAGCCACCCTAGCTGTGGCAGCCCCGGCTCGGATGAACCTGGCTGCTGTGCCGATGTCCGTTGAAATGGCGTTGGTTTGGAAGCTGCAGCTAGGGTCACTGATGTCAGGGCACCTGGAACTGCCAAGCTGCTCAGGCCATCATCTATCAATGTAGTTGGTTCAAATCATCGCAGGGTGTCCCTTCATAGCTGAGAGGACCCAGAGGGTACAGACAAACTTGGTGCAGGCATACATTTTCGGGGGTGACAGGCCAAGGCCGGAGAGCCCAGGGCAGAGAAGAGAGAGAGAGCAACTTATCTTATTTTTAAAGTTTTTTTTTTTGAAGATGGGCATTGGGTTCTGAGTCTTCTGCATTTATTAATTTATAATTACAAATAATCATACATAATACCAATTCCAATTTATTACAAATAGAATTGTGCCTATAATGAGGAAATTAGACAAACTTAAAGGTTATCATTTAACCTTTAAAAAATTATGTTGCCATAATGGTGTTATTAGTTAATAATTCATCAATTAACATTTCAATAAGAGACTAGACTATGGTTTTATTTTATTTATGTATCCAGCTGAATCATTTCTCTTTCAAAATTCTTTAATAATTTATGATATCCCAAGTTTAATTATACTAAATCTTTATTTTAGGAACTAACTCTAGTTATTTAGTTTAGTTACCTGGCTTATGGTACAGTTATTTTAAAAAGCTATCATTACAATTATGTTTCTTTGATGTGGATATTTCTAAACATTTTTATTGGATTCACTGGTTTAAAGATAGCTGTTAAGATCTAGCATTATTTCCAAGTGTATTTCTATGAATGGCGTAAAAACATTTAAAATATCTTTCAAAAGTAAGTCTTATTTGTGAAATATAAAATTATTTAAGTTACACACAGTAATTAGGAGAAAAGCAGTAACACATTACTTTTGTGATAAAATGTGATTGCTAAACCCAGAACTTTGGAATAAAGAATCTTTTTGTTTATTTAGGAGTCTGCTAAGCTCCACCCCAGGTCTTGCTCATAGCAGATAAACGCTGCACTATTGAACACCGCTCTCACCCCTGAGAGGTATTAACTAGGTAGATATCTATTAAATTAGTTTCTTAATAAAATACATACATTTAAAAGAGAGTTCTACTTAAGTATAGAATTTAATTATCCAAGACCAAAGTTACAAGTAATTACTGTCCACATAATTGATCCTCAAACCTGAGGTTGAGATTCTATTTTAGAATGTGTTTCTCATACTGTATAATTAAACTAAAGTATATTAATAAGATTCTGCTGTAGGTTAAACATTTCTTTAATTTAGACACTTCTTAATTTTAAAAGAAGCTATGTGAAAACGTCTTTAATAGTTCTTTAAAATTTTTCTTAAATAGAAAATTATTGAGATTTCTATTGAAATACTAATATTTTATTACCCAGATTTTTATTATTAGTTTTATTTTATCAATCTCAGTATCCTTTGATTAGAATATATCTTTTATTGATTCTCATATCCCTTACAGTTTTCAGGATTAAAAATATTTTACTTGTACTTGAGAGAAAACATTTGAAAGCTGTAACAATACATATCACTGAGGCTGTGAGGCCTTTGTACACTCTTTCATTTTTAGGGAGGCTGAGATTCAGTTTATACATTGTTTTCACTTTTAGAGATAAGGTTGATGAGGTTGATACGTACAGTATTTAAGCTATGAGTCTGTTTACTGTTTTCTGTGGTCCATTACCATAGCATTTGATAGGCACCATATTATTATGGTCTTAAAGGTTGTCCCGTAAATACACTAATTTTGTTCCATTTCTCTTCTGTCCTTGTCAATAAAACTGCTAAATCTCATTTTCTTTGTGTTTGTTGCCTTTTGTTTTCTGAAGGACTTACAAGCTTGTTAAAAGTATGGATTAATTTTGTACATATGCCCACATAAAATCCCCACACCACACCTAACAATTGTATTTGAATTTAAAGTGTTCTATGCAAAGATTCAGCAGATTACATGGTAAAAAGTGAATATTTTTATTTGAATTTTTGTAACTTCATGGCTCTGTTAAGCACTGAAGAAGTGTATTCCTGATAAAGGCACCTCTCAGTCTGATAAGCTACTATACAAGTAACGAGTCACTCCAGCACTCAATCACATGCCAAGTCCTAGTATTCGATAAAAGCAGGAATTAAGATACTGGGTTCAATAGAACCTCAAAGATGTTTGTCTCACTTTATATCTAAACCACATTCTAGCCATATATATAGTGTTGGGCATCTGAATCCAGTGGTATTTCTTCATCTCCCTGGCCTGAGGCAGGATACAGCAGTGCAGGCCTGGCTTTGTGGCTGTTCCCTGTGTCTTCATACCAGCTACAAGGTCTGCTCATCCCCCTGGTCCTCAGTGAGGCGTTCACCCATAATGAATCATTTTTCTTATCTATCGTGGGACTCAATTCTAATTAGGAAACTGAAATCAAACTGAAGAACTCTAGAAAGTGAAAACACTGTGAAACACACTTCTACTCTGACAAGGATTCTGACAAAGGCTCTTACCAGTCACTATTTCTGTGAAGCTTACTCTGTGCTATTTTCTAGAAATGTTTCCAATTTTTCATTTGAAAATGTACATTGCAGGGTTAGCTAATCTGAAGAAAGTTAATTTTGTTCTCATCTTACTAAAGAAGCAAGAAAATCAAGTATCATATTTCCCAATTTCAAGCCAGGAATGACATTTGAGATCATGCATCTATTAAGGTTCCAGCCAACATTACAGAGTGTATACAGCTGTCGTAACCTGTGCAACAGTCAAGATTCAAGGTAATCACAGGACCAGGAGAAGTGACCCAGTGCTACTCTAGATGGACTCCGGGTTGCCTGGCCAGGGAGGCAGGGAGGACTGGGTTTCCTTCCTCTGCTTTCTTCTTATTCCACTCTAGTGAGTGGCATAAAGCTTGAATTTTCAGGGGAACACCCACCCAAAGTGACTAGAACTTTCTAAGAAGCCCATTGTCCACAGCTGTCATCAAAAGTAAGACTTATAGACACACTAATTAACTGATAATTCCTTCTTATAAAAGTCACAAATTGAACTACTTACTTAGCCCATCAAAAGGATAAGCTATTTCGTCCTGTCCTCAGAAGTTACAATTGTACGGAAGGGTGCATGGAGTGAACCACAGCCTTTGATGAAGCATGGAATGCTCGAGCCTTCTTTTGTGTTGTGAATCCTTGATTGGTAACTCAGAACTTTCTGTTGCTGATAGCACAATACCACAGACTGGATAATTTATGGAGAAAAAAGATCTATTTTGGCTCATGGCTTTTGTTCTAACTTTGAGGGTACAGATCTGTTGGTGATCTATCATGAAAGGCAGAGACCTTGTCAGAGACCTGGCCAACATGAATTTAATGCTGACTTTCTTTCAAATAAGTCTTGAGTCATTGAACACATAAATGAATGAGTCACGTCTTTAAGGCCTTACCTTGTCTCATCCAAACATGTGGCATAATGAGGATTAAGTCTCAACATCAAGGGACATACTTCTTGTTGGATTGCTATAAGGAGAGTTTTGTTTTCCTCTCCTTTCTTGTAGGGAAGATCTCAGATAACTGCCTTTTTGGAGGATAACACACTTAGAAGTCAAGAAACCTGGCTTAGGTCTTTGAACCAGGAATGATAGGGCCCTTGTGAGGTGGTAATCTCCTGTGTATGCAGAAGAGGCTACCTCTTGCTGGGAATATATTATTGGTATAAATAACCCTAATCCTACTGGATAATGATCTCAGATGCATCACTGTTGTGTACCTAAGAAATCTAGGGATGGGATTAGGGTGGTAGAACACTGAGGCACAGTGAGAGCTACTACAGTGTTCCAATGCACAGAGACTCACTTATCTCTGTCCTAACACAATCCTCATCCTTGATCAAATTTAGTTTTGGCTTCTACTAGTCAATGACTAAAGACTCAACAAAGAAACTCTGGGGTCAAAGGGGAAATAATAACAGTGGGAAAAGACATGACAGCCATGTATTGTCCAGAACTACAGTTTTGAAAATTAACTAGTCACAAACATACACATATGTACCTACATGTACATATAGATATAAATGCATGTGTACATATATATAACTTTAGAAATATACAGTATTTTTGAAATTAAGTTTATTTTCATTTATATATTATACTATTTAAAGATTTTTGTTTTAAATTATATCTATGTGTGTGTATTTGTACCTTGGGGTACTTGCATGTATCTGCCTTCAGAATGCAGAAGAGGATGTAAGATCCCCTGTTACAGGAGTTAAAGGTGGCTGGGTGACTCCTAATATGGGTTCTGGGAACTGAACTGAAGCCTTCTGCAGGGGCAGTAAGTGCTCTTAATTGTGGAGACATCTGTCTAACCCCAAGAGAATTAGAATCTTTAAATGTTGATATTGAATCTAGGGATTGAAACCAAATTTAAAAGTTAATATTTTCTGCATATTTACTATGGTACAATAGCTTAATGTGACACCCTCTCTATGTAATTTTTTCGTGTATTAAGTTTATAGCAGATGCTTTGTGAACAACACTGAGATTCTTGCACCCGGTTAACATATAAAATGTAATTGAAATTGCCTCCATGTGGTATGTTCTGTCCAAGTTACTTAACTGCTCAAAACCCCCCTCTTTGAGTGCACTGCTTCAGCTAATTTAAATAACAGCATATCTTCAAGGTTTCCAAGAGACCCATCAGGATTCTGCTCAAAAGATTACTGAACTATTTTCAGAGAGTCGAGCTTTTATAGATTAAGAAGACAGTCATTAAAAAAAAATAGGATAATATTTATTAAAGTCACATGAGATACACACGCCAGCATACTGTATGTGATAGTAGGAATCTATTAATTTACAATAACTATGCAGTATTTTTGTAGTGCAGTTATGAGCTTTAAATGCAGAAATGTGGCGCTTGATAAGGTCGCACAATCTCTGTGTGGTTGGGTTCGTCAGTGAGATACTCAGAGCTCATGATTTTCCTAGTGAAACTGTCAGTTCTGGTTTTTGTCTCAGTACAGTTACAGATGTTAACTGACAGTTATCTCTGTGTTTTCCTTCAGAGAGACTGAGGAGAGTCTTTTCATCTTTAAGAGTAGTCTCCTGATGGCTTCTGTTAGCCCACACACTAACTCTTTTGACCTGGTCAAAATTTATTTTCCATAGCAATGATGTTTTCCAATCGGTTGTTCGAATCAATATTGATAAGGTTTATTGAAAAAACAAATTTCAGTGACAACCATAAGGAAATATTTCAGTTACAAATAAAATGGGGATTCAATATTATGGTCTTCTGACAAATAGAAGGAACATAATCTAAGAGAGTATCATATATGACTACACTTGAGTTTTGAAGGGCACCTTTTGCTCTCCAATTTAAGGTTGCTTTATGTCTTCATTTTCCAAGCCCTGGTGAGCTAATTTGCATATTTTGACAACTAACTTGCATATAACTAAGACAACCTACAAAGACAGTAGTTTCTCTTGGGGAGAACAACTGGATTCGCCACCACGTAGTAACTATTTCCAAACTTGCCCTACGCTGACTCTGTTGCCCACTGTGAAAATCTGTCCTTTGGCTATTGTCACAGCAATGGTGCCTGAGAACATCTCCTAATGCAAATTTAAAATAGTTAGTTAATGAACTAGAGCTGAGACATCTCATGTACTTTAGGGTGATTTCTCCACATTGTCCAAAGCCTTAAACAATTCCCATCCTAAATGAAGTAGTTCTCAAGGTTCACATGTTTTCTAAAACCTCTACATCAAAAGTAGATTTTGAGAATTTTCTGGAACAAATGTTGGTGCCTGTTGCCATTTGCTTTATGGAGTTCACAGCTAAGTATGTCCCTCATAGCTGGGCACTTCCCCATACACCCAAGGTCCTTGGTTGGGTACACCTACCCCCCCAAAAAAAATTAAAGAAAAAAGGGAAAGAAGCAAACAAGAGCAAAAAAAGAAAAAAGGAAAAAAATGTAAATACTACTGTTAGTAATGGTCTTCAACAGAAAGGAAATTTTCAAGGGAACCATTCCTCAGCTGTAATGGCCTGTGGACAGATAAAACCGGGTATAGTGAAATGCGGCAAGAAAAGGTGCATGGTTTTGCTTGATTTAGCTTGGCTGGTATCAAATGCTGGATCAGTGCCATATTTTATTTATTTATACAGACATTGGAATTCATAATGTAGGTGAAAGTAAATGCTTGATGTATTTTAATGACAAATTGTAAATAGGTAAGAGAACAGAGAATTATAGATATGTTTTCACTCAGATTTACACGAATATAATGAAATATTTTCACTAACCTAAAAATAATATAAAGTCAAAACTATAACAAATTGATATTTGATCTTTTAAGAGGTAGAGCCTTCAACAAAAAACTATAATTGTGCTGGATGTGGGAGGCAGAGGCAGGTGAATCTCTGAGATCAGGTCCAGCCTGGTCCACGTAGTGGCTTCCAGGTGGGCTGGGATTTGGAAGACCCTGTCAAAAATCATGTTAAATTGTGAGTGCACAAAGAGAAGTCCTTCTGGATCTTCCTTATGAAGAGAAGGGGGCAGAGACACCTGAAAAATTGCTCCTCTTCACAGGACATATCTCCAAGTTGATAACCTTGAGAATTTTAGAAATAAAATTGTAGGTCTTTATTGTCTCTGAGCTCTTCATTGTTGAAAGTGTGAAGGTCAACCTCAGCTGCCACTCGAATCCCCTGGGAAGAAGGAACCTCCATAGAATTTCCTTTGTCATATTAAACTGTGGGCATACATTTGGAACAATTTCCTGATTGCTAGTTGATGTAGAAGGGCCCAATCCACTGTGGTTGGTGCCATCCCTAGGCAGGTGTGTCTGGGCTGAGGAAGCCAGGAGAAGCAAGCCAGCAGGCAACATTCCTCTATGGTCTCCACTCAAACTCCTGCCTCCGAAGTTCCTGCTTGAGTTCTTGGCCTGACTTTTCTCAATAATGGGCTATGGTGGGACACATAAGGCAGATACACCCTCCCCCAAGAAACTGCTGGTAGTCACGGTATTTATCGTAGCATCACAAGGTAAACTAGTACAAGGTATGCATGTTATTTTTGTTTGGAAGAACAACTTCTTGTTTTGTATTTTTAAAGTTTCATATTTCACACTTTTAGAATGTTTTCATTTTATAGTAAAACTAGTTCTGAAGTAAACATTTGCAATGAAACATCTTCCTATTCAGTATCATTACCACAGATCTGTCTGTATGTATAGGTTTATAAATTTGTAATTGATTTGTCTTTTCATATTGATTATATAAAGCAGTAACCAATCTTTATCTGAATGAATACTGTTATTTCAGATATTTAGCATGCTTACATGGGCTAGGGAGAAGATGACTCAGTTGGTAAAGCACTTGTCAAGCAAGACTTCCTACCTGAATTCAGATCTCCAGAATCCACAAAAAAGCTCAACATAGTTGCACATGCATCTGGAATCCCAGCACTCCTGCAAGGAGGTGGGATGCAGATACTGGAGAATCCCTAAAGCCCAGGAAACAGGCAGACTGAGATTGTCTTCTGTCACTCCCCCTCACTTTCCCCCGCACCACGGTTCCCTATCGATGCTCTCCCACCCCAACACTCTGCCCCACACACTCCGCCTCACACTGACACGTATAATAAAAAAAACAAAATGCTAATATGATGCTGTAATTCTGTCAACAATACCATGTATTGGTTCCTAAATATAACCTTAAATTCTGGATAACAGCACAAGAAGTATTGAAAATTTAGTTTAAATAGTTATCAAAGGATTTTAAACATCATGGGAGATTATAATGATGTAATTTAAAATAAAGAAAAAGATACAAAATTGCATATGTAATAACATTCACAATAGCTAGTAACTAGCAAATGTTTGTGTTATACCGATTCTTTTAAAGTTTTTTGTGGATAAACTTACATACATGTCTAGATAACTGTATGAGGTGCATATGTATCATGACAGGTTTAGAAAGAAAGATAGTAACATGGAATGATTTACATATCAGTCAATGGATGACTGAATAAAGAAAATTAGAGATGCAGCTGGGAGCATCAAGGTTCACACCTAGAATCTCAGAGCTCTAGAGGTGGGAACAAGAGGATCGTGAGTTTAGGGCCAGTCCCAGGTATATGGCAGGTTCCAAGTCTGGGCTACATGAGATCTTGTCTCAATAAATAAATAATAAAAATATAAATGAAACCCCCTCCCCTCAAAACTATTAGTTTAAGAAACTGGCAAGCACATATGTTCCATGCAATACTACTCAACCTTAAGAGAGAGGGAATTTTTGCTATTTGTGATACAATGAATATTGTGTACATTCAAGCAAGAAAGACAAAGGCTGCACGATCTGCTTCATTTAAAGACTAAAAAAGCCAAACTCACACAGAGATAGTGGTTGCCAAGGGCTGACACGTAGGAATAAACAGATTGGCTTAAAGGCTACAGTGAGATATGAACAAATTCTGGGGCCCAGTGATCAGTGTGGTAGTGGTAATGAGGGAATAGCCTGGTCTACCACTCCACAATTGAGAGCTGGAATTGAGTGCAAGTTCAGCCTGTTTCCTTTTCATTGATGCTAAAAATGCATTTGTTAACGTATTTACATAACATAAGAAGTTACAAGTAAGATACAAATGTTGGGGCTGCTGAGCATCCAGCTTCATCCACTGAGTGCTACCAGGTTCATGGTCCCTGCACAGTGCAGCCAGATCTTGTCCTATAAGCCAGGAGAGAATCCCTGTAATAGAACATACACTTCCTGCCGCTCTGCTCCTCATGGGAACCTTGCCTTGTGTAACTTGTAATAATATACTTGCTTAGCACTGGACACTTGTTACATGGACCAGATGCAAATTCACACACACCGTTTGTATTCACAGATACAATTCAAGAGACTGTTATGCGACTTCGCTCCCTCTTTGTGTCCTAACAAGCTTTTGTGGCATTTTAGTGAAGCAACTCCACCTTTTCCTATCAGAGAACAGGAAAACAAACTTCCTCTTTCTAGCAGCAGACTCAAAGGTGAATCAGATGTCTTCACCAATAATTGCCATAAAAAAATCTGAATGTTGATAATGGAAAAATCAGTGTTCTTCTTTTACATAAAATGATCTGGTCTGATATTATGACTATTAACTCTAAGCTCTTTCGTTTCTTTATCCTGAAGCCTGTTTTCTGATTAATCTTCTAACTGACTCACTCAGGTATCACTGTTCAAAATCATTCCTGCTGCAGGAGATGTGGAATTTACTGTGAAGAGGGGTCGGCAATGAATTGTTCTAGAGCTGCAGTTAAGGGAATGCCTGCGTATAGCTCCCAGGAGCACAGTGTTGTAGATGTTCATAATCACCCCGGCTCTCCATATACTGAGCTCCAAAGAGCAATGCCATGTGCAAGGTATAGGGCGTCACAGTGGAGAAGATCAGGGGGACCCAGCAAAGCTTCGGTCTCTGCTCTTTACACTTGTCAGTTCTCAGGGGTATGTGCAGCACCTAGCACTCGTCGCTTGATTTCAAATGCATAAAGCATTTTCCAAACTTGAAATTCTCTGCTTCTTTTCTTCATTTTTTCCTTCCAAAAAGAAAAACCATTAAAATAAAACAAAAAGGAGAAAAGAATATTCCAAAGTACAGAATAGTAACTGAAATGCATCGATTTCTGCTTCATCCTGTAACTTGGAATATGATCTTTCTGCTCACATTTTGCCTCCCCCAGTAATGTCTGTGAGCTCATCTCCATTTTCCTTCTGGCTATCACAGTTTTCACTGGCACCGTCACCTGGTCCATGTCTATCTGCTTCCCTCTGTCAATCTCTCTACTAGACAGTCCTACCCATCTTGGGCCCTAATGTAGACTATACTCAACTCTGGACCAGAAGTAACCTTCATTATTTTCAAATTTTATTTTATTTTTTCAGAGACAACCCTTGAAAATTTGTATCAGATGGCACTCACCTGCTCAAAATCACCTAATGACAGTCTATGCTCATGGCAAAGCGAAGCCCAGATGGCTTGCAGGGCCCTACGTGGGCTGAACTCCTGTGCACCCCTCTAATTTCACCGTCTTCATTTCCCTTTCCACACACTCATCCTCCTCGGTTCACATTCACTATGTATTTTCGAACCATTACCATTAACTTATTTTATCTGTGTTGTTGACCTATTAGAAATATTCAAGCAAGGCTGAATTTCAGGGAACAAGGATGTCTGTTAGTTCATGCCTACGTAAGTGTTGCGATTAACTACACATAAAGAGCAGTTAGCTTTAATTCAATAAATTTCATACCTGACCTTTATTAAAAACCATATATTCTTTAAATTAAACACCTTTAATGTAGGAACTATAAGGTACTTTATGAATATTAACTCCTTGATTCCCATAAAATTTCAAGAGAGGTTGTTAATATTATTCTAACATAAATCTTAAGTTATTGAATTTTTTATAAAAGCATATACTTTTAAGGAAAGTAGTTATGAGTTTCTATAAAAGCATTTTCAGATACTTTTGAATGTATTATTTATCCTTCCAAATACTTAGTCTATTAGGGAATCAGTGTTACTATTTCTTGGCAAGGAAATTTAATATGATTGTATAAGAACATTTGGGGCATTTTGTTTTAGATCACTTTCTGGGCCTAGACTACTGCAGACTAGGAAAATTCTTTTGTATAAGTGCAGGAGTTAATTGGGCTGGTTGCTGTGGAGCCTGGAAATTCTAAGACCATTGGGCCACAAGTGGGAAGGTCTGTCAGGTTGGGTTGCACCATGGCAAAAGGAATTCACTGTGCAGGAGTGTGTAAAGTGTGTGAATGTGTAAAGAGCTATGTCCCCCACCTGCTTTAATGACTAACACTCACAATAACCTACTATTGTATTAAAATCATTAAACCATTCCTGAGCAGATCCTCATGGCCTAGTCCTCTCCTACAAGCTCCACTACCTCCTGACTCTTTAACACTGGAAATTAAAGTTGATCTTGAAATTTGGAGAGGACCCTCAAAACACTAACATCCATAGATTATTTAAGTATTCAGAAAGACTTGAATAGTCTGCAGGCTTAGAGGAATTATGCTCTGTGATTAATGACTGAGTTGTTCTTTCCCAGCAGATACGAAAGAACACTGACTTCAGGTTCAGAAAACTTGATTTAAATCTTGTCTTACTACTAACACGTTTTGTGTAAATGAGTCTTGATTTGGGAGAAGTATAAACATTCTGTCTTGCTCTTAGTTTTGCTTCAGGCATCAAATGAGTTAATACATAGGCAGCATATAGTTGAATAAAATCATTTTTCATAATGGTGGAAGATTCTGACTTTTTTTTCTTACCAGGGCAGCATTACTGATATGGAACGCTTCTAATTGACACCCTTTTGACAGAGGGCTTGCTCAGCGAAGACACTGAGAAAAAATGTGTATAACATTTTTTATTTCTGAAGAGAAATAAAATTCAGTGCAAAGACTAGACAAAATTATAAAGTAGGTAAATTTGATCTCTATTCCAATAAATCTCAATTTCCATTATTTACTTGATTTGTTCTATGCTTCTAGTCTCCTCTGAAACATCAAGCAATCTCTTTTCTACTTGACCCAATCACCCAGAAAAACGTGTGTATTATGTGTTAGTATATTCACTATGCTAACTGAGACTCTACAAAGATAAACTTTCATATCCAGACACAGGGGAGCCAGTGACTTAGGAAGAATTTCAGGATTAAATAGTTCAGTAGAGGACTAGTTTCTTCGTGTTTTTTTTTTTTTTCTCACTTTGTCCCAAAATGGGTGTGTGTTGGGGGAGAGGGGGAAAGACAAAGTGGAAGAGAGAAAGAGTGACAGAAAGAGAGACAGATAGACATATACAGCCTGTTGATCAGTTAGTAAAACTAAGTCACTTCCTTACAAAGAAAGAATGTAACTTCCTGTAACCCTCCCTTGACATTTGGACTGTGATCTTTGAAAGTGACTTTTTCAAAATTTCTCTCCCTATTTCATCCTAAAGTAGTAAGAAACTGGCAGCTCTGCCTGTCATGGCTTTCAGCTATTGTGGAAATGCTGGAAGAGACAATGTTTGACTCTTAACGTGGTTAGTTTCTCCTAGATATTTCTAGGACCCTTCCTGTGGCTCATCTCCTTTAATGCTGTCTGGTGTCACTTCCTTTAAATTGGAAGGCTGTTCAGAAGAAGGGCAGTGGCTTGACTGTTTTGAGAATTGGTACCATGCTAAGAACCTCCTGTGTCATGCAGACATTCTGTTCTTGACAGTGAGCTTGTGGAATTTCATAGATTGAGAAAGGTTGTTTTATCTCTTGCAGGTATTAAACATGTTTTCCTTAAGTCATGCCTGGACTATATTCAAATTGCATGTTAATTGCCATATCAAAATATGTATGAGTTCTGTGCAAGCGTAGGTGGTTTTACATGCAAGCAAAAAAACTCATACACATTTAAAAAATAAAGTGTGAGTTCTGGGTACCAGGTCTGTGTCTACTGTCCTCGTCCTCATAGCTCATGGAGATGATTCTTCATGAGTAATGCAGGAAGGGAAAGTGTACAAGATGGAGGTAGGTATTCCTCCTGATCTAAACAGACTCCGGGGTGTAATGTTGATTTAAATCAGATTCTATCCTGCCAATTGTCTCTAGAGATCTTCTTGGACTTAAAATAACACTTTTTAAATGTGAATACTTAATTAAGTGAAATAAAATTACACCAAAGCTCTGCATTTTAGTCATTTTGTTCTTCAGCTTTGAAGTATATTTCTTAAATGTTTATGGGAACAAGGGAGATTACAGCTAGTTACTCAGGCAGAAGATGAATCAGGATTTGCTACAAATTAGTCAAGTAATCAAAAACAAATGTAAGGGTGCCAAGGTGGAGTGGAAACTAGTACAGGACTGAGTGGAGTCCATCGTTCTCTAACTTTCGCCCAAAGTGTTCTGAGTCCTGTATGTTTTTCGCTCTTTCGCTTTCCGAGTGATGGGATTCAATTTCAAAATATTAAAATCAGTAATAAAAATGTTCTTCCAGTGCATGGAGGTTAAAAGGCTTCTGCTTACAGTTTTGCAGCCCTGGTTTCAAATGTGCTGACTTTCCTTTGCAATATATACCGCAGCTCAAATGTTTCTCACTAAATCACTATCTTGTTCATGATAAATCGCCGTGATAAAGTGTTTCATCTGGTGGGAAGAAGCGACTATTCACTGTGCTAATGGGCCTAACATCTGTCATTTTCTCTCCCTAAATACTTTGTCACCGCACAGGATATAAACCTTGCAGAGTAGGTCGGTGAAGTATGTTTTCATTTCAAGAAGTCTATCTACAATGTAATTTGGAAGACTGAGATGATTAAACCAGCTTTTTTTCTTCCTAAGCAGTACCAAAGAGTTAAGCAGGCTAAGCATAGAAGTGGCAAGGTCCACACTCCCTGATGAAGTGAGTGTTATTTCCAGGATTTATTCTAAATCAGATTGCAGGGGTGGAGACTGATTCTTATGTGCTCATTCATACACAGTGAAGTAATTCTTCACGGTTGATAAGGACCAAGTATTTTCTATTGACTTGGGAAAAGAGAATTTATAGTGGATTTACAACAGTGTCAGAGGAAATCTGGGTGGTACCCTGTCAATTCAACTAATTGAACACTGAGAGCTATTACATATAGGAAGGAAGTAGATTACAACTGTTGGGAAGACTTGTACTTCACCCGGCATGGTGTACGTACATGATATGTATTCAGTTGTATTTTAATGAGAGAATGTTGGGAAATGAATGATGTAATTGTTTTTATTAAAAGAAGACTAACACAATTTAAAAAATATCTGACAGCAGAATTACAAAAGAGATTATCTTTGTTAACAGAAGACATTCATATTCTCTGTCTCTCTATCTCTGTCTCTCTCTCTCTCTGTCTCTCTTTCATTGTCAAATTAGGTAACCAAAGAGACATGGATAAGAAAGATGTCATGCAAGGAAGAAACTGAAGTACAGAAAATAAATATTATGAAATTAGTGTATGTTTTTTGTATGGAGCCAAGGCTTTGTCATGGCATCTTCTCTTCTCTTTACAACAGACTGCAGGCATATTTAGGACCATTCACCCCTCAGTTCTTTCCTCATCACTTGCTAGAGAGGCCGGTTTCTTTGATGTGTGGTTTGGGCATCTTTGTTGAAATTCAGACGGCTGTATCTGCATAGGTTTATCTCTCGTTCTTCTGTTCTGTTACAGTGGTTGACGTGTTTCTGCACACCAATGTCATGCTGTATTTGTTACTGTTGTTGAATTTGACTCCGAATATTGTGCTGTTTCCAGCAGTGATTCAAATAAAATTCAGCAGAGTTTTTCTAGTTCTCTGAAGAATACCACTGGAATTTTGATGGCAATCTATTAAACCTGGGAATTGTTTTTGTCTTTTTGGTAGGTACTTATTTTAACCATAATAAGTTTGCTTATTAATAAGTATAGGGGAATATGTTAACAGCTAGTGTCTTCTTTTGTATTAATGTATTGATATTTTCATTTTATGTCTTTCACCTTCTTGGTTAGGTTTACTCCTAGGTATTTTCTTTGCATGTAAAGTTATTGTAAATGGGAATTTATATCCTAATTTCATTCTCCACATGATCATTAATGGCATATAGAAAACCTTGTGATTTTTATGAAGATTTTGTGTACTGTTCTTTTGCTGAAAATGTTCATCAGATCTAAAAGTTTCCCCATGGAGCCGTTAGCCCCTTTTAAGTATAGATTTGTACCATCTGCACATAGAGATTATTTGCTTTATTACTTTTCTACTTATAAAGCTTTTATTTATTTCTCCTGCCTTTTACCATGGGTAAGAATTCAAATCCTAAATTGAAAAAGTGGAGAGAGTGGGTGCCCTTGTTCATTCTTGATGTTTGAAGAAATGCTTTTGGCACCCTGCCATTTAGTATTATGCTGGCTACAGGTTTGCTATACCCAGTCTTTATTTTGTTGAGGTGTGTTTATTCTGTATCTGGTTTCTTTGGGGCCTTTATCATGAAGGGTATTTAACCTTATCAAGCTCTTAGACATTGCTTTATGCAATATTGCGGGACTTTGAACCAGGGCCTATATATCTATGTAAATGAACCCCCCAAAATAATCTTAAATATTTTTAGTATAATACACATTAAGGTTTTTAATCTGGGAAATAATTAAAATAAAGCAGAAAAAAACATAAGAATTATGTAAGGACAACTAAGTCTGACAAAATTGAAGCTCATTTAACTTAAATATCCATGTGTGGACATTTTGTTGTTGTTGCTGTGTTTAGCATTCTGTTAGGAAATTCCTATTTAGGCACGATTCTACTCAGTCAATTTAGTTTATGATCCATCTGTATGAGGAATAATGGCCTCCAGTATGAGTGTTTGTCATATATGGACCTGCTGGTCTTGAAATGGGATTGCTGGGTTGGAGAGATGGACACAAGTGAGTCCAGATCTTCAGAACCCACATAAAGTGTGTCTGTAATCTCAGCACACCAACAGTGAGATGGATGGTGGAGAAAGGAGAGGCCTCAGATGCTCACAGGCCAGTTATCTTGGTACATACAATGTTGGGCAATCAAGTGGTCTATCTCAAATAGGTTACAGCGGTAGAAACAAAACCCAAGATTGTTCTTTGACCTCCATGTGTCCACTGTGGCATGCATGTGCCACCTCCACAAAGGGAGATAGATAAATAAATAAGAATAATTCTAATACTGTCATTTCCAGTATGAGATATTTTAAATAATAAAGACCAACTATATCAAATCTGAAAAAATTGACTCAAAAATAAATAACAATAACAAAAAGAATAGTGTTTTTTTAAAAAAACGGGCTTTACATAAAATTTACATCATCACTTATTAATTCACTAAAGAGTAAAGATAAACAGATACAACGACATTGTCTCAATATGGAAGCAGTAATTATTCATTGCATCATTTACTCTTTAAAAAACTAGTTTTATTTACATTTCTAATCTAAGACCTTATTATAAATATGTGTATTTGTATATATATAAATACAATAATAATTTAATAGACATATGACTAACAAAGTTTGTAGGTGACAAATTAATGGAGTTTCAAAATATGGGGTATGATTATGAAGAGATAATCAGAAACTTGCTAAAATTGTATGCAAATCTAAGTGATTTTTAGACCTATATTTTTTCTAAAAAAAGTTTGTTGAGTTGTCATGATATTATCCCAGAAATAGTGACTCATTTTAGCTTAAAAGAGTCATATTAGTCATTAATAACCACAGCCAACTGAAGAATATTTAAATATGTAGGAAAATTTGTTTCCTACATATTTAAATATAGGAAGCACACATATATTATTATATTTGAATAAATTTTCAATGCATTGGATTTATTAGAAAATAAAGTAAATAAGGCATCAGCGAATGATATAGTTTGCAAAAGTATATACTTGTGTCAGCTGACTGGAATATACCAAATAGCCTGTGTGACAATGCAGGGCTGAACTGACGTTGTCAGGAATTCATAAGGTGGGACCTCACTCCCTCCTTTCCATTTAGTCATCAAAAATACATGATAGACAGTAAGAAACAGAAACAGATGAAATGAATCTCCACGTGGGCTCTGCCACACATCTTCTCTGTGTGTTGTAAGGCCGGAAGCCATTCCCCTGAGTAGAACCGACGTCCCCAGGATCTGTGAACTAGTCTCCATTCCATGAACTGAGAACACAAGGAGAAGCAGTCCTAGGGCAGGACCTGTACTGCAGTGTGAGGACATTGTCCCTCTTCATCCTCTGCTCCTTCACCTCCCAATCCTGTTCCTCGCTCACTTTCTCTCCTCTCCTTCCTCCTTTCCTTAAGAGCTTCAGTGGACTCAGATGCTATCAGCATGATAATTTATCATCATTTAATATTCCAAAAAGTAAATACCACCATATATAGATAAGCTCTTGATGTTCTGAATTAAAGTCAAAATCACAATTTATTGAAACAAGAGTTCACCCAGAAATCTGTTTTCAAGTTACCTGAGAAAATTTACTTCAAATCAAAAACAGTCTTTTCTCAGTCTATATGCTAGTAACATATCAGTTACACAGTGATTCTTGCTGTTAGTCAGGCAAATAAAAAAGATCTACAAGTTGTCGTGAACTTTCTATTAAAATTGAACTCAACTGGAAAAAGTAAATTAAGTTCCACTGTGCCTTGTTGTACTCTTTCCACTGTGAAATTTTTTTTTTGCCAGGAAATCAGTAGGAAAAATTTTCAAGAGTTAACATTTAAAATCCTTTGATGCATCAGTGATACACTGTCTGTATCACTGCATTACAAGTTTTGTGAGCTCCAAGAAACTGATACATTACAGTGTTAAGTAACAAGATAATTCAAGAATACAGGTGAGAGCTATAGATCATTTTTCTAAAATACATATCTGCACAGTATCTTAATTAAATTTCAAATGTTTACACATTTCTTTTCTTTCTGGTGTTTTCAAGACAGGGTCTTCCTTTAGCCCCAGCTGGTCTGGAACTGCTAGGTAAGCCAGGATGACCATTTTCTCACAGATATCTGCCTGACTCTGCCTCCTGAATGCTGGGATTAAAGGCTTGGTTCACCACAACCAGCTCCACAAATTTTTATGTTTTTGAATCAAAGAACTACTATGAAATATCTAAAAGTAATCAGCCTTAAAAGCATGAGTGCATTGTTATTTCATGACTTAACTGAGTTTCAAATAGAGTATACATATGATTAAAACTGATTCTAATCAATTCTAGATATTTCTGGATTCAGTATGATTAACTTATTATTTTTTGAACTCAGAGAAAAATTACTACTTTTAAACATCATCATAATGTAGTTCTAAGCTCTGATACTGTTTTTAAATGTTATTAATATTTTCCATGTGAAATTACTAATACTAAAAACTGAAGTGTATAATACTTTGCCCAAGATATTTAATAAGGTATAAACAAATAATTTTCTTTTATAAAGTAGTATGTTTTAATCTCTGCATATTTTAAGTACACCTTTGTTTTATGGAAATTTTATTTTCAATAGGATTCAACATGTTCCATGGTCAAGAATGATTTTTATTTATGAGACAGTTTTTCATGTGAATCCTGAGGCTCTCTTAGTCTCATACAATTAAGAAAAAATGAACACCAGCCCCAGTTGTGGATCTTATGTTTTTATTCATGACATAGCATACAACTCCAATTAGCAGTAGTTTCCTTCTTTGTAAAAGGGGGATCTTAATGTCTGCCCAGTCCCTAGGAGCATTATTGACGAGAAAGTTATTTGAGGATTATTTGAACTAGTGAGTAGGAAATGATATTAAACTCATAAAGTTTTCTATTAATATCATAGTCTTAGTAATTGCATTTACTTTTGGCATTGGTATGACCAAAACAGCTCTGCCAGATAGGAGTTAACCCTTCAGCACCGATGCCTGAAGTAGGCAATTACACACTCATTTCATTGCAGCCATTGCATTAGTTACTTTTCTGTTGCTGTGTTGAAAACATCATGACCACAGTTACATAAGAATGTTTTATTTGGTTTGTTTCCAGAGGAAGAGTCTGTAAGGGCAGGGGACATGGTGGGAGGGCGTGGCCGGGGCAGACAGCTGAGTCATCTCATCTTACAAGAGGCAAAGGTTAAGAACTCCTGAAGCCAGTCCCCAGTAGCCTGCTTCCTCTGGGATGGCAATGCCTCGGAAGGGTTCCAGGGTCCTCACCAAACAGCACCAGGAGCTGGGGACCAAGTGTACAAATACTTGGAGTCTTTGGGGGACACACATTCAAGTCACCAGAGCAATCAATGTTAATTTCAGATTTTGACAATAAGCACAAAATTTCTATTCTATACTGAAATTTGGAGGCTCAAAAATCCATTCTATAATTTCCACAGATCAAGATAACAACTACAGAATTTGCCAAATAATCTGCTCTTGAAATTCTTGACTTCAATGCATGTTCAACCTTTTGATTATTTGACTTTCACACTAATGAATTACTTTTGTGTTGTCAGTAGAATTACATTATGATTCAATTTCCTGATAAATCTAGACATTTAATCTGTGTTATGGAAAGTTGCTTTACTACTAATCATGCATTAAAACTAGATGAAAATATATGTTCCTGGACTGGCTCGACAGTTAAAAGCACTGGCTGCTTTTGCAGAGGACCTGGGTTCAATTCCCAGCTTACATATGGCAGCTAACAACTGTCAGTAACTCCAGGTACAGGGGATCCAACGCCCTCTTCTGACCTCTGCAGGAACTGCATGACACAAGTGCTCTTACTTCCATGCAGGCGATACACTCATACACATAGAATAAAAATAACAAATTAATTTTTTTAAAAGCTCACTGACCTGCGTGCCTTCTTCATTCTCACCATCTCCTTCTGGAGCTGCTGTGTATGCTGTGCTTATTTTTATTGCTTTGAAAAACTGACTAAGAATCACCTAGTTTTTTTTATTCCTGATGTTTTTATACCACATCCAATGGCAAGTGTCCAGTATCAAGTATTTTTAATAAAATATTATAAAAACGAAAATATACATTTGAAATTGGCCAAATATAACCACTACTGCAGTTAATCCATCCATTATGTACAAATAGAACTTGACTACCCCATGATTTACAAATGAACCATCAATTTAGCCCAAATAGTATGAAATACTGTCACCACATTTTAGAGTGTGCTAATGATTTGTCAAAAAATTCATTGTGCACACTATATTTGGCATGAAATCTGATCTCCAATAAACTGATGAAACAGAATGCGTGTGTGGTTCTGAGGGAATCTTATTTAAAATACTGTTTCAAATGGCTTAAATATTTAGAAGATTGTAGAGCTATTTTTTATTTTATTTATTTAGTTTTAGTTTATGAATGTGAGTGTTTGGCCTGCATGCATGTAAGTGAACCCATGTTGTGTATATTTTCAGTGGTCAGAAGAGAGAGTCAGATCCTCTCGAACTGGAGTTATGGACAGTTTTCATCTGCCATATGGATGTTGGGAACTGAACCTGGGTTCTCTGCCATGTGGCCAGTGTTCCTCAAGCCCTGAGTCATCTCTCCAGCTCTGTAATATCTGTTTTTGTCAATGTGACACAATCTAGAATCACCTGGGTAGGTTATCTACATTGGGTTGGCCTGTGGTCATGTTTGTGGGGATTCTTGTGAAATGATGTCAGTGCCCAGCCCGATATGGTCAGCACTGTCCTCTAGGAATGGGGTTTCAAACTGCATAAAAGTGGAGGGATCAAGCTTAGCACAAGCAAGTGATCAGGCAAGCAGGGAAGTGTGCACGAATTCATTCACCCTCTGCTCTTGTCTACAGACGTGATGCTACCAGCTCTCTCAAGCCCCTGCTGCTGTGACTTTTCTGTAGTGATGGGCTGTAATCTGGGATTATAAGCTAAAATAAGCCATTCCCTCCTAAGTGGCGTTTGTGAGGAGTTTTGTCATAGCAACATATATGAAATTAGACTAGAGATAAACTGTGATCTAAGGCATGACTCATTTTATCCAGGACCCAGTGGTGTCTTGTATAACTTAATTTCTTAGAAGTTTTGCTTAAATCTTCCTAATTCCATACCTATTATTCCATTATGTCAGCATTAGGTGGAATTCTCAAGAAAATGCTTGCCGAGGCAGGGCGACATGAGCCAGAGATGGTGCAGGCTTTGGATCCTGCTTGCATTAAGTCTCATAATGGAGCCATCTCTTCTAAAAGGCTGAACAGATTTTTCTAATATTTCACTGAAAGGATAGGCAGCCTCAGAGCAAGTGGAAGGATGTTAGGAGAATTATAGCCCTGTTCCTGTGGTTATTCCAATGACTGAAAATTTGTGCTGTCCGTTTCAGAGGACTCACATTTGTTGTTTCTTTGCTGCAAGATTTGTTGTGATAGTGTGGAGAAGGATACATCTTAATCAATAATTGTTTGTGTCCGTGGGAAAGCAAATAACTAGAATTGCCAAATGAATCTTTATCACATTTGAATCATAAATTATTTATTCTTGAATAGAATTTGTCTTCTGTTGTCAAAATACATGTCATGTCACCACAAGAAATTCTTAATCTTTGATTTGCTTTCACAATCTCCCTTTCATAACAGGAACCTCATCTTTAAAAGATTTTTGATTGTGAATTTAAAAAGCTCAATAATGTTTTAAAAGAAAATATAGGACAGTAATTTCTTAAATGTGAAACTCTTGTGGAAACAAGTATTCAGAAAGGAGCCATGGTAATCAGTTGCCAATATTTCATAAGCAAAGGATGGGATCTGTTAAGACTGATCCAGATGTTCTGTATGAAACACACAATGATCCAATAAAAAAAAAGTTTTTTTAAAAGGAGCCACAGCTTGGTTTTGAGAGCCTACTCATTCCCATGGAAGCTTTGCTCAGAGTCACAGCAATCTCCCAGTGCGTAGAAAGTGCAGCCACTGGTTCTTGGGAGAGTTTTCAGGCAATCTCAACATGAAGGTAAAGTCCCCAAACCACCTTTGTAAACCGTTCAAACATGTGCGCACACATACAAGTTAAATTTAAAAAATGCTTAGTACTGTCAAAAGATATGTTAGGAAAAGGCATTATTATGTAAAAGAGCATGACAAAATTATGAGAAATAGCAAGGATGGATTATATAGAGAATGTATTTATCAAAGCCGGTGGCTAGAAAGAGGCATATGGCAGAATTTACTGTATTATAATAATAACATGCACTTATATATTGAAGTGTCTTCTTACCAAGGTCTCAAACATTGTGGACAAAAAGTTCCTTCCTTCCTTCCTTCCTTCCTTCCTTCCTTCCTTCCTTCCTTCCTTCCTTCCTTCCTTCCTTCCTTCCTTCCTTCCTTCCTTCCTTCCTTCCTTCCTTCCTTCCTTCTTCCTTCCTTCCTTCCTTCCTTCCTTCCTTTGCCTATTTCAAATACTTGAACCATGCTAAAACTATACTTAAAAGTAATGGCTGAGCTATAAACTAAACTCATGTGAGCGCAAGGAAATTTGTTTTCCTAGAACTCAGTCTTACACACTTTTGCGTGTGTTGTTTTCAGTTTCTTTTCCGGGAATGGAGCATGTGTAGCTCTCCACGTGTGACTGGCCTGTTTACTGAGCAGACTCGCTCTTGACTTGGCGTCTTCCCCTGGTTACGTGGGTTGAATTTTGTGTTTCTTTTTACTTACTCCCCACTCTACCATCTAAGGTGTGAATTAATTTATTAGATAGAAAATAACAAACGTGTACAACCAAGGGAAATTTTAAGCTTAGGCTAAAACGTGACTCTTGTAGCATGTGATCTCTTAAAGTGCTTTATTTAAGTTGAGATATTGAAGAACTCACACTGAAGGGCGTCTGGGGACACAGACTTGACTCCACAGGCCCTACCACATATGACAGAATGAATGAGATCCCATGGGTGGACTGCCGGGAGTGAAGATAGAGGAGGAATCTAAATTCAGATTTATTGTATGAAGTGGACAAAAATTCAATAAGAATATACACATTGAATAAGAAAATAAAAACTGAAAAAAGATATTGAAGAATTATATAGTCAAAATGGTGATATCCGTGCAGGGGAGATCCCAGGTTCGTGAAGTAGATTTTTTAAATTGAATGAGCACCTGCATTTTGCTGTGTGCTACACTTTCAGTTGTTAATTTGGATTGGGACACGATTTTCCAGAGGAGATATAGCTGCATCTACAGGGTTCCTAAGAAGAGTAGCGAGTGTCTGCAAACACGGAAGGTTCTCCACCAGGACAAGCCACTCATGCTTGGCATATGATACCTCGAATTGGAAGCTATTCTCACCATGCTGGCATGTGAGATTTTAGAGATATTTCTATGATGATCTCACTAATATATCCTCATGCTAGAGGAATATTCAGCATCTACATTAATAATATTAAGTTATAAATGCAGCATTCCCATGCTGTACATTATGTGCAATGCAGATCCAAAAGAATGCAAATAGATAAAATTAATATTTTAAAAGTAATAAATAAGAGAGTAGGAAATTTAAGTAGTAAATCATGAAATGGAAGCACTACTTTGCCAAACTTAGCCAGTTAAGTTTGAATTCCATTCAGGCACCTAACACTCTTGTTTACCCTTAAAACTCCAGTCTATATTATATTCTTAAGTATTCTTAATGTCTCACTGCATGCAGGTAAAAATATGCAATTCTTCATTTTAGAGTATTTTATTAGATTTCAAACAAAGTACATATTATGGATTTATTTTCAAACATGTAGGAGATCTCCATCTGTTATTTTCATTGTAGGATCTGCCAGCATAGTGGCTTCACATTAGTCTAGTTTCTATTACCATGCCTTTTGTTGCAGTGCGTTTCTATTTTAAATGGCTGATCAAAATTAATGTGGTTCCTCTACCCGATGGCACTTATTTTGGTTATAGGATTAGAAATGTAAATTTGCAATAAAAGAAGAAAATAGGAGCCTGGTTTTAATGAATATTTTACACATGACTAATTAACAGAATCCCCTACAGGAATTTGGAAGTAATAAGGAATTGACTGAAAATAAATTAAAAATTAATAAAGGAGTCTCCAAACAACTTTGTTTATGAACATTTAACAGTTGCTTTTTTAGTTATGAATATTTCAAGCTGCTTTGTAATTCTGCACGGATTATTCTTGTAGTGTTCATAGTGTTAGAGGTGATTAGACAGAAAGGGAGTAGTAGCACACAGAACAAAATGCCTAAAATGATAAAAATCAGCCTTGGGAAAACTCGCTAATGTAAAAATAATGGCTTGATATTCATGCTTTTTGTCTAACAAGGTATTCAAAACAACCTGCTTCCATATATGTATGGAAAGTCCCTGGACGGAATTAAGAACAGTCAGCTACATCAACTCTAGGAACAAATGTGGATTTCTTTTACCGAAAATACTTTGGACTGGAAAAAAATGTTGCTGTTTGTGAAATATGCCAAAAATTAGTTTAAATGAAAGATGTTTCATGCTGGCATGTAAACTGATGAGAACTTCACCCCACAGGGCTATTATTATGGATCATCTTTCTTTATGTATATTTGACCTTAATTTATTCAAGTAGTTGAATATTTATGGGTGACTTTCTCTCAGTGTTTGCAAAATAAAAGCAGAATTTGAAGGACTTTGGTAGCCATATGTCAAGAGATTAAAAAAAGTGACCTCCATTTCTTTTCAAAATTAAAATGGAAGAATCCAGATTGAGTGGCAATTATTTCTTCTCCTTACCTCCTCTGAATGAAAAACAACACCTAGTGATGTCAACTGTTGTCTGCAGATAAAAGGCGAAATATTTTGGAAAAATGTGTTGCATCAAGAAAAAAATCAAAATTCAGTATTCGGAGAAACAAAATGTGTTATCTTGATTCCTGTTCAGAATGAAACTTAAAAATGGTTGTTTATATATTCATGAGTGATGAATAGGTATTGATATTTACTCCAAAGGAAGCAATTTGAAAGTTATCTCTAGGGTAGATCATATTTTTTATATAAAATTAAGACCACATTTCTTAGCATCCAGATATAGTAGAAAAATTTCTTTAAAAATAGTGGCCACATGAATTTTTGCCACCATTAACTCATTTAAAATAGAATGAAAAGCAACTTCTCAAAGACAGATGTATCAATATTCTTAGAGCTTCTTCCCAATCTAAAATGCCCCACAAAATGAGTGCTCTTAGAGCACCAAAATTCCTTTAGCAAGAAAAAACTAAACAAAAACAAATGAAAAACACCAGTTCTGCCGTATTCCACAAGTTTTAACGTCGAATTGAGTCTTGCCGCCTCAGTCTCCTCACTACCATCAGTTTGACTCTGGATCCACCCGTGAGACATGTTCTGTTTCTTTTCAACAGAACAGTCACCGCCTAAAAAATAGCGCAGAAAGAACGGGCTATCAAAGTAAGTTAGCCGTGTGTGCTGTGTTTCTTACTGTAGTTTGGATCTTTCACTGCAGGTCTGATGTTTTCTGAAAGACAAGGAAGCAGGCAGACCAAGCTCAGCAAGATGGGATGCTCAGGGCAATAGCTTGCATTTGGCTGGAATGACTAAAAGAGCAGAAAGAAAAAACTAACAGAAAAAGGCGATAGGAGACTGGGAGAAAAGAAAGAGGAACATACTTAAATCTCCTAAAGTTAACTGAATAATTAGGCTCTGCTCTTTGTTCCTTTAGCCAGAACAGAAATCCCGCCCCCCTCTTTATCTCTCTCTCCCCCCATCCTTCCCTCCCTCCCATTTAAAAATATTTATTTACATATTCTGCAAATCTAGGAAGATGCAATTTTTAATTCTTCAGATTTATTTTCATTTTAATCATGTATATTCATGTGTGACTGGGTTGGGGAACGGAGTGGGGCACGCGAATGAAGTTGCCTGCAGAGGCTAGAGGAGTGCATGAATCCTCTGGAGCTGAAGTTGTGGTCTATAGTAAGTCATCAGAGATGGGTGCTGGGAACCTAACTCTGGTCCTCAGCAAGAGCGGTGTGTACTCTTTACTGACGAGACATTTCTCCAGCCCTGAGAGATATAATTAAAAAATAATACAGAAACTTTGTGTACTAGAACTAGCAGGTGATGACTGTGGGCCCGGTGTTTTTACTTCAAACACAACACCCATGCAACCCAGTCAGACAAGGGTCCAGAACTGTGCGAGGGGAATGGGTGGCTACGGGGCTAGTCTGAGAACTATCGGAAACTATGACTGGGTGAGGGAGAGTAGACCTTCCTTAAAATCTCTAGATAGACTGATAGACCCCGGTGCAAGAATTTACGCGGGAGGACATCTGGGTATAATGCTTGACTGATTTTGAACTTAACATACGCGACTGAGTGGATGAAGCTGGGGAGGAGAAGGGGAGTTGTGGAGGCGTGGGTAGGGGAGGGCTTCTAAGTTGATCAAGAACTGTAGTATGAACGGTGCAAAAGCTCAATAAAAATACTTTTTAAAAATTCCTCTCCTTGGGCCAGGTGTTGTGGAGCATGCCTTTAATCTCAACGGAGGAGGCAGAGGCTGGCAGATCTGTGTGAGAGCAAGGCCAGCTTGGTCTACATAGCAAGTTCCAGATGAGTTACAGTTACAGGAAGAAGCTGTCTCAAAATGTCCAATTTTTTTTTCCTAGGCTCTTTAAAAAAAAGTCAGTCATTTTATTTCATTTTTGATCTCTCCTACAAAATTTCAAGGCCTAACAGTCTAAGTAACACATCAATAAAGTTTATTAATTTATATCAGTGTCAAATAAACACTTGAGAATAGTAACTGTCACTAGCTCCAGAAATAAGATAAGAAATTAATTTTAATTTAAAAAGCTGTAATACAAATAAATACCATTTCTGTAAAGGTTTTGAAAGTGGAAGCAAAACTCTCAATCTCATCAGTACATGTGTAGAGTCATCTAAAGAAGAAAAATGCAGCACCCTAGAATTGTTGTTTTATATGTGATTGCTCTGAGTTTCATGTGATCTCATTTTAGAAAACTTATGAAAGCGAGTCAGTGAGTGAGTGGAGGGCAGCAGGTTACAGTGATTTGCCCCTCAGGTCACACACACACACACACACACACACACATACACACACACACACGATGGATATATATCCATCTACTTCTGCCTTTCATGTGCCATGATTAAAAGTGTGGGTCACTAAGCCTGGCACATTTTAAATTTCTTTTAAGAGCAAATGAATAACTCTGGTTCTAGAATGGGTAGACATCTATAAATATTCTGTGGTTGTAAACATCATTTAACTCTTTGGAGAGTTAATGTAATGGCAAAATGTTTTTCCTAGGTTATTTAAATGGTATTCCTGTGCCCTTAAAGTACTAATATTTTCCCCTGCTATTTTGGACAGGCACTCTGCTGAAAGAATGGTATAGGCACAAAGTATCAGGAAACTTGGGATGGAGTTTCAGTGCTACTTGTAAAAGCTGATTTTGTGATTCTGTGTCCCTCAAACTAAGTCATAGCTTCTGGTTGCCCAGTTTTGTCTCTGGGAATGCTATTGCCTTGATGTTTAAAGCCATATCCTTCCATAATGATGGTGCATTAATGGGGTACAAGAAAAGGGGCTCAACCTTTTTGTTTGCTATTTCTCTAAAAATTCTAATAGGTTTAGAAACTACTATATAATTCCTTGTAAATCAATGGGAATCATCCTGTTTTTATATTTTGTAAATTGTTTTCCCAAATGTTGACAATTGAATAAAACATTTGGCAGTTCATTCAGGACTCTGAAAAGAAGCCAGGCATATAATGACTTCTCATTTGCCTACAAAGCCAAAGGCCAGAGGATACAAAAGCAACCGTTTCCTAGAAAGTCCACTTTTATAAATGGTGGAATTTGTTGGTAGAAGCTAAAAGTCCAGACATTTCCTATCAGCCTACGTTGCTTACATTTTAAAATAACTGCTAACTCTTTCCAGCTAGACTTGTGGAAGCTATTTGAATGCATTCCAAATAAGTTGTTGATATGTTTGCTATACTGAGCAGGTATTTATGTAATAATTTTATTTTTAGTAAACAAATAACATATCCTTATAACTCACATTTAGTAGGCTGCCATTTATGAAATGTTGCATTTTGGAAATTAAGTTATAAGAATTTGCAATGCCACTAATAACAGCCCTGAATTAATTTGAACATCATACAGTTTGATAAAACAAATGGCTTTCTTTGTATCTAAAAGATTTGTTAGCACACAGTATGTATTCAAAATTTATAGTTTCCTGTATTTCTGTATAAGAATGATGTAGTAGTAATTAGCCTGATGGTAAAGAATATTTGCAACTTCAATTTTCAGAAGTCTTTAAAATCAAACAACGTATTGATAGAATAGCATGCTTCATTTTTTGAGCAAAATATTTTGCAATCATTGACACAATTAAAATAGTGAAGATGTTTTCTGGGAATGTTTATTTAATAAGTTTTATTAAATAAGTTGAAGTTGAGATTTAATTGAATTTTAATAAGGTCATTATATTTCACTAATAATATTTGTGTAAAGCGTATATCTTGGTCTAGGGGATGGTAAATTGTGAGTAAAATAGAAGCAGCTCAGCTTTGTCCAGCTCACTGTAAACAGAGAGGATAAGAGATAAGTGCTAAGCAGACAAAAAGAGTTGATAAGTAAAGGCAGTGATGGACATACGTCAATGATATTTAGTTGCATATCCAATAGCTATCTGTATTGATAACAAAATTTCACTTTTCAAAGTAGCAAAACTTGTATTTCTTTAAAAAAATTCTTTCCCTTCCTTCCTTCCTTCCTTCCTTCCTTCCTTCCTTTCTTTCTTTCTTTCTTTCTTTCTTTCTTTCTTTCTTTTTTTCTTTCTTTCTTCTTTCTTATGTATATGTGTGTGGATCACTGTTTGCAATCGGTTGAGTCTCTGGTTCTAGAATGTGCATCCTGGGGATCTAACTCATGTCCTTAGACTTAGCAGCAAGTACTTTTATTTCCGGAGTCATCTCACCAGCTCTGCATTTGAAGTTTTAAGTGTCCCCTGGAGCTAAGAATGGCTTTGTGACAGAACTGTTAATAATGAAAAGACTTCAAAATTTTGAGTTTTGTTTTACTTATAATGTTGTATGTGCTTGGGGATGTGAAATTGGCATAGATGCTGGAGTAGCCTCAGTCTGATCATGTGAAAATAATAAAAGCCCTGAGAAAACCTTACTGTGAACATGAACTACATGTTACAATTTGATAGGAAAACTCAAGTACTAACTTAGGTAAGCCACATTCCAGGAGTGGCTTTTCTGAAAGCAAACTATGTTTGTGCAAACAAATCATATCTACAGTGCAGCCTCTACACCTTAGACTCACACAATATAGAACAAGGGGTAAAGAAGCCACTAATGAATCTCTCAACTCTCATTAATGAAGCTTCCACATGCAATAAATGGCCAGTAACACAAAATGTCACAAATGGCTATATCATGGAGTCTAGGAATCCGCAGAGTGTGCGTTCCTTGGCAGGACTCACGTTAAGTTTCACTCACCCAGGACTCAGGGACCATTGTGGGAGATGGGGCAGAATGATTATAAGAGCCAGTGAGGAGGCGGGTGACCATATGGAAATAGAACCCTACAAGGTTCTGGGACCCTGCTCAAATGAACCTACAGCAATGGTTTCGGCATGATCAGGACCAATGCAAACTTAAGCAAATAGCCACCCAACGTGGAGCTGGAGAAATCTTTGCTTAAGAAATATTGACAGCTGATTACTGTTAGATGAGGGTGAGCTAGTCTTCTAAAGTGAGGGACTCTGGGTAGGCTGACTAGTCCTCAGTGGATGAATCTACACTGAGGTGATTTGGGGTCACTAATTTGATACAATAGACCTTAACACAGATGACAGAATGTATGGATTTTTACTGGGGGGCTGTTGGGTCAGGGGTTATAATGATGATTAAGAATGATTGAGATGTTCTGTATGAAACATATAATGATTCAATAAAAATTAAAAGATTTTTTAAAAATGCCAACAAACATGTCTAAAATTTAAAAGTGCTATGTGAAATTTCAAAAGCACATCCAAATCCAAACTGAATCTAGGAGCTCTAATAATAGTCATCATTCATGAAATACATGTGAACATGTTTAAGGTATGCTTATCACATTCCTGTGGCTTTGTTCCCAGTAAGTGGGTCCATGTTCTTTACCTTCAAAGAAGTATAAATCTATAGAAACACAGTCATAGGGTGGGGAAAACAGCTGAACTTGATGTTAGAAATTCTTGATCTCCAATGAAGATGTAACCAGTTAAGTTTTATGGATAACAGTAATGACCATGTTCTCAATGAAATTTTAGAAGCATCAGAGGAAACTTAGTCACTGATGACATCTGAATTTGGAAGCAAAGCATTGCATGCATAACATTAACATTTGAAAGACCGAGTTCAGAAAAATCCCATAATCATTCTTTTCTTATAATTATTAGCTATTACATAAGTTTAAATAAATGTTTTTGGAAAATTTAGATATATTATAATTTTGCTTTTAATGAGAAGGTTACCCTTTTCCATTTCACAAAGTAAAGCTGTTAAATGCCTTTTAAAAATGATTTATAAACACACTTTTAAAAAGTACAGTTGTACAATAAATTATTACTACTCAAAGCCTTTAATTAAAGCCTAAAATATGTAACTGCTAAAGAAAGGAAAATTCCCTGAGCCTTAATAACCAAAGCTGTCTGTTAAAGAGTTCTGAAGCAACTATGCTTTTGAAGATAAGGCTGAGAACAAGTTCAGTCCAGCATCTGTTTTTATTCTACTCAGAATTTGAATCTTGCTTTCATGAATATTTTTTCTATTTCTTGTTTGAGAAAGCAGTAAGGATGTTTCTGACTAAACAAGGGAACCTTCTGCAAAAACTCTGAAAACTTAAAAGTGTTCAATTAAAAACTTGCTGTTCTTCCAGAGGACCAGAGTTCGGTTCCCAGCATACAAGTCCAGAAGTTCATAACTGCATGCCACTCCTGCTCCAGGGCACTGACAATCTCTTTTGGTTCTGACAAATAAAATAAATAAATCAAATTCAAGACATAGAATTCTGCCTCAGGAATCTTGACAGTAGCTTCAAAATCACATGGATCTTAAGAGATTTATCTTTGGGGATATTTTGAACTGTGGGGAAGGAAACTGCTTCTGTACTATGGATCCACTGAGTGTAGTGTAACCAGAAGTATTCATGGGACTTAGTATTACAGGACCCTGCAGGGAGGAGACGAGCAGCTGGGGAGCAGTTTCCTTTGCAGATGCTTCCATGTTGGTAGCAGGCGCCCATGGTGAAACCCGTGTCTGTTTTACAAATAACAAGGCCATTGCCATTCCAGCTGTGCACACTCAAGCTACACATCATAGTGGAGGGTGGCAATGCCAAGTGCCCCAGAACCAACACACAGCTCTTGCTGGATCACAACTCATTCCTGAGCATCAGGTCATTCTGCTGTCAACTTAAAGCCAGGGTTCTTCTGACACACTGAGCCAGCAGCCTACCAGGGAGACAAGCAAGAGCCTTTTATTTCAACTCTGCTTAAATTTCTGCCTTCACTTTCATACTTATTGCATGTGGTTTCTGAATATTTGAATATTCAGATATCCTCAGTCATCTCTAGTCTCATCCCTAGGCAATTTGTAAAGGCTTAAGGTCTCAGGATAGATTTTCTTCACTGCATACAGCTATGGAAATGTGGACCATGCCCTTTCAATGAATCCAGCCAGAAATAACCAAGTAGTATATAACTATTAGGATATGAATTTTGGATGATTATTCTGAATTATCTGTTAACTATTCTCCCTTTTCCCAGCAGGCATGTGAAATAGTTTGGGTGTTGCTTTTATTATAAACTTGAAAATTTACCATAATGCAAGCCTTGTTTTCATCTTTAAGTCCCTTACGAACATTTTTGTTTAAAAAAGCATATTCAGTCCATACTCAAAAGTGCAAATATTTTAGATCTATTATTAAGAATTTACGGTGATTTTTTTTCCAGAAGATCCCAAAAAGTGAGGTGTTAGGAACCTGGACAGGTTCATCAGCAAAAATCTTATACACAAGTAGTCTTAATCTGAAAAGGCTGTAAGCTATGCTGATGTTTGTGTTCATTTTCATAAATGCATTAAAATGAGACACATTTATAGAGGTGATGATGGTTTTAAAGGTCATGAATACTGTTAATTCCATATTCTGTTGTTTCTTGAAACTGAATTTACCAAAATTCTTTTTGAATTTATTATGTTAGCTTTATCCGTGTGCTCATAGGTGCACTTATCAATGGATGCTATTAAAGGTATCCAAGAAGGCAATTCAATCATCTAATGTTGGCTTATCTTGAGATTAATTTGTACACATCTAAAGAATATGGGTGTAAGGAATTACTGAAGATAACAAAATGAAAATTAATAGCTTTTGCTCTCTCTATTATATGGTTGAGGTTAAAGCAGAAAGTAGAGAACAATAAAACCCCGAGAGGGATTGGACTTGAGGGATTGTACTGGGGTTCAATGACATCACTGGAAGTCACTTTTCAGTGAAATTTTTATTGGCGTCTATCTATTATACATTTATATGCATTTCATAGAAAATTTCTTCCAAGTATGTCAGGTACATTTTCCATACCAATTCACTGTTCTCCCCTTTAGACCTCTTATCCTTCTCCTCCTTCCACCTTAAGTAATTTGATCACAAGAAATCTGAGAGCCTAAAAATATACAAGTAAACAAAAGCAAAATAATCAACTTTTGAGACAGGGTCTCACTATGTAGTTCTTCCTGGCTTGGAACTCCTAATATAGACCAAATTAAGAAAGATATCTGCCTGCCTCTGCTTCCAAGAGTGTGCTAAGCCTGAAGTTATGCACCACCATACCTGGCTAAAATAAGCTTGCTTCAAGTAGTTATTCATGATTCTACCTACCTAGCAAGTAATGATGCATAATATTCTAAAATGTAATTTTCAGATTCCAAGATCAGTCATCTATATATCAATTACCCATCTATCTATCTATCTATCTATCTATCTATCTATCTATCTATCTATCTAAATTTGCCTCTCATATCCAGCCTATGAACAATTTAGCTTTAGCTTTGATTGCTCTGATCTTATAGTTGAGAGTATTGTGATCCAGAAGAATGAAGTGACAGTCCAATCATCAGTCAGTTCTAGTCAACTCACTTATGGGACTTGGGTTAGTTGTTTCTTTTCAGACACCGAATTAGGAATCTAATGTATAGGACTTTGCAATTATCCAAGCTAATATGAAGAGAACTTGAGCAAAGAAGGTTTTGCAGAAAATAAGGAACAGTGTAGAGTTAAGATGATGTGCTTCTGTGACTGATTGGGCAAGAGAGTGCAATTAAAGTTACAAATGAGTCTGATATTTTGAGCTATTTACTCTGATAATAAGAATGTGGAGAATGAGGCTTTTAAGAATTAAGTTAGACTTTCGAAGGAGTTGCAAAGTAGAATGTTTCTGTGCAGATCCCTTCACTGGTCCTACTCTAACAGCTCTCACACAAGATTGTATCTAAAAATACTGTGTCAACAGGACTGAAAGTACAGAATAATTCTTAGAATTGTAGAACTATTATGATTTCAAAAATCTGAATGGAGAAGACTCATATGCATTGGGAGAATTCTGCCTGCCTAGTTTGTGTTATAAATGACAGATTTTATTGTATTTAACCACCAAAGAAACAACAGGTACATATTGTTCACTGTGAAATCTGTGTGTATCACAGATTAAGAAACTGAGTCACACTGATATATGTTCTCAGAACAGCTACATTTTCAGAATGCATTTTATGGTTAGATTTTGATTTTGTCAATAATTCACTGAGAATTCAGTGTAAATAGATATTCTACTCTATATTATATAAAATGAATATCTAAAGCAGATATAGTATTTGTACATTTTAATAATATATGTGAACACTCTTAAATTTAAATACATTAACATATAAGAATATGTGTACACTTCTTCCTCTCCCCACTTACCATCCCACTCTCTTGCACAAATTCCTTGAACTGTGTCATGTGATTTCTGAGAATAGGTTCATATTTGGTGTCTCTAGCAGACAGACACATCTTTGGAGATTCGTTTGAGCCTCCCTTAATATAGGAGAATAACTAGGTTGGAATATTGTCTTTGCAGTTCTAAAAAAGCAGGAAATACCTGAAATCATTTTTGAAGCCTTTAAAGTTTTTATCTCAAAACCAACAATTTGAAGTCTTAAAAAACAGCTTTGGGGAGTGAGTGTTGTTTTGGTTCCTGTATCAGCATACATTAGGAAGGTTTTATTGTAAATCTTTTGTTATGAAACTGAAACAATACCATAGCTCTCAGTCAGATCTTTTTGGGTCTGGGGTTTTTCTCAAACCTATATTGGAAAAGGAATGAAATATCGAGTACTGAAAAAATAAGAAGGTAAAGAAAAGAAAAAGAAAAAAGTCTCAGGCAATTGTAGGTTCCCTAGCTCATAGCCAGCTTGAATTTTGTAATTGTTCTAATGAAATCTAATAGACATTGAAACATGCAAAAAATGAAAAATTTAAGTGTGATTATGAAATACAGCACAATCATAAACCCTGGAAAATAGAATAATGGATAAGAAAAAGAAAGGTTCCTACAAACACAGTCTTTAAAAATTAATACATGCAGGCTGTGGAGATGGCTCAGTGGGTGAGAATGTCTGCTGTGTGAACATGAATACCTGAATTCAAATATTCACCACCCACTTAAAAAGCCCGATGTGGTCAAAAGTGCCTGAAGCCCAAATCTGTGAAGGCTGGAGTCAGGACGATCAATTGCTGGGGCTTGCTGGCTGCCCGCCTACCGCCAGGTTCAAGACAGAGAGCCTGTCTCAAGGGGATACAATGAAACACAATGGAGCAGAACACTTGGCGTCTCCCTCCAGCTTTGGAAGTAGGGCATCTGCATGTGCAGGCGCGCGTGCACACACACACACACACGCACACACTAATACACACACACACACACACACACACACACTAATAAGCAAGTTTCTTCCTATCATCCCAGATAAAAAAAGGACACCAAACAGAAAAATCAAAATCCCATGATTTGAAGAATTCCAGGGACTCAGTGGTCATGTCGTACCTTTAGAGTTTGCATGGATATGGGCGAGGACAAGAGAAACATCATGAAATAATATTTTGAAATCTTAAAAAGTTCACCAAAATACTTAAAACAGAAAAGTATGTTAACCAGGCCCAGGGAAGCAGATGATATATACGGCCTGGGCAAATTATCTGAGAAACTGGGGGCGATAGTGGGAAGTTGGGGGTAGGTTAGATGAGTGTTTCTCTTCCACATTCCAGAGTCCAAATGCTTGGGAGTATGAAGTTCAAGGGCAGAGGAAGCATGTCCCCCTTCCAGATGAGAGGGCTTTGCATTTAGTGCTTCCCCAACATCAGTAGCTTGGATGGCGCTCACTTAAACTGGAGTAGGTATTTCCAACTCAGTTCACGGACTCGGAGCTCCATTTCTAGGGACTCGTTCACACTTAGAAATCATGCTCCTCGGGTCCCTAGGCCATGTTGACAGCTAGAATCAACCGTTGTATTACAGGATACAGGGAGTGTGTATGACAGGAAACAATAACAGTGAAAGAAAATGAGATGGTTAGCTTTAGTGATCGCGTTGACCAATCTAGAGTCACCTGGGAAGGGTCATGAAGGTTATGGAACTTGCTATCGATGGGAAAATAGACACAGCTGTGGAGAGTGGGATCAATGTGTGCCATGTTGGTACTGCGCAGAAGAGGCTGGAGAAGCACAGGAGGTCAGATTCTAACAGGTGGATTTGCCATCCTCAGCATTACAGTTTCAGAACTATTTGCTATGATATTTATACTTGATTTGGTCCTAGAGATGATTGTGGCTTAGCAGGATTATCACGTGCAGTGGGAAATGTAAGACAATGAAGAAACTTTGATGTGTTTATGAAAGATGAAGAAACTAATTACCTGATTTTATGGAAACATGGGACCTGTTCTGTGAGTGGCAAGTTCTATGAATTTTGATAGAATAAAAAAATTTTTATCTTTGTTTTTAATTATGTTGATGTATAATAGTTGATTAACTGATGATCTCTCAAGCTAGATGTTATCATCTACCATTGATGAATCAGTGTCTCAACAGGGATAAAAAACTTATCTAAGGTATTGTTACTTATAATTGAAGAATTCTGGATTTGAATCCACATTCGATGACTTCCAAGAGGCACACAACATTTCAGTCTCTTTCTTTTCCAATTTCTGCAGATACTGGCATCACCTAGTCTCTTTCTAACACCAGGCTATCACAAAATTGTTTATGTTTCTATTACATAATCATAATACACATAATATACTTTATGTAATTCTACTCCTTTGATACAATGCAAATATTGGAGGGAGGATCAGGATCAGGATTTATAAAATTTCAAAGATGTGTGAGTATTTCTATATATATACATATATATATATATATTTGAGTTATAGCATTGTCAAATTATTCTCAGCCCCTTCCCCCATTGTAAACTTGTCATTAATTTGACTTTAACACTGACCTAAGACAGAGCCAGTTGAAATCCTGACTCTCAGGCTCATGTTTTCATACTCCACCTAAGAGTCATTTCCACAAATCTTTACTACACTGGGTGATTCAGGCTTAGATTTTATTTTTTTTTTCCTCAGAATATGGAATCAATCCATTTACACAGGATTTCTGAAATGTTCCATTCTGGACTAATTTGTCTTTCCTACTTTTAAACACGTGTAAACATTTGATTCGCTGCACAGAACAAGTATTTAATTCTTGGTAGCTTTGAAAAACTTTCGAGAGAAGAAACAGGGCTATTGATCACCTTACAGGAAGGAGATAAAATATGATCATATTGTACACAAACAGTAAAGTGAGCTCTGTAGAACACTATTTCCTTCTCAGTCCCTCTTTCCTTTAAATAAAAACAACTTGAAATTCAACCTTGATCTTATTGTGGGAACAAATTACTGACTGTAATCTACAAGTTAGAATATTGATGTGGAAACTGAAGGAAGCCCTTGGGCTCATTTGGGAAAGATTCTAATAAAGGGACCACGTTCATATGTATTTCACTGTGAGAATATTGACTGTCCTTGACTTCAGCTGATTTCCATATGAAGGTTAAAAACTGATAGACAGAAGTGTGCATGCCCAAACAGCTGTGAGGTAAGTGATGGAGGAAGGTCTGGCCTAAGCCTCTTGCCACTGGTAGATGGAACTTCTCCATTCATGGGCTCTGTATACAGGTGTGGAAGGGAAATGGTTATTGAAATTTTTCCACATGATTAATTGCAATGTATATGGCATAATCTTTCACATTGGAAGAATTTAATGAGTGGACATTTGATACTCAATTATGTGGGCCCTTTGTTTAAAAAGTAAGATTTTGGTGTCCATGTGGATGGATGAGGATCTGCTAAGGATGGAATGACTAAAATTGAACTCATCATCTTAAAATTTCAAAGGCTTGCCAAGAAGAACAATGGAGTAATCAAGTCCCTAAAATCAAAACACAGTCTCTCTGTCCTAGCCCTAGAGGAATACTACTAGAAGGAAATGTGCTTAGGGGAAGAGGGAAGGCAGGGAGGCAAGGGGAGGTTAGGAAGTCTCTGAACAAAATGGCGAGGAAGCATGGTCTTTCAGTGAAGTCCTCCACTAATGGATCGAAGTGAGTTAGCAACAGACAACAGAAAGGATGTTCTAGCAGAGAAGAGCCACAAAGCCTCAAGTTACCGTGGTTACTTCACACCTGAAGAAGAGTTTGCCAAATATTCATAGAATTGAATGTGAAGCCACTGTGGGTCTGATGATTCAAGTGGTCTTGTACTGTGTACTGCATTCCCTGAATAAGACTTTGTCACTCAGTACCTCCCAGGGGAAGTAGAGAAGGACCCTTATGACTGGAACTCATGCAAAAATATCCTGTATAATTCTCCTAGGACTGAACTCTTCACCGGTTCCACAACCTGTAGTTGTACCTGTTCTGTGAAGTAACTGAAGCCCATTTCTAAACTGCTATAGTTTTTTAACAGAGGCACTGTGGGATTGGGACCATTTGTGGGTTTCTGAAAAATGAATGAAATTTCCCTCATAAACCATAAGCATGTTTCATGATAATCACATCTAAGGATGTTCAAAATACTTCTAGTTAGATGTGAAGGCACATGACTGTGATCCTTGCATGTGGGATACTGAGGTAGAAGAATTATGAATTCAAAGCTAGACTGGGCTACATGACACCTTGTATCAATTTAAAAAAATTAAACATTTTATTGTTTTCTAAAATTTTTGCTAATTTCATATATTTTGATCATTTTCAGATCCCTGTCTCTGCACTCTCGTATACACCCCACCATATTTCATGTAAACTGGCATATATTAAGGTCCACTGAGTCAAATTTGTGTCTCCACTTTTCTTTTGGTGTGGGTCCATCCACTGGAGCTTGATTAGCCTTTCTATCATCACACATTTAGGAAAACCATCTCTTCCCCAGCAGTTATCAGTTGCCAATAGTTCGTAAGCTAAGATTGGGGCTTCTTCCCCACCTCTGTTCTGGAATTTTGTCTGGCTTGAGCTTGCGTGGGTTTTGTCCATGCTGTTACCGTTTCTGTAAGTTCATATAAGTAACTTCCCGGGTGTCTGGAAAACTGTTTCCATGTCATCGTCCACCACTTCTGGCTCTTGTGATCTTTCTGCTCCTCTTTTGTATGATCCCTGAGCCTTAGGTGGCAGAGATTTGATATAGTGTCCTATTCACCCATAAATACTCAGAGGTCTCTGATTTTCTGCACTGTGGCCAGTTGTGGCTTTCTGGGTGAATCACCATCTTTTGCATGAGGAATTTTTTTCTGGTGAGAGTTGAAGGATGCATTAATAATCCCTCCCATCTCTATTCCTCTATGTCCCTGAGACTTAGTGTAGAGATTTCATTGAAGATGTGTCACTTTGGGCTGGGCACCTCCCAGACACTTGTTCTCTGCTTTTCAGCAGTTGTGGAACTCTAATAATCTTCATCTGTTGCAAAAAAGGAGCTTCTTTGCTGAGTGGTGACAGGTACACTCGTCAGGCTAGTGAGAGTTCTCTGGCAGCATGAATCAGCTTTGTGTAAGAGCAGAAAGACGGTGACCAAGTGCAACATTCTAAAAAGTAAAAACCCCAAACACAAAACTCAAATATAAAGTAAAAATAAAATTCTTTCATTGATGAGTCTTTCCAACAAAATAAATTTACATGTGTTCAAAAAATATATTTTTATAGCTAAAATAACACTAAGGCAAGGGCTCTACTATTAATAAAATATGTACAGAATATCCCCAAAACACTAACATTAAAGACATGTAAAAATGTATGTTTTTGTAAGACAATGACCTAATATGTTCCCATTACAAGTCTTCCTATTATTTAAACAGCTGAACTGGCAGATTTAAGACCTTTTAAAAGTTAATAGTGGAATTTCAGTGCAATTCGTAAGTCCACATGTGTTTTAATGGATGTTTTAATTACAGTATTTTATACTTGTTCCTGTGTGAGTAGAATTATATGTTTATAGTTGTGCATATAAGTTACATCACTCTAAATTCTTATATTAACTTTCTGTGATTGAAATGGTATGATTTCTCACTTTTGCGCTTTTTCAGAAGGTCTATGACATTTTCGGTTGTACAACATGCAGTATTTTCACAGATTTCAGTACTCTCATAGAATCTTCCCAAATGCTACAAAGGATAGGGCTTGCCAGGGATCTTCAGGGGAACTGGCCCCTCCTTTCTCTTCTGTATGCAGACGTGTGCTTTCCTTGTATATCTGGGCTTCAATAAAAGAGGGGGATCCATGGTAGAATTCTTGGTCATTTTGAGATTTCCAACAAAATTCCATTGAAATCTACTCTATTGGCTTTCATAGAGGTTATTTTAGGTTCTTACTTTTATAAAAAATGTGTTCAGAGGAATGTAAATAATAGTGTAATTATGCCATTGAAGATCTACAGGAAGTCTACAAGCAATTTCTGGTCTCAATTTTTTCTTCTCCATTCTCACAGGTTTCTCACTCCTCTTCTTCTTCCTTCACTGCTTAACAAAGCAGCTGACAGACTACCTGTGTTCTGTATATTAGGTTTATTTAATCCACATACTGTAAGTCAAACCTGGCTAGTCTTTGAATTCTCTCTGATTAAAGTTTTAAATTATGGACCTCATTACCATAGACTTAATTGAGAAAAGTTTCAACATAAAATCTAGTAAAAAATATGCATACTCCCAAAAAGACAAGGTCATTCTATAACCCCTGATCATGTTGTCATTATCGAAGGCATTTAATGAGTGATGATTTAAAGTGGGCATTGGGCTCATCATCATCAGTACCAGCAAAGCACTGACACAAAAACCTCTTCAAGTAATTTAATTTTATGTAAGAAAATACTTTAAGTATGCCTTGTTGGTTTCTCTATAGTGAAATTACTTGAAGTAGAGATAAGTAGGAAGCTGTCCTTTAATCACATAGGTTCAGAGCTTAATCTGGCCACTCTTGTAGGAGAAATTATAGGCCTGAGATGAGAGAAAAGAGAGACCATTTTGTTTGATGCAGAAAAAAGGACTTGGGCATCTCTGTAACCTGATTTGTAGCATGAAAAACAGCAAAGAAAAATCCAATGTGCTCTCAGAGTTTTATGGAAATTTGGAGTTTAAAAATCAAAGTTTATAGTATACATCTGAAAGCAAGGTTGTATTTAAACTTATTATCCCTAAGAGAAAACTTTTGAAAAAGATGCTCAACTAAGATTTATAATATGGAAAAGAATGAACACAATAGTGCTAATTCTTCAGAAGGCCACTAGCTCTGGGCACCATTTCCTGAGAAATTATGTAATATGTGCAGTGTGTATCCATTTCCAAGGAGAGGACGTGTCAGCAGTCTGATGAAGAAGTTGCCGATCTGCACCTTATCAGCTTGAGACGGCTATTTGTCCTCCTGTCCTGGTTCCTTCCTCAGGAAGCTGAGATGTGTTCAGCAGACTCTGGATGAGTCATCAGCCTGGACTCACTGAGCCTTGTGATCTGGAAGAGAGGAACTATCATGGTCAAGCATGGCTTTGTTCAATAACCACAGCTGATTTGGATTTACATGTAATGGAGTTGGTTGATGTCTGTTAGGGTCAATCAAATTTTCTTGCAGTGATGTCAGAATGTATGTCGAAACCTGACCAGAGTGATATTTTGTCCATATTAACCACTTATGAAGGCTTTTATAGTCAAAGCAAAGAAGAACAGAAATGACCAGCTACTAGTGGGAAAGTAACTCATGCATGTTAACATTGTGTCCTCCGCTCCTCTGCCTTCCCCTCCCCTTTTTCTTTCTTTATTTTTTAGTCCTGCAGATGTAACAGGACCTAGAGCATGTTGGGCATGTGCTCTAGCACTGGACTACATCTCCAAGCACTGAATGCATACGTATTCACTAATTTGTTTTAGACAGAGCCCGCTTACAACTCAAATTTCGGTATTTCTGGTGTGCCGTCATGCCCATTTTTGTTTGTTTGTTACTAGAGGAAATGAAATGAGACTCTTGGTAACACCCCTTCCTCTGCTTCCAGACTTCTGCATTGTAGCACTGTGACATTAAATCTGTATTCAAATTGGTCTTGAAAGTTAAAGTAATTCAGATGGAATAACTGTTTGCAATGATATAGCTATTGTTAAAATTGGGATGTTACTGATACTTTTCACAGAACTCGTCCTTTAGGTTATAGCAAATTTAAAGACCATATAGTAACAAAATATTGGCCTTCAAATCTATAAGTTAACCAACAGATATTCTGTGAAAAGTGATAACTCTGATCACACTCAATTATTGAAAAACACAAAATTGGGTTTATCTTTATTGAGACAACATAGTAGGTGAGTAATGTATCAATAATGCTTTTGTCTTTCCCTGGGAGATTACCCTGTGCATATATCTTTTTGTAAGGCAATATTACTCTCAAGATCCATGAATAACCATAACATTCATGTGAGATTAGTGAGATTTAACTGGTTTCATTTGGGAGAACATTTTAAATAGAGGTACTTTTCCTATCTCTTGATTATTTAGGTAGCAGAATGAAGCCTGAATAATCTCAGAGTCCAATAGAAGAAAAAGAAATAGCAAAAATAAAGTTAAAAAGACAAACGGGGGTCAGACTGGGAAGGGCAGGGTGGATATAAAGCACAGGTCCCCAATAAGTTTTAAGTCACTGAATTCAATTCTACCTACACATAAATTTTGGGACTTTGGAGGCTTATGAAATCAAAATATCTTTCTGTACAAACTTTTTTTTCTTTGAATTTCTACTTTATTGTATTTCTATAAGCTGAAAACTTGAAAAGAGTAACTTGATGGAAGTAAGAATAAGAATTTTTGCTTAATGTGGCAAATGTCTTCTGAACACACATTTTTAGCTGTAGTCAGCTATATTTTTACAGACCCTGAGATAGTCTTTTTTGTTTCTTCTGTGATGTACATCATAGGAGAATATAAAAGTGAAGTATATGTCCAGAAGAAATGAAAGACTCATATTCATTTAAATAGCATAAAATCTCTAAGAATGAAGAATGTGCAGATTAATTTTCTTCCTGTTTTTACAAAGCTAGTAGTGTTTTGCTAGGAAGAAAAGGTGCAAACAGAGGCAAAACATGTTTTAAGAAAGAGAAGTAAAAGTATGCAAGGACTATTTAAACAATGAAGGTGGAGTTTAATCTTCCTTTAGTAGCATTTGATTTACCATTCCAGCCAAGATTCAAGGAGGCAGCAAAGCTCCGTACATTCCATTGCATGTGGGTCACGTCTACTGCAAACATATATCACCTGTCATAACTGGTTCTTTCATATTATATTGATTTTCATTGTGTTGCATGAATAGACAGGTTAGTTCATATAGACAGAGGTCAAACTACAGAAAATGAAAATCTTATTTAAAAATAAATCATATGATGTCCTCTGCCTGTTGGTGTGGCACAATATATAATAGCAACATTATCTGTAAATTATGACAGGTCAATATCGAAGACATCAGAATAAAATATCAAAATCAATTTAAACTTGTGCAAGCAATAGTGATTTTCTTTTTAAGGAGCAGTTAATATGAAGGAGAAGGCTTCAATTTCAATTACTCATTGCGAGTTTCTAAATTATACCACCTTTATATAGAAGCCATAAGATACCCTTTCAGATTTAAAGTACAGTGCCAAAGGGCAAGCGGTCAGAATAAAAGTCAGAATTGAGGACAATTTGGATGTTACTGTTGATATTGCTTTTCTGTCTCAACCTCTCCTCCCATGAGTCAGAACTCTTAACAGACAATAAAGCACTGGCTCGACTTCATCTTTTCCTTCCATCTTTCACCAGGCAGCATTATGTTATGTTCCTCTTCAGATTTTCTCTGTCAACTTGAATAGTTACTGATGCAGAAGGCTCTTTTATTTGGCTGCTGGAGTGGAAGTGGGACATATTTCAGATGGCATGCTTTCTTTTGGGTCAGTGTGCGACTTTCTTTACCAACAAACAGATGGCAACTCCAGATCAGAAGGATCAAGATCAAACCCCAACCCCTTAAATGGATCGGTTTCCTTTTTTCTTATAAAAGAGGACACACCGCTTCCTTACCCCCTTCTTTAAAAATGTATGACCTGTTCCAAAAATGCTAGGATTTGGGGGGATTCTGGGTAGCAAAGCAGGAGCTCATCCTTTTGATGATGGTGTTTAGTACACCCTAAACCCCCATGCATGCACAAGGGCTTAAATAGTGTGCAATCATTTTCTCAGGATCCAATCAGATGATTTCATTTTTATGCTGACTGAATCACTAAAATGATAAAAGTCATACTATGAAACAGAATGAACTTATGTCCAGTTATTTTAACCGTTGCTTTCTCTTTCTCTTTATCTCTGATGGTTTTCCTGCTCCAATTAGCCATTAAAGTTAAATCAATAGGCTACTTATTTATAAGAACTCAATTTTAAAATTTGTTTGAAATTTATAGCATCACAATCATCTTTCTAGGCTTTGATGAAATTGTCCTATTTTGGAAATGCTTGTCTATTTGACCATGTCATTATGTTTCCTTAACAGTATATCTGCCGAGCATTTTAGCTACAATTTATATGAATAAACTCTTTAAAGGTTTTCTGAGGCATAATTGTAAGTGAATATAGCTTATCTATAGTCTACGATACAATGACAGATCAAGGCAGAGTTCAAGGGCATTGGTGGGGAAGAACTGATGATTTTAAAGCCTTTTTCTCCTCCCCCTGTGGGGAGGGGGCTACTTAATGACAACTGGAGACTTGAATTTATGAATTTAAATGCATGTTTAGGAAATACACCCTAAGATGATTAAAGTCTTAAGGCCTTGTTGTGTCCTTCTCATTCTTTTTAAAATTTAACAAAAAAGCTTTTCAGAAGAATCATTTAAGAATAAAAAAAGAAACAGAAATAAAATTACCCTGTCCTGTATGTGTGGGCAAGGTTATTCCCAGAAGATATGGGTTATTAAATGAAAACCACTGTAGGCTGGACTACCTTCCTTTGAGATCTAGAGGTCTCCAAAACATCACAGGCTATTGCCAATCATAACTGCACAATAAGACCTTTTTGCCAAATACCCTATAAACTGCCACAGCACCTACGGAGATCAATCTCAAACGGAAGGATGGAAGTTTCTCCCTACTAGCTGTCCTTCATAGTGCCAAAAGGAGACCTTCAGGCTGCTATGAGACAATAGACAGTGCTGGAAACCTGCCTGGTAAGATGTAACTAGTGGTGTGATAGTGGTACACCCGCTATGGGGCAGCTAACTGCTTTCTGACTGGAGCTGAGGCCTGTTCCACAAGAGGGATTTCATGCCTCACTGCTGGGGAGATCACAGCCCCAAGCCAATAACTTGCTGTTTTTCTTTTGATAAATGATCATGATGCCAAATCACCTTCTACATATTTCTATTTGTACCTGTAGACATGGGCTGCTGCTCTCAGCTTTAGTCAGAGGAAGTTCTTTAGCAGTAGATAGAAGTCAGTGGAGAGATGCATAACTGATCAAAGAGCTGAGAATAAAAAGCTGTGTTCTCACCCCTAAATTGGACATTTTTATTAACCCAATTACAAGGAAGGCTCAGGGAACAATAAAGAACACAAGAAATAATGTAAGAGTTGAAGGATAGGGCAGTGAACTGTTGGCTTCTGAACACGACATGGTTATTGCAATCATGAACTCACAGAAGCTGATAAAGAGCAGGCAATATTTTGGCATAGATAGAATAGATGATCTCCAGGTTCCACCTCTTACTGAGGAGTTTAGGCAAAGAGTAGTTGTGGAGGGACAGGGAATCATCCATCTGTTTTTGAGCATGTGGCTGTTGGTAGGATTCCTGTGTTCCAGTGGATGGCCCCACATACATGCACTAACTGGACTTAGCAGGATATCAAACAAACAAACAAAAAGACAAGAATTAGCTTGTGGCAAGTTTGTGGATCTTGGGTGGAGTTGAATGATCATATATCATTACACACTTGCATAAAATTCTCAAAAAATAGAGTGCAAAAATTAAACCTAAAAATTAAGGAATATTTCCATGTGAATTCTGTACTCAGAGTGACAGGAAAAAGATTGAAGGAGTGACAGTCAGGGTCTGGGAGGGACAACTCTTCTGGGGTTTATGTGTTCTGCTGTGAAACACATTCATTAAGACATTCACCTGGGTTTCTATGTCATCGAAGGCTGTATCAGGCAAACTGCAAAATGGACTTTCCATTAAAGAGTCTATCATCACCCTTTGCAGTTTCTGCTGTGTTCTTTCATCGCTTGTGGAAATTGAGTGGCTCTTCTTGCCTGTGGCTACCATTAACTCACTCATTTGTAATTTCACGGATTTCTTTTCTCAATATATTTTAAGTATCAGCATCATTCATATATAACAAAAGGTACCAGGGGTGGGGTGATTAATGGAATGAGGACCTTATCCTCATAGACACAGAAACAGGATTAATTTTAATTAATTAATGAAAGACAGAATTAATATTAATACCCTGAAATAGTCTACCTCATATTTCCAAAGTAATTATACTTTCTATCCATCTAGAAACTTGAAAACTGGTGACTCTTGATTTATGAATGAGCTTCATGTTTCTATAGACATGACATTGGCCCATAGCTCCAAATATCACATATATTGCTAGGGATGTTTAATTTTGGTCAATACTTTATATTCTATAAGAGCACTAAGACTTTGTAGCTTTGGGAACCTGTAATATTATTTAAAAAAATTTTAAAAATCTTAAAATCTTAAAAATAAGGTCTAAATACTGTGTATTCATATCATTCAAGTATTAAATATCTCAGGATTGAGCAGTGGGAATGAGGTCTTGGTGAACTCATCAGAGACCTTTGAAAAAGGCATATTCTGACTCAATTTTGTAGATATTCTCCACCTTTGAAAAGAGATAACTGTTTAAGCCAGGTATGGTAGCACATGCCTTTAATCTCAGCTTTCAGAAGGCAGAGGCAGGCTGATCTCTGTGAGATGGAGGCCAGCCTGGCCTACATAGTGACTTGCAGGTAGATTGTTTGTTTGATAGGATCTCTCTAGTTACAAACAAACAAACAAACAACTAAAACAAAGAACAAAAAAGAGGTAACCTTTAAGTACAGAGAATGGCTCTTAGTGGCATTTTCACTACTTAATAAAATCTCTCAGTGTCTACAAAACTTAGCTTATTTTGTATACAGGTGATGAAAATGATACAACACATTTTCCCAGAACTAGCATGTTATGTTGATGCTATTGTGGTGCTTGGTAGACACAGAGCTCAGTATAGAAATATCCTGTACTGGTGACTAAGTCAAGGTACTGCCTAAGTCCTAAGCTATTCTAATCAAAGAGATGAAACAGAAAGGATATGTCCCTGAAAAGAATCAGAAAAATAAAAAATATAAGGAGTAGGTTATGTCAAGGGAGGCTGAATGAAAATATCTCATCTCATCAAACAAAAATCCCAAATTTTCTTCATCAACAGAGTGGTATCTGGAGGAGTCGGTACATAGTCTGGTGCAAAGGCAGCATTTGGAAGTGTTTTTACACTGTGTTTAAATTCTTTTCTCACTCAACTGAGGTTGGACATTATTTGCAGACATGTAGTCTTCTTTTTTAATCTGTGAAATAAAATACTATTTATTTGTTACATGTTTTAAATAGAAAGTATATGTAATGTACCAGTCATTACACTGAATATTCTTAATCAGCAAATGTCAACCTCATCCAACACTCAATTGGAAAACAAAGGTATAATCAAATTATGAAGGATTATTTTAACCAAATAATGAAACGTCTTTTTCTACTGAGATGAATAATGTTGTTGGATTTGGAAAAAAACGATCTTTAAAAATCCCATCAAATAATTATGTGGGAAAATAGCCTTTCCTACTCATGTCTAAATTTGTTTGCGATTGGAGCTCTGAGCATCAACACACATTTATTTCCTTCATTTCCCTACTGCAATAATAACACCTTCAAATGTATCCTGGTGATCAAGAATTGCTTCTAGATTCCCATGAGCAGCCTTTTCCCAAATGTGACTATAACCAAACAACACAGAGAAATATGAGATCCCTTAAGTTATTAAGTTATGTCCAAGGGCTCCCTTGATTCTTTTTTCAACCAATATGAACCCCTGGTGGCTGCAGAAAGAACATCCAGGTTAAATATAGCTGTCTCCATAGGAGCTCACCTGAAGAATTGAACACATCGTGGTTAATGGTGACCCTTCCCGCCCTTTGCTATTGGTGTGAATTTCAGTGAAACTTCATATCCAGCAATCCTTCTCTGGGGAAATCAGTTCTGGACATTGGAACTCTGCCCTTGGCTCGATGGGGCCATCTTTATGGATGCATTCCAGCAGGGTTCGTCCAGTGGTGACCTCTATTTCATAAAGTTGAGATATAGCCTCAGATTGTCCAGTCTTGACTGAAATGGGAAAAATCAGTAGGAGGTATCTATTGTATTATTTAAAATATACGTGTGTTCTAGGTAATCTTGATAGGAAATAGTTTATAAGATTATATGAGTTAGCCTTCTGTATGCAAATTTTCTTCATTTGATGATATAACCAACAATATGTAAAAAAAAACATATTTGGAAAAATGTGTCTATATTTAGACCATTTCCTTCTGACAGTCATTTACTATTTGTAAGTTTCTGGAGAAAGCAGTTTTGAGAGGTTAAGAATCCATCTCTATTGCTCCTTCTATAAAAGATTCAGAAAATGTTCAAAAAATGTGTCCACATTTTATGCCAACAGACATTTTCATGTCTCTGTTCCCCAAACAACACAGTACAATAGCTGTGGTGAATTTACATTGAGTATACCTTATAAAGAATCTAGTGACAATTTAAATGAACATACACGAGAGAAGGGAGGGTATAGTGAAGAAATGAGGAGGTAATATGCCATTGCTCTAAGGGACTGGGATATCTTTGGGTTTTGGTATTTTGATGGTTCTGAAATCCATCACCCATAGAATGGGAAACAGAATTTTCTGGAATTATGTCTTCTATTTCTGGGTTATAGAAACCATCAGAATCTTTATGTAAGTAAGTGTTTATACAAAAGATATTAAGGGACAGAATATTTAAGCTACTCTAAGCAAGCTAATTAGCATAACTCTCTGTAGCTTTATGAAATAGACTTTGTCACTTTCATCATGTGTAAACTCCCCTGATACATAGAGGAACTCAGTGGCTGTCTCAGTGTCAAGGTGCTTGTGTGTATCCTGATCCATATTTATAACTATTTTACTATTCTCTGCCGTCTTTTCCAAATGTTCTTTGATCCTGAAGTTGAAAACAAAAGGATTTTTTTTCTCTCTCTTATTTCCCAGATAGAATGTACTCAGAAATTCTCAGGAAACTCTCATGACTGAAAAATTAGTTGACTTTAACTTTGGGACAAGTTTAAAAAGTATGTGATTGCCACCATTCTGGTAAAGATGCAGCTGACAGATCAGTTGACAAAGTTTTAAGTGCTCATAAAATGACTTAAAATACCTATGAAAATTTTATGGAGTACAAGAATTTGCCTGCCTCACTACCTGGTAGGAGAAGAGATTAGAAACCTACCTATTGACATAGCATAGGGCATCTGCTGCACTATGATTGTAGAGAGAATTATGAACAGATTTTGTTTCAATATAGGGTAGACTTAGAAGAAAGAGGAAACAATGGGAGAACAGACACAAGTGCTTAAGAAGAGTTCCAGTGATGGAAATAGCATGTTTGAAAATGTGAGGGGAGATCCCTCTGCAACAACATCATGCCCTTGGTTAACAGCATTTCCAACTCAGCCTTCAAGGACTCAGGTCTAAATAAATGTTTTATGTTGAAATTATGACTCTTATGAAAATGAAAACTATAAAATAGCCATGATTTACAAACCTAAAATGATGTTACTATTTTCTAATTTTAAATTATTCTTGTAAATATCCAGAAATCATAACTGATATTTAAATGTTTTTACTGCAAAAAATCTGAGATTTTTGTCTTTCATGTCTTGTTTCACATACTAATCTAAGATAGATCTACTCAGTTAATTTTTTTTCTAAGATGCAATTTTTTCCCATCATTTCCATGCTGAAGATTATACTTCATGTTGCTTCCCTTAGCTATTTTCAGAAAGTTAATTTATAATGTTACTTTGTGGAACACTATGTGGATGTTCACATTGGATTTGATGCGTTTCTTTTACTTGTAGAACTGAGCTTTTGGTTTCAAAGGATCAAACATCACAATACTGAAAATAGAGGAACAATTGTTAGTTGTATAATACAGTCAACTTTTGCACACACTATAAGATACTCCAACTATTACTTTAAATATCACACAAGTGGCTGGAGAGATGAATGAATTGAAGGTTAAGAGCACTTGCTGTTCTTACAGAGGACCTGAATTTGCTTCCCAGCACAGTATCCCTATAGGGTGGTTCACAATTCCATGTAACTCCAGATCCATGAGATCTGATGCCCTCTCTGGTTCTAAAGAATCTCTAGACACATACAACATATAAATACACACATACATATCAAGAAAAATATGAAAGAAATCTTTTAAAATATTGAACTTCTAAGATCTTTAGTATCATTTTAAGAAGCTTCTTCTAATAATAAATAAACATATATATAATTCTTTTTGTTTTATGTACATATTTTAGAGTATAATTTCTATCTTGCTATTAGAAATCTTCATGATTTCCAACCAAATGGATGGCTTGAAGTACAGTCTGAGTCTCAGGTGTGCACCACATCATTCCACACTGATATATCACAATAATGAAAAGGCAGTCCTGTTCAAATGCATGCGGATTTAATGATACAGTGAATATTTTACAAGACCTTAAAGGTTGTAAGTTCTGGTTGTCATATGAAGTGATATGTATGTAGGAAATGATTTTTAAACACACAGTACTTTGGTTTAAATACTTTCTTTGATGTTTGTGTGTTAGATGTGTTTGAAATTTAATAGGAAGAAATTCATTCCTGGTATAGTAAACCTAGCCTTGACTTAAGATTTAGTAGATCCTAAAAGAGAACCTACTACTGTCATTTTCCTAAACTAAGATAGTTTCCAACTGTATTTGAAGTACTTGTCCTTATACCCACAGCATAACTGTCTCTCTCACCCTCATCAAAGAAGCTTCTTTTTGCAACAACTGTAAACTATTAGAGACATCCACAACTGATCAGATGCACAGAGAATAAGAGACTCTAGTGTGTCCAGCCCAAACTGCTACATCTGCAGCACGACCCTTACACCTACAGCTCAGGAAAAATCATGAAAAGGGGGCAGAAAGATTGTAAGTGCCAGAAAACCGGTGTACCTGATGCTAGATAGTATCTTCTAGATATGACAGGGATGTTACACAGATTAAATCTCAAAAATGTGGTTACTTAAACAGGATCTACACAATGACAATAAAATGTGAGGAAGAGCTACAGGCAATACTGATTGGGCTGCTAAGAGAAGAAGAATCAGTTTTCTTCAGGGACAAAGTCCCTGAGAGATTGTCTAATCCCAATTGGTAATCCATAAACACATATACAGAGGAGTAACATATATATATATATATATATATGTAAATATATATATGAAAAATATGACATGGACTCAGTAGTTAAATATATGTATATATATATATATGCATACATATACTTAAGGACAAAGAGGTCATAAATCTGAAGAGTTAGAAGGGGATGAAGGAAGATTAGAAATGATGTAAATATAATATTCATACATGAAATTCTCAAAAATATATTTGTCATATAGAAAGGAATTCTAGTTCAACAATGCTAATAAATGTAGTTATGATTAGGTGAGAAGGGCATGTATCTCACAAACAAATTAATGTCATGGTACTGGGAACAGCCTTGATACCCAATAGGTACTCTCTGTCTTGCTGTTTTTAGTGACTTGGTTAGAACTGTGTCAGATCAGAAAGCATCAGGAATTTCTGTTCACTATGCAGTTTCCAGTTAGCAGTATTCTTGTTACAATGGCATAAAATAGACAAGACACTTGGGTTCAATGTTCTTCTTTGCATATATTAATGCAGTGCATTCTCTTTCTTTCAAAACTTGGAGAATACCTTGTTACATTATAATGTAGCACTTTATTGGAGTGGAGAAAGTATGCTTAACATGCAAGATGGAAAATAATTTTATAATTTCCATTATGAATATGTATAAAATAGTGAATCAGTATAATGAAAAATACTTTAAAATTATAAATTTGAAGCCATGCTCAAGATTCTACACTACTTTGTAAGATATATTGTAGCTAGGAAGGAATTATAGACTTGATTATCTTGGAAACTTAACAGTGATTGAGGTTTCTTGGCCTAGTATTTGACATAGAAGGAGAGTTGAGAGCAGTATTGTCAGGATGAATGAATTCAAACAAATATATTTGTTTAATCATATGTGTATAAATTGTTTTTATCTATTTACTCAGTAATACTCACAATATCATTGACTACCTGTTAGGTTTTACATATGATGATACTTACAGACAATTGATATTTTCCCTCAAGAGCATAAAACTTGGATTATTATTAATTCAGATGCATAATATTTTCAGACTTCATAAATAACTATGAATTTTCTGTACTGGAGTTCACCAATGCCAAAGCTTTAGATATATGGAGAAATTGCCTGGTGTCCTCGGTATATTAGAGAGAATGGGAGGTAATTAGGTAAGCACTCAGCACTGAAAGTGAGCTAACAGATACTGAGATTTCTGAGCTGTTAATGGATGCGTAACATCAGGTTGTGACTCAGTTTCTTCATGTACACAAAAATAATGTAATGATACTTTCTTCAGCAGTACTTACATGGTGTCAAGGCAAATTTTTATTGCTAACTTGACTCCATGTAGAGTTACCGAGACGATGGTAAGGCACACAGCTGCATGGGTCCTTGAAAGCTGCCTGAGAAAGATTAATGAAGGGAAACACTATCAGTGTGAGTAGCATCATCCATGAGCCAGGGGCTAGAAAATACAGAAAGGGGAACAGAGAAACTTCTTGAGAGTACACTTTTCTCTGCCTCTAGTTTCTGCATGATTTAATGATTCTCTTCCTACAGGAACTTCCCACCTAATGAACCAATGAAATCTATAAACCAAGAGCCCAAATCAAAATTTCCATTAAGTTGTCCTGTTAGGAAATTTGAACTCAATGACAAAATAACTCACACACATACCACACACACACACACACACACACACACACACACACCTCTACAGCTGCACACAGAGCATGGTCCAGTACTCCACAGCAGTGTTCAGGTTAGCTCTTCCCACTAAATTCTTACTGGTAATAAATAAGAACGGCTCTCTGCTTTAGCCTTATGACTATACATAAACCGCTCCATGCTTTCAGGCCTAGTTGTCCTGGAAAAGATCAAAATCCAGGCCCTGATTTACACATGGAAACAGTCAGCACTCGTCTTCCTGAAGTCAAAGACAAATGTAGAAGCTTCACTCAAGTCTCATAAACTAAATGCACTGAAGAGGAAGAGGGGGAGGTGAGCGGGTCTTCACTGGCAACGTTTTAAATGCATTGCTGTAGCTGCTCAGATTTTTGGTCACCGTAACTCCTATGGTTTAAATATGTTCTTCAAATTTCATATATTAGAAAATTAACTTCCAAATCATATGTTAATGGCATTTGTTGGTGAACCTTTGAGAAATAATTAAGATTGCAAGGGGTCATAACTCTAGAGGCCTTTGACTTCGTTAGTGAATTAATTAAGTAAAGAGAGACCAGAACAACCTTGCTCTGTCTTGTCAAACACCTTGTACCATCTTTGCAGAGTCTTTACCAACCAGAAAGAGCTCAGCAGATGCATGTTTAGAACTGGGAGTTTGCATTCACTAGAATTATCTATCATCTATCTGTCTATCATCTATCTATCTATCTATCTATCATCTATATCTCTATCATCTATCTATTTATTCATGACCCAATCATGATATTAATTATAGAAACAGAAACTAGAAGAAGACAACAAGAAAGGAAACATTGTGATTTATTTAGAGCAATGGTTCTCAACTAGACATGCAATTTCCTACAGGTTCTTTGGGAAATTCTTGGTTCATTTGGTTGTAAAAACAGGTAAAGAGGCATTCCAAAGTCTCTGGGTGCTCTGTAAATGATTGCAAGTTTATACAACAATGGACAAATGTTCTGCACAATTTCCTAAGACTCTAATACATGAGTGAGTTTAATAAAATATATTGCTTTATGTCTTGCTATATTTGGTAACCACATATTAGTTAAAAATATATTTTACTTATTTATTTTTTATGTATTGCCTGTATGTATGAAAGTGTTGTGTAATGCCAGTGGAGGTCAGAAGAAGGCATTGGATCCACTGGAACTTCAGTTATGGATAGCTGTTAGCCATCATGTAGGTACTTAGAATTGAACCCGATTCCTCTGCAAGAGCAGCCAGTGTTGTTAACCCTTAAACTAGCTCTTAAATCCCAACACAGATTGTTTTTTTAAATAGAGAGGCAAACGTCATTAAAATTGTGCAAGATAGAACTTTGTTAAGAACTTAAGCAAGAATTACTAATTTCTTAAATCATGACACAAATAATGCAGTGTTTTTCTGTTTCTGAGATAAGATTCCTCCAACACAGAAGATACCAATTTATTGAATGTGCAGCACCTTAGAAGAACCTGTAAAGCAAGATTCCATCACTGTCTGTTAGGCAGTGAAATCTAAACATTGACAGATTGTATGGATAGAATTGGTTGTAAGTTAAGTTTCCCTTTCACATCAGAGGTCAGATTAGATGATAAGCTACATCTTTATGTTTAAATTTTGGTTGGTAGATAACTATATCTGTGAACTTTAAAACAGGAGAATAAAAGTGATTAAATATATAAAGATAATATTGTTACTGATAGAATTAAGAACTGAAAGGCCAGTTCTGTGAACTAAAGGCTCCAAAAGCCAGCTCTGAAAGTATTGTATTTTTTCTGAAGATTAATATATTTTTTAGATATTTTTCATCACAAATGCTGATTTGTGTGTGTGCATGTGTGTGTGTGTGTGTGTGTGTGTGTGTGTTTGCATTACTGTGTTCAATGGTGGGCTATCATTGAGGATATATAAATCAAGGGTTTTAACTATTTTAATATATGCAGTATTGGTTTTTATTTATTTATCTTTTCGTGAAAAATCAACTAATAAAATACCCATATTAGAGTAAGTTGGTGATCCATTTAATCTTAATTTTAAGAAATGACTTAAGAATATCATTAGCCACAGAAGTTTATTGATGAATTGCAGCACACCACAATGATACTGGTAGACTTTAAGAAACTGATTATTAATCAGAAGCATGATCACTGAGGTCCTTCAATAAAACATTTATAAGTTGTCTTATACAAACAATATTCCCTCAGAAAAATCAACCCCGTTTTAACTCTCTGTATTGACAAGCTTTTGTAAATTGCTCAGCAAAACTTTTGAATTTAAATCTTTGCGGTAATATGGAAAGCTATATACTTGCATTTATATTTTCAATTCTGATAATAGTTTTATAAATGAAAACAAAGGCAATAAAAAGCAGCCATAGAATGTTATGAAATAATCATTACAGAACTGTGGAAAATTGATTATAGAGAACATCAAAACATTTTAGAATTGACTTTTTAAAGAATCTTATTAAGGAAAACACTACTGGCAGTGGCAGGGGTCTGGAAACATCGGGAATACACATGACGGCCAGTGGAATAGAAAACGGAATGTAAATGTCACATTAAAATGTGAACTAATAAAATGCAATATTCCTTGTTTCTATTACGATGGGAGCATCTTAATGGAGAGATCTTGATTCGGCAGAGATGTGTTGGATGCCTCAGAGGTGTTCTCTGTGATTATTAATGAATAATTATATTCCATTTCAGAACCGTCATTCCAAATACTTACATTTGATGTGTCCTTCTTCAGACATGGCATTTTTAAGTAATGCTGTGTGTATATGTATTTTGGAAGCAGGAATTGAAGTCCTTTAGAATGACAAAACAAAGTCACAGAGAACACGAGTACGTCAGACACTGCACACTAGGGCATTTCAGGGACATCTAGTAGTATTTGAAAGTTTAATTTGGGGCAAGTAAATTATACTCTCAGACTATATAGGAATTCTGTTTTATAATAAGGAAGGCCAGAAACATAATTGTGTTTATTTGATGAATTCCTAGCATGCCTTGTAAAGCAGTTTAGGATTTGGAGGAAGTCCCAAGACAATAGGCTGGGACAGGGGCTCTTGCTGTTAAGGAAGGACTCCCACTCAAGGGGGATATTGTATCTCTTGGATCACTTGGGTCTGGTTTATAGTGCTGTAATTTTTTAGGCTAAGGGCTGATAAGGCCAAGAATGCAGCCATTCTTTAAGCTGTCAGAATTTCTTCACGTCATTCTTTTCCATTTGTCATGTTTGTGCCGTATTTCATTGACATAAAAACTTACCTTAGGTAAAATGTATAGATCCTAAGTGCTTCTTCGTGAGTTTAAACATGGACATCATATGAACACCCCAAGCTCAAGATGTAAACCACATGTATCACTGTTTTGTCAGTTCCTTTTCTAGTCAATTCTGCCCTTACCTACCCAGCCCATTTCAACAAGCACTCTGAGTTCTTGAGCCAGGAGCCACTTGACCTTCCTGTAAACTGCACGTGCATGTGCAACCTTGCTTCCTAGCCTCATCTGTTAAACACTCTTGAGACTGGTTCACCAGTAACTGGTGGTTTAAAATCATTGGAAAAATGTGTATGAATAGAAGAATGGTTTAAAAAAAATCTCCAAGAGTCTCTAGTCCTAATATTACCAACTTCACAGATTTCAGTTGAGTAAACAAACTCAAATTGTGAAGTTTGTTCCAAGGGTAAGTTCAGTGTGGACTCCTTTTCTTATAATTAAAGTGTGAACGTGTTGATCAGGGCTGAAAGACTCATGAAAGTGAACAGAATATGTTGGTCCTGGAATGGGATTTTCAGTGAGTTGAGTTTTATTTCTGTTATCTACCTTGTAACTTGAATAAAGTCCCCCAAATAATAGATGCCAAAGTCAGATGTCTAGTGCTGGGCATGTATAAAATGTAGCAGAATATTAGTTCAAAAAGCCCCCAAACCAAGAGAGTTCACATCGATTTGAGAGATCCAATCTTGCTCCTGGCATATTTCCCTGAAATGGATAGTAATCTGTTTACTGGTTCCAGCCATTTAATACTCTACATGGCCAGCTCTACTGAATTTTGAAAAATCATTTCAATCTGGCCATCAGTGAGTTTTTCAAAGGAAGGAAAGGCATAAGACAGGTTGAATGAAATTTGAAGAAATGCTAAATTAAATAAGTCATTGACAAAAGGACATCTTGCATTCATTCATATTCATGGAGTCAGAGAGAATGATGGTGGTCATGGGTCTGTGAAGGGTAGAGATGTCAACTTAAAAGGTGTCACATTGACACTCTTCGTCTGTAAAGATGAATCTATTCTAGAGGTGTGTTATACAGGGTTATGCCTGTAAACAATAATGCTGTATTACACAATTAGACATCTAAGAAAGTGGGTTTCATGGTAAGTGTTCAGTCCATACAGGCTTAATGGATTAATCTGGAGAATGGTTAAGATGCTTTAGTGAAAGTCTGGGGAGATTGCTCTGGGGGTAAAATGACTGCCTCAAAAATAGGAGAATCTGAGTTCAAATCCCCAGAACCTATGTCAAGCTGGGAGTGGTGCCACACGTCTGTTACCCCGGCACGCCCAGGACAGGACAGGAGGGAGAGACAGTGAATCGCTGGTGCACGCTGCCAGCTGGCCTTGTGGAAATGGCAACTGGGAGAAGCTCGGTCTCAGAGCATGTGGAGGGTGAGAGAAGACACTCAGGACTGTCTTCCGATCACACGGGCGCCATGGCTTGTAGAGACTTTCACTAACTCACACAAAGGCTTGGAGGGATAAGGATACAGTTTACCAGAGCTATCGTGCAGTTTTCCAGTGCATTGGCTGGAGTGATAATGGAATCCATGGGATAAATGACAGAAAATTCATTTTCCATCTCTCCTTGCAATTTCTCATCATTTCTGATATTCACCAGCTACCTTCCCGTCCCTGCCTCCCCTCAGCCCAGACATCTCCTCCCTCATCCTTCACACTTAGCCAAGTGTCTGAATTTAATCTATCTGATGGAATTGTCAAAATGCTTGCGAATTCAAGATGTGTTTCTGAAAACAAGTACAAAGGACTCAAGCTTCTTCCAAACAGGCCTCTCTTCTTAATGCTGTACTGTCTGAATTTAAGGTCACCATCCCAGTGGGAGTTAAACAGACTCAGATGCTCCTAAGCATGTTGGAGCAATCAATGAGGCCAAACAACCTCTATGTTTGCCCACATTGTGTCTTGCACTGGGACAAAAATCTCACTCTCTTTAGCTCAGAGGGAAAACTCTGATTGATCTCATTGGGAGCTGTGCCACAGAAAGGAATGTGGCATTACGCCCTTGACATCAAACTCATTTTTTACAGGAGAGCCAAGAGTCAGAGTGCTGCACACTTACGATGAGGGAGAGAATAAAAGATACACAGGCATTTGAGAAAACCTGTACTCTCCGCAATTGTTGAAGTGCTAGAAAGAATTCAACACATATTGTCTTATACCAAAGGAAATTCACAGAGAAAACAAAAATCTATGGAAATTAAGTAATGTCAAAAATTATGTATTAAGATATATTGTTTCTTGAGAGATCTCTGTCTATAAAGATGTGTGTGTGTGTGTGTGTGTGCGCACACACGCATGTGCAGGGATATTCTCAAATCTTTATTACATTTTTTTCTCTCATACGTGCACTGAGGTTACTTTGGGGAGTTCATTCTGTCCAGGAAATAGTCTTCCTCCCAAACTTGTGCTATTACTGATAAAGTTGATCCCATGTTCACAGCTGGTACAACGTCATTGTACCAGGATTAACAAAGAATGGTGCTTCTGGGCTACACTGACTATGCAAACATGAACTTATATAAATATTGTTATTTATTGTTTATTGGTGTGCCGGTTATTACACGCAGGATGTTGCTTGTGCATGAGTTCTGCAACTGAGCTACATCTCTTCCCTCATAAATCCAGAAATTCAATTGAATAGTTTTAAAAGGAGATTTTTAAAATGTCCCAGCTTCCTGTTTTGACTCTTCTCTTTCTCCCATTTCCTATATCACCTCTGACCCACTGCCACAGCTCATACTGCTTCCTGGCCCCATATCATTAGGAAAGGATGTGTCTTCAGTCATCCTCAATCTGTCTATCCCTCATCTCTCACAATCATCTGTTTTCCTTCCTTCGTTGATAATAGGCTCTTACACAAACTTTCCGGGGACAGATCCTTTCCTTGATGCTCCTGTGAGGCTTCCTGTGTCCAGTGCCACTCAGGACACAGGAGGGTGGGCATAACAGACCAGTCACCTTGCAGAGAAAAGCACTTGGCTGTCTCCTCCTTGGCTTTTTGGCAGGAGACACGGTGTCATGGGGAGGGTACTGATGAGTGAATTTGGCTACATGGTATGTCCTACATGCTTTGCTTTAATGGAGCCTGAGCTAACTGTTTCATCTCAAAATTCAGAAGCGAGTTAATCTTGTTTGGAGGATATTTTTCCAAAAATTAATTAATTAATGAAATGCGTGTTGGCTCCGGTTTTTGGGTTCCCCTCCGTGTTTGGCAAGGCCTGTCCTCTCTTCCTGGGCATACACACTTGGATGGATGCTGGCAGACCTCTTTGGGGGAAAAGCCTGCTGTAGAAGAGGTTCAATTAACATAATGCAGCCTGACAGATTACACAGCATCTGGGAGGCTGAAAATCCTCTCAAAGCCCAGCTTGTTCTGAATCCACATCCTTGCTCATGATTCCTTAAGGGCAGGGGAGTCCTTCTCTCCTAAACTGCGAGGGCCTCTCTCAAGCTGGCTTTTAGTACTGGGAGATCCGCAGATCTGGCAATCTGGTCTCACCCCAGGTTCTTTGCCCCATGCAGTAATGGGTTTTCTTCTCTTTGGTGCGTGCTCAGCAGAATGAGCCAAGCTCTCAATTGCCCTGAAATTGGCTGCTGTCACCTCACTGTCCTTCACCCTCTGCTCCTTTGTCTTCCTCAAGTGGAAAATCTGTAGTAACACAAAAACCTGGAATTCCTATTGCAAGACCAGGAAGTCCATCCTTCTTGGTGACTGAATTTGCCCACTGCCTTTAATTATGTCCTTTTCTTTCTGTTGAGCAAATAATTTGATTTTATAGAAATAAAATTAAGGCAACAGTTGTAAGGGTGGAAAACAACTATCTTCTTGCATGTCTTTCAGGAGGAAAATGGGGTTATAGAGAGAAAGCAGAGAGAGGCTCTATCAGATTATGACAGATGGAGAGAATTAGATCTCAGTTCCTTTACAAATAAAGCTGTAATTAAAACAGATGTGAGTAAGTCAGGAAGGCAGTGTTTTATATTATTTTATTTATTATTTTTATTTTATGAGTATGAGCATATTGCCTGCATGGATGAGCACACCTGTGTCATGCAGTGTCCTCAGAGTTCCGAAGAGGACAGTGGATTTCCTGGAACTGGTGTTATGGATAGTTGTTAGCTGCTACTTGGGAGCTAGCAATTAAACCGTAGCCTTCTACAAGTGTAGCTGGTTCTCTGAACAGCTCAGCCATCGGTCCAGCCCCAGGAAGACAGCACTAAAACAATGTTGAAAACTTTGGGGAAAGTGAAGTCAACCAACCTTTCAAATGATAAGACATAAAGCAGGGTGCTGGGAAGATGGCTTAGTAAGAGTGATTGATGCACAAGCATGAGAATCTGAGTTCAAATCCCCAGCACCCATATAGAAATGTGTCAATGACTGTATGTACCCCAAACCCAAGTGCAACCTGTGTATGGAGGGTAGTGGAGGGAAGGGGTCCCCTGGACTTGGTCTCTACAGTCACTGAGAGAGTCTGTCAAAAGGGAGAGAAGTGAATGATCCTGAAGGCTTCCTCTGGCCTCTGGGCACATACATCTGTACACACACTCACAAATACACACACGCACACACACACACACACACACACACACACACACAAGCAGACACACAGAATGTAAAATTGTCTTCATGGCCAACCACGATTGAGCAGTGTTAGAATAGCTACTCCGAGAGTGTGAATGGCCCATAGATGGAGTAATGACACCCAGATTCTGGCTTTAGTATTTGGTTTACAGTCTATCTTCTCTGCTTCATTTAAAGAAAATGTATTCCTCTTTGACTCCAGGTCAGAGTATATGTGGAAAATCTGTCTATACGCACTTGGACGATGATTGTCATTTGTGCTCCATAGTATGCCTGGCCTACAGGGGCAGATACTGGATCTGGAGTTCAGAAGCTCTATTTAACTGAAAAGGAATTCCTCAATACGGACTCACACAAATGCATTTATTCATTGTAAATTTCATGGTAACCATTTCTCTATATTCTAATAAAATCCACTTGATAATCCCTTAAGATTTTCCTTTATTTGGGGCTTGGGAGATGGCTCCATGTGGGTGTGTAAAAGTGCTTCTTGTACAAGCCAGAGTTCAGATTTCAGAACCCATGTAAAATGATAGACACCAGCCTAGTTGTTTTATGTGTACACATATGAATATACTATGCATACAGAGATAAGGAAGAGATTTTATATGATAACATTCCTTCAAAGGTATTTTTTCAATTTACAGATACTTTTGTAATTTTTTTTATTTAATAATTTCCAGTCTTCTCTTTATAATCTATCAAGATTTGGAAATTAAGTAAGCAGGTTTGGAAAAGGTGTAGTGCATTGATTTCACTAGAAAATTTAATTGTGTTTTAAAATCTTGATCATCTTTATTTAAAGTTGATTTTATATTTACTTAGGCAAAATTTGTATAGAAAATTAACTTCCTATATCCCACATGATATGGCCTTTATTTAAATAATAATGTGAGTAGATGTTTATTTAAAATGCTGAGACTATAGATATTTCAGCTTTTTTACCCCGTTTTGGAATGCCTGAATATCAGTAGTCAGATATCTTAGGGATAAGACCTGAGATACAACCCAAAATTCTTCTATGCTTTATGGAGCCGTTTATGAGCACAGTCTGAAGAGGATTTTATGCAATATTTCTAGTGTACTCAGATGTTATTTTCTTTCCCACTTCACACAGAACTCTTTATTTCAAAACATTTTGTTTCAAAGTCCATCTCTTGGGTTTGAGCTCCATATTTATTTTTATTTCTTTTTAAAATAGTTTTTAAAGTACTTATTTATGTGTAAGGGTGTTTTACCTGCATGTATGTGAGTACACTGTGTCACGCAATGCCCAAGGCTGAAAAAGGGCATTGGACACCCTGGAATTAAAGTTAAGGATGGTTGTTAGCCTCCATGTGGATGCTGGGAACCAAACTTGGGTCCTCTGCAAGAGCATTCAGAGTTCTTAATGGCTGAGTCATCTCTCAAGTGCCCTGTTTTTTATTTCTTTAAATTGATGCATAGTTATCAAAATTAGTGAGGCAAGGCAGGACATTTCAGAACTTATGTATAGTCAGCGATGACGGAGAGGCTGCTAAGTGGAGTGATGGCCAGCACCTTGGATACGTAGCATCTCTTTGTGTGAGGAACATTTAGAATCCTCAGGCTCACTTTTCTTGGGACCATTGCTTTTTTCCCCCAATAACTAATATATTTGCTTTTATAATTTTATTGAATTTTTGTGTTTATTACACATGTTAACATCTTAATCATCTTTATACCGCCTCCCCATCTGCACCTCCCATAGCCTCACTCCCACTGGATTGCGTGCATTCTGTCATGTGTGTCAAGGCCAATGGAGTCAGGTTAGTGGACCCAGATGTCCATCCATGCAAGCCATCCACTGGGTTGGCATCATTTCTGGAAGAGACTTTCGTTTCCCATGTGTGTACTTACTGCCTTTGTCAAAAGTAAGTTCAGTGTGAGCACACTGATTCATTTCTGGAGTTTTGTTTGGATGACTGGAACTGTGCATTTCTGTGCAGGTATGATATTTTACATTGTTATAGCTTTATAATACATACTGAAGTACGATGTCAACCTGGTTCTAGATTTATTCTTTTAGCCAGTAATGCTCTGAGTATTCCTGGTCTTTTGAGATTCCATACAATATTGGAAGTGTCTACTACAAGTGTCATTTCTATTCTTGAGATTGGCATTATTCATATTGCTAGCAACTCTGCTGTCTGTAGATCGCTTGGGTAGCATAGACATTTTAACACTGTGGATTCTTCCGCCCGCATATACTGGAGGGAGGGCTGCCTCCTTTTCCTCTCTTGACCTTTTGTCATTCTCTTCAACCTCCTTCTCAAGTCTTGGCATGTTCTTTGTAGATCACTCACTTCTATGTATGGATTTATTCCAAATTACCTTATATGCTTGTAGCCGCGGTGAGAGAGGCTACATATTGATTTCTTCTTCAGCAAAGCTGTTATTGGTGTAAATAAAGGCTTGGTGAGATGATTTTGTTTCTTGTAATTTTACTGAATTCGTGTAGTAGTTCTCCTTGCTTTTCACAGTGTCTTAAGTTTTTCTTTTTCTTTCTATGTATAATACTATGTCAGTTATTGAGACAAACATGCCCTTACTACTGACGTTAGTGTAATCTACAGATATTTGCATATCTACATTCATTTAAAATAATTTCTAATTTGTCTTGTTGATTCACTTACTGGCCAATTTGTTGTTCAAAATAATGTTTAATTTCCATGTAGTTAGAAAAATACATCTTCTTGCTGATTTCTAGCTTTATTTCATCATGTTTAGAGGAAATATAGATTGTGATTTCAATTTTTTAATGTATTAAGGATTGTTTCATGGGCTAAGATTTGTCTATTCCTCAAAATATTCTATGTGCTGACAAGGAGAATAAAGTGTATTGTGCATTGTTAGAAGAAGGTTCTGTCAGCACCTGTGAGTCAATTGTTCCGAGTCTCTTCCACTTATGTGTGTCTCTGTAAGTTTTGCTCTTTTGCATAAATTCATTATTATCCTTTTACCTTTGTTGTAGGAGTCCTTTAACCATCACTAGTAGTGCCAGTATGTGGTAATAAATAGCGCAGTGGATAGCCTTTCTCTTCCATTTGGACACATTTTGGGTATAATATTATTATGGGGCATTTCCTTTTCTTTCAGAGCTTTGCCTACATCATTAGATTCTTCCCTATCAATCACATTTTTGCTGAGAAGACTGCTATTAATATAATGAGGATTTCTTGTAAGTGATGAGGTGATTTCCCCTTGTTTGTAGAATTCTCTTGTGCAGCTGCCATAATGAGCAGCATCCATAAAACATTTCAGGTGGTAGATTGAAATATGTTATCGCTGTCTCCCCATCTGGTCTTCCCCCTTGAGTCTGTGCTGGCTTCGGGCTAGCATTGATTCATCCCATGTGACTGTGAAGGTGCTCCATCTAAGAGCTAGGGCTCCAAGGTGCATAGAATTTCAGCTATTGACATTTTCAATGTCTGGCTTCTTGAATCTGCAACTATGAGACCTGATGGGGACTTGTAAGGAAAAGAAACTGGGCTGTGTTTGACTTACTGCTTTTCATTCACAACATTAACGTAGTAATGTTTGAACAAGGAACCGATGCCCACTTTTGACTGAACACCGAATCTGTGTCTGTGTTAGCTATTTTGGAAACCTGAGCTCCTCGTGATTTGAAAACACACAAACGAGTGACCAGCAACAGCATTATCAAGACAAGTCAATGTCTGTCTCTACTGACTCAAACCAGTACAGCATTTTCTCACTCCGAAGTTGGGTGCAGCTACGTGAGCGAGGTCAACAGGATTAGCCGAGACCATGGCCACTCCCAGAACTGTGACAAATATCAAAGGTTGCATTACATTGTATGGTTTGGAGTGATATGATACACAGTGACAGATAGTTGAACAAGCCTTATATGCTGAGAAGAACATCTATAACTTTAGAAAAATGGATTTGAATTAAAATATGAAGACTAAAACATATAATTAAACTATTTGATTCTGCTTCGCTAATGAGTATTACCATGTTGATTTTTAATGTGAGCCAAACATAAATGTTTTATTTAAGCTTACCTTTTAAATAAACAAACATGTAAAACTACACCCAGAGAAATTCTGCCTTGAGTTAATTTCAATTATTGTAGCAAACATTATTGAAATTTATAGATGAAATTCACTTATGATTTTGTTTACCTATAATTTTAAGTCTAAATTTAGTGAATTTAGACTTAAAAATTAGCAGGTATATTTTTAGAACATGTGGTAAATGTATGACTGAAGGAAAATTTGGATAATGACCTCGAAATTTTGATGACTTAAAACTAATTGTTTGGATGCTCTGCCTTCATTTATTATGGACTTATTGAAATAGCTTCTTTTTAAAAAAATTAATATACTTTCATCTGTTTAGAAAAGGGACAATTCATATAGAATCACAAAGATATATTCTGCAGATTCAAATACATATATTAATTAATTTTAGTCATATTTCTTCAGGATATTATAGTTAAGAGTTCTTGGCTGAATCCTTGGAATATTAGCACAATTGTTTAGTGCTATGTACTAACAGATTCCATATAGAATAACTATCTGTGTACTAACTGACATCTAAAACAATGATTTCAGGGCAAAGATAAAAAAGTAAACAAGTACAGAGACTGTTTTAAGTTTCCTAAGCTGTGAGCAATTAAAACAAGCTATTTTCTGGAGTGATACTATGTTGGCTGTTTATTTAAAAGACCAAGGTATATATTATTCAAAAAATTGCACATGTTCCTGGTGGCTGAGGCCAATCTATGCTTCTTTGAACTTTGCTGGTTTTGCATGCGGTATGGGATATGTCAAAATGAATAGTATTACATCTGGAGTTTGTTAGCTGAATACATGAGACAAATCCTGAAGCGTGAATAAAATGCATGCTGTTGTAAGGACTTTGCCTTGGTCCAGAGCCTCAGAACAGCAGGGTATAACATTTAAAAACAAATTCCTACATGCAGCCAAAATATAGAAGGGGATATGGCAGCTAAAAATGATAACATAATGTCCACATGGAAGAAAATGCTTTAATAGATCATGACATACCTGTAATAGGTACGGCAATACAATGCAAAAGGGACTGAATTGGAGCAATGTGTTTCCTAATCGTTTAAGAATATCTAATGTTAAGTATAAAAAACCATTGCAGGGTACAAGGAATGTTACCAACATAAATATTTTAAAAAGAAAATGTTATATTTTGTTCATAGGAAAAATCTCTATAGTAGAATATGAAAATGCCCAAGGAATATAAAATAAATGTAACATTGTGGTTAACTCTGTAGCACAGAAGAAAACTGGATTTTAAGTCATACAATGTGGGTATCACATCCATTTGCAATATTCTTTTCATGTTGGTAAACAAAGTTTTTACTTTTAGGATGACCAAACAGTTATGTTTAACTAAAATATTTCTTCTTAGTTTTACAAGAAATATATACAATATGTATTGATATAAATATGTTAATTAATGAGTAACTCTATATATTAATACCTAAAAAAGTCTGTGACTAGTCAGACATTTCACCCACTTTATTTCTTCTGGGCTCCCATAGGCAATTTGCAGGTCTTGGCTGAAAATCTGTGTATACATTTGTGTGTGTGTGTGTGTGTGTGTGTGTGTGTGTGTGCATGCACGTGTGCATAGAGGTGAGCTTCGGTTTTAGCTGCTGTGGGCTACACAAGGCAGGGAGGACAGGAGGGGCACTGTTACTCTTCCTGAATCTCTCATGTCCCTGCATCATGTTGTCAGTATGATGAAAGACAAGACAGAGAAAATAGCGACCTGCTGAGTTTCCTGGGTTCTAAGCTCACAATTATTTTGGTCACAACAGGTGACACAGAGGAGCCTGGAGTCAGGCTGCAACAGAGACTGAGATGTCAGAGAACACATACAGAAAGAGAAAGAATGAGTCATTTTGCAATGTTCATCATCATTTATCAATAATTCTCCTTTATAGAATTCATTAACCTTCATGTCTGATTATATGTAAATACCCAATTCAGGATCTTGGAATCTAAATCAGTTTTAATGTACATACTCTTGAGCTGGAGATCTAGGAACTCAAAAATGATTATCTCTTGATCTTTGGAATCCCCCAAACATTGCCAATGCTGAAAAAATACTAACAGTAAATACTGTATTTTGAAAAAGCAACAAAGAGTCAGTCTTTAGTAGTCAGAGAATTAGAAATTCTGCAGTTCAATCAGGCAGGTAGGGCCAGGTTCTTTAGGCTGGATTGGGTGATGTTCTTTGGCCTATTTGTGGAACCTGGGAAGATTTTCTCATTCTGACTTTTTCTAAAACTCTTCGCTCTCCTCAGTGTATCATGAAAATATATGTCCTATAAAGATCACTCAAAGTTTGCTTTTAGGGAAACTTTGGGGTTCTAGACCCCTATCTAGGTTTGAAAAACAGCCTACTTTAGATCAGCTTGTTGGAGATCTTGGTAACACTAGAGGGTTTGGAGAGCATTTTAAATGTGCGATCCAGCCACTTTAAGCCTCAAAGCTATTCCTATTATTACTAAAATACTTCAACATGCATCTCTCTTTAACAAGGTGTCATTGCTTAGTTTTTGTAGACTGTTACGAAGCCAGGCTTTTCTGTGAATAACAGTCTTTTCCTCCAGATGAGGGTATTTAATATTAAGTAATATGTTATATTTAATTTAAGTATTTGTCAGAGGTCATGATAAACTGGCTCACTGCTCCACCCTCACCCTTGGTTTGGCCTCACACTTGAAGCCTTGACTAAGAGCAAAGGTAGCAATGGGAAGCAGCTTTGTGCCATGAAAGAGACAACAGGCTACTCTCTGTTCTTGCTACCCCATGCTACATAGAATGGTAGTTTTCAGGCCCTGCCTTGTTCTGAATGCCTATGTTTTATAAAGCAATTTTTTTCTCTATTTTAAATTCAAATGCTAAGGTCTAATGACTCAGCATTGTGACTATGTATGTAAACCACCACCATTTATCAGGAAAGCCTGTGAGCCTTAGACTGAGAAATAACATATTTATGCAAATAAAAAATTATCATCTATGATGGATGAGGTAGCCCATGCCTTCAGCATTCACTAGGCAGAGGTGGCTTCTTCTTCCTCTTCCTCCTCCTCTTCTTCTTCTTCCTCTCTGTCCTCTTCTCCTCCTTCTCCTGTTCTCCTTTTCTCCTCCTCTTCTGTCCCTTTTTCTCCCTCTCCCTCTCTAGGTATTTCTCTCTCTCTCTCTCTCTCTCCTCTAGAGAACCTTGCATAATATCCCATGGTGGCAATTACCAAGAAAAATCAAGAGCATTTGGTAACTTAAGCCAACAAAATTGATATACCTGTGAAATTTATTATCCAATAAATTCTGATATTGTGGGAAGACATAAACACTTCTATAAGAAGAACTTACTCAAAATATTCTTCATCTCAACATGTCCCAATGTCTCACCTTTTCCAAACTGTTCTCACGTATTATCAAAGTTATTCTGAACTCATCTCTTTGTTGGAGTATATGAAGGTGGAACCTCATTCTCTCAATATGTGGTAGAAATGACAATCTGAAATTTCTAAGACATAGTTATGAGTTTAACTCCTCCCTATCTTGCTTGAAATAGTTTATTTTGAGTCCTGTCATAATTTTGACTACTCTGGAGGGTCGCCAGTCAGGCGCAGTGTTTAGACATTCTGTTGGACAGCCACAGTTATGCCAAATCTTCCAGACCTTCCTATAAAAGTTACAGACATATGATAAAACCACTTTGGACTCTACTGTCAGTCCATGTGCTAGATAAATTGTAATGAGTGGCCCCATTTTATACTACAGAGGGCATTAGAATTGCACAACTGAGGTAGCTCCAAAGTTCAGACTTCTCCAAAGTATATTGAAACTACTATTCACTTAGCATAAACCACTTGGCTTTAATATAATATTTAGGTCAGTAATAAACAACTGGTGTAGAATTTAAAACATGAAAAAGGACAATTCAAAGTAGAATATATGTTGAAATTGGGTTCCAGGGAAAGGATAAAATTCATTAACCAATCCCTCTGAATATTTTCACATTATGAGATAAGGCTAGAGAGATTCTCCTTCACTGTGGAAACAATTGCATAACATCACATGACCACCCTGGCCTGGAGCTGTCCATTCTATATCATTTTTGTTTGCTTGTTGTATTGTTTTTATTTTTGCATAAATTAGCCAAAGTTAATTTCCTATATGCAGACTATCTAGAGGACCTCAAATATAAAACTATCACATTAAGAACTCTAATTCGACTGCATTTAATCTGCATTTCCACTTAACTAAGAACAAGAAAACCTTTCTCAAGATCTTTGGGCCTCTCTGAAATTAAAATCAGCCTTTAAAAGATTGTGGAGCATTTGGGTTCCTCACTCTGTAAGTTCAGTGTTTTATAGGCTAGAGAATTCCTCACAGACTTGAAAACAAGCATATGATCAGCTGTCAGGATGATCATCCATCACTTTTCCCAAATGACTTATAGCTTTTTTTGTATTAGCCTACAAACCTCAACATTTTCAAAACTGTCAATACAGTCATTGACATATCTGTCTTTCTTCAAATATATGTTTTAAGAGTTCGCATGTCAAGTGCTTGAAGAAAAGAAGAAATCATTGTATAAATCAAGATTTTTTGCTCAATATTAGAGAAAAAAATGAAGGTAGACTAGTGTGTAATCATTTTTACATAAAGCAGAATGTTAGAATTTAGTGCAACAAATGAGGAAAATGAATTGAAAAATCATGAAGAAAGTCATTAAGAAAATATCAGATTAGAGACTAGAGAGATGGCCCAGTGGTTAAGAGCGCTGGCTGCTCTTGCACAGAATCCAGGTTTGGTTCCCAGCACCCACATGGCAGCTAACAACCATTTATAACTCAAGTTCCATGGGATCCAACACCCTCGTGTGACATCTGTGGGCAATATATGATACAGATGCATCTATGTATATGCATATGCAGACAATACATTCATACATGTAACTAAAAATAATAAAATATGTTAATAAATGTCAAAATAAGTAAGGTATTTTGAGATTCTTGATCTGTCTGAAATGGACAGCTGGGGAATAGAGAGCCAGTGTATAGACTAGCTCCCAGGTGGAACTATTCATTACATCTCAGAGAGCTCCAGAAATCATCATTTTGTTTATAGATATTTTCTACTTGAAATCATTTACCACAGTTAGAGTATCTAAATGGATCTTCTCTGATTAGCTGTCTCTGAGCAGGCTCGTTTGTTTGCACACTATATTTTTCAAAATCGCTTCTTACCCGGGAAAATTTCTTTCTTTGTTAAAGATGAATTCAACTTCTGTGGTTTAGATTTAAAATAAGCACTGTTTGTTCTTCTAATAGTAAGAATATAAATGGATGTTAGAAAGCCACTTCATTATATTTTCACCATAGGTCTTAAAACTAATGTGGAATCATTTCACCTAATGGTGTGAAAAGCCATTTGTCAAAGAATGGAAGACCTTAAACATTCAAAGAAGTATCAAAACAATGCTTAATATAATTCCAAAAGTTAGGCCTGCATAATAAGGAACAATTTCTGACATGTCTGAAGTTGAGCTTAGGTCTCTGTCATCTGACTGCAACTATATAGCTGGATTATTGCTGGGCTATTTAAATAGCATGCATTAATTATTATTTCTTCTTAATGCCTTCTTCTCTTCAAACTTAATACTTAGGTAAAAAGCAATTGGATATTGTATAATTCTGTTTTTATCCTCTTGAAACTATAAGCATGTGGACTCAGCTGCCATTTCTTTTAAAGTCCACAACACATGATACTTTGTGCTAAAGAACTAACAGTGACTTGAAAATTGAAAGGTAGTCTGTCCCTGCATTTCACATCAGCCCTGTCTTTGAGTGGAAAATTGGCATAACCCCTTAAATGTTAGCATCCTGAGGAAGCTAACAATGATCAGCAGACATCAAATTTAGAATCCATCAAGATCATGCTTGCAGGTACTTAAGTGAATCCCAGGGAAACAGTTGTCCCTTTGAAACAATCTGCTCACAAAATCAAAAGAGTTTCTTCTTGAACATTCTGGTTTGCCACTAGATGTCCTGCACAGCAATACATCACTCCCAATTCATTTCCACCTAGATA